>JAWHQI010000233.1:1200000-2400000 GCA_033032865.1 Dactylorhiza incarnata
GCGAGCTCAGGAGGGGGCGCCCTCCCAGCTCGCCCCGCCCCTTCAAGGGGGCGAGCTCAGGAGGGGGGCGCCCTCCCAGCTCCCCCCGCCCCTTCAAGGGGGCGAGCTCAGGAGGGGGACGCCCTCCCAGCTCGCCCCGCCCCTTCAAGGGGGCGAGCTCTGGAGGGGGATGCCCTCCCAGCTCGCCCCGGCTCTTCTAGCCCAGCCCCAAAGGGGGACGAGCGGGGAGGCATTCGGCCCCCACTCGCCCCACCCCAAAAGGAGTCAAAACGTTGGTGGACGAGGCCACCCGGGGGAGAGGCTACCCAATAACCCGACGAGCACAGGGGTTACCATCTCGACTCCGCGAGAGCAAGGAGGGGGAGGCTTCAAAAGGAAAAGATCCAATCGCCCGAGGTGGATGCAGGGGGAGAGGACACCTCCCCCACTGCCCCGGCAGGCTCGGGCGATCAGCCAAGGTAGAAGAAAGAACCGCTCGGGAGAAAGAAGGGGCATCCGAGCAGAGTTTCCTTACTGTGACTTCCATCAGGAGGAGGGTCACGTAACATCCACCTGCCCCGAGTCCTTGGAGACGAAGGGGGCAAGGGGCCAGAATCCGCAGCATCAATAACCAGAGGAGGTCGAGGAGGACCGTGCCTGGGAGTAGAAGCCCGAGTCCCGGTCCCCGTGCTTAGTTTTGTTTCTTTGAGTCCATGTAGTAGGATGAAGCGTTTCCGTACTTGGTTTTCTTGCATGTAACCAGCTGACTAATGTAATAAAAGTTTTGTTTTTCAAAATATTTTTCCCCTCGGATGGTTCCGCTAGCCGGGCTCTCTCTAGCCGGCAGGGCAGGTTGACCTCCCAGGGAGGGTAAATATTTTTCCCCTCGGATGGTTCCGCTAGCCGGGCTCTCTCTAGCCGGCAGGGCAGGTTGACCTCCCAGGGAGGGTAAATATTTTTCCCCTCGGATGGTTCCGCTAGCCGGGCTCTCTCTAGCCGGCAGGGCAGGTTGACCTCCCAGGGAGGGTAAATATTTTTCCCCTCGGATGGTTCCGCTAGCCGGGCTCTCTCTAGCCGGCAGGGCAGGTTGACCTCCCAGGGAGGGTAAATATTTTCCCCTCGGATGGTTCCGCTAGCCGGGCTCTCCCTAGCCGGCAGGGCAGGTTGACCTCCTAGGGAGGGTAAGCAACTAAGACCCCGAGCAGAGACCGCTGACCAGGCTCCCATCTAGCTGGCAGGACAGGAGATTCACTCGGTGAGGCAGGAGGTTCACATTGGTTAAGGCCCCGAGCAGAGACCGCTGACCAGGCTCCCATCTAGCTGGCAGGACAGGAGATTCACTCGGTGAGGCAAGTGATTCATATCGGTTAAGGCCCCGAGCAGAGACCGCTGACCAGGCTCCCATCCAGCTGGCAGGACATGAGATTCACTCGGTGAGGCAGGTGATTCATATTGGTTAAGGCCCCGAGCAGAGACCGCTGACCAAGCTCCCATCTAGCTGGCAGGATAGGAGATTCACTCGGTGAGGCAGGTGATTCATATTGGTTAAGGCCCCGAGCAAAGACCGCTGACCAGGCTCCCATCCAGCTGGCAGGACAGGAGATTCACTCGGTGAGGCAGGAGATTCATGTTGGCTTAGAGTTTTTCCCCCGAAGTGGTCTCGCTAGTCGGGCTCTCACTAGCCGGCAGGGTTGGAAGACCTCTCGGGGAGGCTATGTATTTTCCCCCGAAGTGGTCTCGCTAGCCGGGCCCTCACTAGCCGGCAGAGTGGGAAGACCTCTCGGGGAGGCTAAGTGTTTTTCCCCCGAGGTGGTCTCGCTAGCCGGGCTCTCACTAGCCGGCAGAGTCGGAAGACCTCTCGGGGAGGCTAAGTATTTTTCCCCCGAGGTGGTCTCGCTAGCCGGGCTCTCACTAGCCGGCAGAGTTGGAAGACCTCTCAGGGAGGCTAAGTATTTTTCCCCCGAGGTGGTCTCGCTAGCCGGGCTCTCACTAGCCGGCATAGTTGGAAGACCTCTCGGGGAGGCTAAGTGTTTTTCCCCCGAGGTGGTCTCGCTAGCCGGGCTCTCACTAGCCGGCATAGTTGGAAGACCTCTCGGGGAGGCTAAGTATTTTTCCCCGAGGTGGTCTCGCTAGCCGGGCCCTCACTAGCCGACAGAGTTGGAAGACCTCTCGGGGAGGCTAAGCGTTTTCTCCCAAGGTGGCTCTGTTAGCCGGGCTCTCACTAGCCGGCAGAGTTGGAAGACCTCTCCGGGAGGCTAAGTGTTTTTCCCCCGAGGTGGTCTCGCTAGCCGGGCTCTCACTAGCCGGCATAGTTGGAAGACCTCTCGGGGAGGCTAAGTATTTTTCCCCGAGGTGGTCTCGCTAGCCGGGCCCTCACTAGCCGATAGAGTTGGAAGACCTCTCGGGGAGGCTAAGTATTTTTCCCCCGAGGTGGTCTCGCTAGTCGGGCTCTCACTAGCCGGCAAGGTTGGAGGAACTCTCGGGGAGGCTATATGTTTTTTCCGAGATAACACAGTTAGCCGGATTCCCAGCGACACTCGTCGAATATGCAGGGTTGGACGTTTCTTTCCGAGCGTGTACCTCGCTCGAAATGAGCGGGGATTGTGTACAACCCTGTATTCGCCGAGTAGGTTCTTGAGCCAAGAGGCATTTCAGAGTATCATTTCTCCGCGAGGTACCCCAGTTAGGGGGCTCGCCGAGACCAGCAGGGTGCTCGCCGAGACCAGCAGGGTGCTCACCGAGACCCGCGAGGTACCCCAGTTAGGGGGCACACCGAGACCAGCAGGGTGCTCGCCGAGACCCGCGAGGTACCCCAGTTAGGGGGCTCGCCGAGACCAGCAGGGTGCTCGCCGAGACCCGCGAGGTACCCCAGTTAGGGGGCTCGCCGAGACCAGCAGGGTGCTCGCCGAGACCCGCGAGGTACCCCAGTTAGGGGGCTCGCCGAGACCAGCAGGGTGCTCGCCGAGACCCGCGAGGTACCCCAGTTAGGGGGCTCGCCGAGACCAGCAGGGTGCTTACCGAGACCCGCGAGGTACCCCCTCTCGCCCAGTTCCGGGGGGAGGGGTCGGTCTGCGTTTAACGTTCCAGAACAGCGGGATTTGGCTATCTGCAGGCCAAATCCGGGGGCATTTTGGTAACTTCGCAGGCAGTTTTTGGTTATTCGCAGCCCAAATCCAAAATCCTATAAATAGGACCAAGGGGGCACCATTTGTGAGGATCTCATTCCAGGCTAGCTCTCTCCCTCTCTCTCTCCCCCCACTTTCTCTCTCTAGTGGGTGAGGAGAGCCTCAAGTGGTGCCCAAGCTTAGTAGTGGCTTGGGAGGGAAAGTTCCTAAGGGGCTTCCGGGTATGTGGCGGGACCTCCCCACTAAGCCCTTGGTCCAGTCCCTAGTTCCAACATCTTCAACCTAGAGCTCTCCCTTGGGAGGAGTAAGGATTGGTCGCCCCTCGGCTAGCTGAGGGCCCCGAACTCCACAGAGACTAAGTCTTGTTCGCAAGTCTCGGTTTCAACACATGGTAAGGATGTGCACAACCCTGTATTCGCCGAGTAGGTTCTTGAGCCAAGAGGCATTTCAGAGTATCATTTCTCCGCGAGGTACCCCAGTTAGGGGGCTCGCCGAGACCAGCAGGGTGCTCGCCGAGACCCGCGAGGTACCCCAGTTAGGGGGCTCGCCGAGACCAGCAGGGTGCTCGCCGAGACCCGCGAGGTACCCCAGTTAGGGGGCTCGCCGAGACCAGCAGGGTGCTCGCCGAGACCCGCGAGGTACCCCAGTTAGGGGGCTCGCCGAGACCAGCAGGGTGCTTGCCGAGACCCGCGAGGTACCCCCTCTCGCCCAGTTCCGGGGGGAGGGGTCGGTCTACGTTTAACGTTCCAGAACAGCGGGATTTGGCTATCTGCAGGCCAAATCCGGGGGCATTTTGGTAACTTCGCAGGCAGTTTTTGGTTATTCGCAGCCCAAATCCAAAATCCTATAAATAGGACCAAGGGGGCACCATTTGTGAGGATCTCATTCCAAGCTAGCTCTCTCCCTCTCTCTCTCCCCCCACTTTCTCTCTCTAGTGGGTGAGGAGAGCCTCAAGTGGTGCCCAAGCTTAGTAGTGGCTTGGGAGGGGAAGTTCCTAAGGGGCTTCCGGGTATGTGGCGGGACCTCCCCACTAAGCCCTTGGTCCAGTCCCTAGTTCCAACACCTTCAACCTAGAGCTCTCCCTTGGGAGGAGTAAGGATTGGTCGCCCCTCGGCTAGCTGAGGGCCCCGAACTCCACAGAGACTAAGTCTTGTTCGCAAGTCTCGGTTTCAACAACTATATCCTTTTATTTCTCTTATCATCTCTAACTCATGCGAAATGAAGAATAATATTAAAAATAAAAATCAATGCTGCTAATTAACATAAAGATGAAATCTCTTTCTCCCTTCTATGCTATATTGAGTTGATGATATACTTATACTACTCATCTCTCGAATCATGAAGCGCAGTAAAAAAAAAGATGAAAACTTTGACCGAAAGATTATATATTATGATCATAAATTCAATAAAGATAATTCATCAAATACTCATAAAATAAAGATAGTTTATCATCACAATAAATCATAGTACTATTATCATACAAGACTCACATATTTAGTTAATGACGGTAGAAGCACACCACACAACAAGAGAGATCTTACAAGACATGATGATTCACATATCTTAACGTCTCAAGCAATCTCATTCAAAATACTCACGGATTCTTGCTCTTTGAAGGAAAATCAGGTGCCTCCCTCTTCGATGGCTCTCTTCGATAAAAAAACATCCCATTCTTCTTGCTCTAGTTGCCTTTTTATGATAATCATCCTTCACCCACGGTGCCTACACTCCTCTGAATAAATGCCCAAGTTCAATTTCAAAACTGCTATTTTTGAATTTTGAATCTCAACATTTGTAACCGCTTTGTTGCAACACAAATATATTTGGTTGCAACAAATTCTTGAATTTGTGTAACCGCTCCAACAGAGATCAACTTGCTGCAGTATAGTTAGAATTATCTGTTGCAACATATTTTTCTAGGCTTCAAATAAATTTAGCTTCAATTCTTCAAGTTGAATACTTCAAAATTTCTACCATGAAAACATAGGAAAATAACGATAATATCGAAACTTAAATCACATATAAAATTACTCATATTTAATACATTTAACTCATATTTATCAAATATGTTAGACAAAAGATTAAATATATGGATCAAAATAACTTGTTTGTAAGAAGTTATCACTTAGCGCTCCCACGAACCAGAGGAGTTGGACCGTCTTAGCTCGAGAGTGAGCCAAACACATAAACAGTCAAAAAGAGAACCAACAGCAGGACAACGAGACGTTTTATGTGGATAAACCCGGAAAGGAAAAAAACACAGGGCCAGACCTAGTTCAGATGAAATCCATTAGTATCAGTTGAGTGCAGGTATAAGCTTTCCAGAGGATGACATGACCACCTCTCGTTTACATAATGTTTCTAAATGTCTGGTGTTTTATGGAGCTAAGCGTTGTAGAGCTCATTCTGGAATTGGAGCAGAGCACGTTCTGGAGCGAGACGGGGTGCGCCTTCAGGAGCTGTCTTGGAAGTGGAGTGGGCACGCGGGAAGTGCGTGTTAGTGCGGGGTGCGAAGACGCACACTGAAGCAGACTTGCTATCGGAGCGGGCACGCAGGAAGCACGTGCTGGGTGGACTTGAAAAAGGAGCGGAGATGCGGGGAGCACGTCGCGTGCTGAGTGGACTTGAAGAAAGAGCAGAAACTCGGGGAGCGCATGCTGAGTTGAAGGATGAGTGCTAAGGAGGAGGATGAGAGCTTAGGAGGAGGACTTCGCTTGAAAATCTCAGAGCTCTGACTCCTCTTCGTTTCTCTGTCCGTTCAAATGAGGCATGTGATGCTTTTTTATAGTTTTTCTGGGGACGGATTGGTAATTGCGTCATTCTGGATGTCGAACGGGCGAATATGAATGCACTATTTCGATCACTTGGATAACCAATTTTTGAAAAATGACGACCATGCCCCCCGGGTGCTCCGGTCAATCCAGGCGGCCCGAGCAGGCTCACCGGCGAGATGGCGGCATCGAGAGAGGTGCGCGAGGGGGAGAGCGCGCGCCTTCCGCGCTTGCGGCCTGCGCGTGCGCAAGGGGCGTACTAGAGCGCGCACTATTTCGCGCGCGCTCCCGCACTCTGGAGGGACGACCACGCTAGGGTTTCTTCTGTTGGCCTTGTTCTGGTTGGGAGAGTCCCTGCACGTACGGTCGGGATCCGATCGGGATCGTGAGTTACGAATGTCGGTATGACTCATAGATTTTAGAGGAACCCGATCATATAGTATGACCCAGTGACAAGAATCCTTAGTCCTTGGCTCGCCATATGGCTAATAAATTGTGGACGCCCACATGCACATCAATAGATTTGACATAGTCAATATATCTATTAATAGGATTTATATATTTCTTATATTTAGATCAAATTTTATGGGTGAAATTACTTTATTAACCATTGTAATTTGGAAAAATGTTACATGACCCTAAAGAGTATTAAGGGAAACACTAAAAATTCGCCGTTGAAATCTTAATAAATACAATATTTTTAGGCAATGTTATAAGCACACCAGTTTTGGCTATTCACACACCAATTTCTATGAGTTATTACGCGTCTTTTGAAAATACGCATTGTACATGCATTTTTAGGAAAAGTGTTCAACACGAAAATAGTAGATCTCGTCGAGATCTACAACTTTCGTGTTGAACACTTTTCCTAAAAATGCATGTACAAGACTTATTTTCAAAAGGTGCGTTATAACTCATAGAAATTGGTGTGCAAATAGTCAAAACTGGTGTGCTTATAACATTGCCCTATTTTTTTTATATTGAAAAACATATCATTTTTGCAAACAAGATAGGTGGGCAACGGCTAGCAAGCAAATTCAAATGCTAGAGACAAACACAAGGAGGCGTTGATTTCAGCACAGCCATTCAATTTTGGCATTAAGCATTGAAATAGCAGCCTCAATCCGCTTCCTCGCCGGCAGCCAGCCTTTGTCATTTTTGATTATGTGCAGTAGAAGGATATTTGAAATCCGCCTACATATATATATATACTATATTTTAAAGAAATATTAGTTTTGGGTCCATGACAAGGATAATAGGAAGTCTATTGCAAAGAAATTGAGACATAAGAAGATCACACCCGTTTGATTTCAAATCAAATCAGCACAAAGGTCTGCGAATAGCCAATTTCCCAAATCAACCCTCCCTCCCTCCCAACATTTTCCCGTGCCCCCCTCCCCTCGGCGGGGGAAGTCCGCCGAGGGCGGGCGAATCCCGCCAGGGGCGGGCGAATCCCGCCGGGGGCGGAAGAAGTCCGCTGGGGGCGGGCAAATCCCGCTGATTGCACTCATGTAGGGCCGGAGCCCGTGCCGTTCAACTACACACACACACATATATATATACACACGAGTGACAGTGCACGAGGTGTAACATCCCCCAAACAACTAGACCCATAAATTAGTTTTCTCATGACTAGGTCATGACAAAACCATAGGAAGAGCTTAAGAGCATGAGAACCTAGCTAAGAAGGAGAAAACCCAAGTGGTCTGCAAATAGCAGTGTTCAGATACCTAGCCTAGGGTTGGACTTTAGGGCCTCACCCTGACCCTTTGACCCCACCATAACATCCCTAACTCATTAGAGGTCCCCTTAGGGCATCAGGGACCCATTGGGGTCAACCAAAGAGGTCAATTTGACCAAAGTCAACCATAACCCTAAATTGATCAAAGTAGCTTAATTAGGGCCAATAGAACTCCGCCATGCCAAATTGACCCTGCCCCGTCTCCATCTGCACCGGCCTCTGGTGCTGCAGCATCTCCTCTTGCCCATGATTCCTCCAGAGGACCTTGACCAGCGGAACCTTCTTGCGCCGCAAGACTCGCAACTCCGTGTCGTCTATCCGAACCGGCTCCAGGTGAACCGATCGATCAGTAGCTACTGGCTCCTCTGTAATAGATATTTGTTGCTCTGGCCGAAGTAGAGCCTTCCTAAGTGAGGAGACATGGAAAACGTCGTGCAATCCCTCTACCTCTGGCGGTAGCTCCAGTCTGTAAGTCAAGGGACCGATCCGCTCCAGGATCCTGTAAGGCCCCATATATCTCGGACTGAGCTTCTTCCGCCCGCGAACCCGCGAGACTTTATGCATCAGGCGTATCTTCAAGAAAACCCGATCTCCCACCTAGAACTCTACCATACGATGTCGTGCATCATAGTACTTGGCCTGCCTGCTCTGGGCCTCCAAAATCCCATCTCGAATCAGTCGCACCTGAGCCTCGGTGTCTTCCACGAACTCTGAGCCGAGTGCCTTGAGATCCTCATCCTGAATCCAAGACAATGGTGTCCTGCACCTCCGTCCGTATAATGCCTCGTAGGGTGCCCTGCCTATACTAGCCTGGTGACTGTTATTGTATGAGAACTCGACCAATGGCAACAGCCTTTCCCATGGCTCCCCGCGGTCCAGAATGCAAAGGCGTAGAAGATCCTCTACGGTCTGGTTGGTACGCTCCGTTTGTCCGTCTGTCTGGGGATGGAAAGTTGTACTAAATGTCAACCGAGTGCCTAGGTAGGCCTGCACCGCTCTCCACTCCCTTGACGTAAATCGTCCATCTCGATCCGACACGATCGTCCTAGGCACATCATGATAACGAACAAACTGCTCCACGAACCTTTGTACCAAAACACCGACCGGACGTCCTTCCCGACTGGAATGAATCTGGCCACCTTTATCAATCTATCGACGATCACCCAAATCGAGTCATTTCCCGCATGAGACCGGGGAAGACTGTGTATAAA
The DNA here is from genome assembly GCA_033032865.1 of Dactylorhiza incarnata. Lineage (NCBI taxonomy): Eukaryota > Viridiplantae > Streptophyta > Magnoliopsida > Asparagales > Orchidaceae > Dactylorhiza > Dactylorhiza incarnata. Next base: position 1,208,828 of record JAWHQI010000233.1, read on the forward strand.
GTCCATCGCGATGTCGTCGAACTTCCACTCCGGTACCGGGAGTGGATGCAATAATTCGGCTGGGTTCCGGCACTCCGCCTTCACGAGTTGACAAGACTCGCAGTGAGTCACAAAATAGGTGATGTCCTTCTTCATACCCGGTCAATACATGGTCCTCTTCAGATCTGCTGTCATCTTGGTGATACCCGGGTGCATGATATATCTACTGCAATGAGCCTCTGTCATAATATCCTCCCGAATCCGGCTCCCTGTCGGTATATACACTCGGCCTCTAAAACTCAACAGACCGTCCTTCAACGAATAGTCTCCAGCTGAGCCTGCCTCCAAGGCTCTGAATATCGGCTCTAGCTTGGCATCCTGCCTCTGCCCATCCCTGATGCGGTCTCGGATATCATGTGTGGTACTCGTCGCTGCCAAGTACTCCTCGTATAGCTCCGGGTCGTCCTCAGATACTAAGGAGATATGCATGTCCTCGAACATCCGTACCAGCTCCATGACCATCAACTTGGGCTCTGCTCCTGACGTGGTAGCTCTCTTGCTCAGTGCGTTCGTTACTACATTCGCCTTCCCTGGGTGGTAATGCATCGTGTACTGATAATCTGATAAGAATTCCACTCATCGCCTCTGGCGGATGTTCATCTCCTTCTGCGTATCTACGTACTTCAGATTCTTGTGATCTGAGAATATGTCGCAGTGGACACCGTAGAGGTAGTGTCGCCAGATCTTTAGAGCGAATACAACTGCTCCCATCTCCAAGTCATGCACCGGGTAATTCCGCTCGTGATTCTTCAACTGGCGGGAAGCGTATGCTATCATGTGCCCGTTCTGCATCAGAACGACACCCATCCCCTGGTATGACGCATCCGTGTACACCTGGAATCCTTCCCTCCCCGACGGAAGGGCTAGGATGGGGGCCATAGTAAGTCGACCCTTCAGCTCCTGGAAGGCTGCCTCACACTGCGGTGTCCATGTAAAAGTAGCATCCTTTTTCGTCAGGGATGTGAACGGGAGGGCTATCTGGGAGAACCCCTGCACGAACTTTCGGTAATAGCCGGCAAGTCCCAAGAAACTCCTCACGTCGGTGGCCGTCTTCAACGGCGGCCAATCCCATACTGCCTGGATCTTTGCTGGATCCACTGCTAGGCCAGCTCCACTGATAATATGTCCTAGGAAGGCCACCTCCTTCAGCCAAAACTGGCACTTGCTGAACTTCGCATACAGACGGTGCTCGCTAAGCTTCTCCAATGTTAGTGTCAAATGTCGTGCATGTTTCCCCCCTGAACAAACTTATTGTCTCTTTCAATAAGTTCTTTGTAGGACCTGGGAGGATCCCGGCTGATCTCCAGCTTGAAGAGGTCTTCCCTTAGGCCGAACGTTAATGCAAGCTGCAGGGTGAAGCCATCCACCTCCTGAATGTCCAGCACTTCTTCCTGGAAAGCGGTCGACGTAGTTCTTTAACGTCTCCCGTGCTCCTTGCACCACATAAAAAAGGGTCGTGGTCTCCTTCTTCCTCTTTTTCGCTGTGGCGAATCTCATCGTCACTCCTTGGCGAAGGTCTTCGAAGCAGTAGATGGAACTTGTTGCCAGCTGGTGGAACCAGTCCCTGATTTTCCCCCAGAAAGTGATGGCAAAAAGCCTACACTTGAAGGAGTCCGACATGGTTCGGATGGAGTCTACATCCTCGAACCACTGGAGGTATCGGACAGGATCATCCCTCCCAGAGTAGTAACTCATCACGGGCTCACTGAACCCCTCCGACACAGGGGCAACCAGAATCTCCTCGCAGAATGGGCTCTTCCCACCTGCTAGGCGACGATCCTCGGTCGGGCTAATAGCTCCCCCATACTTGCCATATGGGCGAGTATCTCGGGATCTCGCCTGGTCGTCCACCTCGTGGAATCAGAATCCCTGCGAGCTCTGCTGATAGAACGGCTGCCTCCTTAGTCGCTCTGGTTCCTCCTCCACTGGTCCCTTCCTTGTTCGCCGAGGAGGGCCACCATCCTCGGGCAGAGCCACACGATGAGGCGAGGTCGCCGTACCCTCAACCTGAAGGAGAAGCGCAACTCGCATGGAATCTTCAAGACGCCGCGCAAAAACTTTGAAGTTCGCCCGCGTCACGAACTCGCCTCCATTGGCCTAGCTACCTGCAGCTCCTTCATGGTCGCCAGCTTGGACCATCTCGCCTTCTTACCAGACTTTCTTCCACCAACTATGATCCACGCTCACCGCACCAAAGTGTTGAAGCCAGGAAAATCCTAGGCTCCAAAAATTCGGATCAATGCAGCCGGAGGCTACTCGCCCAGCGGTCCGACTAGACGGCTAGATTGACAACGATGAAAGGGCTAAAAGAGAAACAACATGACCCCATGTGCTGCGGCAGGGAGGTCCCACCACGTACCCAGAAGCTTAGAAGAGACTTCTCATCCACAACCAAAGATTGTCGAGCAGGGTACGAGGAAGGCACCAACTTGGTGAGTATCTAAGATGACGGTCGAGGGTGACGGTCAAGAACTCACGGGGGGACAAGTCTTCGAAAATGAGGTTCTGAAAGCTCAGTCAAAGATGTCAATCCAAATACCCATGATGTCCTATTTATAGGAAAACCGAAGGGGAGTGGAGTCTGTTTATAGCCCAGCTCTGCCCGGCAACTACTCGACATTGAGGGCAATCTCGCCTGGCTTCGACGAGTATCCCCTAGGGTCGCCCACCATGGCGAGTATAAGGGGCTTGCTCGCACATGCTCGTCTATACTCGCCAAGGCCTTCTGCTGTCTCTGCTTATTGGATTGTCTTCAGTTTTTGACTCATGTCCACTGTGTTGACCTTTGATTTTGACCTTTTGCCAACGTGGCTTGAATTGGGTCCCACCCTCGAAGAATATGGGTTGTACAAATATGTTGTTGAAACATTATTTTTTGCGCTCATTACTTTCTAACACACTCCTTCGAATAAATGCCTCCGTTAAATTTCGAAACCGCTAATTCTGAATTTTGAATCTCAAAATTCGTAACCGCTTTGTTTAAGAAAAAAAAAATATTTTGTTGCAACAAATTTTTGAATTTGTGTAACCGCTCCAACAGAGATCAACTTGTTACAACATAGCTAGAATTATCTGTTACAACATATTTTTCAGGCTTCAAATAAATTTAGCATCAATTCTTCAAGTTGAATACTTCAAAATTTCTGTAATAAAAATATAAAAAAATAACAATAATATCCAAACTTAAATCAAATATATAAAATTACTCATATTTAACACATTTAATTCATATATTATCCAATATTAAATATATGGATACAAATAACTTGTTTATGAGAAGTTATCACTTAACGCTCCCACGAACCGAAGGAGTCGGACCCGTCTTAGCTCGAGAGTGAGCCAAGCGCGAAAACAGTTAAAAAGAGAACCAACAGCAGAACAACGTGACGTTTTGCGTGGTAAAACCCGGAAAGGGAAAAACACGGGGTCAGACCTAGTTCAGACGAAATCCATTAGTATCAGTTGAGTACATGTATAAGCTTTCCAAAGGGTGACATGACCACCTTTCGTTTACATAATGTTTCTAAATGTCTGGTGTTTTATGGAGTTAAGCGTTGTAGAGCTCGTTATGGAATTGGAGCAGAGCGCGTTCTGGAGCGAGAGGCGGTGCGCCTTCAGGAGCAGTCTGGGAAGTGGAGTGGGCACACGGGAGGTGCGTATTAGTGCGGGGTGCGAAGACGCACACTGAAGCAGACTTGCTGTCGGAGCGGGAACGCGGGAAGCACGTGCTGGGTGGACTTGAAAAAGGAGCGGAGACGCGGGCGACACGTGCCGAGTGGACTTGAAGAAAGAGCGGAAACATAGGGAGCTTGTGCTGAGTGGAAGGATGGGTGCTAAGGAGGAGGATGAGAGCTGAGGAGGAGGACTTCGCCTGAAAACCTCAGAGCTCTGACTCCTCTCCGTTTCTTTGTCCGTTCAAATGAAGGCATGTGATGCTTTTTATAGTTTTTCTTGGGGTGGACTGGTAATTGCTCCTTTCTAGATGTCGAACGGGTGAATAAAAATGCACTATTTCGGTCACTTGGATTACCAATTTTCAAAAAAAAATGACAACCATGCCCCCCGGGCGGTCCGGGCAGGCTCACCGCAAGGGGGAGAGCGTGCGCGTGCGCGGCCTCTGCGCGTGCAGCCTGCACTCACGTAAGGGGCGCACTAGAGCGCGCACTGCTGCAGACGCACATTGCTACGCGCGCGCGCTCCCGCACTTTGGAGGGACGACCGCGCCAGGGTTTCTTCTGTTGGCCTTGTTCTGGTTGGGGAGAGTCCCTGCACGATCGAGGCGAACCGTTTCGGCCATCCGGTCGGGATCGTGAGTTACGAATGTCGGTACGACTCATAGATTTTAGGGGTACCCCATCATACAGTATGACCCAGTGGCAGGTATCCTTAGTCCTTGGCTCGCCATATGGCTAATAAATTGTGGATGCCCACATGCACATCAATAGATTTGACATAGTCAATATATCTGTTGCGGAACGCTTAGGGCTCTTGGTAGACCGGTCCAATTGAACCACCTTAGCTCGTGAGCGAACTAAGCGCGTAGACAGTCAATTAGAGATTCGCTGAGTACACTGGGACTTTTTAACGTGGAAAACCCGGAAAGGGTAAGAAACCACGTGGCCGGAGCTGTGCCGACCAAACTTCACTATCTTCTGGTGGTTACAACTTGATAATTGGAACTCGAGCGCGACAGGCCACTACTCGTTACAACAAGAGAGAGAGAGAGAGAGAGAGCTCCGAGGGTGACAGACCACCTCTCGGAAAAACTAAGTCCTTTTCCCTTCTGAGAATTCTGGAGAACAAAAGTGAGAAGCTGAGTCGCCTTTCGGGAACGAAAGTGAGAAGCTGAGTCGCCTTTCGGGAATGAAAGTGAGAAGCTGAGTCGCCTTTCGTGACGAAGGAAATCTTCGAGCGCCGAAGGAGAATTCCGCAAAAGTCTGCAAGGAGCTCTCCCCAGTCCAGCAGGCAAAGTCCTTTCAAATGAAGCCTTGGGGCTCCTTTTATTGCTTTGGCCGAGGGCAGTCCGGTAATTTCATCGTTTGCAGTTTCCATAAATGCTCGGTGGACGAATCATATTTTCCGGTTCGGGGCACACAGATCGCCATTTTTCGTAAATGACCACCTTACCCTTCGGGCAGTTCTGTTGGGGGCGAAAAAGGCGACAGGTTGTTCCTGAAATCTGAGAAACTGGAAAGACGAAAAGTGAGAAAGTCAGAAAGACAAAAAGTGAGAAAGTCGAGTCGGAAAAGTGAGAACGCCTCCGAACGTGTTCAGAAGCGTTCTGAGCGCGTGCGAGCGCTAAAGGGTTCTGAGCGTGCAACGAATCGCGGAGGCATCCCGGTCGCGTTGCGAAGCGCTCTGAGCGAATGGCGGAACGGGAGGTTGCGCCCTAAGGAGAAAACGTGACCCAACGCCCCAGGCGAAGAGTACGCCTAGAAGGGCTCCTCGCAAGCCCCCCTGTCGAGAAAGAAAGTGTAAGATCCCCCTCCCGGAACACAAAACACGGTCGAGGGAAGTCTTATGCCCAGAACAGCCGCCTTGCGGTAGCGTCAGCACATGGGCTAACCTGTACCACAAGACGCCTATCCTGCCGGCTAAACCAACTGAACAACGCCAACCCATCAATAATAGAAAGTATTAAAGCCATAGGTTCACAATAAGTAATAAAGTCCATGACAGTACAGAGAAAAGCAGAAAGCTACACAAGCTCCTGCAAATCATCAGAGTAACCAGCCAAATTCCCCAAGGGCTACATCTCAAAACACTCACCCGCCTCTGCCACTGACGGCAGCTAAGGTACCATAAACCCCAGCCCTGCACACCTGACCTGGCTGGCCTCCGGTGTTGAACGTTGCTATACCACTGATTGTGCTCCTAAAAAGAGGGACGTAGCAACCGTTAGTCATAAAGACTAAGTAGCTTCCTATCCGCTCCCCCGGCGACTCCAAGGCACCGGGCGGAAGGAAAGGAAGAAAAGCTGCAATATAACAGTAATATACAAAGCAGGTGACGGGGAAAGTAAACTAGTATATACACAACTTCTAAGCTACACAAGTGTAAAAGGGGCTAATCTAATCATGTATAAGCAGGAGTATAATAAAGGTGTACAACAGTAAATAAACAGTAAGTAAAGCAGGTAAAGCATGACAGTAAGAACAGTAGCGACAAGTAATCAATCTCGTACCCTAACTTATATAAATGCCCATACAAACTTATAAGTTAGATTTCCAGGAATTATAACTCATCATATAAAAGAGCCCATACTAATTTATATGATGAGGATCTGCAAGTGCGTATGCTATGCTATGCCATGAATGTTTTATGCAATGAAACTCACACACACGACTCTATGCGCATAGACCTTTGTAGTTCCCTCTATTTGAAAGGAAGCCAACCTCTCGGGTACCAACCGCTGTGACACACGGTGGTAGCGGACCGGGCTGTCCACTCCTAGGCGGGTATACACTCTATCAGGCCTAGACCACACGTACGCCTCGACGCTAAACAACCGCGGAGCTCTGCATACTCTTTGCTGGAGTCCACCGGACTGTGAGCCAAGTGAGAGGTGTCTTCGGGGAACTATCGTCTCGACACGCAGCCAAGCTGGCCCCTTATACCCCTACACACCCGCTAAGTCAACGTACCGCGGTCGGAGTGACGACCTGCCTAGTACCGAAGACCTGCCACATTTCTGAGAATGTTACCGGGATAATCATCCGATCGAGGTTCCCGCTCGACTAACCGGGCACCACAATCCTGCCACTCCCGCAACTGGGAGGAGATACATAAATCCAATCTTACCCTACTATGGTTACTCTTGCCTACTTTAATTGTTATTGCAATTTAGGGTTAATCTTGGACTTCCCGAGGTACACCCGGTGAAGGGTTCTCATCGGTAATAGGGGACGCAATGGGCTCAACCCCACCATCCTCCTCAAGAAAATTACTTTGGTTGATGGTTAACAATTGGTTGACCCTTCATCATTTCATATAGTTAGAGTGACTTAGCTCATTTCCCGTTCCACCCAATCGGGTTGGACGTACTTTCATTCCTTCTACATTAACGCTAGCACCACCCCACAAGTAACCCTAGGATTGACCCTCCTTGAGTCCTTGTGTGTTATAACTCAATTACTGATTGTATACAACTTCTAAACACTACTTAGTGGTCTGAATTATCTAAAACTCAAAATTCTGTTTTTACTATACGCAGACCACTAATTTGAACTAACCATCAACCCCATAAGGGAACCCTTCTAAAAAGTCATCACCAAGGTCTCTAATAATTATCCTAGTCTCTCTCTGACCTTAGTGAGATATGTTCCAATTTTCATAATTTTCCATATTAAATTGGTATTTAATATAATTTTAAGTAGTTAAGGCTTTAAGTCACATTACACATGAACTACCTCAAAATGCTTCTTCATGCTTCATGAGAATTATCAGTAAGATAATATTCCATATCATGGTGGTTCACTGAGTATCATGACCCTAGGATGTCATTTGGCCTACTACATCATCATAATTGTATAAATACCAAAATGCCACTATAATTAGGAAAAATAGTAATTCACTTCTGAAAAATCTACAAAAATTACCAGGTGTCCAAATGGGGACCTAGAGTCCACTTCCAAAAGATTGTGTCATTACCATGTGTTCTGGTATTTTAAAATGATTAAACATCCAAAGGTGGCAATTATCAATTTCTACATGGGGTACAAGAAATAAAATTCAACAAGCTTCCAAACAATTATCATGGGCATATATTAACCTAAAACTACAGATAACCAAGTATCACATCATAGCCCCATGATTTGATATTTTAAAAAGATTTAATATTCAAGGGGTGTAAATTCCAATTTCTACATGAGGTACAAGAAATAGAATTCAAGAAGCTTCCAAACAGTTTAACATGGGCATATATTGACCTCAAACTACAGATAACCAAGTATCACATCATAGCCCCATGATTAGATATTTTAAAAGATTAAATTCCCTTAAGCTAGCAATCACTTAAAACTTCCTATACAAGGAATAATGCTTCCATAACTCATAACAAAATTACCATAGCCTTATTTCACCCTAGTTCAACCACTGATAGTATATCAAAGTCATACGGGGTCATATGACCCTGCATTTTATTTTATTAAGGAAAAAGGTGGCGATTTCATTTATTAGGGAGAAAAGTACTTATGTGCCTCTAACAAGTCTCATGATGATTATCCTAGCCCTATAACACTATTCCCTACCTAGGGATGAAGTTTGGTTGTCTAAATATGTGTTTAGGTCCTAGTTGTTTCATTAAGGCCCAAAAGGGCAATTAAGTAATTTTAGAGGTATGAGCTAGGGTTTTCGGTCTCCATTGCTCCAATCACCCATTGATGATGAACAAGACCCTACACAATCCCTAAGCCCTATTACCACTGGATTTGGATAAGCCCTTATGGCTAAGCTCCAAAATCCACAAGCCACCAAGGCTAAGTGGTTTTCAAACCTAGGGCATCAAAATACCCCTTGGGGGTTCACCATTAAGATGAACTCCAATTGTCCTCAAATTGAGACAGAGGCTACTCATATACATAACTACATGCCACCAAAAGGTTGGGGCCATTAGGGGTGATTACACCCACTAATTATTCTTATGTCAGTTTTCTAAGTTATGATTAAAACTAAAACAAGAGGTGCCCTAAACATAAAATTCTTTTTAAACTCGGCTATGTAAGAGTGAAAGAAAATTGCAGTTATTAAAATAAAATTACTAGCACACATCTTAAGCACAGCAGACGATCCCTCATCGTCTACCTCCAGCCTAGGGCTGCGATCTGCCCAACCTGAAATATAACACATCTCTTCGTCGGCCACCAAAAACCCCAAATCGACCGACTAACACCGCCACCACCTTCCTCGCTTTGAGGTACATCGACGGGTGACGTGTTAGCGGTCGGGAGTGGCCGGAACATTTACCCGGAACATTAATTTCAGGCCGTCTCTTCACGGCTTGCTCTCCAATCGACTCTATTGAGATCGATATCTCACCTAGTGTGATCTAGGATACTAGCACCAAGGGAGAGGGGAGGAAGCTCACCGAGTGTCCATGCATGCAACCCAATAGCCGCATTTGCGGCATTTGTCCGTTGTTCCCGGCCGTGGTTGGATCTCGCCAATCTAGATCTCGTCAAACGTTGCTGAAGTAGAGTCAACACCTTGAAGTGGGATGTTTGACCTTCGGAGAACAGGGCTCGCTGTTTTTGAAACTTCGCCGGAGGAGAAGTAGTTGCCGGAAAGGAGGTGTTCGGTTTGCAAGAGAATAACAAAAGAGAGAACAAGAGAGAGATGGAGAGGTGGGGAGAGAGTGGATGGTTCTGTAAGAGAAATAGAGAGAGAAAAGGAGGGAGATAGAGAAATGGAAAAAGGAATGGGAGTTCTGGAGGAGGAGGCTTGCCGAAGGTGGTGCGCCGGAAAGAGATGGAGCAAGCCCGATCGAGCCGCAAGGAGGAGCGCCGGAGCTGGCCTTGCCGTGAGAGAGAGAGAGAGAGAGAGAGAGAGAGAGAGATCTGGAGCTGGGTGGTGGAGGGGTTGCTGTGGAGAGCTACTCGGCCATGGATCTTGAGGTTGCCGGCCTCGAGGGAGAAGGAAGAGGAGAGGTGTCGGCTGTGAGGAGAGCTGCGCCGGAGCCGTGAGGTGAAGGAGGGGTTGCCGGAGCTCGCGAAGGTGGTCGCCGGAGCTGTGGCCGAGGAGCGCCGGAGGATTGTCGAGAGATAGTTCGCCAGAGAGGAGATCGGGGGTGGAGGAGGGGAGCGCCGTCAGAGAGAGGGAGCAGGGAAGGGATCGGGGGTTCTATGTAAGACCCTCTTTTTTTTTTGCTTTTAAACCGGGTCTTACCGCCCAGAACCGCCGTCTTGCGGCGAGACCATTACACCCAATGGTCCCCGCCACAATACGCCGATCCTGCCGGCTAATCAACATCATCCAGGCCAACCACAATTCTTAGTAATAGAAGCAATTAGAAGAAGCAAGTCCACAATCACATTAAATATACAAAATACATGCTTACAATGTCCTTGATGAGAAATGATCTAAAAGAGAGAATGGGGCTTAAGCCCAGTACATATACAAGCAAAGTATATAAACTTTCTCACTCTACATCTATGCGGAAGCTAATCAATTCTCAACTCTCGAACACCTGTATTGTAGTAGAAGTAACGCGCGGCATAAGTTCCTTGTGTCCTGTCTCCTCTTCTCTGGGATTCCATCACCTCGTGTACCCACGGTCACAACCGACCGTTAGTCATAAAGACTAAGCCGATTTTGTCCCCGCCTCCCCCCGCGACTCCTAGGCACCGTGTGGAAGGAGGAAGCGGAGGACATCAAGGGGTAAATCAAAAGCAGGTGACAGTGGCGAGACTAGCAAGTATAAAGGTACTAAACAAATAATGAAGCATATCTACCCAAGCAGGAGTATGTATATAAGCAAAAGTAAGAAGCAGTATAAGTAACAGAGCAGTATAAGTAAAAGAGCGGTATAATTAAGGAGCAGCTACGAAAGTAACCTTAACTTATATGCACACACAATAGCACATAAGCTAAGGGATCTGGCAAGCAATAAACTCATCGTATAAAAGAGCCCACACTGATTTATACGATGAGGTCTCTGTTTATGCAGAAATGCTATGCTATGATATGCAATGCAATGGTGCAATGTTTGTATTATTATTTCATACACATGCAACTCACACACACGTCTCTGTACGTACAGACCTTTAGTTCCCACTTTTCGGAGGTAGCTAACCTCTCGGGCACCTCCCGTCGTGGTCAAACGGTGGCAGAGGAGCGGGCGTCTCCTCACCTAGGTGGGTAAGTCACACTACCAGACCTAGGCCCAAACGTACGCTGTGATACCGGTACCCGGTACTCATGAGCTCCTGCGTACTAAACTGAACTGGCCAGGCAGGGTTTAGGGAATTCGTCCCGTCGGACGCGCAGTAAAACAACCTGGCCCCAATACAACCACTAGCACTGCCGAGTCAACGAACTGCTGTCGGTGTGACGACTAAGACAGAACCGAAGACCCACCACATCTTGTACACAAGCAACAAGTATTAGCCATTTACTACCGAGCCTCCAGCTCGCAATTCTATATCAACATTTATAAAGTAGAGCCTACCGCTCGCAGGACTATCCCAGTCCTTCCTATAACCCGAGCCTAACGCTCGCAGGACTATCCCAGTCCTTCCTATAACCCGAGCCTAACGCTCGCAGGACTATCCCAGTCCTTCCTTATAACCCGAGCCTAACGCTCGCAGGACTATCCCAGTCCTTCCTATAACCCGAGCCTAACGCTCGCAGGACTATCCCAGTCCTTCCTATAACCCGAGCCTGACGCTCGCAGGACTATCCCAGTCCTTCCTTATATATAACGTCCCGGTTCGGGATGGAAGTTAACTTGCCGAGTTCTCCTACTTAACTAATCTTGTCTATGATTTAGTTGAAACTAGAAGCTTTATGGTTAACCTTGGACATCCGGAGGGTTACCCTGTGAGGGGCTCGCAGCGGTACTAGGAAGTGTGGCGGGCTGACACCCCGAACTTCCTATTCCCAAGGCACTTAATCTTGTTGGTGTTTACCCCTTTTTACTCGACCCCCATTTTCCTCTCCAATTACGTTACATCTCTAAGATGAGTTAAACTTGGCAATTAGAAGTGGGGGAGTTCCTTGAACTCCAACACCTCCGGCTGTGACCGGGAGCTGACTCTCCCGTCGTCACATTTTAAACTCGAGTCCCCTTTCTTCACCGAGGAACTGCTCACATTCAAATAACATTCTCAACCTTACTTGGACCCACCCTCCTATTCTTCGTCATCCTTAAACCAGGGTTTGTCTTAGATACTTCTCGACTTCTCCCTCGAGTACTACCTTAAAATGGCTCCCCGGCTAAGGGTAGTTTTGCTTCCATACAATCGTTTAACACTGATGAGTTGTGTGCGGGGCCCTTGATGAGGTCTAACCTCCTTTTTATATCACTGTAAACTCACACACCTATAGCTTTGCTAGACGTGCCCCAATCCTTATTTCCCAAGATGCCCTTAGAGATGCTCTTCCAAGTGACCTGAGCCTTCATAATTACTAAAGAGTTAACAGTTCTACGTGTGGAGGTCAGTGGTGGTCTAATTCATGTAAATCAGTTTCACTATACGCAGACCGAAACAAGGTTGATCTAGATTAGACTCCTATGGTGCGATCTTAATCACATCATATCCAAACGAGTTCCAATTATCACCATAGGTTCGCAATGAGTAGTGATCTAACAATCTCAAATCCTAATTTCATAAATTCTCCAGGGAATCCTAAGTCATAGTTTCTATTAAAGATAGGAGGTGTGCAAATATAGATTTACACGTCAAGTATTTGATTATGATCTCAATGATCTCAGGGAAACTTACCATGACATAACGCTGGTCTAAAAACACCAAAACCTGAGTTTCACATTTTTAGCAGGAATATTTGACCAGAATTTCTATTTAACCTAGACGGGGTGCAAATAGAGGTTTGCACTACAAGTATTAGGTTATGACCTAAGTAAATTCTGGGAAAATTACTATAGCACCATATTAGTCTAAAAGCACCAGATCCTAGGTCTCATATCATTCCAAGTTCATATGATCGCCTTTTTATTTTATAACCTAAATTAGGGGTAATTTAGTAAATTCCTTATCTTGGGATTTTTTGTACCCAAAAATCCCAAATAACTTTTGGGAAGGCATATTGCTGCCAAGGATCCATGTCCAGCATTTCAAGCCATTGGGTCAACCCCAAGGCATAGGGCTCACTCCACCCAAATTTGCTAATAGACATAAAGAACAGTCCTAGAAAAAGGCTCTACAAGGAGCTGTAGAGCTCCAAATCACTTGATCTCAAATCCTACAGAAAGTAGACCCATAGGGCTACAATTGTTGTCTCTGCCAACTTTTCATGATATGGCCTCTAAGGCCTTCAAAAATAGCATGCAAAACTACACTAAAATCCTAGGCAGAAATATTATGGTTTGCTAATAGACATAATGAGCAGTCTTAGTAGAATGGCTCTACAAGGAGCGGTATTGATCCAAATCACTTGATCTCAAATCCTACAGAATGTAGACATCAAGAGCTACAAAAGTTGTCTCTGGCAACTTTTCATGATATGGCCTCTAAGGCCTTCAAAAATAGCATGTAAACTACATTAAAAATCTAGGCAGGATTATGTGGTTTGCTAATAGGCAAAATGAGCAGTCCTAGAAAAATGGCTCTACAAGGAGATGTTGAGCTCCAAATCACTTGATGCCAAATCCTACAGAAAGTAGACCCATAGGGCTACAATTGTTGTCTCTGGCAACTTTTCATGATATGGCCTCTAAGGCCTTCAAAAATAGCATGCAAAACTACACTAAAATCCTAGGCAGAAATATTATGGTTTGCTAATAGACATAATGAGCAGTCTTAGTAGAATGGCTCTACAAGGAGCAGTATTGATCCAAATCACTTGATCTTAAATCCTACAGAATGTAGACATCAAGAGCTACAAAAGTTGTCTCTGGCAACCTTTCATGATATGGCCTCTAAGGCCTTCAAAAATAGCATGTAAACTACATTAAAAATCTAGGCAGGATTATGTGGTTTGCTAATAGAAAAAAATGAGCAGTCCTAAAAAAATGGCTCTACAAGGAGCTGTAGAGCTCCAAATCACTTGATCTCAAATCCTACAGAAAGTAGACCCATAGGGATACAATTGTTGTCTCTGGCAACTCTTCATGATATGGCCTCTAAGGCCTTCAAAAATAGCATGCAAAACTACATTAAAATCCTAGGCAGAATTATGGTTTGCTAATAGGCATTATGAGCAGTCTTAGTAGAATGGATGCCCTGGGGTCCACAGTGCACCAAATTAAGAGTTTAAGGTGGCAAATGAAAGTAGATCCCAAGGGCTACAAATGTTATCTCTGCCTATTGTTCATGTTATGGCCTCTAAAGCCTTCAAAAATAGCATGCAAGGTACATTAAAACCTAGGCAGGATTATGGTTTGCTAATAGGCATTATGAGCAGTCTTAGTAGAATGGATGCCCTGGGGTCCACAGTGCACCAAATTAAGAGTTTAAGGTGGCAAATGAAAGTAGATCCCAAGGGCTACAAATGTTATCTCTGCCTATTTTTCATGTTATGGCCTCTAAAGCCTTCAAAAATAGCATGCAAGGTACATTAAAAACCTAGGCAGGATTATGGTTTGCTAATAGGCATTATGAGCAGTCTTAGTAGAATGGAGGCCCTGGGGTCCACAGTGCACAAAATTAAGAGTTTAAGGTGGCAAATGAAAGTAGATCCCAAGGGCTACAAATGTTGTCTCTGCCAACTTTTCCTGATATGGCCTCTAAGGCCTTCAAAAATAGCATGCAAACTACATTAAAAATCTAGGCAGGATTATGTGGTTTGCTAATAGACATTATGAGCAGTCTTAGTAGAATGGATGCCCTGGGGTCCACAGTGCACCAAATTAAGAGTTTAAGGTGGCAAATGAAAGTAGATCCCAAGGTCTACAAATGTTGTCTCTGCCAACGTTTCCTGATATGGCCTCTAAGGCCTTCAAAAATAGCATGCAAACTACATTAAAAATCTAGGCAGAAATATTATGGTCTGCTAATAGAGATCAAGGAGACGAAATCAACGGCTGTGATTTCGTCTCCTTCCTCTAGCCGACGGCCCAGAGGAAAACTGCCTTGATCCCGGCCAACCACCACCCTCCCCGGCCATCTGCCGCCGCCACCACCTCCGTTGAGGGGTTGGCCGTCGATTGGCGGTGGAATGGTGGCCGGAGGTGGAGGTTCCCGGCGATCTCTGGAGGAAGCCCGATCGGAGTTCGGGAGGGAAAAGGCGCATGGCTGACGGCTCAATTGAGCTCGTCTGCCCTTTCTAGGACCTTAGATCACTAGCACAGAGGGAGGGGAGGAGAAATCGTACCGCAGGGCGGCGTGGCAGCGGCTCCGGCAGGTGTTCACCATTGTTGGTGGCGGCGGCGGCGGCTTAGGCTCGATTCCTTGATTCTTCAGCGAAAGACGACTTCCAGTAGTCGATTTTGACTGCCTTGGGGGTTCTGAGAGTGATGGAGAGGTGAATTGGAGGCAAAGGGGGGTATATGGCTGGATGCCCTCAATGGTGGTTCGGCCACCCCTTTAGCCGCCCGAATTGGCCACTCCTGGACCCTCTCTCGCTGCCCAACACTGATGGAATTAAATCCTCAGTCCAGAGGAGGGCTTGGGGAAGGGAAATGGGGTGCCATTTGGCATTCATTCCTCATTTCCCTCTTGCTTGTCTCTTCCCAAGCTAATACCTCCAAAAACCTTGGTAAATCAGCCCCAATTTCGAATTTCTGAAGGCTTGGGGGCTGGTCATCATGTGGGCTGCCATTTTGGGTCATGGGGTTGGGTTAAGTCCACCTAACTTGAGTTTGGGCTCACTTGACCCAATGGGCCAAATTGGGGATCTTTGGGTTTGGGATTGACCCAAGACCACCCAACCCAATGTGACTGACCCACATTGCTTCCTTGTACCTTATGGACCTATTCCAAGAGGAATTCAATCATGGTGGGGGCATAAGGGGCTTAATTGCACTTATTTGCTTATAGGGGTAGTTTGGGTATTTTGGTGTTTTTGCCTTAATTCTCCAAATTGAATGTGCACCTTGGCTTGCTTATGTCTCACTCACTTCCCTTAGTGTTTGGGTAGGGTTGTGCTAGGTCAATTTGGCCAATTTGGGGCAAATTAGAAGCCAAAGGGGTGTAATTGGTAATTTGGGGCAAATTGGTAATTTGCCCAGTTTCCTCAAAATTGGCTTACACCAAGGGTCCAAAGTGGGGCCATTAGACTCCCTAAGTGGCCCAAGAGTGTTAGAGGTGATCAATTTGATCACAATGGGTCAATTGAGGTTCAATTTAAGTTTTTAGTATTAATAGGTCAATTTGGGGCTTTTTAGTAATTGGCCCATTTTCCCCAAATTGATGGCCCTATGATGGGGCTTTTGGGTTCATTAGGTCCCCTAGGGAGGTTGCCATAAGAGGGTGGGTCCAATTTGATCATTTGGAGTTCAATTGCCCTTATTCATGGAGGTTTGACCTAGGATAGCTCAAAGTTGACTTTTGGTCAATTTGGCCAATTTGGTTGACCCCAAGGGTCCCTAGTGGCCTACTCACCTCCTTGGATGGTCATAGGGGTCATGATGAGGTTATGTTGACTTGTTGGAGGTATATTGGTCAACCCTAAGCTAAGCCATCAAAATTTGCTAATTGCACCCCAATGTGCATTTCTTCTTAATTTATGGAAATCATGGGGCCTCCTTAGCCCATTTTGTCTTCTTGGAGCAATGTCATGACCTTGTCATGACAAAATGCATTTAGGGGTCTAGTTGTTTTGGGGATGTTACATTCTAACTTTCTAACCTAAGGTTTAAGTTATATTTATAAATAATTATATATAATAATAATATAATTATTATTGTTATTATTACTATTATTATCATTTAATCGCTCGTATATCACTCTAGAGGACTCGGAATTTGTCCCGAAAAGGCTCGTTACGACCGTCTCGTCGATACGCACCCATCGAAACGATTCACGATCAGTTCCGAGTTCGTTTGCTCATTTTATGCTTGTCCGAGCATTTACGGCCTAATTTGACTTAAACGTAAAAACTCCTTCAAACGACGTCGGAATCGCAAACGGATAAATCTGTTGAACTCGTACTAATGTGACGAGTCTAACAAGACTGATTGGGGTCAATTGCGAGATTGTTTGGTCCATTTCACCATTTTGGATAAATATGCTATTCGCAGACCACATTAATAAATTCGCCGATTCTCATCAGAATCGAGCGCGGACAGTTTTGTTGAACTCGTATAGGCTTCACGAGTCTAACAAAACTGACTGGGGTGAATACCGAGACCGTTTGCTGTATATCGCCTTTTGGATAAATATGCTATTCGCAGACCACATTAATAAATTCGCCGATTCTCATCAGAATCGAGCGCGGACAGTTTTGTTGAACTCGTATAGGCTTCACGAGTCTAATAAAACTGACTGGGGTGAATTCCGAGACCGTCTGCTGCATACCGCCTTTTGAATAAACACGTTATTCGCAGACCGTGTCATTTGAGCTAACGTACGTACTATAATTCCTTCAAGGCGGTACGCCTCCTTCGAGTTTTATCGCTTAAGTTATGCTCTCCGGACGGCTCGGATCCCGATACAGCAACCATTGGGACAAAGAATAGAACTGGTACTCGCCGCATTTGTCGAGTGCACTCCTCCGGCTCAGGTGCAAGCCGGGCCCCCAATACACCACGAGCTCGAGTCAACTCGCTCGACTCAAAAACGCGCACAAGGTGTCTAGCTCGAATCGGGATGTTGCAAATCCAATAAACGAAGAAATAATTTCGTCCCCGAAATATTAGGTTGAGGCTATGAGGATTTTCTGGATGAGAGTAAAATATACTCATCATATTCATTCGTGGGCACTTCATCCATAATAATTTCAAGCGTATGTATGCATTCTCAATTGTTGCGGTTTATACAGTACCCTTGCCTTGTGAAGTCATACGAACTAATAATGACACACTATTTCCATAATCGCTACATCAGTCTAACTGATTATGTTGTGATTTAATCTCAAGCATACAACATACAAGGGAACATTTAGCAAGGACTTGGTATGAACGACATCAAGCATGCTACTCGTTTATAAAACCACGATGCAACCGGCTACCACTACCAACATCTATATCGCCATCCAGGTTGTATGAACCAACAAGACTGTCGAGCCACCAGCTTGTTTACACTTTGCAGGACTAGATCTCAAAACACTATATCTCTATAGCAGGTGTCATCAAGAGTTGTCTTGCATCAATATCATACATGTCTGCCATGAGTCTCCAACACAAATCCTCGGTAATTTTATTTAATTTACAATATCATTACATATGTACGTAAACCAGTGCATAGACATCACTGTGGTGAATTTGTTAACTTAACAACCACGTTGCAAAACCTTGGCGCTAAGAGTGCTACGATTTAAACCAATCATCCTAAATATGTCACTTTTAAATACACCTCATTGATCAACAATCAAATACAACTCCAACTCAATAAATTTCAAGGCGTCCCCCAAAATTTGTCGCGCGGTCGTCGGACCGACCATTGATCACTGAGAGGCACTACAACACTATCAAGAGGATTCAAGATTTTACATAACTACACCCACGAGGTTCTAATGATGGAACTCATGCTATCAGAACCTACGGACTACCACCAAGTCCTTAAGTCATCCAAGCACTTGTCAGGATCCGACTAGTGCATAGCAGCACTCAAGGACTGCTAACTCAAGTCCTTACCATCACATCAGGATGTCATTGCATCCTTCACATAGTATTGATATCCATCTAAAACCATGCTAAATTTTACCCAGCGTGACCCACAAAGGTCCTAATTGGCACTCAGCAGGGTGTATTCATATCCTCAATTACCCAGCTATATGATTTATCCAGGAGTTCATGTATGAAAACTCGACAACCTCGGTGTATATCCCAAAAGGTTTTAGATCACCATTTCTCCTTGGTCTACTTCTCCGCCTAACCTTCGATCAGAGCAAAGACATAACCATCATTTAGGTACTCACATATGTTATTCTGGTAGGGCACTCAACGTAATCCAAAACTTGGTGTTTAACCATCCACTTGCAAAAAAATGACTCATTCATCAAGGAGTACCTAATTCTAATATCGTCGACTTGTAACGACTTAGAAGAGAAAACCTCATTATAGCAAGGCTAAGTGAAGCAGTCTGCAAGGATTTTTAACTCCCGGTGAAACCTCAGTTGGTCCATTAGCTAGGCCAATAAACGAAGAAAAGGGTTAGCCCCCATACACCTAAGTTATGCCTCTTCGACCACCAGTATGGTACATTCACCTCTTGTATGCACACCGACCCTATGGGCATGCCGTCCTCGATTAGGAGTTTTACCCTATAAGCACTTGCCACAAGGCACTTGAATAACAATTCCTGGGACCTATTAAAGTGTTCTAGGCCCTCAAAGCTACCATTTTCACAACCTTTTTTAGGGGTCGACATGTTCCCGACTACAAAATGGCCACTTTCTAGGCTCGCAGTCTAAATGGATGTAAACTACAGCGAGGAGCATCACATTGTGGGTACGAACATCAAACTTAGAGGTCTCTTACTGCCTCACTAGTAGATAAGAAGCACTACTTCTAACCGCGATACTAGTCACGAGTTGCTCTCACTATAAGGGGGTCTTAACATTTATCATGTGATATCACTATATTTACTGTTGATAATTAAAATTTATTTCCTAAAATCGTGAATCTTTCTAAAGGTAATCGTGATATTTTCGATTTATGTGTTCTGTCTCTCTATATCATCATATTTATAATACAAGGATTCATACACATAATATGCATCTTCCAAATTTAGCAAGTGACTGGCTAACTTTTAACTTTTGGGAGGCAAGGATACTTCCAATGTCAAAAATTACAAAGATTCTAACTCCTCAAGGGATCCAAGACGGTACGTAACTAGCCCAATAAACGAAGAGATAAGCCCCCGTATCTCTTCGACTGAGTTTCTTCTACCACCAATATAACACATTCGTCCCAAAATGAGTCTTCTCTGGATCCGAATTCTTATCATATCTCCTCCATATGAAACCTTCTACATAAATAGAAGTGAGAGGTATCGACATAGGGTATAAAAGGCATGCTTGGTGGTCTCTTACTAAGCTGATAATGGACTACTAGCACCAATCTCATTGAGATTGCCCTAAAATTTTTTTGGGTAAGATGACAATATTACTCCATATCTGGGATAGAAATCTCATGGTGCGGGTCTTTAACATTTACACTCACATTAAACTCTTCCCTTAGTCACTCAAGGTCACTTATTGTTTGGCTCAATCATCCCCAAGATCAGTATAAGGTTAGGGTATGTCACGACATATCCTACTAAGTCGACCAAAAATGGTATCCTAGTTAGATTGGCATCAATCCTATGCCAAACCAACTCTAATGGTTGGAATGGGAATACCAATTACTGTCTCGGAGTGAGCCAGCATCTATACGTAAGGGTACAAGTTTGGCTTGGGTTGGCACTTTCTATAGGAAAAGCGGACATACTTATTGTAAATTACACATGGGCACACCACTGCTTCCGCTGCATCAGTTTGTCCTCAAACTGATCTAGCTAGCAGGGGTAGCCTAGTGGTCTAATGGACTTCTTTATCTCAGGATCGTTGCAAGCTGATACCATTTGTAAGATCCCCCTCCCGGAACACAAAACACGGTCGAGGGGAGTCTTATGCCCAGAACAGCCGCCTTGCGGTAGCGTCAGCACACGGGCTAACCTGTACCACAAGACGCCTATCCTGCCGGCTAAACCAACTGAACAGCGCCAACCCATCAATAATAGAAAGTATTAAATCCATAGGTTCACAATAAGTAATAAAGTCCATGACAATACAGAGAAAAGCAGAAAGCTACACAAGCTCCTGCAAATCATCAGAGTAACCAGCTAAATGCCCCAAGGGCTACATCTCAAAACACTCACCCGCCTCTGCCACTGACGGCAGCTAAGGTACCATAAACCCCAGCCCTGCACACCTGACCTGGCTGGCCTCCGGTGTTGAACGCTGCTATACCACTGATTGTGCTCCTAAAAAGAGGGACGTAGCAACCGTTAGTCATAAAGACAAAGTGGCTTCCCATCCGCTCCCCCGGCGACTCCAAGGCACCGGGCGGAAGGAAAGGAAGAAAAGCTGCAATATAACAGTAATATACAAAGCAGGTGACGGGGAAAGTAAACTCGTATATACACAACTTATAAGCTACACAAGTGTAAAAGGGGCTAATCTAATCATGTATAAGCAGGAGTATAATAAAGGTGTACAGCAGTAAATAAACAGTAAGTAAAGCAGGTAAAGCAAGGCAGTAAGAACAGTAGCGACAAGTAATCAATCTCGTACCCTAACTTATATGAATGCCCATACAAACTTATAAGTTAGGATTTCCAGGAATTATAACTCATCATATAAAAGAGCCCATACTAATTTATATGATGAGGATCTGCAAGTGCGTATGATATGCTATGCCATGAATGTTTTATGCAATGAAACTCACACACACGACTCTATGCGCATAGACCTTTGTAGTTCCCTCTATTTGAAAGGAAGCCAACCTCTCAGGTACCAACCGCTGTGACACACGGTGGTAGCGGACCTGGCTGTCCACTCCTAGGCGGGTATACACTCTACCAGGCCTAGACCGCACGTACGCCTCGACGCTAAACAACCGCGGAGCTCTGCGTACTCTTTGCTGGAGTCCACCAGACTGTGAGCCAAGTGAGAGGTGTCTTCGGGGAACTGTCGTCCCGACACGCAGCCAAGCTGGCCCCTTAGACCCCTACACACCCGCTAAGTCAACGTACTGCGGTCGGAGTGACGACCTACCCAGTACCGAAGACCTGCCACATTTCTGAGAATGTTACCGGGATAATCATCCCCTCGAGGTTCCCACTCGACTAACCGGGCACCACAATCCTGCCACTCCCGCAACTGGGAGGAGATACATAAATCCAATCTTACCCTACTATGTCTACTCTTGCCTACTTTAATTGTTATTGCAATTTAGGGTTAATCTTGGACTTCCCGAGGTACACCCGGTGAAGGGCTCTCATCGGTACTAGGGGACGCAGTGGGCTCAACCCCACCATCCTTCTCAAGACAATTACTTTGGTTGATGGTTAACAATTGGTTCACCCTTCATCATTTCATATAGTTAGAGTGACTTAGCTCATTTCCCGTTCCACCCAATCGGGTTGGACGTACCTTCATTCCTTCTACATTAACGCTAGCACCACCCCACAAGTAACCCTAGGATTGACCCTCCTTGAGTCCTTGTGTGCTATAACTCAATTAATGATTGTATACAACTTCTAAACACTACTTAGTGGTCTGAATTATCTAAAACTCAAAATTCTGTTTTTACTATACGCAGACCACTAATTTGAACTAACCATCAACCCCATAAGGGAACCCTTCTAAAAAGTCATTTCACCAAGGTTTCTAATAATTATCCTAGGCTCTCTCTGACCTTAGTGAGATATGTTCCAATTTCCATAATTTTCCATATTAAATTGGTATTTAATATAATTTTAAGTAGTTAAGGCTTTAAGTCACATTACACATGAACTACCCTCAAAATGCTTCTTCATGCTTCATGAGAATTATCAGTAAGATAATATTCCATATCATGGTGGTTCACTGAGTATCATGACCCTAGGATGTCATTTGGCCTACTACATCATCATAATTGTATAAATACCAAAATGCCACTATAATTAGGAAAAATAGTAATTCACTTCTGAAAAATCTACAAAAATTACCAGGTGTCCAAATGGGGACCTAGAGTCCACTGCCAAAAGATTGTGTCATTACCATGTGTTCTGGTATTTTAAAATGATTAAACCTCCAAAGGCGGCAATTATCAATTTCTACATGGGGTACAAGAAATAAAATTCAACAAGCTTCCAAACAATTATCATGGGCATATATTAACCTAAAACTACAGATAACCAAGTATCACATCATAGCCCCATGATTTGATATTTTAAAAAGATTTAATATTTAAGGGGTGTAAATTCCAATTTCTACATGAGGTACAAGAAATAGAATTCAACAAGCTTCGAAACAGTTTAACATGGGCATATATTGACCTCAAACTACAGATAATCAAGTATCACATCATAGCCCCATGATTGGATATTTTAAAAGATTAAATTCCCTTAAGCTAGCAATCACTTAAAACTTCCTATGCAAGGAATAATGCTTCCATAACTCATAACAAAATTACCATAGCCTTATTTCACCCTAGTTCAGCCACTGATAGTATATCAAAGTCATACGAGGTCATATGACCTTGCATTTTATTTTATTAAAGAAAAAGGTGGCGATTTCATTTATTAGGGAGAAAAGTACTTATGTGCCTCTAACAAGTCTCATGATGATTATCCTAGCCTTATAGCACTATTCCCTACCTAGGGATGAAGTTTGGTTGTCTAAATATGTGTTTAGGTCCTAGTTGCTTCATTAAGGCCCAAAAGGGCAATTAAGTAATTTTAGAGGTATGGGCTAGGGTTTTCGGTCTCCATTGCTCCAATCACCCATTGATGATGAACAAGACCCTACACAATCCCTAAGCCCTATTACCACTGGATTTGGATAAGCCCTTATGGCTAAGCTCCAAAATCCACAAGCCACCAAGGCTAAG
This sequence comes from Dactylorhiza incarnata, assembly GCA_033032865.1. Taxonomy (NCBI): domain Eukaryota; kingdom Viridiplantae; phylum Streptophyta; class Magnoliopsida; order Asparagales; family Orchidaceae; genus Dactylorhiza; species Dactylorhiza incarnata. Next base: position 1,232,220 of record JAWHQI010000233.1, read on the forward strand.
TGATTTTCAAACCTAGGGCATCAAAATACCTCTTGGGGGTTCACCATTAAGATGAACTCCAATTGTCCTCAAATTTGAGACAGAGGCTACTCATATACATAACTACATGCCACCAAAAGGTTGGGGCCATTAGAGGTGATTACACCCACTAATTATTCTTATGTCAGTTTTCTAAGTTATGATTAAAACTAAAACAAGAGGTGCCATAAACATAAAATTCTTTTTAAACTCGGCTATGTAAGAGTGAAAGAAAATTGCAGTTATTAAAATAAAATTACTAGCACACATCTTAAGCACAGCAGACGATCCATCATCGTCTACCTCCAGCCTAGGGCTGCGATCTGCCCAACCTGAAATATAACACATCTCTTCGTCGGCCACCAAAAACCCCAAACCGACCGACTAACACCGCCACCACCTTCCTCGCTTTGAGGTGCATCGACGGGTGACCTGTTAGCGGTCGGGAGTGGCCGGAACATTTACCCGGAACATTTATTTCAGGCCGTCTCTTCACGGCTTGCTCTCCAATCGACTCTATTGAGATCGATATCTCACCTAGTGTGATCTAGGAAACTAGAACCAAGGGAGAGGGGAGGAAGCTCACCGAGTGTCCATGCATGCAACCCAATAGCCGCATTTGCGGCATTTGTCCGTTGTTCCTGGCCGTGGTTGGATCTCGCCAATCTAGATCTCGTCAAACATTGCTGAAGTAGAGTCAACCCCTTGAAGTGGGCTGTTTGACCTTCGGAGAACAGGGCTCGCTGTTTTTGAAACTTCGCCGGAGGAGAAGTAGTTGCCGGGAAGGAGGTGTTCGGTTTGCAAGAGAATAACAAAAGAGAGAACAAGAGAGAGATGGAGAGGTGGGGAGAGAGTGGATGGTTCTGTAAGAGAAATAGAGAGAGAAAAGGAGGGAGATAGAGAAATGGAAAAAAGGAATGGGAGTTCTGGAGGAGGAGGCTTCCGAAGGTGGTGCGCCGGAGGGAGATGGAGCAAGCCCGATCGAGCCGCAAGGAGGAGCGCCGGAGCTGGCCTTGCCGTGAGAGAGAGAGAGAGAGAGAGAGAGAGAGATCTGGAGCTGGGTGGTGGAGGGGTTGCTGCGGAGAGCTACTCGGCCATGGATCTTGAGGTTGCCGGCCTCGAGGGAGAAGGAAGAGGAGAGGTGGTCGGCTGTGAGGAGAGCTGCGCCGGAGCCGTGAGGTGAAGGAGGGGTTGCCAGAGCTCGCGAAGGTGGTCGCCGGAGCTGTGGCCGAGGAGCGCCGGAGGATTGCCGAGAGATAGTGCGCCGGAGAGGAGATCGGGGGTGGAGGAGGGGAGCGCCGTCAGAGAGAGGGAGCAGGGAAGGGATCGGGGGTTCTAACTTTCTAACCTAAGATTTAAGTTATATTTATAAATAATTATATATAATAATAATAATATTATTATTATTATTGTTATTATTACTATTATTATCATTTAATCGCTCGTATATCACTCTAGAGGACTCGGAATTTGTCCCGAAAAGGCTCGTTACGACCGTCTCGTCGATACGCACCCATCGAAATGATTTACGATCAGTTCCGAGTTCGTTTGCTCATTTTATGCTTGTCCGAGCATTTACGACCTAATTTGACTTAAACGTCAAAACTCCTTCAAACGACGTCGGAATCGCAAACGGATAAATCTGTTGAACTCGTACTAATGTGACGAGTCTAACAAGACTGATTGGGATCAATTGCGAGAATGTTTGGTCCATTTCACCATTTTGGATAAATATGCTATTCGCAGACCACATTAATAAATTCGCCGATTCTCATCAGAATCGAGCGCGAACAGTTTTGTTGAACTCGTATAGGCTTCACGAGTCTAACAAAACTAACTGGGTTGAATACTGAGACCGTCTGCTGTATATCGCCTTTTGGATAAATATGCTATTCGCAGACCACATTAATAAATTCGCCGATTCTCATCAGAATCGAGCGCGGACAGTTTTGTTGAACTCGTATAGGCTTCACGAGTCTAACAAAACTAACTGGGGTGAATTCCGAGACCGTCTGCTGCATACCGCCTTTTTAATAAACACGTTATTCGCAGACCGTGTCATTTGAGCTAACGTACGTACTATAATTCCTTCAAGGCGGTACACATCCTTCGAGTTTTATCGCTCAAGTTATGCTCTCCGGACGGCTCGGATCCCGATACAGCAACCATCGGGACAAAGAATAGAACTGGTACTCGCCGCATTTGTCGAGTGCACTCCTCCGGCTCAGGTGCAAGCCGGGCCCCCAATACACCACGAGCTCGAGTCAACTCGCTCGACTCAAAAACGCGCACAAGGGGTCTAGCTCGAATCGGGATGTTACAGAAAGAGAGGGGGGGGGGGGGGTGGCCATACTCCGCACGGGGTGAGAAGGGCGACGCGACCGTAGCCCGGGGGGTGCGGCGAGGTCGGACCCTGTGCGGGGTGTGGCGCGGCCGGACCCTGAGGGGGTGCGGCCCGGCGGCACCCCCCTCGCGGGGTGCGGCTTGGCCGCACCCCAAAGGGGGCGCGGCCATGGCCGCACCCCAAAGGGGGCGCGGCCATGGCCGCACCCCTCGTGGGGTGCGGCTTGGCCGCACCCCAAGGGGGCACGGCCATGGCTGCGCCCCTTTCGGGGCGCGGTTGCGGGGATCGCTCCCGCGAGGGGAGGTGGCGCCTGTTGGAACCCGGATACCGGTCCAACTTGTTCGAGACTTGGGGAGTAGCTTGAGTTACTTCTCTCTTCGTCGGATCCCTAGAACTAAGTATTCCGAGCTAAGAACTGACCCTCCCCGATTGGTAGGTAGCTCCTTAAGAATGACCCACTGGCTGCAGCGAGGAGGTCCCGCCACTAACCCGGAAATCTAACTTGATTTCCCCTCCCGAAAACCAGAAGCTGAGCCTGTCTCAGACAGCACAAGGAAGAATGCACAGGCTCTCTCAAGGGGGGTGGATCTCTGCTGATCTGAGACATAATGGGTCCTATTTATAGGCAAACTCTTATAAGGGTAAAATAGTCCGGATGGCCTGCGGATAGCGTAGTTCCGCTTTACGTTTCCGCTAAACGCACCCCAAGTTGGTCTGCTGATAGCCGGGCTCCGTTGTTCTGAGGAGCTATGGGCAGACCACCAAGGGCATCCAGGGGACTTTATCTCAAAAGATCTTCCTGGGCGAATTCTCCCGACCCGGTCTCGCCTAAAAACGGGTCCACTCGCCTGGAGGTGCCAACCTACTCGCCGGACGCCCTCGGATCTACTCGCCAAGGGGTGACAGCCTACTCGCCGGACACCCATGGCTCTGCTCGCCAGGGGATGCCAGTCTACTCGTCGGACACCCTTGGCTCCACTCGCCAGGGGATGTCAGCCTACTCGCCGGGCACCCTTGGCTCTACTCGCCAGGGGATGCCAGCCTACTCGCCGGGCACCCTTGGCTTTTATCTGCCGAATAGGGGTTGTACACAATCCCCGCTCTTTGCGAGCTCGTCAGAGGTCGGAAAGAAGAGTCCAACCTCCTATTCGGCGGGGCTGCGCGTTGACAGGCCCTTCTTCTATAAATAGGGTGAGGGTGTACCATGATCCCCTCATTCCAAGATGTCTTCTGGGGCGGGTTCTTCTCGGGCTGATAACCGGGTTCTCGCGGACGACGAACCCGAGGCGGCCGCGGTCCTAGACATCCTTGGTGAGTTTTCGACGCCTTGCCTCCCGGGTTCCGCGAAAAAGAGGAAGCATAAGAGAAAGAGGGCGGAACCCGAGCTGCGTGAGAAGTCCTCTACCGATCCCGACTCTACGGCCCGGTGCGATCCCCCACTTAAGAGGCCTATCGCTTCGCCGATCCCTGAAGAGCCCAACGCTGACGTTCCTCACCGAGAGAAGGAGAGCGGGGTCGAAGTCACCACCGGTGGGACTGAGGACGCGAGAGCGCCTCCAGTCCTTACGACCGGCCTGCTGCTCCCTCCTGCTCCTACCGCCCTGACGTTGGGTAAGGCTACGGTTTTCTTCCGATTATATCTACCAGGTTTTGACTTCATGCTCCGTGCAGCGCTCTTTACTCGCCCTCCTTCACAAAGGCAATCTGCTGCGGCGCCCTCAACGGATTTAGCGACCGCGTCGTCTTCAATTTTGGGGCGGGTTGGTTCAACTCCGGCTCCTCCCTTGCAACAGCCCCTGTCTCAGTCTGGGATAGGTCAGCCCGCCCGCCCAACCTCGGGAGGGAAGTCGCTGACGATGGGCCCCTTGCCGGGGAGGACTGGTGTGGTTCTTCGCCTATCCACCTCCACCGGGGGGTTGTGAACAGATCCACCTCTGCTTCAGGGAGAGGACAACGCGTTGGAGGGTATTCGCCTCGCTATCTCGTCTCTATTCTTCTTTCCGCCTTACCCTTCTCGCCTGACTTCTCGTCTTCAGGCAGCCACGGGTCCCTCCCGTCTAGTCGTCTACCGTCTTCTGACTCGATTCCGGGGTCGCCGCCGCCAGCGGTGTCCACTCCCTTGAGGGAGTTCCTCGCAGACCCCCCTGCCTTCAACGAGGAGTCATGGACTCGCCTGATGGCTGTCCTTCGGGCCCATGATTCCTTCTTGATGACTATGCCGCCGGCCGAGGTGAAGGCCCAATTGGTCAACCTTGGTGATCGCCTCGCCGAAGTGGAGGGGCTTCACGACAACCTGCAGGGTGAAGACGGCCTACTTGGCCGGATGGATGACGCGGAGGCGAGCTAATATGAGGTGGAGACTCGCCAGAAGGCTACCGATGACGATCTTCATCGCTTTGTTCAGGTGGCGGGCACCGTGGGGGAGGCCTCCCTTTTGGAGGAGCACATTAGGCGAGGCGAGGAACGTATCCGCCAGAGCGAAGGGATCCTGGAGAGGGCTCGCGAGGATTTGCGTGCGGCCCAAGGCATCGCCTGGAGAGCTCGCCACCCCCAACGTCCTCGCCGTCGGGGCCGCGGCCCGGTGCATCGTGGTTGAGATCTTCAGGGATAGTCTCTGTTCTTTCTTTTGATTTTTTAAGAGCCTGCTTAGCAATCTAACTCGCGACCCACGGTCCCTTGTAATCCTCAGGCGTCCTTTTATGTCACTTTACTTGTACTCGCGTTGGGCGCCCCAAGAATGTTTATCATATATTTACATGTGTTCTTTTTGTGCTTGTATGGTGTGCTTCCTTCGTTCGTTATTTTTCCTATTTCGGATGGGCATGCATTCTTTCTATATTTATTCACTGCTTAGGGCCTACTCGCCACGCTAGGTGATCAGATCGCGCGCGGTTAGGCCTGGGGGCAGGGTCTATAAATAGAGGGTCCTCCTGCGCTGGAAGGTACGCTTCCCTACCCCTCCCAGGCATCCTATCTCTGAACCTCCCCCACCGAATTCCCTTGCTCCTACCCGCGGCCCGCTATGGGGAAAGAACCATTTGAGGAGGGGCGCGCCTTCTGCGTCCGCAATTTCAGGGCGCACAACTTTCCCAGCTCGCAGACCCTCGGCGAGGAGTTGGCGGATGTCGAGAAGCGTTACCTGCCCCCGGGCTACACCACGAGGCGGCCAGGACCGGGCGAGTTTCTCAACTCGCTGTATAGTGGAGAGCTCGCCATTCCCTTGGCACACTTCCAGGTAGGGTTGAGGCTGCCCCTGTGGCCTGAGGTTCGTCAAGTCTTCCAGTATTTCGGGATGATCCCTGCGCAGGTCAACCCTAACGCGATCAGCGTCCTGGTAGCTTATGTCTGCTACCTCCGCGGAGAGAAAATAGAGTTCAACCTCTCCACCTTCCGCAAAGTGATGACCCTGAAGGCGACCAGCGACGACACCTTATTTTTCACCAGCGTGCGCGTCAAGGTTGCCGAGACCTTCAATAAGGTCCACCATTGGACGGACAAATTCGTCCTGGTGCGAGGCGACTACGTCAACATTCCCTTCGCCCCCATCCAGAAGACGGAGGCAGAGTACCGACCGCCTCGCCTGAGGGGGGACGCGCTCGAACTCTACCGTTTCCTGAAGGACAAGGTCTTGGATGTCGTTTTCCTGCGGCAGGGCGTGGATCAACTCGCCTTCGTTAATCCGGGAGCGGGTAAATCTTACTCGCCTCGCGGTATTGGTTATCTGTTCCTGGTGGGGGTGGTTACTAACGACCTCGTGTTTAAATGCAGGAGAGCGCACCATCCCCCTCTTACCCCCTCATGATGCTTCTCGGCAACGGTCCAGTGAGCCTTCCAGGGAGGGGTCCCTCGCAGGGGTGGTGGTCACGGTGGACAGCGGGCCGGCCTCGCCGGTGGACAAGGGCAAGGGGCAGGTGGATCCCGAAATCGCCTCGGCGAGCGAGCCGAGGCCAAAAAGGCAGAAGATAGGGGGTTCTTCCTCCCGCCTTCCGGCGAGTCCCCCTCCCGACCCTTCCACTCACCCGCATTATGGGCTGGGGATGCGGAGTAAGGACTCCCAGGGTGACCCCCTCATGATATGGGATCACGAGGCGAACCAGGTTTCCGTGAGTGCGCTCCTCCCCTCTTGGGAGGATTTCGAGGAGGTCGGCGATCAGGCGTTCAACCTGATCCTTGGGTTGTACGGGCGAGATGACGCCGAGGTACTCGCGGAGGTTCCTATCCGCGAGTTGGCCAACCTGAGTTGCCGCTCCGCCCTCCGGACAGCCGAGCTGATTCACCAGACAGCGCTGCGGGGGATTCAGTCGAACAGGCGGCTCCGCGACCTGGGCGCCGCCCACGCGGAGTTGGAGAAGAAGATGATTGAGAGGGATAGGGAGATAGCCGAGCTCCAGGCCAAGGAGGTTCCCCCTCCCGAGGTATTTAGCCTGCCTCGCCTCCGTCCTACTTGCTTAACTTGGGGTTAGCTAATGTCTCGTTTCTCAGGAGGCCGCGGTGGCGCTAGTGACTCGGATATCCGAACTGGAGGAGCAACTCGTCGCCTCGCAGCGTCAGGTCGATTATCTCGGTAATCGCCTCGCCGAAGCCGAGTCTGAAATAGAAGAACTTCGCCACCCCAGCCGGGGGGAGTCGTCGAACGCGCCAACCCTCCTCCAATTTACCCCTGCTCAAATCGCCGAGACGCGCCGGAAGCTGGCGATCGCGACCGCGGTGTTCGTGCGGGAGCGCCTCCGGCGCCGCTTCATGCTTACTGCTGATGGGGCCCAGGTTGATCTCGCCACCCTTCTTCCAGAGTTATACCGCGAGGCGGTGAATCCTGCTCCCATCGAGGCCCAAGATGAGAACTCCTCTAGCGGGTCAGGAGAAGAGGGTCCGGGCGTCTAACCCTTTTGGCTTTGTAACAATAAACTTATCTTGGCGTGTTTATTTTGGATGTACTCGCCCTTCTCCTCGTATTTGCCTTGATGCGTTTTGCTTTATTTTATTCTGCGGTTGTCGCTCATGCCTAGGATCAATTTTTACGCATACGCATTTTCTACTCGCCCTTAGGGTGTACTCGCGCGTGACTGTGACTCGCACAGGAGGGTTCTTTGGTAGATTCGGCGCCCAGGCCCCCTTTCCTGGCCACTAATGCGAGGAGGCTGGCGGAAGACTCGCCGCTCTGGTTGCTCACGCGTTCGCACTGGGACTTCCTGCGAGGCGGTAAGACGGCGGCGGTGTCGGACTCGCCTCGGAGGGATGTTAATACCACTCGCCTCGCCCACCTGTTCATCCTCCCCTGAGGTGGTAACAAGGTTCTAGTAGACTATAGGGTACAACCCTCACTCGAGGGGGCAAGTAGTCAGCCTGTAGGGGAGGAGCCTAGTGCTACGGCTTGGTCTACGGTGACACCACATCTCGGCGACTTAGAACTCACTCGAGGGGCAAGTAGCCGGCCTGCAGGGGAGGATCCCAGTGCTACGGCCTGGTCTACGACAACAACAAATCTCGAGGACTTAGAACTCACTCGAGGGGGCAAGTAGCCAGCCTGCAGGGGAGGATCTCAGTGCTACGGCCTGGTCTACGACAACAACACATCTCGAGGACTTAGAACTCACTCGAGGGGGCAAGTAGCCGTCCTGCAGGGGAGGAGCCCAGTGCTACAGCCTGGTCTACGGCAACAACACAGCTTGAGGACTTAGAACTCACTCGAGGGGGCAAGTAGCCAGTCTGCAGGGGAGGAGCCCAGTGCTACGGCCTGGTCTACGACAACAACACATCTCGAGGACTTAGAACTCACTCGAGGGGGCAAGTAGCCAGCCTGCAGGGGAGGAGCCCAGTGCTACGGCCTGGTCTACGACAACAACACATCTCGAGGACTTAGAATTCACTCGAGGGGGCAAGTAGCCAGTCTGCAGGGGAGGAGCCCAGTGCTACGACCTTGTCTACGGCAACAACACATCTCGAGGACTTAGAACTCACTCGAGGGGGCAAGTAGCCAGCCTGCAGGGGAGGATCCCAGTGCTACGACCTGGTCTACGACAACAACACATCTCGAGGACTTAGAACTCACTCGAGGGGGCAAGTAGCCGGCCTGCAGGGGAGGAGCCCAGTGCTACGGCCTGGTCTACGACAACAACATATCTCGAGGACTTAGAACTCACTCGAGGGGGCAAGTAGCCAGCCTGCATGGGAGGAGCCCAGTGCTACGGCCTGGTCTACGGCAACAACACATCTCGAGGACTTAGAACTCACTCGAGGGGGCAAGTAGCCAGCCTGCAGGGGAGGAGCCCAGTGCTACGGCCTGGTCTACGACAACAACACATCTCGAGGACTTAGAACTCACTCGAGGGGGCAAGTAGCCAGTCTGCAGGGGAGGAGCCCAGTGCTACGGCCTGGTCTACGGCAACAACACATCTCGAGGACTTAGAACTCACTCGAGGGGGCAAGTAGCCAGCCTGCAGGGGAGGATCCCAGTGCTACGGCCTGGTCTACGACAACAACACATCTCGAGGACTTAGAACTCACTCGAGGGGGCAAGTAGCCGGCCTGCAGGGGAGGAGCACAGTGCTACGGCCTGGTCTACGACAACAACACATCTCGAGGACTTAGAACTCACCCGAGGGGGCAAGTAGCCGGCCTGCAGGGGAGGAGCCCAGTGTTACAGCCTGGTCTACGACAACAACACATCTCGAGGACTTAGAACTCACTCGAGGGGGCAAGTAGCCAGCCTGCAGGGGAGGAGCCCAGTGCTACGGCCTGGTCTACGACAACAACACATCTCGAGGACTTAGGACTCACTGCTCGATGTCTGTCTCCTAGGTGATGAGACGTTATAAGTTTTCCATGGAAAGCGTTATTATTTTTAAGCATAACAAGGATCGACTAAGTATTACATTAATGCTAGGAGTAGAAACGCTTCAAGTCGTCTCCACTCCAAGTGTTTCCTAAGAGTTCTCCCTCAACGTTCTGCAGGCGGTACCCGCCGGTTCTCAACACCTCGAACACAATGTAGGGGCCTTCCCAATTGGGATGAAGTTTGCCCACCGCGGCGGATCTTCCTGCGGCGTCCACCTTCTTGAGAACCAGGTCTCCCTTGGTGAACTGCTTGACTAGGACCTGCTTGTCAAAGTGCTTTGTCATCCTTCGCTTGATCTCTTCTTGTCTGATCGTGGCCTGGTCGCGAAGTTCCTCCATGAAATCTAAGGCGAGTCGCTGCGCCCCTTCGTTCTCGAGTCTCCACCCTTCATCCCCGTCTTCGGCCGCTACCACCCTGGGACTCCGGACTTCGAACTCTATCGGGATGAGAGCCTCCGAGCCGTGCGATAGCTTGAATGGTGTTTCGCCGGTTGCCGTGGTGGGGGTGGTCCTCAGGGCCCAGAGGACCGAGGGGAGCTGCTCCACCCAATTTCCCTTCAGGTTTTCTACCTTCTTCTTGAGCAGGTTGAGGATGACTTTGTTGGCTGCTTCAACCTGGCCGTTGCTTCGCGGGTGATGAACTGAAGCGAAGCGGAGATCGATGCCAAGTTGACCACAGAAATCGGTGAGCTCAAGACTTGCGAATTGCGGTCCGTTATCGGTGACGATGGCGAGGGGTAGGCCATATCTACAAACGATCTCCCCCCAAATGAAGTTCTTCACTACCAGGGAGGTTGTTTTTGCCAGGGCCTTCACCTCCATCCACTTGGAGAAATAATCGATCATCACCAGGAGGTATCTCCTTTGCCCGCTTGCCGGGGGGAATGGTCCTACCAGATCCATCCCCCAAATGGCGAAGGGCCAGGGGGTGGTGATTGACCGGAGACGTTGGGCTGGCTGTAACTGGAGCGGGGCGTAGAGTTGGCACTTTGAGCATCTCTTTGCGAACTCTTCGGCGTCTTTCCGGATGGTGGGCCAAAAGTATCCCGCTCGGAGTACCCTCTTCTCCAGGGTTCGGCTCCCCGAATGACTGCCGCACTCGCCTGCGTGAACCTCCTCCAAGACCCGGGAGGCCTCCTCTTCGGACAGGCACCTGGCTAGGGGACCGGATAGAGTCTTCCTGTAGAGCACCCCATCAGTTAGTAAATAATAAGCGGACTTGTACCTGAACCGTCTCTTGTCTTGAACCTCCGCGGGCAAGCATCCTGTGGTCAAGAAGGTGACCAGGGGATCCATCCACGAAGCGGGTTGGTCGATGTCCATCACCTCCTCCTCCTCGATCGAAGGCCGAAACAACTCGGTGATTGCTTCCCCGACCAGGGGGCCATATTTGGCCAGCTGGTCCGCTCGGGCATTCTCCTCCCTTGGCACGTGTTGTATGGAGAATGACTTGAAGACGCCCACCAAGTCTTTGACTTTTACCAGGTAGCATTGCAGTACCGGCTCTTTTGCTTCAAACTCTCCTCGGATCTGGGAGGTGACCACCAGTGAGTCGGAGTGGACCTTGATGTCATGGATTCCCAACTCCTGGGCTAGGCATAGCCCCGCGATTACAGCCTCATATTCTGCCTGATTGTTGGTAACGGGGAAGCGAATGCTGACGGCCTGCTCAATTCTGGTGCCTTGTGGGCTGATCAGGATGATGCCTCCTCCACATGAGTTCCTCCCCGACGCTCCATCCACGAACACTTCCCACGCCACCTGCTGGGGTATCTCCTCCTTGCCTACTTCTGTGGTATAGTCGACTAGGAAGTCTGCCACCGCTTGGGCCTTCATGGCTAGCCGGGGCACGTAGGTGACGTCGAACTCGCTAAGTTCTATTGACCACTTCGCCATCCTGCCCGAATGCTCTACTCCTTCTAGGACATTCCGGAGAGGGTGGTCGGTCACTACCTTGATCGGGTGGGCCTGGAAGTAAGGTCGGAGTCTCCGCGCCGATACAATCAAAGCAAACGCCAATTTTTCTAGGATGGGGTACCGCAGTTCTGCCTTCCGCAGGACCCGACTTACGTAGTAAATTAGGAGTTAGCGCTTCCCCTCCTCGCGGACCAGGACCGAGCTTACCGCTTCCGACCCCACCCCTATGTATAGGAAGAGATCTTCTCCCTCTCTAGGCCCTTGCAACAGGGGTACCTGGGCCAACTGGAGTTTTAGGCTTTCGAAGGCTCCCTGACACTCTGCCGACCACTCGAACTTTTTATTGTCTCGGAGGGTTTTGAAGAAAGGTGAGCATTTCTCTCCTGCCTTGGAGAGCAACCTGCTCAGCCCGGCTAGGCGACCTGTCAGGCGTTGAACTTCCTTGACGTTCCTGGGTGCTTCCATCTCCATGATCGCCTTTACCTTGTCTGGGTTCGGTTCTACTCCAGCCGGAGTCAAGAGGTGTCCCAAGAACTTCCCCTTTCCAGCCCCAAACACGCACTTGGCCGGATTTAGTCTCATCTTATACTTCCGCAGCGTGGCAAAGGTCTCCTCCAAGTCATGGAGGTGCTCCCCGACGCTCTTACTTTTCACCATGAGATCGTCGACGTATACTTCCAAGTTTCGCCCCTCCTGCTCTTTGAACACCCTGTCCATCATGCGCTGATAAGTTGCTCCTGCGTTTTTAAGCCCGAATGGCATCATTTTATAACAATAGCATCCGTCGTTGGTAATGAAGGATACGTGCTTCACGTCGGGTGGATGCATGCGGATTTGATGGTAACCAGAAAAAGTATCTAAAAAACTCATGACAGGGAATCCGACGGCCGAGTCTACTAGCTCGTCGATTCTAGGCAAAGGGTAACAATCCTTGGGGCAAGCTTTATTAAGGATAGAAAAGTCAATACACATGCGCCACTTCCCCTCTCCCTTCCTCACCATTACAACATTGGAGACCCAGCCTGGGTACTGGATCTCCGACACAAACCCTGCTTCCAGCAGCTTCTTGACCTCCTCCCTGATGGGCTCGGCTAGGGTGGTGGCGGTTGCTCTCTTCTTCTGTTGGATGGGGTGGACTCTTTTATCCAAGTTGAGATGATGGCATGCGACGTTCGCGTCGACGCCTGGCATATCGGCTGCGCTCCACGCAAAAATGTCCGCGTTCCTCTGGATGCAGGACATGATCTTCTCATTGTCTTCCTCTTCCAGCTCCCTGCTGATCTTCACCTTTCCCGGCCTCCCGCCTTCAGCTAGAATCTCCTTCTCCTCCACTTCTTCGGCTGCCTCCAGCCTTGCCGTCTCCTCTACTTCTTCGGCCGCTTCCTGCCTTGCCATCTCCTCCATCACCAGGTCCACCGCCTCTGCCTTCTCCTTCCAGCTGATCATGTTGACAGCGTTAAGATAACACTGCCTTGCCACCTTGGGATCGCTTCGGATTCGGATCTGCACACCTCCTTGGTTATACTTAAGACACTGGTGGTAGGAGGAGGGCACACACTTGTAGGCGCTGATGAGCGGCCTGCCGAAGATGGCATTGTAACTGCTGGGGGCGTCCACGATGACGAACCTGCAGCACTTGGTGGTTCCTCCCAGCGTCACCACCAACTCCACACCTCCCTCTACTTCCTTTCTTTCTCCCGCAAATCCAAAGAGCGGCCCTTCCGTCGAGGTAACCCTCTTCTCTTCCACCTTCATGGCATCAAACGCTTTCTTGAACACGACATTGACGGAGCTCCCGTTATCCACCAGGATGCGAGAGACCGTATAGTTTTCTATCGCGGCCTTGATCACCACAGCGTCGCAGAAAGGGTTTTCGTTCCCCAACATGTCTTCCTCCGAGAAAGTATGTATTTTCTTATAAAATTTTTTACAATATATATATATCTAAATATATATTTAAACTTTAAAATTTTTGTATTGTATTATATTATATTATATTATATTATATTATATATATAATCTATTATAATAAATTTATTATAATCTCTCTATTTTATATAATTTATTATAATAAAATTTATTATTAATTTATTATAGTGTTTATTGGACGAACACTATAATTGAAATTCGACAAATTTCAATTCCTAGAAGAATTTAAATTGATTTTAATTCAAATATATAATTTCAATTCCATTCAAACGAACGAGCGCTAATATTTTTCTTGATATCAAATGTTTGACTTATTATATATTTCTCAATAATTATTGTGCAAATTTGCACCATTAAAATAAGGCGATGTTACATGCACATCACAATTGGCTTTGTGGTCATCAAAAATCTTATATGCATATTCAATTGAGTTAATCAAAGAAATGAGGAAGGGTGAAGCTTCCTCCATGGCGTGGATACTGGCGAAGCTTCCGCCGACGCCCTGATCACATTCCTCGTCCCCTCCACAGCCGGAAGCATCATCAGCTTCTACATCCACCAGCCGCAAATATAAAGAAGCACGTTCTCAATTGGACGTCTGAGATCATGCAACACTTGTAATTAAACAGAACAGAGTAGCCATTGTCCATCAATTGACCTACACTGAGATGATTCTGAGCCAATGATGGTACATATTGGACGTCAGAAACAATCTTATTTTTCCCATCATTATCCTTCACCATTATGCTTCCTCTTCCTTCTATGTTCTTTGAGTTTCCGTCTCCCAAGTAGACTAGCGATTTGCTGCTCTCATCTAACTCGCAGAACATGGATATGTCATTTGCCGTATGACTAGAACATCCAGAATCGATGAGCCAATAAGTTTGAAGCCGGTTCAATTTATTGAAGCCGGTTCCGTTTCCAATAAGTTTGAGGTATCAGAGACGAAATCAAAGTAGTAGTCAAACGTGTTGGAGCAAACAACAGAGAGAAGGATGGTAAATCAGGCTTTTGGGAAATAAAAATAATACACATAATAGGTGGAGCAACGGCTAGTAAGAAAAATTCAAATGCAAGAGACAAAAACAGGTACAAGGAGTTGATGATTTCAGCGTAGGAACCTCAGTAGATCCGCCTCATCACCGGTAGCATGCCTATTATTACGGTGATTGTTATTCGCACTACAGTTTTGGCTATCCACACTTTTTTTGTATGAATTATTACGCACCTTTTAGAAATACGCCTTGTATAAGCATTTTTAATAAAAATGATCAACACAAAAGTTGTAGATCTCATCAAGATTTACAATTTTCGTGTTGAACACTTTTCCTAAAAATGCACGCACAAGACGTATTGCCGCCCTGATTGAAATATGTGCGTAACCCTAAACGAATTTTTGATTGTACATGCATTTTTAGGAAAAGTGTTCAACACGAAAGTTGTAGATCTCAACGAGATCTACAACTTTCGTGTTGAACATTTTTCTTAAAAATACATGTACAAGACGTATTTCAAAAAGACGCGTAATAACTCATTCAAAAAAAGTGCGGATAGCCAAAACTGTTGAGAGGGGAGTCCGGGACTTATCACCCGCTCTAGGAGCGCAGTTGGGTGATGAGGGCTGCTAGGAGAGCTTCTTATCGAGGTCGTGAGTTCGAGGCTCTCCGACAACAACCCGCCATCATGAGAACAGTGATGGAGACAGGGTTGGGCCGCGTTGGGCTGCAGCCCTTTGGGGGGAGCAGAGGCGGGCACCTAGAGCGGGTGATAAGTCCCGCACTCCATAGTGGGAACAAGGACGAAGCAACCAAGATGGACGGCGGAGTAGGGTATGCTAGGGGACTTGGCATTGAGCTGCTTACTCAAACCAACTACAAGAAGTGGATGTCTTGTATGGAGAGCTACCTTCTTGGAGAGGATCTCTGTGAGGTTGTTGGTGGTGGGGAGCAAGAGGAAGTTGTAGCTGCCGGAGATAATGGTCCAGCTGTGAGAGCTTGGAGGAAGACCAACGCCAATGCGGAGTTCACCTTGAAGAGAGCCATATCACCTGACTTGTTCGACCACATCATAGGTTGCAAGTCAGCGTCTGCGATCTGGATAGCCCTCGATGGGTTATTCAACAAGAAGAATGTGGCGCGGCTACAATTCCTGGAGAATGAGTTGGCGAAGTCGACTCAAGGCGAGATGACGATATCCACCTTCTTCCTGAAGGTCAAGAACCTATGTGGGGAGATCTCGGCCTTGGATCCTGAAGAGCCAATCTCAGAGGCGAAGTTGAAGCGGCACATACTCCGAGGCTTGAGGAGGGAGTATGTCCCCTTTGTTACTTCCGTGCAAGGATGGGCTACTCAGCCCTCCCTTCTGGAGCTAGAGAACCTGCTATTGTCACAGGAGAGCTTGGCAAAGCAGATGGCGGGAGTATCCATCTCAGGTGGAGATGGCGAGGCCTTGTTCTCAGGAAAGAGGAGATCCTGGGACAAGAGAAAGAAGAACTCCGGAGATGGACCTTCAACGTCCTCTCAGGGAGATGAGAGGAAGTTCCTCCCTGCGCGCGATGAGAAGGGGAGATCCCTTTGCTTTGCCTGTAAGAAGTACGGGCATATGGCAAAGGACTGCCGGTCCAATCTGAAGGCCGGTCATGCTGCTAACAAGGAGGGAGATCACCAGAGAGGTGAAGGAAGAGGTGGAGGTCACCAGGGCGGTGAGAGGGGGGACAATTGTTTCCTGGCAGAGATGACGACAACGTCAGTCGATGTCTTAGCCTCCATCAACCTCGAGAACGACTGGATAGTGGATTCCGGTTGCGGGCATCATCTCACTGGAGATATGTCCAAGTTCGACTCCTTGGAAGCGTATGAAGGAACGGATGCTATCATCACTGCGGATGATACGGTACATCCCGTGGAGTGAGAAGGGAAGGTGTCCCTTGGGAGTAGAGAGAAGCCAGTGACACTGAAGAGTGTGTATCACGTGCCTGGCATGAAGAAGAACCTCTTCTCGGTGGCTAACGTCGTGGATGCTGGATACCACGTGCTGTTTGTACCGAAGGAGGTGAAGTTCCTGAAGAACCTATCGTCTGTCGATGCTGACGTCACGCTCACCGGGAGAAGGGTGAAGGATTTGTATGTCCTATCTACAAATGCCTACGTGGACAAGCTGAAGACAAACGACAACGCTGTGATCTGGCATGAGAGGCTGGGTCATGTGGGGATGGACAAGCTGAAGATGATGGCGGCAAAGGGCCTAGTGAGTGGCCTGCCTCATCTCTCTTCCTACGACGACGGCCATGTGTGCGACGGATGCCAATATGGAAAGTCACATCGACTTACATTTGACAAGTCGGAGACCAGGTGTAAGGCACCTCTTGTGTAACATCCCCCAAACTGCTAGACCCCTAAGTTGGTTTTGTCATGACTAGATCATGACAAAACCATAGGAAGAGCCATTTGACCTTGAAAGCTTAGGAAAGAAGGAGGAAACCTCCTTGGTCTGCAAATAACAATTTCCATCTACCAAGCTTAGGGTTGGACTTTTGGGCCTCAACTTGACCTATTGACCACCACCATGTTAAATTGACCTTGCCCATAGTGTTATCATGTCATAGGGGACCCAATGGACCAAAAAGCCCCATGACTGGGTCAACCCTAGGGCTCAATTTGACCAAAGTCAATTTAGCATGTTTTGGTCAAATCAGCTTAAATTGGGTCAACTAGGACTCATATGACCAAATTGACCCCACCAATAGTTTCTAAACTTATTTTGGAACCTATTAGACCCAAAAGCCCCATCCTAGGGTCCCCCAATTGGCCAATTTGACCAAAAGTCAAAATTACCCAATTTAGGTCAAATCTCTCAAACCTAGCCCAATCCTATTGGGCTAACTCATTTGGTTGGTCAATCAGCCCAAGTAGACCACCATTAAACTCAGGAGAGAGTAGAGAAAACGGCCATGGTGATCAGGAGAGAGAAAATGGAGGTTTCCCCATTTTTGAGGTGAGAGAAAAAGGCCATTCATGGCCATTATGGAGATTCATCCCTTGGCCTCCCCCATTGACTCCTCCATTCATCTCCTCTGCCGATTACAAAGAGTTTCCATCAGTTTCCAAGGGGGATTAAGGCAGGGGGAATGAATGGGGGCTGGCCTTGGAAGAATTCGAAGAGGCCATTAATGGCAATGGGGGTTAAAGCCACCATCACCTTCATTCGAACCCCCCATCACCTTCAGAAGCCAGAGAGGAGAGAAACCCCCAAGTTTTCAGAAGGAATCGTGTTCAGGAGGCTTGAATCGGCATGGCACCACAACCACCCCGAGCTCCCATGGTGTACACCAGGACAACACGACGGCAAGCCCATCAACAGGTCCGGTTCCCTTCCCTGACCCCTGAGGATTAGATCCCAATCGCCGGCGGCTCGTTTCGTGGCCAATTGGCCAGGAATCAAGCCAGCCAAGCCTCCCGTTGATCGGGTTGGGCTTCCTCTTCCAGATCACGATTCCGGCCACCTCCGGCCGAGCAAACACCGCTCATCGCCGGCCACCAACTCAACGGAGGTGGTGGTGGCGTTGGTCGGCCGGGGCGGCGCTCATGTGGCCGGGAAATCAAAGCTCTTTCGACCCAGGCGCGGTAGATCTCAGCCGCAGGTTTATCGGGGATGATGAACAGGCGCGGTTAGATCTGCTTTAGGATTCGTGCGCCTCATAGTTATAACCCCTATTTTTCTGTGATTAAAATGCAGTGATTAGTAAATTCTGGTAAAAATACTTAGAGGCCTCTAGGGAAAATTTGTCCAACATCAAAATTGGAGCCCCGGAGGTCTAGTTTAATCCAAAATTGATTTCACTCGATTTGGAGCCCTGGTTAGGGCACAACACTCATTTTGGTGAGGTCTGTCCAATAGGCTAATCAGAGCTTGTTTTTGATGCCCACACCAATCTAGAACTCCAAATGACTTGAAATTTGGAAGGTAGGCTACTATTATATACATATAGTACATGTCCAAAAATCAGATTGATTGGAGAACTTTTCCCCTTAGTTTTTGGAAAAGTTCAATAATCCTTGTGGGACCTAATTAGGTGCCCTAAACACCTCAAAACCCTTCCAAATTTGGATGGGAGGTCCTAGAGAGTAAGTAGGGTCACTGGTTAAAATATCATAATTTTTGGAGTTGAATTGGTGGGGTAATTCACCAAGACAACCTTAGGCTCCCTAGGTTTAGGCAAAACTTTGGGTGAGTGCCCCCACTCTTCCTCAAAGCCAATTGGCTTCATATTTGGGGTGCACTTCACCCTCCACCATGCCAACACTTGGTCCAAATTTGGTGGCCTTTGGAGAAGGATTGCCCTAGTAAATCAAAAAGGGGCTAAATGTTATTTGCACCCCAAATAGGTACCCAATAGAGCCCCACTCCTCACCAAATGATTGGTAAGATCTTGGGTAGTCATACACTGACCCTTGGCCAGTGTAGTGAGCAGGTTGGACTTGGGCAAGGTAGGGAGTTCCCTTGGGCATAGTTTGCTTAAGGGTTTTGTTTAGAGCAAAGGTGAACTTAAGTTAGTTTTGGAGTGTGGAGGGGTTTCCTCCCACTGGTAGGAAGGGTGACCTTGGTCACTGACTTGGGATGTATGGGACACCCCAAGGAGCAATTTTGGATGAGTTAGGGCTTAGTGTGCCCTTAAACCCTAGTGGTTAACCTTAGGAGCCTCTTTAGGGTTTGAGAAGGACTTAGGAGTGTTTGCCCTTGGAGAGGTGTGTATGGACTCCTCTGGGCTCTATGAGTCCTATGTACCCTCACAAGAAGTTTGGGTGGATTTGGAGAGGTTTTGACCCTAACCCTAGGTTAAACCCTAATGGGGTGCATTTAGAGTCCGATGAAGGAAGAGGGGTCAAACCTTAATGGTTTGACTTGAGATTTTGGGGAGATGATCTTGGGGACCAGAGAATGCTACTGTGAGAAATTGGAAGGTTTTGGAGTTGCTAATCCTAGGTAATAAATCCTTGGGTATATTTGTAAATATTTAGGGTTTTGAGATTTAGGAAGAATTAATACTTAATGATTAACCATCTTCTGTCCCCAACTTAGTTTTGATGTTATTAATACCTGGAGATTCTATTAGAACCATTGGAAAACTTTTGGAGGTCCAAATTGTAATTATTCATATTGTTGACAATTTTTGGGATGAACAATTTTAGGGTGTTTGTTTTCTGTAATTGCATGAAACTTTGCTGGATGCCATTTCATACCAATATGTACCAACTGTATTTTTCTCATAATTTATGGATTAATATTTTTGGTACCTCTAGTTCATTTTGGAATAAATTGCAAATATATCCTCTATAGAAATTACAAATGTACCCTCTGTGGAACATGGTCAAACTTTGTAGGACTGAATATTTTAGTATGAATCACCTCTGTATTAATTTGCATAAGGTTTGGAGATCATATGAGGGTACCTCCTTTGGAATTTATTGGTAATAAATGAGTTTTGGAATTTTTAAAAATAGTAAATCTTGCTGGTTTTTCCTAAAAATTCATATCCACTGATTAATAGGTATCCTTGTTTTATGTAAAAATTGAGACAGGCTTTGGAAGTCAGGAAAGCATACTTGCAGTTCAAACCTTAGGAAGTGGTATTTTGGGAAAAATGATTTAAATATTATTATTATTGGGAAAATTATGAAACTCTGGATTTGGTCTTAAATATGCAGTATGGACCTCCAATAAAAATTGTTGAGTCATAGGAGTGTGTATTTAGTGTACTTCCCCTCATGGGCACCGAAACGTTAAGGGTGGTCTGCGTTTAGTAGTTTAGCAATTTTGGGATTAAGAATCAAATTAGTGGACACTGAATTGGAGATGTGAGGGTTAATTGGTAGTCATGTAATTATGTGAAGATCCCTGGTGTAATTAGGGTTTGGTGAGTCTTAGGATGGTGGGGAGCCACCCTTGCGGAAGGTCGTCCTGGATTGACGAAAGATCGTCTTTTCCCGTTAGCGTCCTAGAGCACCTAGGTTTAATTTGGGTAAGGTTTTATGAATGTATACTTATAGGGGTTTAGCCGGTTAGTCCGGTGAGCTTGTGATTCTGAAATGTTTATTGGTGACGGGCGGGTTAGCCCGGGGAGCTTGTAGCTCGGAGTTGTTGGAAGTTAAGTTGCATGTGCATAAGGTGGTGGGTCCTTTGTGTTGGTGATCGTTGCACCGACGTTGATACTTGGGCTCGGCAAGTGTGGTATTTACACTTAGCCATAAAAGTCTGGCGGTCCAGTCAGTAAGAGTACGCAGGCGCTCCGCGGGTTTTGTGGAGGCGTACGATAGGTCTAGGTTAGGTAGTGCATATACCAACCTAGAGGTGGGCGAGGCCCAACCCACCGCTTCCGTTTGCCACTACGGGGGTATCCTGGGAGTCTAGCTCGCTCCAAAAAGGGGGAACTAAAAGTCTATGCGCATAGAGTCGTAGTGAGTGAGTTGCACATGTATGTTCATTGCATAATAACATACTCTGCATGTCATGGCATAAACATATCATTCAACCCCTGCCACCTATCGTATAAATTGGTATGAGACTTTTTATACGATAGGCCCTGCTAAACGACCCCTTGGTCTATAGGTTTGTATGGGCATTCCTATAGATCAATGGTTACCTTTTTGATATTTACTTGTCATTACACTTACTGCTTACTGTTCATTATATTCTTTTACTATGTTGCTTTCTATTTCCTACTTCATTTATATACATATATACCTGTGTAGTGTAGAATTCACCTTGTCATCTGCTTTTGTATTACCCCTTATTTGTCCTCCACTTCCTCCTCCCCATACGGTGCCTAGGAGCCTTGGGGGAAGGGGTGGGGAATTGGCTGAGTCATTTTGACTGACGGTCGGTGGACCTTATCATTTTAGGAGACCGCGGCGACGGGGCAGCAGCAGAGGCCGGTGCAAATGGAGGTGGGGCAGTCCAGCTCAGGAGTCCAGATGACAGGATCCGTGAGTGATTATTTTAGTTGATTTACCTCCGCGAGTGATCTTATGTAGAGAGGCTATCTTGTATTGGGCAGGAGCCATAGTTATCTTGTTTTCTTCTTTCAGTTATATTTTGTGGACATCTTTTAATAGTTTAATTATATGTGATGTGGACTTAGTCTGTTTATTCATTTAAGCTTACTTTTCTTTGTGATCGAACTGGCCGGCAGGATCGGCGTTTTGTAGGGGCGACCTTCCCGAGCGAAGGTGTCACCGCAGAACGGCGGTTCTGGGCCTAAGACCCGGTGGTTTAAAAAAAATGGGGTCTTACATCTTGAGTGCGTACATGCTGACGTTATGGGGCCGTGCGCCACCCTTACTTATGGAGGCAATAAGTATGCGCTGGTTCTGGTGGATGACTACACCCGCTATACGTGGGTGTACTTTTTGAGAGAGAAATCAGAAGTCTTCAACAAGTTCTTCGAGTGGAAGGAGCTTGTGGAGGGGAGGCTGGACCGCAGAGTGAAGAAGCTGAGAAACGACAATGGAGGGGAGTTTACCTCCAATGAGTTTGCTTCTTTCTGCAGGAGGTTCGACATTCGGCGGGAGCTCTCCTGCGCTCACACCCCGCAGCAGAATGAGGTGGCAGAGAGGAATATCCGCCATCTGGTGGAGACTACCAGGAGTTGGCTACATGCCAAGAGTATTCCCAAGGCCTTATGGGCGGAGGGAATGGCGTGTGCTACTCATGTGATCAACAAGCTACCTCTGAGTCCTAACAGGATGGTGTCTCCACACCAGCTCATGTTCGGGGAGAAGCCTAATATGGGTCACATGAAGGTGTTCGGTTCTACCTGCTTCGTGCACGTCCCGGACGCTCAGAGAACCAAGTTGGAGCCGAAAGCGAGGAAGTGTATCTTCATCGCCTACGATGAGCGGAAGAAGGGGTGGAAGTGCTGTTGGGTTTTCTGTACCCCTTCATAAGGGATGACATATCAAATATGCGCAGCGGAAATGAACAAAAACAACCCCAAAAGAGATCAACGGATCTTGCGGTTTTTCATGATTCAAGAGAATAAGAAAGCAAATACAATATACCTTCGCGGGATTGAGTCAATACTCAACCAAGGTGCTCCAAATGGAAATCTGAAATCTGCCATTGAGTTCTTCAAGGATCGAAATAGATCGATCCCTCTACAGAAGTCCACACAAGCAATGAAGAACCCTAGCTTCTTGTCGCACAAGAACTAGGTCAGAGAAGGAAGCTCTCAACGTCCCCACGAACTGCTAGATCCGATCCAAGGGAGGCGGCGACCACGACGGCGGCGACTAGCAACGGCGGAATGACGATCGGCGGACGGAACGAGAAAAGCCGGAACGCTTCCGTCGTCTGTTCTCTCGCAAAAAGGGCTCGATCTGAAAAACCGTCTGTCTCGAAGCCCTAATCACGTTCCTTTTATAAGCAAGGCATAAAACCGGCTATCCGCAGACTAGAGAGAAAAAACAGAAAAATCTATCCAGATTTACATTCGCCGAATTCGACTAATCACATTAACCGAATTCGACTAATCACATTAACCGAATTCGGCGAAACCATTTCGATGAATTCGACTGTATATAAATTCGGCTATTCACTATAACCGAATTCGGCGAAACCATTTCGACGAATTCGACTATATATATAAATTCGGCTAAACCCTTTAGTAGAATTTTCCATTAGCCGAATTCGTCTAAACCCTTTAGTCGAATTCGGTTAATGCCTTTAGCCGAATTATCTAGTGTAAAATCCGTTCGTTTAAACCCTTTAAACGATTTCCCGTTGAGACATTCTCAACTTAATTTCAAGCAGTCACAGGATTGGTCCTCCACTCATATCCAATATGAGTAAGGCCAACACAATCCTTTCTCCAATTTCTCCAAACGCTTTTATGTGCGACCCTATAGGCTCATATTGCGTTGGCAGCAAGACTAACTGTTGATTGCTTTGAGATCATCTCAGAAACTCCAACAAGTGCATGGATCCGCAGACCCACAAGTTCGCTGTCTCGCGCGACGTAGTGTTTGACGAACTGGTCTCATACCAGGGAGTCTCTTCTGTGGAGTTGCCGGAGAGTGGAGAAGCTAGCAGGGAAGAAGAGTGGGTCACTGAGGACCCTACTGTGGAGTTGGAGTTATCTCCAAGTGCTCCATCGCCATCTGGCTCGGGAGGATCATCTGGCTCAGGAGGAGCTTCTGGCTCAGGGGGAGCTACGAACTCAAGAAGCAGGGAGAGCACCGCTTCAGGAGGAGTTCAGAGAGGAGTTCAGAGAGGAGCTCAACCAGAGGAGTCTATCGGAGTGGTAGATAGTGACCAAGCCTTGAGGAGGTCGAAGCGAACCATCGTTCCGCCTGCTCGCTATAAGGAGGGGAACTTCGTGAGTTTGGTTTCCTGCTTCTTCGCCGGACCACTCGATGAGAGGGAACCTGCCTGATTTGAGGATGCAGTTGGCATCAAGGAGTGGGACGCGACCATGATCGAGGAGATGGAGGCCCTTGAGAAGAATGAGACATGGGACCTGGTTCCCATGGTGGAGGGCATCAAACCTGTCACCTGTAAATGGGTGTACAAGGTTAAGAAGAGAGCTGATGGAGAAGTGGAGCGCTACAAGGTGAGGCTTGTCGCTCGGGGCTTCTCGCAAACCTACGCAGAGGACTATGAGGAGACATTTAGTCCTGTCGCAAAGATGACGTCGGTGAGGACGATCATCGCTCTGGCGGCGTGCCGAGGTTGGAAGTTGTGGAAGCTTGATGTGAAGAATGCGTTCCTATACGGAGAGATAGACAAAGACATATTCATGGTGCAACCACCTGGATACGTGTCCAAGTCTCTTCCACGTCATGTCTGCAAGCTGAAGAAGGCCCTTTACGGGTTGAAACAGGTGCCGAGAGCCTGGTATGGGAAGATTGCGGAGTACTTGTAGTTCTGCGGCTACGATGCCTCAAACTTGGACTCCAGCATGTTCGTGAAGAAGAGTGGAGGTCTTCACGTGCTGGTGCTGCTATACGTCGACGACATGATCGTGACAGGGAACAACCCTGAGGAGGTCGCGGCGCTGAGACAGCAGCTTTCCATACGATTCGAGATGAAGGATCTTGGTGAACTGCACAATTTCCTAGGCCTCCAAGTTGAGAAGAGAAGAAGCGGGCTGTATGTTTCCCAGAGGGCGTATGCCGAGAGGATCGTCGAAAGATTCGGCATGAAGGAGGGGAAGAGCAGCTCCGTTCCTCTGGAGGCTTGGCTGAAGCTTCAGAAGGAAAAAGTGAGGATTCTTACTGATCCGAAGATCTTTCGGGCACTGATGGGGAGTCTTATCTACCTGACTATCACGAGGCCGGACATCGCCTTTGCTGTCGGCCGAGTTAGTCGGTATATGCAGGAGCCGCGGAAGCCTCATCTGGAGGCAGCCAAGGGGATACTGAAGTACGTGAAGGGCACCCTTGAGATGGGGTTGTCCTATGAAGAGAAGTCTGACTTCAAGCTGCATGGGTACACGGATGCAGACTACGGAGGTGTCGTTGATGATCGCAAGTCGACATCAGGTTACATGTTCTTGTGTGGAGCAGCTGCTATCTCGTGGTGTAGCAAGAAGCAGGACTCTATTTCCCTTTCTACCACGGAGGCCGAGTACAAGGCGTCGTCCTTAGCAGCTCAGGAGTGTGTCTGGCTAAGGAGACTAGTGGAGGATGTGGACGAGGAGGTCAGCGGACCTACTGTGCTACGTGGGGACAACGAGAGTGCATTGAAACTGGTAACCAATCCAGTATGGCATGCAAGGACCATGCACATTGAGATCGAGCATCACTTCATCAGAGAGAAGGTGCTGGGTGGCTTGATCGCTGTGGAGCATGTGCGGAGTGAAGACAACCTTGCTTTTTTTTTGTTGAAGGGGGCACTCAACCCCCACTCCACGGTTGACTGCAGTCCACCGATCCAACCCCTCTCCACATGGCAGCCACACTCCAGGCCCACTGGCCATCGGGCCACAAAGACCCATCACTGCCACGTGGCGGGTTGTTGAGGTCGGCAAGGCGTTGCACGCTCGGCCTCGATCCCCCAACCTCCTTCTCCATAAGAGGGGCACTCAACCCCTCCTATCACCCAACTGCGCTGCAGCGCAGATATGTGAAAAAATCACAACCACCAAAGATTTAAAAACATTATTTTTCGACAACAGATCGATTTTTTGCCCATTGAAAATGTTAGGTTATTATTGAAGACATTATACTATAATTAATGTTATTATATGTGAAAAAATATTATGTTTTTTATAATATATGTGAGTGAATATTAGATTTTTCATAATATATGTGAGAGAATGTTTGGTTCTTCATCACTAACGATAAAAATAATAATTTTTAGATTAAAATTTATCAAACAAACGAACAACAAAATTGATTAATTTCACAATATTCTCTAATTATGTTTATTGGGTGAACATTATAATTGGAATTAGATGAATTCTAATTTCTAGAAGTATTAGAATTGATCACAATTCCAATATCTAATTGAAATTTCATTCAAACGAATATCTCGAATAAAATAGAAAGAAAGAGATTGATATTAAGAGAAGATTTTATTATAAACAAGTAGACACAGTATATGCATATAGAAAGAATGTGTAAAAAATATAATGAATAATATTTCAGAAGAATACAAGAGAATAAGTATATTAATGGTAATGCATTGTCCCTCAAGAAATCACAACCACCAAATATTTTAAAAAACATAATTTAACTCTACACCTATGCTAGGGTGCTTGTGTAATTAAACCATCTTAGCATAAGAATGATGCATTAGACTAAATTTGTATAACTTTGACCTTGAAATTTGATACGCATTCATATATGGGTTCTCATCTATATGTTCAAAGCTGGGTAGCGGTTACTCACAAACCCCACTCCACCACTAAGGTGATGAGGGATGAGTGGGAAAGTAGGTCAAACCCACCATCTCCACAGCCAACCGCCCGTGCAAAGACGCACGCAGAACGCGCCGCAGGGCCACACTCAACTGTGCGTGCCATCACCGCACGCGGCAATGCCGCGCGCAACCGCAAGCACTACCGCGCGCGGTAACCGGCGCGCTACCGCCACGACGCGCGTGGCGGTACCGCGCGGTAGCACCGAACCCACCTCAAGAGGTGCGGCCTAACCGCACCCCTCTTGGGGCGCGGTAGCACCGAACCCACCTCAAGAGGTGCGGCCTAACCGCACCCCTCTTGGGGTGCGGCAACACCGCACCCATCTTGGGGTGCGGCCTCGCCGCACCCCTCCTGGGGTGTGGCCAAGCCGCCGCACCCCTCCAGGGGTGCGGCCAAGCCGCCGCACCCCTCTAGGGGTGCGGCCACACCCCCGTGCGGATGCGGCCAGACCGCCCCCCTCTTCTGCAGGGGGTCCAGCGGAGCGCCCAGCCGGAACCCAGTTCCCCATTTGGGGCGCGACTTCTCATTTCCTCGTTCGCCGTAGCACAAAGCGCCCGAGCGACCCGCAACAAAACTCAACATGAGCCAACTTTAATCGAGTGATCGGCACAGGGCATCGCCTATATCCCTAATTGCGACCTCACAGGAATCTGCCCCGCTGCTAAACATTCCTCGGAGCGAAGCTCGTTCGCTTTGTGCTTGGGTGCCAAATCGCAAAGAAACATCAAATACCATTTTAGCTTAAGAACGGTGCATCATCATTCATGCTCAATTTGCATAATTTTGTCCTTGATGCTCAACATGAGCCAGGGGGCTTCTCTTTTATCCCTAACTGCGGTCGTGACAGTTCTTTGCCTCTATGCTGGACTTTTTTTTGCGAAACCGCCAGAAATGCCCCTATCCCTAACTGCGGCTGTGATGGGGCTATGCCTCTATGCGGGATTTTTTATGTGGAGACGTAGAGCATGGGCCTGTGGTGGAAAATTAGTGTTTGGAAGAGCTGTAAGGGAGGTGTTGAATTGAAGGATGCGAAGCATGAAAACATGAAAAAAATGCCCCACCTCACCTAAGAACTTTCGTTCATAAAGGCCCCACCTCACCTAAGAAAAACTTCATTCACTTTTATGTTCAAACTAGTTTTGTTTTCTTAGTTGCGGTCATAACCATTGTCTATGATATGGTGGCGTTTTGATCCAAACAAAAATCAAGCCTGCCGTGGGGGATGGATTTTGGAAATCAAGCTTAATCACATCACTGAAGTAAAAGGAAAAGGTGGATACCTCACGGAAGAGAAAGAGAAAGGCTCGGTACCACTGTGGGAGATGGATTTTGGAAACAGTCCTTCTTGATACCACCGTTGGAGAAAGGCGCCGAGCAAGAAGAAATCGGGCTCGATCTCGCCGGTTTAGGGAAGAACCCTAGACGCTGAGCTCGATCTCTCCCGCGTCTCGCGCAGAGTCGTCGCAATCTGGAAGCAGGGCTAGGAAGATTGGAAGGGATTTTTAACAGTGGATCGCGGACTGAGGAAGAGGGTCTGGATGAGGAGGATGGCTTAGGGTTTCGATGATGAGGATGACGACGAAGGGCTTGCCTGTGGAAAGGACTCTTGAAGAGGAAGCTTGCCGGCAGGGAGGAAGAAGGGCTCGCAATCAGGGTAGGGTATCAGGAGGAAAGAAATGCGGAGCTTCTGCGGTTCAACGCAGCGTAAAGTTGCGTCTGAGGATATAACACAACCGGCGGATTTAATGAAACAGGGTTTACGAAAAAAGCCGAACCAAACACTGCTTATTACCAAAATCATGGTGCTTCCTAGCCGCACCGCAGCCTAACAGCCGAACCAAACGCCACCTTGACCGATGCTCACTTCTCCAAGATACAACACCCGGCCGAAACTCTGATTTGCGCGGACATCGAAGAAGGACAGAGCACCCGAACTTCCACCGGATGAAGCAAACGTAGAACCGCAAGAAAATGGTTTTGAAAATGTGAGAGCTAAAGGAAGAAGATGAGAGAAATATTGTGTATATGTCTCATATTTAGATAGCTATTTATAGGCTCAAATTCTATTTCAGAATAAAATATTGTATATGGGCAAACTCACTCATATAATTATTTTTGAGCTTTTTTTTTTCTTCTATCAAGTATTTAAAAAAAAATTCCAACAAAAAGTAGTTTCTACCTCGCCAAATCTCTCGGCGGAAATAATCATGTGTTGGTCATGAGTTCAATGTTAATGTTGTTCATGCTCTCCTTCCTCAAGGTCCTCAACTTTGTTGATTTATGCGTGTGAAGTGTTTGCAGAAAGATAAAGTTGATCCCGAATCTTTTAATTAAGTCCAATCTTTATATTGCTTCGTCATTTTGATTTTGAACAACTTCGCTGCTATCAATTTTTTGTTGATCTTAAAATTTTTATTGTGCAAGCGACAGAGTTACCAAAATTTGGATAAATATTGGTTGTTTAGATTGAGCTTGGTTGAAACTTTAGAAGTAGCGTTGTTTCTTCTTTGAAGAATTCAACTGGAGAGGAAAAGGAAAACTTTTCTCGACAAAACACAAAAACAGCACAAACACAAATTCAACAAACAATGCAGAAATTTTTACATGGAAACCCAAATTGGAGAGAAAACCACCGCCATAAAAGATGCGTGGCCATAATTAAAATGTGTTTGGTAAGAGGAAGGTTATGACCGCCGCCTAGAAAAAAGATTATTTGTAAGTTAGCATAATTACTGAGAGCAACCCCTCTTATTTTCAAAATTACAAAAACCTCCCATGAACTTTTAATTTCATAACATCATGAACAAAAATTCTGGGTTTTTTTGTAATGAAATTGTATCACGGATGGGGTTTTTTGTAATGAGATTAAAACTTCAAGGGAAGTTTTTGTAATTATGCTAACATATAGGGGAGTATTTTGTAATTTCGAAAATAAGAGGGGTGCTCTCAGTAATTTAGCAAAGTTAGAGGGGATGTCCTGGTAAATGGCCCTTTATTTTTAAATATAAATGTGGATGAAATTCCTTAGATGAGGTCGTCGAGCTTTGTCTTTGGAGTACCTTTAGCCAAGGCCAAGAAGGTGTTCATGGCCCAAGCCTTTCATGTGCCGATAGGCAAATGTGGTCTTAGTGCCCTATCTGAGAGAGTGGGGAATTTTTACAATATGCAATCATCATTAATTCATTCATACACTCAAAATCTTAGATTCACTGGTAATTAATGGGGGAACACCCGCACTAGGAATTAAGGGGAGCTAGTCAGTCATCCAGGAATCCAGGACAGAATGAATTAATGTAACCAACTAAGTTACTGATAGCCTGCATAATAATACATCATTGAACACCAAGCTATCTACCAGATACGGATGTGGAGGAAGACCCTGCAGACAGCTGCGACGCAAGGGAAGGTGGAGGCGGAGACCACAAATTTGAGAACGATGTCACGAAAGAGGCGGCGTCTGCAAAATTGATTCACGGTTGGTAGCTGGCTGCTGCGACGGCGAGAGAGGTCAGCACCGAAAGGAAAGAAGAGGAGTCGGGCGTGAACCGCCAGAAGAGAGGAATCTGCATCATTGTCGTTCAATGGAGGTGCTGCCAGAGGAAAAGGGAGTCGGGAGAAAGGGGATCGGGAGAAGCTTGGCATCCTCAATTTTAAGGAATGGCAACCGAGCCCCGACAGATGGGGTTCGAAATTCCAGCAAAAACGCAATCGCTCCCAGAAAAAAAAAGGGGCTACTTGACTTTCATAACGCTTAAGAGGCGTTCAGAATCAAGGGTAAGAGATTTTAGACAAAATCAATAATAATAAGAATAACTTTTCTTCATTACTGAGATTAACATAACAGAATATCAACCCCAATAAAGCTTGAATTTGCAACTACAACAAAATCAAATAAAAATATATTGTTCTGCAACATTAAAATAATAAATATATATGAGCTTCAGAGAGGTGGTGTTCAGCATATATATATGAAATATAATATATAAATATTATATGAAAAAGCAAGAAGCCTTCTAAATTTTTTTTTTTAAATATAAAGTAGCATGCATGCCTACTAATAAGAGTTGCACGACTCCATACAGGCATATATTCATCATTAAAAGTTCGAATCTGGGAAAGCTGACTAAGAGTAAAATTGGGCTTCAAGTATTCAATTGCGTGAACATTGGGGGAAAGCCTCCTACTGCTGGGCGCACTGGACCCTCTGCCCGCCGCCGGCCCCGTGCATGTCGTCGTCCTCGTCGTACGCCTCCTGAGCCTGAGATTGCTGCTTCCTCCGCATCTCCTCCTCGATGTTCACATCGTGCATCGTGGTCTCCTCGCACTCGTCCAGCTCCATGTCCGTCAGCTGAGACCTCGTCCTCGGAGGAAGTATCGCCTCCAGCGCCTTGCACTGCTCCGGGGTCAGCGCGTCCGGGAACTCCACCGTGAAGTGGATGTACAGCTTTCCCCTCATGAATGGCCGCTGATACATCGGCATCCCCTCATCGTTGATCGCCTTGAATTGATCTGCACCTCCCGTCGTCGCAAACATCAGAACCACACAAAACTCTAGCAACATAAAATTCTGAAGGGGGCTCGAAGATTGATTATACCTGGCTTGACGACTTCGCCGGGGTTTGATTTGATAAGTAGCTGCCTGCCGTCGAGGTGGGTCAGCACGAACTGGAAGCCGCAGAGGGCTTCGGTGAGGAAGAGGGTGTGCTCGACAAAGAGGTCGTCGCCCTTCCGCTTGAACTTGGGGTGTTCCTTCTGCTGCAGCACGAAGACGATGTCCCCGGTGACGCAGTCGGGGGCTTCGTCGGCCTCGCCGGGGAAGGTGATCTTCTGCCCGTTCTGCATGCCCTTCTCGACGTGGACCTCCAGGACCTTCTTCTCCTGCACGACCTTCTCGCCCTTGCACTGCGGGCACCGATCCTTGTCGTTGATGGTCTCCCCAGTGCCTTTGCACTCGTTGCAGGGGTGCTGCATCTGCTGAATCATGGAAGGCCCCAGCTGGCGAATCGACACCTTCATGCCCGAGCCCTGGCAGCCCGGGCATTTCATCGACGCACCCGATTTAGATCCCTTGCTGCGAGGCGAGCAGAACAGCTTAAATTAGATCGAAAATCATGCGAAGGAAGATCGCAAAGAACATCAGATAGAACAGCGGCCCACTCACCCTTTGCATTTAGAGCAAAGAACGTTCCTAGAGAGGGAGAGTTTCTTGGATGTGCCATTGTACAAATCTTCCAGGGAGGCTTTGAGCGGGTGAATGACATCTTCTCCTCTCTTCTGCCTGCGTCCCCCTCGGCTGCTTCCGCCGCCTTCACAACATGATAATCACATGAGCATGCAAAAGTCGCATTATCTTCGATTAAAGTTTTACATGAATATCTAAGATCACCTCCAAAGGGGCTCCCGCCAAAGAAAGACTGGAAAATATCGAATGGGTCGTGGCCGCCGCCGCCCCCGCCCATTCCTTCCTTGAGCGCATCTTCGCCGTACTGATCATATATCTCCCGCTTCTCCGCATCGCTCAACACCTCGTAAGCTTGGGCCAACTCTTTAAACTGATATGGGTAAGCATAGACTTTAGAAAAGAAATTGGATTTGAAATTTAAAAAAACAAGCTAAACACAGATTAGCATCTACAAATCTACTCCAACCAAGTATATGCAGACAACCGTACAAGCAAATACAAAATAGAAAACAATTCTCAACCCATCTCAAGAACCGGTAGTTACTGGAGAACCAGGGGAAGACTAAGATAAAACAACATTTTTCAAGAGAGCACAGTGCTATGTTGTTCATGGTTACGTCCAAAACAGCCTCAATCAAACTACCGCTGACATATATTTTGATGTAAATTTGTATGCTTTTGCCTGATTTCAAAATGTTTAGGAGAAAACCACCGCCGCATTACTTCTAGACAAGCAGAAAGCTATCATGAACTCTACCTCAAGTGAGATAACAAAAACAAAGAGTTGAGTAGCAGGCAATCAAAGGACAATAGAAGTAGGAAGTTTCACAACTCTCAAAACTTCAGCCACAAACAAAACTCTGTTCATAGTAAAACAGAAGTCATCCTCAATGTTATTGGGCTTGGAAAGACTGGGTACTAATCGGTAATTGTAATAAAACTCATCACATATTGGGTGCTATTGGGCTTTCTCAGCTCCAAGTAAGATTTCTCAAGTCCTAGGTTTAGGCCCAGCAACCTAATTTCGCATGGATTATGGCGTAGAAAAGTTGAATTGTGTGCTCCAATGCCAAATGTGGGTTTCTGATGACTAATGAGCCTTCCAAAACCCCAAAGCTAGCTGAAATGGCGAGGCTTCCCACATTTAGAAACCAGTACTGACCCTTTCACAGATCAATTAATAATCAATTTCCAAAACAACAAAATCCTTGAATTGGTGTCATCTTTTCATATTCACAAACAATTGTTTTGAAGGAGAAAAAAATAGCCTGTAAGAGGATTCTTTTCTTTCCTTCATGGATTACAAATGGGTCTACTTATCTTGTGAGATAAGAAACTGCTAAAGCAATGACAATGACAACTTGAAGGAAAACCAAAGCAATTTTGGAATAAACCGTCATGTGAACTCTAAATGGCATGAAACATATACCAACCCTTATTTCTTTCCTACATGGATTACAAAAGGGTCTTCTTATCTTGTGAAATAAGAAAACTGCTAAAGTAATGACAACGACAACTTGAAGGAAAACCAAAGCAATTTTGGAATAGACCGTCGTGTGAACTCTAAATGGCATGAAACATATACCAACCCTAAGACCGGTCGTACGTACTATAAACAAGAGTGGTATAGTAAGAGCACCACCAATCAAACTTAGAAATGTCAAAGATACTGAAATGTGATTTAAGCAAGTAAAGGATAAATTAGATTCACTCTTAGTTATTAAAGTCTCAAGGCGCACCAAGACACAATGAGGTCTAGGAGTCTAGGCTCAAGGCTCAAGGCATAGTCGCGCACTTGACGAGGGTAAGGCGCAACCACATTCATTTTAAATAATGAACATCAAACATCAATTCATCTTCTTAATTAGATTAGTATCTATTCTACTCAATAATCATTCATTACTGTCATTTATATATCTTTAAAAAAAAGAATCAGTGTGGTCACTTGTATCATATAAAAGTCTCAACACTCGACTAAGTTTCACAAAAACTAAATCATGCAAAAAATATTGAGTTCTTACATTATTTCTTTCTTCATTTTGAAAAAAAATGTTTAAAACAAAAATCTCACAAGATGTGCCTTTTATGCCCTTAAGGTGCACGAAGACGCAAACCTTCGAGCCTGGAAAGCCTTGAGCCTAAGGCTCTCATTTAACAACATAGGATCACTATATTGGCACATTGGCATAAGCATCACACATCAATATAACAACTTACATGCTATGCTCTTTAAAAAATTTTATTTAACTTCATGCAAGTAACTATAAAAATCATGTATTTGGCATATTTTGGGCTTTGGGAGTTGAAGTGCTTCAATAATGAAACAATTAAAAATCTAACACAAGACACATCATGATAGTGCATGCGCATCCACCTTCCACGCTACCGCAACCTCAGCCAAGGGACTGCGGTTGCGGTCAACCGGTGTAGGATTGGCCATAGGCAAATCCGCCTCACAAAACAAGCCCTAAAACAAGATGAATAACGCATTGATAGCATTCTGAATTTGTTTATTCGCATTAATCAAAACCCTCCTGCAAACCTACACCCATTTAGAACAATTATAGAAATTGGATTTGAAATTTAAAGACCTGGAAGGACAAATTGGCTCAGGCTAACATCAGGAATTAACATCCATGAGCTATTAACACGATCAACTACAAAAGGAAAATCAATTTCTGGTAGTATAACCCAAAATCAACTAGAAAAGAGAATGTCGGGAGCAGATCCGTCAGACTAACGAGTGAATATAAACATATGCAGAGACCAAAACGAAATACCTAGAACAAACGATGGATCAGCTGCATCTCTCTACACTGAACGAACCAACAATTAAGATGATCGAGATCTAACTTTAAATATGTAAACACCGCAATCAAAATATTCATCTATATCAACGACGGATCAACCAGATCGCATAAAAATTCCACATCTCACGCAATAAACAAACAATTCAGACGACGATACGACTACGAAATATGCTAAACAGGAAGATCTGAAACAATACCTTCTCGGGATCTCCTCCCTTATCGGGATGATTCTTTATAGCCGCCTTCCGATACGCCTTCTTGAGATCGTCCTGAGATGCGTTCTTCGAAACGCCGAGGATCTCATAATACCTCGTGTTATCGCTCTTCTTCGGCGCCCTCCCAAACATCTTCCTCCCCTTCGCAGATCACGTTTCAACAAGAACGAGATCCTTACTCAGAGCGTCTTCTTCGTCGATCGATCGCACCGATACTAGCTGCTGCTTCTTTCTTCCTGCTCCCTCACCCTCTCGAGGAGGAGAATTTAAGGTCGAAAAATAGAGGTCAAGAGAGGGGGAAAGTTCTGTGGTCGTTGCCGCCTTAAGGGGAAGGAGGAAGCCTCTAGAATTCTCTTCCAACTTCGCATGTAGACCATTCTCGACCGCTGGATAGAGAATTGATGGTGCGATTTTAGATTCCTAATATTTCGGGGTTTCTGAAAATAACATATGAGATTTATCATTTATATTATATAATTATTATATATTATTATAATATATATACTAAGAAAACAGTATATCTGGGCCAAATCCGGGACATCCGGGCCGGGCTTCAGCCTGACCATTGGTCGGTCTGTCTGACCGGGTCAGATCTAGGGCTTGAATCAGTGACAAGGTTTGTTTTTATTGGGTACAGGAATTTAATACCCAACCATATTGTTGGGTTTCACCCCCTAGGATTATCGGTGTGCATGAAACGAGATATTTTTTGGTGAGCGTGTGCGCATAGAGGTATGTACTCACGCTACCTACTCCATCCGATGCATAATCCAAAGGCTAAAATAACACCTTTAAGAAAAAGTAAGAAAAACGATGGACGGCTGAGATTGCGTCGGCGTACCAACATTTGTGCGTCGGATGCATGAAAAAATTCGCTATAAACCAATTTTAAGAAAAAAGATCTAAATGTGCTATAAGCACATCAATTTTAAGAGAAAAAATCATAATAATTTTTGGTGTCTTTATCACTGGTGTGCACGCATCTATTTTTGGTGTGCCCTTAACACCACTCTTGATAAAATCTCATGTGTTATTTTCAGAAACCCCGAAATGTCTGGAATCTAAAATCGCACCGTCGAGTCAGTGTTTAGACATTAGACATGTTAAACGGGAGAGGGGTAGACCAAAAAAGACTTGAAATGAAACTATAAGGAAAGACATGATGTACTTAGGCATTAGTGAGATTATGACTAAAGATAGGGCACAATGGCTTCAAAGGATCCATATAACCGACCCCACTATGGTGGGATAAAAGTTTGAGTGTTGTTATTTATATCTCTAACTAACGAATTATTATCTTCAGATGTGAAAAAATAATACACATAAGAATACCAAAATAAGCATAGTTTGGTCATATTAATAGGAGAAATTGTTTGGTGCACATGACACCTTCCTCTATGTGCACATGAGTCTTATTACAGTTGTAAAATTTTCTAAATTCCAGTCGGATTTTTACAACTGTAATTCCAGTCGAAAAATTTACAACTGTAATAAGACTCATGTGTACATAGAGGAAGGTGTGTCATGCGCACCAAATTTTTTTTTTGTATTAATAGTGCATTGACTCCAAATCGCGAGATGATGAATCTTTCTAAGTACATATAATTTGGAAAATTGAGCAGTCAGTCTATCAAGCAAGTCAATGATTCATGCATTGAAATTAAAATTTTAACATTTCTTAACTAAATTCTGAACCCAGTGTAAACCCCTTCATTCCACACATTTGTTTTGTAAGATGATGTATTACAAATAAAGGGTCTTGCAAAAAACAAATCGAGGTAATATGCATTTAAGCCACTTGAAATCAAAGAAACTCCCAAGAGAGATGAGAAAAGTAAACACAACAAGAACAAAAATAACTCCTCAACAAAAAAGTAAGAATAAAGCTTATATATCAAGGGAAACACTACTGCGTGACGCTTGAAAAATCTGCTGAGGAGTTTAAAATACAAAGATTTAAATCCTGTGTGAAAAGACTTCATAGGACTCCACTCAGTTACATTCCACATCACAACATTTTGAAATTAAGCATATACAAAATACTTCAGTATGTGCTTAATTTGGCATGTTGTGATGTGGAATGTAACTGAGTGGAGTCCTGATGAAGTCTTTTCACACAGGGCTTAAATCTTTGTATTTTAAACTCCTCAGCAGATTTTTCAAGAGCCATGCAGTAGTGTTTCCCTTGATATATAAGCTTTATACTTACTTTTTTGTTGAGGACTTCTTTCTATTCTTGCTGTGTTTACTTTTTTTCATCTCTTTTGAAAGTTTCTTTGATTTCAAGTGGCTTAAATGCATATTACCTCGGTTTGTTTTTTGCAAGACCCTTTATTTGTAATACATCAACTTACAAAACAAATGTGTGGAATGAAGGGGTTTACACTAGGTTCAGAATTTAGTTAAGAAATGTTAAAATTTTAATTTCAATGCATGAATCATTGACTTGCTTGAGAGTTGAGCCAAAAATTATGTGAAGTGAATGCCACATATAATATAGACTTACTGCTCAATTTTCCAAGTTATATGTACTTAGAAAGATTCAGCATCCCGCGAGTTGGAGTCAATGCATTACAAATATGACCAAACTATGCTTATTTTGGTATTCTTAGGTGTATTATTTTTTCACTTATGAAGATAATAATTCGTTAGTTAGAGATATAAACAACAACATGTACAACACTCATATTTGTCGAGTCGGTGTGACCCGACGCGGATGAGGTCGTGATAGAGAAAATGACCGTGACGCAGAAGATCGACTAGTTGGAGGCCGTCGAGACCAAAAAAGAAGTCCGGGGGGGGGGGGGGGGGGGGTCCACTTCCTCACCTGGCGAGTGGACCTAGTGGTCCACTCGCCCAAGGCAGGGGCGAGTGGGCATATGGTCCACTCGCCCAGGGGTGGCGAGTGGACCATGGTCCACTGGCCCAGAGTGAGGGGCAAGTGGACCTATGGTCCACTCGCCCCGGGCACTCGGGCGAGTGGACCATGGGTCCACTCTCCCCTAAGGGGAGTGGACCGAGTGGTCCACTCGCCCAGTCCTGGCAGTGGACCATTCGGTCCACTCTCCCGACCCCCGACAAGGGAGGGAGTGGACGTCTCAACCTCCACTCGCCCCCCCCCCCCCTCCTTCTGTTTTGGTCGTTCAGGTTCGTAGGTGAGTTGCGGATAGTAGATTTTTGGCTATCCGCAACCAAATTTTGGGAAGTCTATAAATAGACCCTCATGAGCACCTTGGGAAGGGCTGGTCTCTCCTCTCCCTCGCGTGTGTCTTGTGAGCAAGTACTACCCCCCTGTCAGCTGAGGTGGACGGTGAGGTGGTCCTTAGCGCCCTCTAAGGTGCCCAGGCTCAGCATTGGCTTGGGAGGGGAAGCTCTCTTTGAACTTCCGGTGTGTGGCGGGACCTCCTCGCTGCAGCGTAAGGGGTTTCTTTTAAGTCCCAAGTGTTCTTCTGGTGCAAGGTCTTTCGGTTCTCAGCAACTAGTGAAGGTTCTAGCTCAGGTCAAGTAATGGTCAGCTGCATACCCGTTGCGAAAGTTGAGACCGGTTATCTGGTTTCAACATTCTGGTGCGGTGAGCGTGGAAGCAGCTAGTTCGGAAAGCTCTGAGCAAGTCTCATGGCGGGAAGCGATGAGCTGGGGGACTCACCCCCACCAGCAAGTGCGTGAAGAAAAGTGACTTTGAGGAGTTCAGGAAGTCGATCCTGGAGCTCTTGTTGGTCGCACTCCCCTCTCACGGCGAGTGCTCGACACCACCTGCACCCGTGCTCGCCTCGCCATCTCCGATGGAGATAGAGCAAGCATGTTGACAAGAGAAGGGGCTAGCCTCAGAGGATGGTTTGAGCCTCCAAGCACGAGTGATCTTCAATAGCTCTCCTATGACCGGCTACACCGGAGAGGAGGTAGGGAGAACGCCTTCGGCTCGCCAGGGAGGATGGGGGAGTCCCTTCTGCGAGCGGATTACCTCGGCTCCAGTTCCAGATGGGTTCAGTGAACCCGCCATGTCTTACTACACTGGCAATGATGACTCTCTCCAGCACATCCAGTGGTTTGAATTCTAGAGACTTCCTCCTTCCCCTTAAGGCGGCAACGACCACAGAACTTTCCCCCTCTCTTGACCTCTATTTTTCGACCTTAAATTCTCCTACTCGCGAGGGTGAGGGAGCAGGAAGAAAGAAGCAGCAGCTATTATCAGTGCGATCGATCGACGAAGAAGACGTTCTGGGTAAGGATCTCGCTCTTGTTGAAACTTGATTTGCGAAGGGGAGGAAGATGTTTGGGAGGGCGCCGAAGAAGAGCGATAGCACGAGGTATTATGAGATCCTGGCGTTTCGAAGAATGCATCTCAGGATGATCTCAAGAAGGCGTATCGGAAGGCAGCTATAAAGAATCATCCCGATAAGTGAGGAGATCTCGAGAAGGTATTGTTTCAGATCTTCCTCTTTAGTATATTTCGTAGTCGTATCGTCGTCTGAATTGCTTGTTTATTGCGTGAGATGTGGAATTTTTATGCGATCTGTCGTTGATATAGATGAATATTTTGATTGCGGTGTTCATATATTTAAAGTTAGATCTCGATCACCTTAATTGTTGGTTCGTTAGGTGCAGAGAGATGTAGCTGATCCAGCGTTTGTTCTAGGTATTTCATTTTGGTCACTGCATATGTTTATATTCACTCGTTAGTCTGACGGATCTGCTCCCAACATTCTCTTTTCTAGTTGATTTTGGGATATACTACTGGAAATTGACTTTCTGGTTAGGACTTTTTCTCTTAAAGTTGGTCTGCAGATAACACAAAATGGTCATTTCCCTTCTATTTCATTGTTGTTTTTCCATTTGTGCACAGGGCTCCGTCCTTACGGCCAACCGTGACACTACTTTGACCGCGTCACTGCATGTGGAGCCCCCAATGCACAACGCGACGGTACTCCGGTCACGACATTGCCCCAGCGCAAAGGCGCTCCCGCAGCTCGCAAACCCCTAAGCGCTATACTCAACTCCATCTGTCACTCATTTTTTCATGTGCACAACGGGGTTTGCGAGCGGCGGGGAGAGCCAATTTTTGTTGTAGGTAAGAAAATTTGACTATATGAGAGCATATTTTTTAAAATTAAAAAAAACACACAAATTAAATAAATTAGAAATTTTGTAATAAAGATGGATAGAATCAAAAATTTGAATGTTTCACCAAATAATATTTTTTCCCTTTTATTATAGTATATAGTATAGATTACTTCTGCTGGTTGCAATTGTTCTAGATGAAGGAAACAATCTCGAGTGTGGCTCGTATGATTAAAGTATTCATTAATACTAATCAATGTTGTGTGCTTTGTATTAAAATATGTATAGAACATCTTGTCTATTTTCTTTGTTTCATGCACATTTTTTTTAAATTAAAGAAAAAACACATCTTGATTAAAGTATTCACTAATACTAGTCATAATCCAACTGATTCAACTCGTGGTTTGCTCTTTTGCAAAGCACACAACATTGATTAGTATTAATAGTTTTGGGACCAAATTTTTGTTCTCCGCCTTCGTTACATTCTCGCCCTCTCCCTCTTTTTCTCCTGCAAAGTCCTATATTTTTGTGAATTTTGTTCTGCAAGTTCCTTTCCTTTGTTGTTTTTGATAATATGTAATTTTGATAGCAAGACATGCTCTACAACTGCGGTAGTTCTCCGGAGATTTTCTTCATGAGCTTGGAGTGAACATCTAAGCTCAAGCAGAGTAAGTTTCTCTAAGTATTTGATTTCATCTATTTGTTGGAGTCTATGTTCCGCATCTCTTGGTTTGAGAATAACAAATACCGTGTTGTATTTGATCTTGTATTTTGTGTGTTTATAGTATGCAGGTTGTACAAGAACTATAGCTACACATCCCTATGAGTAGTATACTGAATGGAGATGACTCTCTGGAAAGTGAGCTAACGCCCCGCGTTAGTTTACTAACGCCCCGCGTTAGTAGTTAACGCCCCGTGTTAACTTCCGTTGAGAAGGAATCCGTCGAGAAGAAATGCCGTCGAGAATGAATCCGTTGAGAAGCCAGAGACAACGCCAGGCGTTAGGTCTTAACGTCGGGCGCTAGCCGTTCGACGAAACTACGTTCGACGAAAATGCCGTTCGACGAAATGAGAAGGCCGCTCGACGAATTAAAGTTCGACGAACTGAGCTAAACTTGCGTTCGACGAATTTGATGCAGTTCGACGAACTTTGAAGGAGAACGAAACTCAACGCCAGCGTTGACTATTAACGCCCGTGTTGAATCCACAAACTGTCACGATCTTGACGGTTGCGTGATTTCAGCCACGACAGTGCACGTTCACTAACGCCGACGTTAACTCTTAACGCCACGCGTTAGCTCCCGTAGCTATTTAAAGTACAACCCCTCTCATTCTATGTGATGATTCCAGAATTCCAATAATTTGAAGAGAGGCTCGTCTACAGTAATTAAGAGATCTCCCTTGGGCTAACATGAAGATCTAAAGAAGATTTTGAAGGAGAAGGTCTACAACGCATATCCCATACGAAGGACGATCGTTTCAAGAACACCAACATCTACATCGACTTCGTCTTCACCTTCAGAATTTCTTGGGGAGTTTCTCTTTACTTATCATGTAAGCTTTTACTTTTTTCTTTTGTAATTTGTGTGGAGAAATCGTTCGGGGAGAACGTCGGATTCCGGGAAGGATTCCGTGGGTAAATTCGTCGTGGTTGTTGGCGACTAGGTCCTTGTGCGGCTTAGGCGGTAATTCGCCGCCTTGTGCGTGGCGACTAGGTCGAGGGTAGATCTAGGGGGTGGCTAGAGGCCTTATCTGGGGATAGATAGGCTATAGCCAATCGGTCCTTGGGAGAAGGACCGGTGAAACAACAAAAAGTGTTTTTACATATTCTCGCCTTGATTTCTAGCGTTATAGAAATCAAACATTTGTGTATTCAATTTATTATGAAATAAAATCATGTCTTTCAATGTTCTATTTAATTGATTTTATTTCATCTTCAAGAATGTTTTAATTTATGTTTTCATCGAAGTATTAAAATTAACATTTGTGTAATTATCTTTGAAATACAATAATCGTTTTCATTATTTCTGATTGTCTGGAATTGTGTTTCAATTAAGATTTCATAAGTAAAATCACTGTTGTAATCTTTTTGTTCTAGGGAATATTTTCTGGAGAGCTAACGCCCAGCGTTAACACTTAACGCCAGGCGTTAGCAACAATTAACAAAAAGTTTTGTTTCTCTTGTTTAAAAAGGAATCTTCAATATAACCTTATCTGAGATATTAAAATATATTTTCCTATAAAATATTCTGAAACTTCAGTCTCAAACTCTGATAAATTTAATTAAGATTTAAATTCCATAAAACCCTTATTCACCCCCCTCTAAGGGCGCCGTAAGATCCAACACTATTGCTGCCACACTTTGTTCATATTTAGGTAATAAACTTCGCAGAACTTTGAAAACAATACGGAGTTCATCAATTTGACCTCCTAGAACGAGTTCAAATACTATTTATAAGAACACCACTATGTGAGAGAAAGGTTGAAACATTTTCACCTTCAATCATTTGTAAATTTTCAAAAACTCTCGATATTGTTTGTGGTTTGATGATGAAACACTTTATGTGAGTCTTTAAATTCTTTTTTGGAGACTTGTCCGGTCTTCCAGAGATTCATAGCAGGATTCCAAAAAAACTCGTCCATGGAAACATGCAAGAAGAGTTTTAAGCTCTTCAAAGCATATACTATAGACAGATTTCAAAAAAGCTCGACTGGTGATTCAGGCTTGCCGCGGATCCACATCTCACCTTCATCCCGCACTCACTTCGGCTCCGTTTGGCATGACTATGCGGGTCGTGAACATGGTAGTTATGAACTGTCGTTCGTCAACACCCCACACCTCACCTAAAGAACTTCATTCACTTTTATGTTCAAAACTAATTTTATTTTCTTTGCAGTGGTCATAACTGTTGTAATGTCAAGCAAACATTCTATGATGTTGGTGTTTTTTTTTACTCACCGAAGCAAAAACGCTTCGCCAAACGGAGCCTTAGCCCAGATAAGGCACACGTCTTATGTTAGAAAATTTTGCTTATATAATAAAATAATATCTAAATTTTCTTAAGCAATGAATAATAAAATATTTTTTAATAAAAATTTTGAAATGAAAAATGAATTTTTAGAAAGATATGAAATAAAATGCCGTAAAAAATTAAAGTAAGAAATCGAGCCTGAGTAAGACGTGTGATCACTGCCCGAAAGAGTTACACCACTCTCCCACAGAACTTTCAACCAATGCTCACTTCTCCAAGGTACAACACCCGACTAGAT
This sequence comes from Dactylorhiza incarnata, assembly GCA_033032865.1. Lineage (NCBI taxonomy): Eukaryota > Viridiplantae > Streptophyta > Magnoliopsida > Asparagales > Orchidaceae > Dactylorhiza > Dactylorhiza incarnata. The sequence goes on from JAWHQI010000233.1 coordinate 1,274,716, forward strand.
TTCAAAACTCCGATGTGCACGAGAAACAAAGAGCACCCAAACTTTCACTTGATGAAACAAACATATAATAACTAGAGAAATAGAGTGAGAAATATGAGAGCTTAGGGAGAAAGAATAGAGAATTGTGTGTATGAAACTCATATTTTAATGAGCTATTTATAGGCTAAAAATCAATCTCATAATTTATTAAAATATTTAATGCATTTATTTATAATAATTAATATTAAATATTAATTATATTATACATTAATATAGTTAATGTTTATAAAACGTTTGATAATAGTATATATAATCAATGTATACAGTATAATATATTCTCTCCGTCGCAGAAAAAGAAAGGCCATCCCCGAAATGCCCTTCCACCGCTCTTCAGCAATCCGCCGCTCTTCAGCAATCCGCCGCTTGACGCTTAATAATGGAGAATAGGCGTCGGCTCTGCTTCATGTTCTACTCCTCTTCCGTGCCCTACGCTCTCTCTTCCTGCGCATCCACGACGGCAACAAGGACCGCCTCCTCCTTCCCTCGATCTCCTTCAATCCGCCCATCTCCGTCAACATCTACGCGGTGGCAACGACACAAGGCGAAAGCGGGATAACTTCTCCCCGATCGGAGTTCGACAGGTAACAACTCTCAACAACTCCTTCGATTTCGATTGCGATTTTGCTCCCCGATCGGAGTTCGACAGGTAAGCTTCCCGCTTACGAATGGAGCCCGTGCCTCGCTTCTCTTCGTCATTTCCACAGTACCCACCCGTCGGTCGCGAACAAAGACGCCATCTTCGCGTGTTTTTTATTTCCCTTCTTCTTCACCGCGTACTCCAAAGCAGTGATCGATCGTCTCCAATAATCACCCCGCCTGGTTTCCACTCCATCTCCACTCCATCCTCCGTGAGGGCCTTTCCGTCGGCGCCGGATTCCCCAACTGGCGCCTCGCCTCGCCCACTTCCGGTCGCAAATAAAGATATCTTAATTATTTCCTCTCTTCCGCTCTCTACTGCTTTCACGATTTCTTCTGTCGCTTGCACTTCTCCCGGCTCCATCGCTGATAGTCAGCACTTCTTAAGGTATGCTTGCACTCCCCCCTTCTTGATTCCAGACCATAAAACTTATAAACGTGGTAACCCCCAAATCAGAACAAGCGAAAAACAAGGAGCGGAAAACCTGGGGCGGTGATGGGAAGAAGCGAGAAGAAGTCTCACCGGAGGTAGTCGATCTCCCTCCTGGATGTATTTCACTGCCCTTCACTTGGTTAATAATTATGCAAATATCTTGAAAGGTAGTTCCGCACCCAACCTGTTTGAATAAATGCCTAACACAAACTGATATCAAACATATTTCTAATTGCAATCCAACTGCATTGGTTAATAATATGGGGGGGAGGGGGTATTAAAGTTCTCATAGGGCATGAAATTTATGTTACTTTGCTCATCATTGGACGAAAATTATGCTACAAAAGTTTATACTGTGTATCTAAGATATAATAAGATTAATGGAGGTGACAAATTTTATATGATTATCTTTACTTTAGAGATGCGCTATTTAGTATATTTTGGTTCAATTAATCCACATTCCTGTCATTATATGTCTTCCATTGTTATGAATTTTATTTTTCATTCCAGCAGAACATGTGATTATTGGATTTATGTTTGCTAAATTTCGTATTTTACAGGGATTGAAACTTCTACAAGCCTGGGCTCTTGACCAAGTTCACATTAGTGGTAATAAAGTAAATCAACTTCACCGCGCTTGAGTGCACGTGCGAGAAGCTTCCCGAGTTGTATGAATCTGAGTAGTTGTGGTCTACGTCGGCACATATGCTAGGGGCATTGATTTCAATTCAGGAATTAGGTATAAACTTCATATGGTTTATGCTATTACTTCTATTTGATCTCATATGCTTTATGTTATTACTTATATTTGATCTCATGTGCTTTATGTTATTATTAGGATTATGATGTCAAAGAGTTGTCAAAATACTGATTTTAACTTGACGTTTCTGTCATAGCAAAGTTTTTTATTGGATGGATTATAATAGTATTCTGTTTTGGTATGGACAGTGTAGTACACACTAGCAGTGATCTGAGAAGAAGAAAAAAAATGTGATAGAAAGCATGAGTTGTCTTTTTGTTAGGCTCTGGATTTTATATGCACTTACTTGCAATAAGCATAATGAGATGCTACTTATACGGGTGAATGTGCACGGGGAGCACCCACATGCCCCGCGTGATAGTATCCTGGTCGTGACTACACCGACCACAACAGTGCCCCGCCTACGACAATCACTCCATTAGCGACAATCACAACAGTGCCCCGCCTACGACAATCACACCAGTGCCCCGCCTACGACAATCACGCATTTTCTGTTTTCAATGCAAGTAGAGCCTGTTGTTCAGCAATCACATGGCACTATTTTTTCTCATGTTCAACGCCATTTCACTCGGTCTGATTTCGCTCACTACTATTTTGTTACGGCAATGCTTTTGGTTTAAATTTCTACAATGCACCGCCATGATTTGCGCACTCTCGAAGTCATTAGCACATCCCTACATCTATACAGGCAACCAAAATTTTTACTTAATCTCACTGTTATTCTACCTATTTCTTCCATTACCTAATCTCTGAATATAATTTTGTGTAATACCTTGCATTTTCTCTGAATTTATTGTTTCAGAATTTTTGTTTTCTTTCATTTTCGTTTTCGTTCTTTTTCAGTTTTTGCTTACCGTGCATTACTGCAGAGTTTCATTTTTGTTTGCAATTTCCAGAAGGTCTTCCACTGCAACTCTCTCTTGCCCGTGCTATCTATCTCTGCAAAGAAGGTCTTCCGCTGCTACCATAATTTACGCACTCTCCAAGTTATTAGCATATCCCTACATCTATACAGGCACAAAAAAGGTTCATTCACTTACTTTATATACACATGATGCTTATAATAGAATATATAAATCTTAATTCTCATATTTTGAATATTCGTTGATGGCTCTCTTTTTCTGTGAATCAAGAATGACCTGCTGCCATTGAGACCCCTTTATGTGGCATACCACTGTTATTCTGATATTTATACTGCATTTGAGCTATTTATAGTGCATTTCAGCTATTTATAGTGCATTTCAGCTATTTATAGCCCCCCACATCAAAAGGCAAAACAACAATTACGGATAATGCAGTAATTATAGATAATACTAAAAATAGATATTCAATATGAGGCCTGCTCCCATAGGTGACGATGTCTTCTGCTCCTATGCTCCATGTACTCTACTCATGTAAATCTGCTTGATTCCGGTGCTCATGCCCACATATGGTCGTACCTTCACAACCTCCATAACAAAGCTAAAATTAAGCAATTGAAAACATAACACGGAAGAATATACACAGGATTTCCTGATAGTTGTCCGTGGACCATCAGATATGAGAAAATCCTGTTTATTATAGGGATCAATGTACAGCTGCTGCAATCTTGGCGCCAGCTCCAGTGAGGAGGAGGGTTGCGAAGAGGGTAATTTGGGGAAACCGCATATCGCGTGACCGAGGACGTGCGGGCACTGTAGCAGATCGAAAGATATTTATTTAGAAAACAATTACTAATATCATCTCATAATTCAGGTATTGTTCAGGGAACAATACGCAGCTCATTTATTGTTTTGTTCATCCCCGTCTCGGTTATGTCGTGCGCACGTGGGCTCGCGAGCTGTGCAAGTGGGTTGCGGCTGTATCTGAAGGGACTGTACTGACATGCTAAACTTCAGGAAGACACGGTCATGTGATTGTTTGAATTGTTTGAAAAATTAGGAAGATTGTTTTTCGTACTTTAAACTTCTTTTCCATGCATGATTTTGGATTTGATTTCTCCTCTCTGCTTTGTTTTCTATTTTTGATTTCTCCTCTTTGGTTTAGTTCACTGTATTTAAAATGCAAATTGAGCATGTCGTTGAACAAGTGCGTGGGCCTGTTCAATCTCATCTTCGTTCTCGAAAAAGAACTAGAGAAACATCTATGACAGACGAGCAGCGCGCAGCACAACGTATATATAATCAAACTTTTACATCAACAAGAAACGCGCATGCGTCAGAAACGCAGCGTGCTGCTCATCGGGCTTCTAACCGGCAGCGTGCACAACAAAGAAGAGCGCACATGACAGAAGAGCAGCGTGAAGTGCAGCGAACTTATAATCGAGACCGCCAAAGAGCCAGGCGAGCTCAGATGACTGAAGCGCAACAAGCACACCAAAGAGAAATTTGGCGCAATGCTGCTCGAAGGCGTTGCGCACGATTACTGCAACAAAGCCAACAAGTCCAAGATAACAACTCAGTGGTGCAATCTGCTACTGCGCTTGAACACCAAACTACTGCACCCGCGTCGGCATTCATCAGTGAGCCTGCGCACTCAAACATGACAAGTGGTGTGTACGCAATTCTTCTGTGTCCTATCTTACGCAATTACAAAATAACATCTCAGTGCTACAATCATTACCTTTGTGTTCTTCTGCAGTTAGGTTTACCGAAAATGACATTGTGCAGCAAGGTGAACAATTAGAAAATAGCAACTCAGGAGTACAACCTGCTCTTGCGCCCGAACACCAGACTACTGCACTTGCGTCGGCATCGGACAATGAACTCAGGCACTCAACCATGACATGCGGTGAGTGCGAAATTCTTTTGTCGTGCCTTATACAGTTAATATATCTTATACAGTTAGTACTACTTAGCACACCGTCTTATCCTTAGTGTTCTTCCACAGTGAGATTTGCCGAAAATGGTATTGTGCACAGATATACGCTGACAACACTGCCATCCACAACGTCCTTCCGTTCTTTGAGAACACCTGAAATTGGAGAATCATCCACACCTTACCCTTTCCCCACAACCACTCGCGCTGCCTCAAACTTATTACATTCGAATCCTGCATTTACGATAACCTCAAACACGCAAGAAAATTTGATGGAGCTTCCACAACAAAGTCTGCTTCCTCCCATATGCATGCAAGGTATGTTCTTGGTAAACCACTGCATAGAAATATGTCCGATTGTTTTTTTTATTCTTATGCTTATTTTCATCTACATAGGAAACTCACAAAATCCTGTCCACCAACATGAAAGCACAGACGACGAAATCTCTGATGATGAGATCCTTTATAGCAATCACCGTGCCACAAACCACAACATTGCCCGTGTATCAGACTTAGTTCGCCAAATTGTTTACCTACAACTACAACAACCTCATTTTTGTTATAGTTGCCGTGCTAGATTATTTGATGGTGAAACCTCTACGCTGTGTTGCAACAATGGAAGAGTGCAGATTCAAGCTATACCTGCTCCAAATGAGCTCTACACTCTGTTTGTCGGTGACTCTGATGAATGCCGCAATTTTAAGAGATATATTCGCTCATATAATCATGTGTTTTCTTTTACTTCTATGGGTGTTAAGTTGGATAGGGCATTAGCAGCTGATCAACACGCCATTTACACATTTCGAGCTCATGGAGCAATATATCATCGAATTGGTTCTCTTTTGCCTGCTCCTCACGCAAGACCTAGATACCTACAGTTATATATATATGATACGGAACATGAGATAGATCACCGCCTACAAGAAAGCACAGAGCTGCTCCGTGAACTGGTTGAAAAAATAACAACAATTTTGAACGCATGTAATCCTTTTGTGTTAATGTTCCGCCAGCTGGCACAACGACACGATGTTAACAAATGCAGATTAGTAATTAGGGAAAGACCTGCTACTCAGCACCAATATATATTACCAACTGCATCACAGGTTGCTGCTATTATTGTTGGCGCTGAAGAATATCTTGAATCCAATGAACGCAACACAATTGTCGAAACGGTCGAAGGTGAATTAGTTACTATTCCAGAATTTACTGGTTATTATGATCCACTTCAATATCCGTTACTCCACCCATATGGGACATATGGTTGGTTGGCTGAGTATAAAGGATTCAATAATCGTCGCGTTAGCTGCTGTGACTATTACTCATACATACTTCAGGTTTCTAGATAAATATTACATTGCGCATGTTGTGCTTTTTGCACCCAGCCCACGTTTTATTTTATATTCGTTCTCTTGCAGGATCGCCGACCGGATTTTTCCTTGCCATTGCACGGTTGTCGTTTGCTGCAACAATACGTAGTGGACAATTATATTAAGATTGAAACTCAAAAACTGCGTTGGATTAAAAAAACCAGAAAAATATCCGTGCTGAACTGTACAGCGGCTTGCAGGACTGCCTTAATGCTGGAGAAAATAGTGGAGGTGTGTTCACTGTAGATCCATATAGGCTTTTGATTCTATGATCTCATACTGATCTAGACTCTTACAATATATCATTTTCTTGCAGCTAATGTTGGTCATCGTGTCATATTGCCATCATCTTTTATTGGAAGCCCTCGCGATATATACCAACGTTATCAGGATGCAATGACGGTTGTCCAGCGTTATGGCAGACCAGATATATTTTTAACAATGACGTGCAATTCTTCTTGGCCGGAAATCACTGAGGCACTTTATCCAGGGCAGACCTCTCAGGACCGTCCTGATTTAGTCGCTCGAATATTCCACGCTAAATATGCAAAGCTAAAGCATGATATTTTCCATAAACATGTTCTTGGTAGAACAATTAGCCATGTCCACGTAATCGAGTTCCAAAAAAGAGGTTTACCGCATGTTCATATGCTAATTATTTTCGACGCGCATGACAAAATGAATACTCCGGATGAATATGATAAGATTGTTAGAGCCGAGCTTCCTCAGGTTGAACATGAACCCGAATTATACAACGCTGTTGTGCGTCATATGATTCATGACCCGTGTGCACACGTAAACCCTCATGCCCCTTGCATGAAGCATGGCGATTGCAAAAAGGGTTACCCAAAAAAAATTTCTGAGCATATGCTACAGGGAGCAGACTCCTACCCGATTTATCGACGCCGTGATAATGGAAGATCATTTACGCTGCAGCGTGCCCAAGATTTTGTTATTGATAATAGGTGGGTTGTTCCTTACAACCCATGGCTTCTGTTGAAGTACGACTGTCATATTAATGTCGAGATTTGCAGCAGTATTAAAAGTATAAAATATTTATATAAATACATTCACAAAGGCCCTAATGCCATTGCGTTCCAAGTTCAGCCTCTTCAGGATCAGAATGAAGTATCTGAGTACGTAAATGGGCGGTGGATATGTCCACAAGAAGCTTTTTGGAAAATATTTAAATTTACTATGTACCAGACATATCCTTCGGTTATCCGTTTGCAGATACACTTGCCTGATAAGCATCAAGTTCAGTTTCGCACTACTGACTTAGTGAACAATGTTCTAGAGAATGAGCGGAATTCCAGGACAATGTTAACCGAATTTTTCACTATTTGTGATGCTCAGGAAGAAGCGCGCAATTATTTGTACATCGATTTTCCTAAACACTATACATGGAATTTGACTTCTAGAACTTGGCACGTGCGAAGACGTCAGCAAAAAGTTGTTGGACGAATTTACTCTGTACATCCTTCCGAGGGTGAAAGATTTTATTTGCGCATGCTTCTCAATCACATTCGGGGCCCAAGATCTTTTGATCATCTTCTGACAGTTGGTTCAACTTTCCATTCAACATTTAAAGAAGCTGTTGAACACTATGGTCTATTTGAACGAGACAACAGTTTGCATTACTGCATGCGCGAGGCTAGAGAATTTCAAATGCCTGCAGCACTTCGGACTTTGTTTACTACAATTCTGTTATACTGCAACCCTACAGATGTTAGACAGTTGTGGAATGACAATTACACCGCGATGACTGAAGATTTTGTTGCCAATGCTTCCATCAGCGAGTTATATGTCATGAACAAGCTTCTTCACGAGCTCGATTACACTCTACAACAACATAACAAAAATATCACACAATTTAACATCCCTCAAATGTCTCCCATTTTTACAGATATGCCCAACTTCTCTGGCTTAGTTGAAGATGAGCTCTCAATACCTATCTCATATACGGATCTGAACTCTGTTTCATCTTTGAATCCCAGCCAAAGTTATGCCTTCTGTACTATTGTTGAAACAATCACGCGGCGACAGAGTGGTATTTTCTTTATAGATGGGCCTGGTGGCACTGGCAAAACATTTTTATACAAATCTATGATTGCGCATTTGCGTCAAAATGGTCATATTGTGCTTGCGACAGCATCATCGGGAATTGCTGCAACACTTCTTCCAGGCGGAGGAACAGCCCATTTGAAATTCAAAATTCCAATTCCTCTTGAATCTGGCTCATTTTGTAAATTTGGCAAGCAATCTGATATACATCAACTTTTGCAACAATGCTCCGCTATTTTGTGGGATGAGGCACCGATGTCACATAAACATGTATTTGAGGCTGTTGATCGATCGTTGCGTGATGTTCTATGCGTAAACCGACCTTTTGGTGGCAAAGTTGTAATCATGGGAGGGGATTTTCGGCAAGTTCCGCCTGTCGTAATTAATGGAACAAAATCAGAAATTATTAATGCGAGCATAGTTGAATCACCTTTGTGGTCAGCTGTAAAATTGCTTTCATTAACTGAAAATATGCGTGCTCTATCTGATCAAAATTTCTCCAATTTTTTACTACGCGTCGGAAATGGCGATGAGCCTACATTCGAGGATGATATGATTCGTATTCCTGATTCAATGATTATTCCATGAGAAGGTGTACATTCAATCAATGTACCAATCAGCATCATATTTACTGATATTACACTCCACATGAATAACTGTGATTACTTGGAAGACAGAGCTTTGTTAACACCCTTAAATGAAGATGCCGGTCAACTAAATGAAAAATGCCTCCACATGTTCCCCGGGGACGAGGTCACCTATTATTCTTTTGATTCTGTTGATGATGACAGATATAACTTATACCCGCAAGAGTTTCTAAATAGCATATCACCAGGCAATCTTCCACCGCATAGACTATCTTTGAAAAAAGGAGCCCCCATTATGCTTCTGCGAAATTTAAATCCTAAAATCGGTCTTTGCAATGGTTCGAGACTCCTCTGTCGTCAATTTACAAGAAATGTTATTGAAGCAGAAATACTTACAGGACAACATAAAGGCAAACCAGTATTCCTTCCCCGTATACCGCTCAAAAATGCTCAAGATTTAAAAATGCCTTTTGAGCTAACTCGCAAACAATTTCCAGTCCGTTTAAGCTTTGCTCTAACCATCAACAAATCTCAAGGACAAACAATCAAGCACATTGGCATTTACTTGCCATCTCATGTTTTCACCCATGGACAACTTTACGTTGCTTTATCAAGAGGAGTCACTGCATCGAGTACAAAAGTTTTGGTCAAAAATGGTACCCTCGCTGGACATCCTGGCATTTATACAAAAAATGTTGTCTTCAAAGACCTCCTTTCCAAGGTCAACTCGCAGGTGCTCTCCATACTCTCTTAGTAAATTGTTTCCCGGTTATACTTACATAACGCTAATATGCTCATACATGAAAATATTTGATTTACTACGCAGTCTCATCACCAGACTTAGACATCAACGTTTACTTTCAGCAAAAAATCATCAGGGGCAGTAACTTCAGTGGGTTCAAAAAAAATATGCCCAGATTGGAATATTGCGTCCTCACTTACTGTCTTGGGCCTTCCACAAAGCATGTTGCCTTTACATTACTTATTTCCTAAATCGCACTCCAGGTTCAGTCTCTGCTTCACACTTTTATTTTTTTTACACTCACACTTTTGTTCTGTTCATTTTCTTGCCTATTAAAATATTTATTTGTCGCGCTAGCTTTCGAGGCCATGTCATGTATTTCAAATCAGCTAGCTAGGCACCATTACAATCATTCCCTTGCTCAATATTACAACCAATGCCTCCCTCAAAATTTATGATGTACTGTAATTTTTTGCCTATATGTTCTGCTGATAGTGAGTTTATATGTTGTAGCAGACCTCAAGCAACAAATGTTTGTCTACCGTGCATATATTTGTTCTAAAAGATCCCTCATACCAAAGCTGTCCGACCTCTCAAATCTATATGAACAACTTTACAGGCATGGAATCACTGGTACATGCTCTCACTGCACTTTCATCTTTCTATAGAACATTTGTTTATATTGCAAATAATTATTGCAGATTCATATTTTTCCAGTTGTGGAGTCCTTAGCCAATTTATATATATATACAATTGTTTCAGGTTTGCCGGTGCATTTTAGAAACCCTCCTCTCGAATTCATTGTTGATACTTTACGCGATCTAGCAGAAGTTGAGGATGTATATAGAGGCCATGATGGACAATTGCCACCCAAATCATGGCACACAATGGCTAAGCCAACAAGTAACTATCGCGGCATTCGACTAATCATACCTACCGTGCCTCGACACCTATCGGGTGTTGAACAATGGAGTTTCGTCTTCCGGGAATTCGCCAGATCTGAACGCTTTCTCATACCGAAATCGTACGACATGTCAAAAATATATGCACACCTTCACAAACATGGAATCGCTGGTATGTCATTTAACTTCTTCATCTTGCTTCTCTATAAATTTTACAGTCTTTTTAATTACTGAAATTTGCAAATATTTTTTCATTTCAAAACAGCAAGGTTTATTACACGAAAGCCTGCCCACACTTCATAGCTCTTCCTGAAGTCCACTTTTTGATTGTGCATGTTCGTTGCATACATAATTGTTCAAATGAGGTATACTCAAATGTTTTTTTATTCAATTCAGGTTTACGAATGCGATTACATGAACTGGTAATTGTAGATTCACCATCAATTTATTCTGCCTGGGGAGAGGTTTCTCATGGCAACCCGTACGAGTATCATTATTGTTGGAAGGAGGCTGGAAGATTTGCGTCTCTTCTGTCTTCCTATCTCCCTCAACTAATTGTAAAGTCATCTGAGGCTTTTTATTTGGGATCACGATAGTTTCAATTTGTTTAAATTTGTGTATAGGGCTCCTAATAATTTCAATATCTGTATAGAGAAAAACAATTTGAACAATTTATGCTTTATTTATTCACTGCAAGTATATATGGCAAATCATAAAATAGGTAATGGCAAACTTATAGCAGGATAGCAGAAGATGCTACCCAAAAATTAAAGAAAAGATTCCAATCCAAAGTAACCATTGGAAGAAAAATCTAGCAAGTATTCCCTCATCTACCTTTTTTCCTTTCAGTTGTTACTTCGTATGTGAATCTTTGCTAGCTTTCTCAGCTATAAATTCTTGGATGTGAATATTTGGTAGATTTGTTTTCCAATGGTTACTTTGGATTGGAATGTTTTCTTTAAATTTTGGATTGCATTTTCTGCTATCCTGCTATAAGTTTGTCATTACCTACTCCATGCTTTGCCACATATACTTGCACTGAATCAATAAAGCATAAATTGTTCAAATTGTTTTTCTCTACATATATAGTTGCAGCGAATAAAATACTTCAGTTTTTATTATGTTTGTTAATTTCAAGTTAGGAAAATGAAAGAACATCCTAATTATGAAAAAAAGGGAATATATGGCCATTCAATTGAAAAAAATGGGAATATATTGTTTTGTTTCGTGCGGCTGTCTATAAAGAAGTTTATGATTGTTTTCCTTTAATGTGAGGCGATGAAGAATGACAACTTCAAATAAAATGATGGAGTTTTTCTCTACTATGTTTAGAGCATTGAGGATGGCCTGGGGAGAGGTTTCTCATGGTAACCCGTGCGAGTATCATTATTGTTGGAAGGAGGATGGAAGATTTGAGTCTCTTCTGTCTTCCTATCTCCCTCAACTAACCAGAGAGAACACCGAATGAAAAAGCAAAACATCCGCGAGCTGTAAGTGCTCCAGTACATGATTATGCTGATGAAATTGTTTTATTTATTCATTACGTTATTTTCCGGTTAGTACTTTTCCCTTCATCTATGGTGCTAGGTACTTTTCCCTTCATCTATGGAAATTGTTTTTATGTTTTTGGCAAAATTACCGCTTCTACAGTTTCTGAAATATTATGTGCATCATTCAAACATATTGCTTGGACTGATATCTTATGACTGCACGAACATTCACCTGATTTATGGGTGCAGCAAATGCCTCATGCTTCCTTATGTGTTCGGTACCAAGGGCATTTAAAGACCTGTGTGCTAGAAGTGAGCATTCACTAATACTGCAAATTAAAACACCCCCATCAGTGAGCTCTAGCCTCATGTTTTAATACTGTTCTGATTTTTTTATTCGTGAGGTTACAACATTTGCTTGAATAACTTTTTTCATTTCCTATAGTATAGATATCAAGCTTCTTTTTAGGTTCAATTCTCATTGTTCTACTTTCATTTTGAAAACCTCATGGTTATCCCAGCCACTTTTTTGTAGTCATTTCCCTCTTGGTACTTGGGCTTCACAATCCCGTGACTATGTAGATTTTGCAGTTTGGTTAGTATATATTAGTTTTTCCTATTTTTATTAAAGTTAAAAATTACTAAGATTTTTTAAAGCTAATCTATCATTGCATATACTGACAGTTCTTAGGATCAAAATTGATGCAATTAAAACTGATGATGAGGCCGACCTCTGTCATTAAGGTCCGGTTCATGCGGCGTAACCGCTTGACCAGAGAATATAAGTCCCCCCAAACGGAGCCTTAGTTTCCAAGGTATTCCTGTTCTCCCCCATCATTTTCCATCTCCACAGTATTTCTCCCTTGAATACTTTGATCTCATATTTTTGTTCTCATATCGAACTCATTTTGAATATATCTGCTTATAGATCCAATCAGAAATATTTCGAACTCATATCCATTCCTCTCCAAGGTATTTATGTTCTTCATTTCATCCTCCATCTCCACGTTCTGATTTGTTTTGGTATGCTTCACTGCAGCCGAACACTCCATACAATATATTTGTTTCTCTCCAGGTATTTCTGAATTGATTTGGCCTCACAATAATAAAACAGATCCCTCTTCCTTAACAGGTGAAAACCAGAGCTTTCTTATTTCATTTTGATCCATTTTGGTATGCTGAATTTTGCATTCTTCAAATTTATTCTCTAACCTAAAATGATCATTTTAACATTTCTATTAAACCTTATCATCCCACCTAAAATTATCGGTTTAACTAGGCAAAAATACTTCTTTTTTCTCCCATAATTTATGTCACTACTGTCTTTTGTCCCTGCTGTTGGATCGTATAACGCCCTTAGAGGGGGGGGGGGGTGAATAAGGGTGTGTTTAAAAAAATTAAATTTTTACTTAGTAATTTTTAAAGAGATTTTACTTTACTAAAAAATTACTTCTAAATACTTTCAAACCAATGCAAATTTAGTATTAAACCAAAACACAAATTTCTAAGATAAAGATTATGCCATCAAATATGTAATTAAAGAAAAAGACATAATTATATTAATCATGAAATTTGAGTACAATAAAAATGATCTTAACAATGCTTAAGATCAAGGCACAATTATATTAATAAAAAATTCTACAATTTTGGTTTACCAATCCTTCTCCCAAGGATCGGAAGGCTATCGCTTGTCTCTCCTAAGACCAAGCCCAAGCCTATCCTCTAGATCTTCCCAAGATCTAGACGTAGCACACAAGGCCACGATTTCCCACCAAGCCACGCAAGGACTTGGACGCTCCGCACAAGGAAGCGATTTTCCCCTAAGCCGCGCAAGGACTTAGACGCCGCACGCAAGACGACGATTTCTCTACCAATACAAAATGAAAAGTATGTGAATGAGAATACAATATGAAAAGAACAACTCCCTAGAAAATCAGATCTCTGAACGGATTGTTGAAGCCTCGAGATGATTGATGCTGTAGAAGTGCGCCCGATCTCGTCTTCAATCTTCAATCCTTCTTTGCACAAATGGGAGTTGAGGAGGTTCTGGAGCTCTCTGGTTCGTATGCACTCAGGAAGGGACTGGAATTCTCAAAAGCTTGGAATGCACGAACCAAAGGAACCAATTTATAGAAATTCACTGTCGCCTGGGCGACAGTGACTGTCGGAATTTTTCGACAGCGCTAAACTGCCGCTGGAGTGCCGTCGTGGGTGGAGTCGTGGGCAGTTGTTGTAACCGCCGAGCTGTCGCCTGGGCGACATCGATGTCGGATTTCCGACAGCGCAAAACTGCCGGTCGTGGGTGGAGTCGTGGGCAGTTGTTGTAACCGTCGAGCTGTCGCCTGGGCGACATCGCTGTCGGATTTCCGACAGCTCAAAACTGCCTTTCGTCGATCTGCCGTGGAGGGAAGTAGTTGTAACTTCTCTGCTGTCGCCTGGGCGACAGTGGCTGTCGGAATTTTCCGACAGTGAAATTTTCCCACATTCAATTTTAGCTCCAGCAGAAATGTGAACATCGCATACCTGTTATCTGCACACCATTAATAAAAATAGAATCAAATACAAACGGGACTTTGTTATTATCAAACCGGAGGAGTGCGAAACGCATGCTCCAACAATCTCCCCCTTTTGATAATAACAAATCCGTATAAAAAGAAATCATGTCTATTTAGATTGTTGATTTTAACCTTTGGTGTGTGCACAAAAATAACATGATATATTTTTCTTAAAAATAAATAATCTACCTCTAGATGAAAGCTCCCCCTAAATGAATGCTCCCCCTAAATATATGCTCCCCCTAAATATATGCTCCTCCTAAAAATATGATGTATTGTGTAGGTGGAATATGTAGGTGTAATAGATTTGTGATTGTTCTTTTTATACTTTTAATTCTCCCCCTTTTGATATTAGCAAAAGTTAATATTAGATAAAAGAGTAGTTCTTAAGGGAATGGATATAGGATATAGAAAGAAAGAGTAAGCGGAAGCACTTTTTTGTGGAAATGATTGAAGTCCATGAAATAATAGGAATATGTCATAGTATGAATAAACTCATGAAGTGACGGTATAGCCATATGAAGTAATGGAAGAAAATAACTTAAACATGAGTAAGATCATTTGAAAGTATCATAGAAAGACACAATAGTGTATAGAATTATGGAATATTTTCGGTCCAATTCTCATGAGATGAATATTTATATAACATAATGATGTGTACATGTGATACTTAGATCAAACATATGAAGTTATTTAATTTACATGATCATTGAAATGTAGAACATAATAAAAGCATATAAAGTCAACTTTGACTTTGAAGATATAGCACAAGATGATTAGAAAACCATTTTTCTTTTGCACAAGACACTTTACAATTCTGTCCAAGGTGCTTAACCTCACAATGCTCATTAAGACTTATCAGGAGGGTAAGTAGTGCTTGGTGGAGTATCCTTGTCTTTATTTTAAATTTTTGATCACAGATGTGATATCTTAATTTTGATATTGATATTTTTTTTTTGTAATTGACCAAGGATCTCCGAATTCATTTGAATCGCAAAAGATGGTGGAATTTTGTTGTGCTAACAAATCAAGGGTGAAAGTTGTATTTAAGAAGTGCTATTTTATTATGTTAAAGCAAATATGATCCATGTATATATTAAAGAAGAAGACATATGTATTGATCAAAGGAAGTGAACGTGTGATACGCCCGAAAACGGTTGCGTATTTTGTACGCAAGTACACGTGCCGGTTCAAGTAATATAATGTGAGTTGAATATCGTTCCCACGGAGAGTTGTTAAACTTAGTGCTCGCAAATACCAGCTATGCCTTTTCTTTAAATCCAAGGTATTCAAATATTTTTGATAATGTTTATGAGAGCAAAAATTATCGGTAAACTATTTTTTTTTATAATTAAAATTAATGGCAGATTTATAATAAAATACTTTTCAAACCGTTATGAGAAATAATCTTGTATTGTGATTTCCTAAATCTAATGCAATGATTTTTATAAATAAAACTTTGTGAAAATGCGTGGTGAAATATCGTGCAACGATTTTAATTTAGACAACCGTACCTCTCGATATCGGATCTCCTTAATTCCTTATCTCCTCTGTCATCTCTAACTCGAGTGACATAAAGAACCGCATTATGAATAAAAACCTATCTTGCTAACGCCAAGGGGAAATCTCTTTCTCCCTTCAAACGCTATATCGAACCTACGATACCCTTACGCAACTCATCTCTCGAATTATGAAGCGCAGTAGATAAACGAAACCTTGATCAGAAGTTTCAACGTAAAGATCATAAGAACGATAATGATCAATCACCAAACATTCACAAAGAAAAATTAAAACAACAACATCATTGCAAAAGAAATAGTATTCTCACAACACAAGATCGTCGGAATTAGTTCATGCTTGAAGGAGAAAAGCAAAATAAAGGGTAGATCTTACTAAACATGATGTAAATCAAGTAGATCTTCCCTTCTCCGTTGATTTGACAGCGTTTCCTGCAGCCCGGATGCAAATTCTGGACTGGTCTTTCCCCTCGCCCGCGCAGCAGTTTTTCTTCTTCCTCCTCTCTAATGGTGGAATAGAACTCCCGTCCCCACCCTTTAGAATGGCTGGAAATGTCCTTTTAAATCTCCTCCTTTCTCTCTCTAGGCGGGGCCCATTTTTGGTAGGTTTTAATTGCTGAAACGATGTCTTATTTCCATCCGTAACTGCCGAAATCAAATATATTTCGGATCTGAAAATTCTGTAACCGCCGACAAGTTGCAACTTTTCGACAGAAAAGTTGCAACTTTTTAAAATCTGGAATTCTGCTTCTTAAAACTGCTATATATGTTATAACATTTTTCAGATTATGTTACAACATATTCCAATTTTTCAACAACACTTAGCCTTCGATCATTGACTCGATTTCTTCACAAATCTTATCATAAAAACATTCAAAAATAGACGTATTAATTATTTAAACTCCAAATAATAATTCATTTGAATATATATACTTTTCATTCATAATTATCATATAACATAAACAAAAAGGGTTAAATTAAGATGCAAGATAACTTCTTTTTGCGAAGTTATCACACCCCCATACTAGAATTCTTGCTAGTCCCTAACAAAGGTAATTCATGATAAAACCAGGAAACGACAAATGCTTATGAAAGTGTAGATTCAATTCATCCTACATTTCATTATAAGTCACATAAAATACATTCAAGTCATTCGCATCAACTGGTGATAAAATTGCTCATCTTTTAGAGTTCAAACCTTACAAATCCATGAGTCAGATATAATATAAAGTTCAATTAAGAATTCAAGTGTTAGATGTGAAGTTCTTAAAAAGTATCCACTTCCCTTACAACTTATTTTTGATAAACTTCGTCACCAATAAGATAGATCAAACGTAGACTAAGACTTTGATATGACCTCTACATGAGTTTGGTAGTAACCGGTGCCAAATGAAACGACTTGATGAATTTGAACTGATAGGTGACTATTTCCCGAATTAATCATCATAGTGGCTCTCCAAATTATGGGGTTTAATTTTCAATAACACTTTTTTTTTATATTTTTCATAGTTGGGATCATTCCAAATATGCGTGAACATACTTGGGCCACATATCACTATGATATAAAGATACTTTTTTTTTCATCATAGTTGGGATCATTCTAAGTATGCGCGAGCAAACTTAGGCCACATATCACTATGATATATAATTTTTTTTTATACAACACCCATAACTGGTCGGCCAACTAGATACAAAGTTAAGGAAGAATAAGGAAATAAAGAACCAAGGCTTTAAGCTCAAAGGTAATAGGTGATAGCACCCAGTAAGGAGTTATGTGGAAGCGAAGGTTAACTACGTCTGCTCAACATGTTGGCTATTATCATTGAATTAGTACATGCTCAATCTCTTCCCATTAAGATCCGAAGTCACCTAAATACAATTTAAAGGGTGTAAATTTTTTTTTAAGAACTATAGTGCATAGTGAAAAAGAATTCTTAAGAGAACTTTAGTAAATCTTACTAATTTCAAATTCTCAGTCTGAACTCGTAGGATTGACTCATCTATCGCACAAATTAAATTGAAGACTTGAATAGCTTTATTTTTAAAGAAAATAAATATAGAACTTCATGAACTACACTTCATAAGGAATTTGTCATGAGAGACACAGTGAAACGTGACTCCGTGCCCCCGTACTTGAACCTTTACTAGTCCCTAGTAAAAAAATTCTTGAAAAATGCATGCATACAATAAATCATATTTTTGTAAAGGAGTATTTAAGGAATGAAAATAAAAACTGAATGTGAATACTCCCCTGGAATCAACAACCCAAAGCATCTTCACATTCCTTCTTGTACATACACTGTTATGACAGTTACTCCTTTGATCTAATGTTCTCATGCTCATTATTTGTGCATACTAGGAGGCGAATTAAAATCAAAGATCCTGCTACTAAATCCAAATGAAGTGTACCTGCAGTGATGAGCTCCAACAAACAAGGAAAAATAGACAAACAAAAATGAAATTAAACTAATTAAAATAGACTTGGAACAATAAAAATGCAGGAAAAATAAGATAACTACTGGGGTTATTGTCCTCCCAGCACGACTTATTCAAAAATTTTAAATTTCTAAATTATTGGACGATGAAAAGAAATATGAACAGGTAACTGTTCTAATATTCGTGTCGGTAACGGGTACCGATACGGCGATAAAACAACTACCCATCTACCTAAATAATAATACGTGCACAACACAGGTAGAGGGAACAAAAAGTAAGAACATGAGGAGTGTTCCTCACTATTCTCACCATAATATGTATCCTTGCCCAACAAGGTATCATCATCAACAGGAAGGTTGTATGGGGAGAAGAAAATGAATGGAGCTTCCACTATGGAGGATGGATCAACCATCTCAATTAAGTGGATACTCATCTCATCAACTTGAGGATAATGCTCAATATCCTCCTGAGGCATCTGTGACACATCAACTTGTTTTGGCTCAGATAATGAAAGGAGATTAGGAAATAAAATAGAAGAAGAACATAAATGATTTCTAATCATAGGAGTGATCCTGGTTTCACTCATAGCAGGTTCCAAAGGTTGATCGTTGTCGGTATCGTAAGCATCATAGTAAGGGGAACCCAAGAACTCAAGGGCCTCTGTGGTGAGTTGGACCTCCTCATCCAATGAAGAAGTGCAAACCTTCTCATTAAAAAGGATATCTTCTTCATCCCACATTGACGTGTCATCGTGTTCCAAAGAATTATTCCCCCCATCGGAGAGAAAAATATCTTCATCCCACTTTGGCACAGCTTCAGGTTTTGGGTCATCACCTTGCGCAATATCTTCGACAGGATTGATAAAAATAGGTGTAGAAACATTTTGCAAAGAAAATGTAGGAACGCTATTAATATCTAATTCATAAAATACATGTTCAGGTTCCTTCGTGGGTGAATCAAAACTATGTGATGAATGAGTATGGGGAGATGACGCATCAATATCAATATACGGGCCCACAATTATGAGGGGCTTATCAGCAATAGTCCCACGCAAACATGGTGGTACTGGGATAGTAGACATGATCTGGATGCCCGATTCATAATTTTTCTCCATCTGTCTTTTGTAAGCGACACAATCCTTCAAGACGTGGTCCGTATTATGACAAAATAAACACTTCCGAACATTACTGTTCGACAACCAAGGAGTCGAGTCATAGGGTCGAGGAATAATTTGACATGAGGACGCAAGGTTATAATGATTTGTCGCACAATATTGGGGCCCTAAATACTCTCTATGTTTTTCGAGCCACGATTGATACCCAACAGTCCCCATGTAACACGCATCAGTAGTATGACTAAACGATCCACACCACTCGCATCTCACATGTGTATACATTTTTTTGAATGGATGCGGTTAAAATAAAATTAAAATTTCTTTGCAAAAATAAACTACCCTCAAAAATTATATCAGACACGGATAACCTGCTTAATAGTTTTTAAAATAGATTAGGATAAAATAAAACTAAAAAATATATGCTAAAAAAAGAAAGACATGCACTAGACAACATTATAGATAAAATAACAATAAAATAAACACTTGAGCTCTAAATACTCAGGTTTTACTAATATTGCAAGAAATAAACACTGAATTATTCGCACCTCCCCGACAACGGCGCCAAAAACTTGATACGTCCGAAAACGGTTGCGTATTTTGTACGCAAGTACACGTGCCGGTTCAAGTAATATAATGTGAGTTGAATATCGTTCCCACGGAGAGGTGTTAAACTTAGCGCTCGCAAATACCAGCTATGCCTTTTCTTTAAATCCAAGGTATTCAAATATTTTTGATAATGTTTATGAGAGCAAAAATTATCGGTAAACTATTTTTTTTTATAATTAAAATTAATGGCAGATTTATAATAAAATACTTTTCAAACCGTTATGAGAAATAATCTTGTATTGTGATTTCCTAAATCTAATGCAATGATTTTTATAAATAAAACTTTGTGAAAATGCGTGGTGAAATATCGTGCAACGATTTTAATTTAGACAACCGTACCTCTCGATATCGGATCTCCCTAATTCCTTATCTCCTCTGTCATCTCTAACTCGAGTGACATAAAGAACCACATTATGAATAAAAACCTATCTTGCTAACGCCAAGGGGAAATCTCTTTCTCCCTTCAAACGCTATATCGAACCTACGATACCCTTACGCAACTCATCTCTCGAATTATGAAGCGCAGTAGATAAACGAAACCTTGATCAGAAGTTTCAACATAAAGATCATAAGAACGATAACAATCAATCACCAAACATTCACAAAGAAAAATTAAAACAACAACATCATTGCAAAAGAAATAGTATTCTCACAACACAAGATCGCCGGAATTAGTTCATGTTTGAAGGAGAAAAGCAAAATAAAGGGTAGATCTTACTAAACATGATGTAAATCAAGTAGATCTTCCCTTCTCCGTTGATTTGACAGCGTTTCCTGCAGCCCGGACGCAAATTCTGGACTGGTCTTTCCCCTCGCCCGCGCAGCAGTTTTTCTTCTTCCTCCTCTCTAATGGTGGAATAGAACTCCCGTCCCCACCCTTTAGAATGGCTGGAAATGTCCTTTTAAATCTCCTCCTTTCTCTCTCTAGGCGGGACCCATTTTTGGTAGGTTTTAATTGCTGAAACGATGTCTTATTTTCATCCGTAACTGCCGAAATCAAATATATTTCGGATCTGAAAATTCTGTAACCGCCGACAAGTTGCAACTTTTCGGCAGAAAAGTTGCAACTTTTTAAAATCTGGAATTCTGCTTCTTAAAACTGCCATATATGTTATAACATTTTTCAGATTATGTTACAACATATTCCAATTTTTCAACAACACTTAGCCTTCGATCATTGACTCGATTTCTTCACAAATCCTATCATAAAAACATTCAAAAATAGACGTATTAATTATTTAAACTCCGAATAATAATTCATTTGAATATATATACTTTTCATTCATAATTATCATATAACATAAACAAAAAAGGGTTAAAAATGCAAGATAACTTCTTTTTGCGAAGTTATCAACGTGATAGTTTATTATGATAAATAAACAATTTCTCATACTTAGAGGCATGCGAAAACAATTTCCAATGGTCTAAACAACTAAGTAGAAGTGTCAATACGATGATAGCTTGGAAATGAAATCATATAAACATGTAAGTCAATTTTTTTAAATAAATAGCACATGGTTTGTCATCAAGTCATGAGGTGAAGCATTAATAATGACATATAACTATTGTAAATCATCAAAGGGACCCAAAATTGAAGTTTTGTCAAAATGGGAGCTGTCAGAAAATTCCGACAGTCACCGTCGCCTGGGCGACAGCCTAAAATATAAATAGGGCTGTGGACCGAGTCAAACCCTATTGTGCATCATTTCCTGGAGGTAAAAACGAGAGGAAGGCTGTCGGAAGTCGGCGACATCCCTAGATCTAAGGTATGGATTTTTGATTTTGATGTTTTTAACTCAATTTTTTAGGGATTTGTGATTTTGATAGTTGAGAAGAAGGAAAATGTAGTTTTCATTTTGATTTTTGATGAATGGTGTAGGTTTTGAAGATTTTTTTTTATTTTAAAAATGTAAATCTAGTTTAAAACAAGTGGATCTTGTTGGATCTTTGTTAAAAATGTTATGATTGTTTGATTCTTGTGGTTGAGGGTTTGCTTTTGTTCATAGTTTTAATTTTGAAAATGGAAGATTTTCATTTATAAAGAAGGTTGAAGATGATGAATAGTAAGGATATGAAGAAGATTTTGATTTAAATTTTTTTTTTTTAAACTTGTTGTGGAAATAACCTTGATTTTGAGTAGATCTGGAAGTGTATGTAAAAAATTTCGAGAGAAGTTCACTTGGAGAGCTGTCGGAAATTTCCGACAGTCACTGTCGCCTGGGCGACAGTGTTCCAGTGCACAACACATGTTTGATCTAAATTTTTTTGTTATTTGCAGAATGGCTTCCAGCTCCAAAGCTCGAAGGAGTACTTCGGAAGATGCACATAGTTCATATCAAGTTTTTCCTGGGGTGGAGAAAGCTATTGTTGGAGTTGCGAAATATATTGAATTTGAATCGCCGAAGCATGATCATATCTATGATCGGCTTGCGAATGCAGGTATACTTTCAATAATCACACCAGAGGGGTTTTCTTCCTTTTTCATTCGTGAATTTTATAACCATTTGGAAGACCCAAATTTCACTGAATTGGATGGAGGAGTGAGATCAAGGATCCAAGGTCAACATGTGGAAATAACACATGTTGATCTAAGAGAGGAATTCAGACTAGTGATGAGTGAAAATATGCCTGATATAGTGGAGAATTATCGAAAGGATAGAGATTGGACCCTTGTAAACATGAGTTTACATGGGAATCAAAAGAAGACTCTTACCACTGAAGTTACATCACTCACTCCGGATGCTTTCTTAGTTCAAGATATATTAAGGAATTCAGTGATGTTAAAGAGTGGAGATACAAGAAGTATTACAGCTCAGTTGACCCTCTTTACATACTACATTATGGAGGATGAGCTTTTTGATGTGGCGGACTTCATACTCTCCCAGATTAGATATGCGTATAGATTAAAGCATCCAAGATGGGTGAAGGTTCATACGCTGCCAATGTGGGCGGTAATTCAGCGTGTACTCTATAAGAAGTACGGATGGATGGTGCAAGGTTCTTATTTGGATGATTGTTATCCAGAGATATATTATACGGGTTCAATGAAAGTGAAGAAGCCGCAGAGAAAAGCTCATCCGGGGATTGATATTAGAGAGCCGACCATTTCTAGGGGAGGTTCACTAAAGAAGTCCATTGATGATCTACGTGATTCATTAGAGGATCACAAGAAGGAAGTGAAGAAGGACCGTAGTCGAATGCAGAAGTTTATGAAGTTTCTCGTCAAAGGTCTGAAGTTGAAGCCAACTCCGGAGGAAGAGGCCGAATGGCAGGTTCCGGACGAAGAACCGCCACGCCAATCGGTGGGGCGGACTCGCCGTGGTAAAGCCGTGAGACGAGGACCTCCAGAAGATTGTCCAGAGAGCAGCGGGGCTGGTTATGAAGATTCAGAGTAGTTTCTGCAGGATGCTGCTGCTGGGAGATGTTGGAAATTTCCGACATCCACTGTCGCCTGGGCGACAGTGAATTTCTTCAGATCTATTTCTGTTTAATGAACTTTATCCTTATGTGATTTTCTACTGTTTTTATTTGAACAATATTGATGTAATATTAATGATGTTTGAATATTTTTTAAGTCTTTTGAAATTTTATTGTTTGATTTTTAAAAATTAGGATTTTTCTTTTTAAATTGTTTAGGTTTTGTGATAAATTTTTTTTTTTAATTTTATAAGCTTTAAATATTGATATATTCATTGTGAAATGTCTAAAATTCCCAATTCTAGCCTAAGCATAGAAAAACGGGAATCCGGTAACGGCTTAGTGAATATATCCGCTAGTTGATTTTCCGTGCCTATAAAGTTGATTTTTATATTACCCTTCTTAATATGATCCCTTATAAAATGATGTCGGACATCTATATGCTTAGATCTAGAATGTAATACGGGATTGTTAGTTAAGTCTATAGCACTTTTATTGTCACACTTTAATTCTACACTATTTTGTTGCATGCCAAAATCTTCTAATGTTTGTGACATCCAAAGAGCTTGGGCACAACAACTACCTAGTGCAATATATTCGGCCTCGGTAGTTGAGAGGGCAACAGAATTCTGTTTCCTACTCGACCATGAAATAAGTGAAGGGCCGATAAAGTGACAAGTGCCACTAGTGCTTTTCCTATCTAAGGAACATCCCGCATAATCCGAATCCGAAAAACCATGTAAAATAAAAGAATCATTATGAGAATACCATAAACCTAATTTTGATGTTCCTATGAGATATCTAAAGATACGTTTCACCGCTTTTAAATGTGACTCTTTAGGATTAGCTTGAAATCTAGCACATAAACAAACGACAAACATAATATCAGGTCTAGATGCGGTTAAATACAATAAAGACCATATCATACTTCTATAAAGGGTTTGTTCAATTGAAACACCACTTTCATCTTTTCCTAATTTTAGTAAAGTACTCATAGGAGTGTTTGCATGCTTAAGATTTTCAAATCCAAATCTTTTTAACATATCATGAATATATTTGGTTTGACAAATAAAAATACCATCATGTTTTTGTGTAATTTGAAAACCTAGAAAATATGAAAGTTCTCCAACCATGCTCATTTCAAATTCATTTTTCATAATTTGAACAACTTCATTACACAACTCTTCATTAGTGGCTCCAAAAATAATATCATCAACATAAATTTGTAAAATAACTAAATCATGATCAATTTGCTTAATGAAGAGTGTAGAATCAGCACTTCCTATTTTATAATCGTGCTTTAACAAATATTGAGTTAATCGATCATACCAAGCACGAGGCGCTTGTTTTAATCCATAAAGCGCTTTATCTAATTTATAAACATGATTTGGATATTTCTCATTTATAAAGCCAGGGGTTGTTCTACATAAACCTCTTCTTTTATATACCCGTTTAAAAATGCGGTTTTGACATCCATTTGATATAATTTAAATCTTTTAAAACAAGCAAATGCAAGAAATATTCTAACCGCTTCTAATCTTGCTACGGGTGCAAACGTTTCATCAAAATCTACCCCTTCAATTTGTGCATAACCTTTTGCAACTAATCTGGCTTTATTTCTAACAATTCTAGATTCATTATCCATTTTATTTTTAAAAATCCACTTAACACCAACTACAGGACGATTTTTGGGTCGTTCTACAAGATTCCAAACCTTATTACGTTCAAATTGATTAAGTTCTTCATTCATAGCTAAAAACCAAAATTCATCATTTAAAGCGGTGAAAACATCTTTTGGTTCTATTTCAGAAACAAAGCAAAGGTTTGAAAATAAAACTTGTAGCGATGAACGAGTACTAACCCCTTTTTGCGGATCTCCAATGATAAGCTCCTTTGGATGATCCTTTGAAAATCTCAATTCACTTGGAGGCACATATTCTTCTCTTTCTTCTTCTCTTTCTCCTTCTCTTTCTTCTTCTTTTTCTTCTTCATTTTCTCTAAGTTCTTCTTCATCATTCTCCACCGTGGGAAGGATTTCATCTTCTTTTCCTGTAATTTTCTTTTCTACACATGAAGCAAACTCATCAAACCTAACATGAATAGATTCTTCAACTATTTTTGTTCTTTTATTAAAAATTCTATAAGCTTTACTAGTTGAAGAATAGCCAATAAAATACCTTCATCACATTTTTCATCAAATTTTTCTAAGGAATCTTTAGAATTCAAAATAAAACAATTACAACCAAAAACTTTGAAATAAGAAACATTTGGTTGTTTACTAAATATTAATTCATAAGGAGTTAATTTTAAAATAGGGTGAAGCATTACTCTATTAATTACATAACATGTCGTGCTAACCGCTTCAGCCCAAAAAGATTTTGGTAATTTAAATTCAGATAACATCGTACGGGCTAACTCTTGAAGAGTTCTATTTTTCCTTTCCACTACACCATTTTGCTGTGGTGTGCGTGGAGCGGAAAATTCATGTTTAATTCCTAATTCCGTACAAAAAGAAATAAACTTTTCATTTTCAAATTCTCCTCCATGATCCGATCGTATGCGTTTAATTTTTAACTCCAATTCATTTTGAATACGCAAACATAATTTTGAAAATTCTGAAAATGTTTCGGATTTGGAGGTTAGAAATAAAGTCCAACAAAAACGAGAATAATCATCAATCAAAACAAATGTGTATTTTCTACCTCCTAAGCTAGAAATTCCAATTGGCCCAAATAAGTCCATATGTATTAATTGAAGTGGCCTAGTGGTAGAAATAATGTTTTTACTTTTGAAAGATGATTTTGAAAATTTTCCTTTTTGGCAAGGCACACATAGTGAAGAAGATAAATTTCCATTTAGCAAAGGTAAACCTTTAATTAATTTATCTTTTGAAAGTTTTGAAATTAACTTGGCACTAGCATGTCCAAGTCGCCTATGCCATAAATCTAATTCATCATTTTTTGATAGAAAACATTTCAAAGTAGAATTTGAAAAATCAAGAAATTTAATCATATATACATTATGACATCTAGGTGCGGTAAAAACAATTTCATTTGTTTTGGAATTAATAATTTTGCACAAATTTGTAGAAGATTCAAATACAACATTTAAATCCTTATCACATAATTGACTAATGGAAATCAAATTATGCTTTAATCCTTCTACAAATAAAATATTTGAAATTGAAAAATTTTCGTTACCCACAACACCGATGCCGATGATTTTTCCTTTTCCATTGTCACCGAATGTAACAACTCCTCCTTTCTTCATCTCCAAGCTAAGGAACTTCTCTTTATTGCCCGTCATGTGCTTTGAACAACCCGAGTCCAAGTACCACACGTCTTCTTTGTCCTTAGCCTGCCAACATACCTAGAAAGAAGAGGTGTGTAAAGATCTGGTTACCCAAGTGGTTCCACCCATAGCATAGGTAGAAGCCTTAGGCACCCAGATTTGTTTAATTTTAGTTTTTCCTTCCTTCCAGCAAGAGTCCGTAGTGTGACCAAATCTATTGCATTTGGCACATGTAATGTATTTAGAGGAGTATAACTTTTCTGGACTTTTACTGGATGAGGATGCAGTATTTATCAGTTCATTAATTTTAGAATTTTTAAAAGTGAATTTTCTAGACTTTTCACTGTCGCCGGCGACAGTGGTTGTCGCCGGGCGACAGCTTCCAGATGTGTATCCGAGCCCAAACCTTCCAGATCCATGGCGTTGGTATCCTAAGATCATATCCAGTGATCTTCGGCCCATTCCAAATTTTTTCATGGCTAGTGTTAAGTCATGAATCTGGTGTCTCATTTTTGTATTCTCGGATACTAGATTTACGCATCTCCGTTCAAAAGATTTCTTTCCCTCATGGACTATGGAAATTGAAGATTTCAGATCTCTCTCTAAAATCTCATTCTTTTTAGTAAGAACTTTTATTGTAGAATGAGATTTGGAAAGAGATTCTTCAAGTTCTTTAATTTTTCCCAAAGAGTGATCACACTCTTGGCAAGAAATATCTCTTTTTCCAATAGTCTTAATTTCCCTTAACAATTTTTTGTTTTCCATAAGTAAAATGTCATTTTCAGATTTAAGAAGATCATTGTCTTTTAAGCTTTTTTTCAAAAAATTTGCAAGTCTTTAAAAATTCAGAAAACAATTCATCATAGGTTGGAGGAGTTACCTCAGTGTCGCTTTGGACACTGCATTCGTCATCAGATATGACGCTCTTTCCCATTAAGCATATGTTTGCCTCCTCTTCTTTGCTTGAGTCGGAACTGCTTGCATCCTCAGAAGTAGTATCATCCCAGGTTTCCGCCTTCAACACCTTCTTCGACCCTTTTTGCTTCTTTTCTTTAAGTTCTTTCAAGTACTTTGGACACTTGCTTCGAATGTGTCCTAACTTCTTGCAGTGATAGCACTTCGGTGGCGGTCTCTCTTCCTCCTCATCGCCGTCCTTCCCTTTTTTCTTCCTAAAGGTCTCCTTTTTAAAATACTTCTTAAACGAATTCCTTCTCTCCGGATTTTTCATAAATTTTCTAAATTTTTTAACAAATAAACTTTCCTCATCTTCTTCATCCTCCTCAGAATCACTAGTTTCTTCCTTCTTTGATCTTAGAGCCAATCCCTTCTTCCTTGGCTCCATATACTCTTGTTGTTGAATTTTCAATTCAACTTCATGAGTTTTCAAGTTCCCAATGAGGCTCTCCAATTGTAAGGTCTTAAGATCATGTGACTCGGAAATTGCAGTCACTTTAGGATTGAACTTCGGGGGAAGTGATCTTAAGATTTTCCTTACTAAATCTCCATTTGAGAACACCTTTCCTAGCACCTTTGAGTCGTTCACGATTTTTGTGAATCGTGTGTACATCGTATCAATCTCTTCATTTACCTCCATTTTGAACCTTTCAAATTCAGACTCCAGTTGAAATAGCTTTGAATCTTTTACCTGCGAAGTACCTTCATGAGTGATTTCTAACAAATTCCAAATTTTAAATGCAGAATTACAAGCACAAACTCTATTAAATTCAGTGCGATCTAGTGCGCAAAATAAAGCATTCATGGCTTTTGCATTGTTCTTATATCTTAATTTATCATTGTCATCCCACTTGTCTTTGGGCTTATCCATAGTTACATCTCCTACAACAACTGTTGGAGAAGTGTAACTAGATTCTACCATATTCCAGACTTCTATATCTAGCGCAATTAGAAAACAACGCATACGTGTTTTTCAATAATTACAGTCTGTGCCCGTGAATAAAGGTGGTCTACTTATGCCTTGCCCCTCAACGAACGCATGATCATTGTGCGCCATTACTCCCGGTGGTAAAACCGTTTTGGAGTAACCTAGCTCTGATACCACTTGTTGGATCGTATAACACCCTTAGAGGGGGGGGGGGTGAATAAGGGTGTGTTTAAAAAAATTAAATTTTTACTTAGTAATTTTTAAAGAGATTTTACTTTACTAAAAAATTACTTCTAAATACTTTCAAACCAATGCAATTTTAGTATTAAACCAAAACACAAATTTCTAAGATAAAGATTATGCCATTAAATATATAATTAAAGAAAAAGACATAATTATATTAATCATGAAATTTGAGTACAATAAAAAAGATCTTAACAATGCTTAAGATCAAGGCACAATTATATTAATAAAAAATTCTACAATTTTGGTTTACCAATCCTTCTCCCAAGGATCGGAAGACTATCGCTTGTCTCTCCCAAGACCAAGCCCAAGCCTATCCTCTAGATCTTCCCAAGATCTAGACGTAGCACACAAGGCCACGATTTCCCACCAAGCCACGCAAGGACTTGGACGCTCCGTACAAGGAAGCGATTTTCCCCTAAGCCGCGCAAGGACTTAGACGCCGCACGCAAGACGACGATTTCTCTACCAATACAAAATGAAAAGTATGTGAATGAGAATACAATATGAAAATAACAACTCCCTAGAAAATCAGATCTCTGAACGGATTGTTGAAGCCTCGAGATGATTGATGATGTAGAAGCGCGCCCGATCTCGTCTTCAATCTTCAATCCTTCTTTGCACAAATGGGAGTTGAGGAGGTTCTGGAGCTCTCTGGTTCGTATGCACTCAGGAAGGGACTGGAATTCTCAAAAGCTTGGAATGCACGAACCAAAGGACCAATTTATAGAAATTCACTGTCGCCTGGGCGACAGTGACTGTCGGAATTTTCCGACAGCGCTAAACTGCCGCTGGAGTGCCGTCGTGGGTGGAGTCGTGGGCAGTTGTTGTAACCGCCGAGCTGTCGCCTGGGCGACATCGATGTCGGATTTCCGACAGCGCAAAACTGCCGGTCGTGGGTGGAGTCGTGGGCAGTTGTTGTAACCGCCGAGCTGTCGCCTGGGCGACATCGCTGTCAGATTTCCGACAGCTCAAAATTGCCTTTCGTCGATCTGCCGTGGAGGGAAGTAGTTGTAACTTCTCTGCTGTCGCCTGGGCGACAGTGGCTGTCGGAATTTTCCGACAGTGAAATTTTCCCACATTCAATTTTAGCTCCAGCAGAAATGTGAACATCGCATACCTGTTATCTGCACACCATTAATAAAAATAGAATCAAATACAAACGGGACTTTGTTATTATCAAACCGGAGGAGTGCGAAACGCATGCTCCAACACCTGCATTCTCGGTGAAAATTTAACATACGATTTCCATTGAAGATCCACCCGCAGTAGGTGGTGCTTTGGCTATAGGAGCCTTCAAATACTTTCATTGGAGCAATGTCATAATCAGATTTATAAGATTTTGCTTATTGTTTGTGAAATGCATGTTCTCCCAAGATCTAAATAATAATACTTTGATCTAAATACTAATAGTTTGATTTTGCAAAATGAAAACAATTGTGCATGAATTTTTAATCCGTTTGGCGTGGCATTTTTGCTCGGTAAATTTGGATAATAATAGTTTAATTTATTATTTCCATTCTCAGCAAAATGAGATGAGTATTATATATTTCTCTTTTCCTTTTTCTCACCATAAAGCCTTCTTTCCTACACCCAACTGCTAATTACAATGTTAGTGACAAAGTAGTCCCAAATTTGATTTGAAGTTGTGGTTTGGTAGAGGACTTATAGTTTGAAATACTATGATGCAATTTTTCTAATTTACTCCTTTTCACCTTTTTTTTGTGCACAATTTATTTGTATGTGTTGTTCAATTCTAGCAAAATAATAAAATAGGTAAATGTTTTTTAAGCATGTTATTTATTTAATGAGTATTTAATTTAATAGAACTGCACTTGCAATTCAATGCTGCAGTTCTAAACATGTTCTCTCTATGCCCTCTACCTTAATTTGAATACCTATAATTATCGAGCTCATGTTACGAATTCTAACAATAGATGATGTATGCATTAGATTTTTCCCCTTTTTATAAAATTCTATTTATTTTTATTGTGTTCATTTTTATACATAAAGTAGCACTTATACTAATTCCTCAGAAAATCATTAATCAATCATCATTATATCTGCAGTTTACTTTATGCTCACTACAGTCTTTGAAATAATCTAGGAAGAAGAAGATAATGGTATTCAACATATATGATCTATGCTCTGATTTTCCTGCAGCCATGAGAACTCCAGGAATGAGGAGAAGAATAAGAACAAGCATTTAAAGCTGCATCAACAGATGGTTGCTTATAATCTTCCAGTATGCTTGCTTAACCATTGGAATGTTGCTTGGTATTCTCCTGCACCCGCATAGTTTCAAATTTTCAGCAAGGCATTACTGGTATAAATATTTGCATTTCCCAACCAATTGGAATGTTGCTTGATATTCTACTGCATTTGCATAGTCTTAGATTTTTAGCAAGCTGTTACTGAAATAAATATTTCTGTTTATATACCTTTCTTCTGTGTGATTGGAATAAAATTTTAATGTCTGCATAAATAATAACAACTCTTTAGCTAAAGAAGTGCGCGAAACATTTGCAATGGTATATGATTTTTCCTTGGATTTCCTACTTCTATAGAATTCATGGGTGGGAGGCAGTTTTCATTTACTTGCCTTTATAGAAGTCATGGATATTTACATTCTCATATTGAGAAATCTGTTAAATATTAATTTTCATTTTTTAATTATTTCCACGACTTCTTGACAATTTTGATGATTGTCTTCCTTGCTTGCAGAATGCAGCGATGCTGATAATATTGCATTTAATGACCCTCCTGCCATGTTCGATCAACATCGGAATATAAGAATGGATGTAGCGGCATGAGTTATGAGGTTCATGCTAATCATCACTCCTCGCATATTTAGCAGCTTAATGTTTCACAACTAAAGCATCCCTCCTTATCTCAGCAGATCCAACAGCACTATTGGCACCTTTAGTTGGCTGTATTGCAAGTTGCTCTCTAACATCAGACAACTGTTTGTTCAATCACAATATTAGCTTGAAAAGGATTTATGTGCACTGTTTGTATATTTAAGACAACACTCTACAACACTCTTGAATTCTATGATATTTTTATATGTATATTTAAGATAGGTACTTTGTAATGGTTTCAAATGGTCTATTGGTGTCTTCATCATTTACACGCTCTTATATATGCCCATAATATAGAATAATAAGCTCAAAAATATTTTTCATTTATGTCAACTTGAATCATGATCAATTGTTTTTGCTACTTTGATATTTTTGTACAGACCATTGCGAATACCTGATGCAAAGAATAAAATTGAGCAAGAGACGGTGTAATGTTTTTTTTTTGCTGTACTCGGTAACTGATTTTTTGAGCATAAATTTACAGTAACATACTAAAAATTTGAGATATAAAAATGGAAATAATAAAAAGGAATAGCATACATATGAAATGTTACTGTGAGTGAAGTGGATAAGAGAAAAGCAATTGCTAAACTCTGGGTAATGTCACCTCACACGATAAATATCGCCCCCACGACAGATGTCACCATCCGACAAATATCCCCTCACGACAACTGTCGCCCCTCATGATCAGTGTCGCCATCACGACAAAAGGTTCATAATTGCATCTGATAGAAGCTAATTGATAAATTTTGACTCGAACGAGATATAATTAGCATGTAAATATAACAATTAATGTCATGATCTTTTTATTCATTGTCTTCTCTAGGATACGAGCATCTTCGCACGGGCTACGCCCGTGCTCGATGCTCTTCGCTTCGACAGTACTCCAGCAGTGAAAGTACCTCTGCCCAAACTCGCCCGCTCTAGGACGCTCAGTCAATTGATATTGCATAGATAGCCCCCGTGTCCCGCGCGACAGTACCCCTGCCTCAACACTGCACCGACACGACGACGCCCCCGCCGCTCGCGAACCCCCGATTTTGTCCCCCATCTCGATTTCGTCATACGCACGGAGGTTCGCGAGGGGCAGGAGCGCCGTCGTGTCGGTGCAGTGTCGAGGCGGGGGTACTGTCGCGCGGGACACGGGGCTACCTATGCAATATCAATTGACTGAGCGTCCTAGAGCTGGCGAGTTTGGGCAGAGGTACTGTCACTGCTGGAGTACTGTCGAAGCGAAGAGCATCGAGCACGGGCGTAGCCCGTGCGAAGATGCTCGTATGATATATAAATTTTAAAATTAGAGATTCCCCTAAAATCTATCTAAGCTAGACCAACATTTGTCGCTCGCGACCCTGATCGGATCGTCAAAGTGGTTCTTCTCGACCGTGCATGATCTCGACCCAATCAAAACAAGGCCAGCAGAAGAAACCCGTGAGCGCGCACGCAATAGCAAACAAGATCAAAGTGGTTCTCCTCGACCGTGCTGTTGAGCTCCTTAGCCGGCTTGGAGGAGGGGGACGCTTCTTTACCGATGAAGAGCTCGGGTGGTCACGGCACGCCTCAGAGGCCACGCTCGCGAGCGAGCCAGTGGTGAGGGTTGGGGAGGGCGCGTGCGGGGGGTTGAGCGGAAGATCGCGCTCTCCTGCAAAGATGTTAGAAATATTAGCAAACAAGAAAGAAGGGGAGAGGAGAAGTTTGCGAGTGCGAGTTAGACCTTCTCCCTGAAGGACGAGCATCAGCGAGTCCACCCTCTCCCGGAGGAAGGCGACCTCGAAGTTCTTCCCGTGCAGGTATTGGTATAATCTGGCGTCGTCGCCCCCTCCAGCGAGGCAGGAGGGCGGTAGGTGGCCTCGTCCCGCTGGAGGGGAGAATAGGAGGTGTTGCCGAACGAACCTTTCACTAGGACATACTTCTGCGTGGAATCAAGTTGGATGCAACTTGTATTCAGCTTTGTTCTTTTATAACTAGCTGCCTAGAGTTATTTATTGTGAAAAGTTTGTGTTCATTTTTTGGTGTCCTTATTCCCTTGTTGGTTGACGTGTTCTTCCGACTTCGAATATTTCACATGGTATCAGAGGGATAGTGAGAACAAGGACTGAGCAATCAAAATGGACGGCGGAGGAGGGTATGCTAGGGGACTTGGCATTGAGCTGCTCACCCAGACCAACTATAAGAAGTGGAAGACATGCATGGAGATGACCTATGGGAGGTCATTGGAGGAGAAGAGCGGGCAGAAGTTTTTCTAATCGAAGACAATGGTCAAGCTGTGAGAGTTTGGAGGAAGACCAACGCCAAGGCGGAGTTCACCTTGAAGAGAGCTATCTCTCCTGACTTGTTCGATCACATCATGGGGTGCAAGTCAGCGTCAGAGATCTGGAGTGCCCTTGACGGGCTATTCAACAAGAAGAATGTAGCGCTGCTACAATTCCTGGAGAATGAGTTGGTGAGGTCGACTCAAGGCGAGATGGCGATATCCACCTTCTTCCTGAAGGTGAAGAACCTGTGTGGGGAGATCTCGGCCTTGGACCCTGAAGAGCCAATCTCAGAGGCGAAGTTGAAGCGGCACATACTCCGAGGCTTGAGGAAGGAGTATGTCCCCTTCATTACTTCTGTGCAAGGATGGGCTACTCAACCCTCCTTATTGGAGCTAGAGAACCTGCTGTCGTCACAGGAGAGCTTGGTGAAGCAGATGGCGGGAGTATCCATCTCGGGGGGAGATGGCGAGGCCCTGTTCTAAGGAAAGAGGAGGTCCTGGGACAAGAAAAAGAAGAACTCCGGAGATGGACCTTCAACGTCCTCTCAGGGAGATGGGAGGAAGTTCCTCCCTGCGCGCGATGAGATGGGGAGATCCCTTTGCTTTGCCTGTAGAAAGTACGAGCACATGGAAAAGGACTGCCGGTCCAATCTGAAGGTCGGTCATGTTGCTAACAAGGAGGGAGATCACCAGAGAGGTGGAGGAAGAGGTGGAGGTCACCAGGGCGGTGAGAGGGGAGACAATTGTTTCCTGGCAGAGATGACGACAATGTCAGTCGATGTCTTAGCCTCCATCATCCTCGAGAACGACTGGATAGTGGATTCCGGTTGCGGGCATCATCTCACAGGAGATATGTCGAAGTTCGTCTCCTTGGAAGCTTATGAAGGAACGAATGTTATCATCACTGCGGATGATACGGTACATCCCGTGGAGCGAGAAGGGAAGGTGTCCCTTGGGAGTAGAGAGAAGCCAGTGACACTGAAGAGTGTGTATCACATGCCTGGCATGAAGAAAAATCTCTTCTCGGTTGCCAACGCAGTGGATGCTGGATACCACGTGCTGTTTGGACCGAAGGAGGTGAAGTTCTAGAAGAACCTTTCGTCTGTCGATGCTGACGTCAAGCTCACCGGGAGAAGGGTGAAGGATTTGTATGTTCTGTCTGCAAATGCCTACGTGGACAAGCTGAAGACAAACGACAGCGCAGTGATCTGGCATGAGAGGCTGGGTCATGTGGGGATGGACAAGCTGAAGATGATGACGACAAAGGACCTAGTGAGTGACCTGCCTCATCTCTCTTCCTACGGCGACGACCATATGTGCGACGGATGTCAATATGGAAAGTCACATCGACTTCCATTTAACAAGTCGGAGACCAGGTGTAAGGCACCTCTTGAGTGCGTATATGCTGATGTTATGGGGTCGTGCGCCACCCTTACTTATGGAGGCAATAAGTATGTGCTGGTTCTGGTGGATGACTACACCCGCTATACGTGGGTATACTTTCTGAGAGAGAAGTCAGAAGTATTCGAGAAGTTCCAAGAGTGGATGGAGCTTGTGGAGGGGAGGCTGAACCGCAGAGTGAAGAAGCTGAGAAGCGACAATGGAGGAGAGTTTACCTCCAATGTGTTTGCTTCTTTCTGCAGGAGGTTCGGCATTCGGCAGGAGCTCTCCTGCGCTCACACCCCTCAGCAGAATGAGGTGGCAGAGAGGAAGATCCGCCATTTGGTGGAGACTACCAGGAGTTGGCTACATGCCAAGAGCATTCCCAAGGCCTTATGGGCAGAGGGAATGGTGTGTGCTACCCATGTGATCAATCAGCTACCTCTGAGTACTAACAGGATGGTGTCTCCACATCAGCTTATGTTCGGAGAGAAGCCAAATGTGGGTCACATGAAAGTATTTGGTTCTACCTGCTTCGTGCACGTCCCGGACGCTCAGAGAACCAAGTTGGAGCCGAAAGCGAGGAAGTGTATCTTCATCGGAACGATGAGCGGAAGAAGGGGTGGAAGTGCATGGATCCGCAGACCCACAAGTTCGTCGTCTCGCGCGATGTAGTGTTTGACGAACTGGTCTCATACCAGGGAGTCTCTTCTGTGGTGCTGCCGGAGAGTGGAGAATCTAGCAAGGAAGAGAGGGTCACGGAGGACCTTACTGTGGAGTTGGAGCTATCTCCCAGTGCTCCATCGCCATCTGGTTCAGGAGGAGCATGTAAGATCCCCCCTCCAAAATCGACGGTCCGACTAGGGGATCTTTTCGCACACCACACTTTTTGCACGACGCCAGAGCGATCACGAAGGGTGAAGGTACTAGCTTCTTCAACCCCCTTCCTTGAACACTCCAAGGTCATGCATTGTGGTGGTGTTAAGCGAAAATCACTACACATCAACAGAGTAAGGAAGCGACATTCTAGCGGAAGACTTCATTAAAGAGTGCACTTTATAGTACTTAGCGGAAGACGTAGTAATATAGCGGAAGATTAACTATCACAGAAACCTTAAACTCAAGACCTGTATGAATAATCTCCATACCTCCGCCGCATTGCCAATACAAAGATGATGTGAGATGGGGCACAACAAAAGGGATGCAGCTTTACCAAATATGTACCTGACGTAGCTTGCTCTGTGGCTTCCTCCACACTTGGGTGCTGTCCCTCACCCACACCTGTCCCTGTGCTAAAGACAAGTTATTTGAACCACGATCAGAATCCAATACCTACTAACACACCATATAATATAACAGTTATAAGGGAGGGGATATCTGGACTCTTATTGGGCCGAGGCAGTCTTCCCACGACCACAGCCTACATACTCCGTATCGTCCTGCATACGGTCTCAGACCCACGTAGTTCTATTAGTTTCGCACGGGTTGCCCTCCCAGACCATCCGTCGTGCGGGTTGCCTTAGAGTAAAAACTCATCGGCCATCCTATATTCTCCAAAGGCACATTTTCCGAATAGACATTTCATTCCCGTAAGAATTATTTCTCGAAGGCAACATTTCATTCCCGTAGGAATTACTTTCTCGAAGGCAACATTTCATTCCCGTAGGAATTACTTTCTCGAAGGCAACATTTAATTCCCGTAAGAATTACTTTCTCGACGGCAACTTTTAATTCCCGTAGGAATTACTTTCTCGAAGGCAACTTTTATTTTCATAAGAGGAGAGAAGAGAAACTCCTTTTAAGCTTAACACTAATTTCATCCGAGTGGGCAATTATTTCAATCAGACTTTCGTCGATCTTTTGGATTGCTTGGAAGTCAAACCCAAATCATCCATACAAGGCTCATGTATTTCAATAAGCACATACTTTCAATAAGGCACAATGTCTATATCAAGGCACCTGTCTTGAGACTTGCGAAGGGAAAACTGAATATGTGAACATATATCTTTCGCCAACCTTTAACCTTAGGGGAGGATCAACCATCATTAATCCTCTTTTGAGAAAACAGAAGAAGATATATATGAGAGTGAGGGGGAAGAAGGAGAGGAATGAACATATAGAAGCATATCCATATAAAATATACCTTTTTCTGATCTTAAGCCATATTTATATAGATCTGACAAGGACATATGAATTGGTATTCATGTCCAGGAAGCATCAAACTAATTTCATAATTATTCCCTCATCGACATCATGTTTCAACCACCGACCCACCAAGGATAACACCTTTATTAGAAATAGCATATGGTCGCTGCCGGCGACAGTATCGAGCCCCACCACGGGCTGTTATTTCATAAACTTTATGGTAGAAAGGGAGGGAGAAAGGGAGAAGCAAGAGAATGCATGTGATCTGTATTTAGCCCCTCAATTTAAATCATAAAATAGGAATAGAACCTAGGGACACTTAAATTTTGAATCCAAACATATATATATATATATATGAATATACATGGGATAAGTACGGTGGAATTAAGAGAACCACAACTCCCTTAAGAGAACCACAACTCCCCCTTTTTTTTTTAAATGGATTCCAATAGAAATCCTTACCATACTAAAAATTGTATCTAAAATACAGGCATAAATATATATATAGACGCTCTGAGCTGAAACTGATCAACTTAGAAATTCTAATTTCAGCTCACCCGTCTTTCTATCACAATGCCCAAGCGAGTTTAAACTATATATTGCTTCGGTAGTAAAAATGGGGAAGAAGAAGAGAATATAGGAATGTTCATAAATATTCTAGTACCTGATCCGAGCAACAACAACCCTTCAACCTGCGCTTGAGAATATCAAATCCATTACTTGTAGTGATCAGTTATCTAAGAAGCTCATAATGCAGCTAAGCTTAACCAAGGAGCATGTATAATAAACTTTTAATGAAGTAAACTCTAAGCATAAAAATCATTACTATTGTTATTATTTTATTTTTATAGATGAAGCACATCCGTTAGATTCCAAAACATACCCTCCATAATGCATAGTTAAAGTCGCTTGAATGCCCAACCAAAAATAACATGTGATCCCCAATACTCGAAGGGGAGGATGGGCTCGTGCATAAGGTTAAACGACCTTGGCTTATCAGGATTTTGTCTTGAGTAGTTATAATAAGATTCATTTTGTTTCCTCCTCGGAATCATATTCTTCATGTGAATCTTATAGCAAAATATTAGTAAAAACTGAAAATCAGAGATACCCAGAACTGAAATGAGCAATGTCTTCATTTCGATATAGCTTCCAAGAGGAGGAGATTGTAAGTTCAATATATAAATCAAACCCAAAATAATGTAAATTTGTTTAGCCCGAGAGAAAGAGAGAGCTATAGGGAGAGTAGAAGATATTGGATGGGTATTTATTGGTTTTGTCAAATTCCCATGTGCCTGAGTATAAGGATCAATCACCATAGCATGATATCTGAATATGTGTTAAACATGATTGGCCATCTTCTTGGTTAGAAGTACCTTAATTAAAATAAGGAAAGTTCTGATCAGACAAGCATGCAACAGATTTCCTCAAAACTTTCAATCCAATGATCTACAATAAGGAGGACTTGGAAAAATATTGCCTTGGGGCTCAAAGAGGAATGGAGGTGAGGATTCCATGACTTCATATGCAAGAACTATATCCCGCTCGATCATAATGATATACCCAGTGATCCACAGGAATCATAGTAATTTAGGCTAACCAAAATAAAACTTCATTCAACTAGATAGAGAAGTAAAGGGTATGAAGATGAACAACTTTTGTAAAATATAGGGAGCCTTCTCCATATCTAGGAGCAAAAGAGGATAATGGATTGAGAATCAAATATTATGAATAACAAGGGATCGGCGAGCAATTTATCTTGACAGAAGAAAAGATCTCGCAAGAAATATCCATGAGCCTCTTATTAACTCAAAATGGGGAGATCAGCAAGCATGAATGTATCTGGACCAACAATATGAATAATAGTTTTAAAGTTGCCAATTTCCAGAGTTCCAGCAATAGAAGTTAACCCCCATGAGTTTCTAGTGATTGGTCGGTAAGAGTGATAAGGGCGGAATTACCAGGTCTCAAAAAAGAAAACCAAACCTTTTGTGCCAAAAGAATAAATAAGGCAAAGCCCAACCTTTATCCCACTTGTCAGGTTCTCATGAACTTCATACTGAACTAAGGTTAGTTTAGAGATTACCATAATCAAGAGAAGGGAAGGAGCATTTAGCGTTAGTGAAATGAATCAATATCAAAATCAACCTAAT
Organism: Dactylorhiza incarnata; assembly: GCA_033032865.1. Lineage (NCBI taxonomy): Eukaryota > Viridiplantae > Streptophyta > Magnoliopsida > Asparagales > Orchidaceae > Dactylorhiza > Dactylorhiza incarnata. The sequence continues at coordinate 1,314,386 of JAWHQI010000233.1, forward strand.
CTAAATGTCTTCAGCCTATTCCCAGAAATTAGAGGAGGAAATTAAGCGCATGGGTCGCACACGATCGCAAGCCTTCTTTGAAGAATCTAACCAGCTCGACTCTTCATCAAGTGCATCGAAATTCTTAAGTGAAACCCCAAATAGGGTGTAACCCGATTATATCCTCCGAAAAATGTTTATATCAAGCTATGCAAAATGAAATCAATAAATATTCAAACCATGAACAAGCTTCCTCAAGGTTTCATGATGCTGCTACATTGAGAAGACCCAGCCCCCCTTTTTTTTATTCTTCCTTTATAATAATAAAAAAAAAAGAAACTGAACTAGAGCCTTTGCTCATCCACCTTCTCCTGTGAAGCCCCCCCTTTTTATGTGATCATATATATGTATAAATATAGGTGTGTATATATATATATAAAACTTGCACAGACAAAGAAAGGGGGAAAAGAGAGAGAGAGTGATGAAGAAGTCAAGCCTCCATCTGGCCATTAATATTACCCCAAGGGCCAAGCCTTAGCATGCCATAATACTTCCGAATAAGGATGGACAGAGCACGATCCTCATAGCCAAATATTAGTATAAACTTAAGATTAGAAATCCCCAAAACTGAGATGAGCGATGTCTCCATTTCAACGTAGCTTCTAAGAGGAGGAGATTGTAAATTTAATATATAAATCAAGCCCAAAATAATATAAGTTTGATCAGCCTGATCCCAGGCTTGGCTTTAAAAAGCTTCATGGCCTCTTAGGTTGACGTCACTTAAACATTCAGACACTAATAAAGCAAGGCATGATGAAACATAAAACTCCTCATAACCAAGAAAACTCCAAATGAAACCCAACAACTAAAGTCCAACCAAATCTCGCAAATAAATATAAAAATATAGCAAATGGGAAACATGAAGCCAAAAAATTTCAAAACCTTGTACTCATATCGATTTCAAGCTATTATTCTGATTATTATTTTGGCATATTCCATGATCTCATCTCTCCAATCATTTTCAGAGCAAAAATCGATATCAACTTTAGAAATTCCTCATATGTTAGCAAGCTCTGTTTTCATTTCCATTTTCTTTTTGTGAAGATAAGGAAGAAAGGAGAAAGAGAGAAGTTTCCATTTCCCCCCTTTTTTTTTATTTGCGTTCGGGCATTATAAATTAAGTTTCAACCATCCAGAGAAACAAGGAAAATAGCAACATCCTAAAAGCTTCCTATTTATCATTATTTTTTTTTCTTTTCTTCAGATTGCGGCCATCAATCATCTTAGAGGAGGCCAAGAAAACCCCCAAAAAGAGCTTAGGAACTTACTTCTCACATCACGACAACATTCCCAACTCTTTCTTAGAGAGAGAGAGTGAGATAGAGAGAGAGACGATCTTGCCATAATCGTGATTGGAGAGGAAGCGGCCCTTTGTCGTGAAGCTGGAGGGAGGAGGAGTTGAGGAGGGAGAGATGGGGAAGATGAAGACCTGGCCGTGAGTTCTGTGTCTTTCAGAGGATGCCGACCCAACCCTATTTATAGCCATGGCTGGCCAATCCGGAGCTCCCATCGAAGAACCTCTTCCGAATCCAAAAGCACAGGTGGCCTCCCACCCATGAGTGCTCGTCTAGGGAGGAAGATCGAGCCTGGTTTGCACTTCCTGTCCGGCTTGCGATCCTGGCACCGGAGTTCGCCCTCTTCTTTCCGCCCCTAGGTTCGCATCTGCTATTTTTTTTTGTTATTAAAGTTTTCTATATCAATATATATAATCTTATATATATATATATATATATATTCATAATTCCCAAAGTGAGCATGGGAGAAAATGTGCAGAGAATGCCATTTTGTTCGTGTCAACAATACGAATCCATTGGGATCAATCAGTGTTGATTCCGAGTATATTTACTCGTAATTATTTGCTCGAGTCGACGCGTAACTCGTAATGACTTATTTCGTCCAATTTTTCTCGACTCTCCTTGAAATTGAATGAAACCAAATGCATCACGCTTGTATAGGTCATATTAATTCAACTCAACCGACTGCGGTCGATTTGGACCATTTGCTCAAAAAGTGTTTCGTGATGGCCGTGTTGAACAACATGACCTACAACGGTCACTTCTGCTAGATGACCTCGAATTCGAGCATAATGAGTTCTGATACCCTTGAGTTGACTATACGAGTCTAACGCAACTGACGGAAGTCGATTCGGAGCACGTATGCTTCATATTCTAAAACTGCGTCGCCGTGACGCGCTACGGTACTCAAAACGGTCACTTTCACCAGATAACCTCGGATTGGAACGAAACGAATTCCGTTGCACTCGTATCGACCATACGAGTCTGACGCTACTGACGGAAGTCAATTCGGAGCATGTATGCTCAATAAACAACTTTGACGTTGTGGTGAAGCACGATGCTACCCAAAACAGTCATTTCTCTAAATGACCACCACTATGTGGTGAAGGTCGGGTCGTGGTTGCCCTATGACCCGGCCTAGGTTCCTCAAAGGGTTCAACTGAACCGGCTAGACCCCTTTTCAAAGTTGGGATGTTACAGAGCATCTGGCTCAGGAGGAGCATCTGGCTCAGGAGGAGCTTCTGGCTCAGGGGGAGCTTCGAACTCTAGAAGCAGGGAGAGCGCTGCTTCAAGAGGAGCTCAAGAAGAGGAGTCTACCGGAGTGGTAGATAGTGGTCAAGCCTTGAGGAGGTCGAAGCGGACCATCGTCTCGCCTGCTCGCTATAAGGTGGAGAATCTAGAGAGAGAGAAGGAAGAGGGTAATGAATACAAACATTTCCATATTGTGTTTATTAAATAATAATAATAATGCTAATGGATGGCCGGCATTTCTATGCTTAAAGATATCTATGTGCTGCATTCAAAGCCATATTTAAATAATAATAATAATAAAGCCAGCAGGAGCCATTGAGGCTGCTATTTCTATGCTTATCTTAAGGCGTTCTTGTTTGTCTCCTGCATTTGAATTTGCTTGCTAGCCCATGTCCACCTGTCAACTAATTTATATATAGTGCATCGGGTGGCCCATTCGACAGTATCCCGATCACGACAGTGCTGCGATACAATAACACTCTTGCGCCGCTCGCAGCCCCCCGAGCACATTAATTAAAAAATAGAGTGATATTCGGAGTACTGCGCTCGGGGGCCGTGAGTGGCGGGAGCGTCATCGTGCTATGTGGATGTACAACCCATATTCGTCGAGGGTGGACCCAGTCAGGCCACCTAGACAGAAGTCAAAGGTCAAAGCAGTAGTCAATGCCAACAAGAAAGCTAGCAGTTAAAGGCCTGGGCGACTATGGGTGAGCATCCCCTATGCTCACCGGGTGGGGGTGACTAGAGGGAATTTCATCGAGTGTGAGCGAGTATCTCTCTTACTCGCCGGGTTCTATATAACCCGCCTTAGATTTGCCTATAAATAGGACCACATGGTACTTGGATTAGCATTTTTGGCTGAGTTCTTAGACCTCGTTTTTGAAGTCTCGGACCGTAAGATCTTGATCATCCCCCTTAGTCACCGGTCTAGATACTCGTCAAGTAGGTGTCTTCATCGTACCATGCTCGATCATTTTGGTTATAAAGGGGAAGTTTTTTCTAAACATCTGGGTATATGGTGTGACCTCCCCGCGCAGCGCCTGAAGTTCTTTTTTGAGTTCCCGTCATCCCTTTGCCCTTGCCCTTCGATCCGTGGAATTGGATCGTCGGACCAGTAACCATAGGTTGCATTAATCCGAATTTTGAGGCTGAGATTTTCCAGGTTCCAACAATGACTATCGTGGTCGAGGTATTGTCACGGCCGCACGGGCGTTACAGTTCAATTTTTTTTTCAAATTTATATAAGCTAAATTAAATAGTTTTTTTAGAAGTTTATACAAGACAAATTAAATAGTTTTTTTAGTTGAACTAATTTTTTATGGGATAGATTATAATATGTTCTGATCTTAAAAATTGTATATATAATTTATATTAATAGATATTGACTTGGTCAAATCTATTGATTTGCATGCTGACATCCACGATTTATTCAATCAGTTTAGCAATTAAAGCTGTCACTTAAAACCGAAAATCATAAATTGAGCCGGAACCGAACCAGAACCGCAAAGAACTGGATCGAACCATTCACGAATTATTTGGGTTCCTGTTTGAATTTTGGAACCGCGAACAATATTGGTTCGGGTGTGTTTCTTTCAATTTTGGAACCGTGAACAATTTTCGCTCTTCTCCTCCGCGATCAGGTCCCGACTTACGTTCGTCCATGGTTTGAATACCCCTGTTATTCACCGACCGTTTCAGGGCCCTGCCCCGGGGACTTTGCACTGCCGTCGATTGAAGGTTCGTCCTTCTCCTCCGCGGTCAGGTCCCGACGTCGTAAGGGTCTGCCCCTCTTACGTTCTTCCAAGGTTTGAATACCCCTGCTATTCACCGGCCGCTTTGGGGCCCTTCCCCGGGGACTTTGCACTGCCGTCGATTGAAGGTTCGCCCTTCTCCTCCGCGGTCAGGTCCCGACGTCATAAGGGCCTGCCCCTCTTACGTTTGTCCACGGTTTGAATACCCCTACTATTCATCGGCCACTTCGAGGCCCTGCCCCGGGGCCTTCGCACCGACATCGATTGAAGGTTCGCACTTCTCCTCCGCGGTCAGGTCCCGACGTCGTAAGAGACTGCCCCTCTTACGAATCCACAGTTTGAATGCAAATGCCCTTAACCGACCACTCTGGGGCCTGTCCCCCTAATTACAACTCCAATAATAAGTAAGACACTAAAGTCGCAAAAGACACCAGGAAACAACCGCACACTCATCCCTCAATGTCAATTCCTACCCAAGGCACCAAAAAGATGACGATGATTGAAACCGCAACAGAAGAATCAAAACCTCTGAACTCTTCTGTATAAAAATTCGGACTCCGAAGATTTGGGGGGCTTATGATATGCATTCATTCATGGGCTCTCATCTATGTATATAAAGCCAGGCGGCGGTTGCTCACAAACCCCACTCCACCACTAAGGTGATGAGGGATGAGTGGGAAAGTGGGTCAAACCCACTATCTCCACAGCCAACCGCCAGTACAAAGGCGCGTGCAGAGCACGCCGCAGGGCCACACATGACCGCGCGCAACAGCACCACACGCAACAGCACCACACGCAACCACACGCGCTACCGCGTGCGGTAGCGGGCGCGGTACCGCCACGACGCGTGTGGCGGTACCGCGTGCGGTAGCGCCAAACCCTCCTCAAGGGGTGTGGCCTAACCGCACCCCTCTTGGGGTGCGGTCAAGCCAAGCCCCTCTTGGGGTGCGGCCAGGCCGCGCCCCTCTTGGGGTGCGGCCAGGCCGCACCCCCCTTGGGGTGCTGGGGTGTGGCCTGGCCGCACCCCTCTTGGGGTGCGGCCGCACCCCGTGCGGAGGCGGCCAAACTACACCCCGTGTTAGTATTTGTAAGAGTAGGATTTATGTCAATTGAGTTGTTTATGTCTGCTGCTTACGTTTTATAGCAACTAAAAGAGTTGCTCATATTTGGATAAGCAAGGGTCGTGGTTAAGCAATGGAAGACCTGATGCTGACTATTTGAATAGGGAGTGGTTGCCTATGACTGCACATTGCTTAAGCAATGGAAGACCCGACGCTGACGCTCTTTTTTGAAAGCGTCGCAAAGAGCTACAACGACGGTCGCAATCATGATGATTTGGTGACGCTTTTATAACCGTCACAAAAAATTATCGCGACGCTTAGAAATCGTCACTAAAGACATAAACAATATCGCCGTATAACGATTTTGTTGTAGTGAGCTCTTTTGTGCTGAGCTCAACATTGGCTTTAGGAGGGAAAGTTTCTAGAGACTTTCGGGTGTGTGACGGGAACCTCTACGCTGCAACACGCGAGTCTTGTTTGTAGACAGTTCATAGATATTTTTTTTGTGATCTCTAGTCTCTTGTTTGTAAACCAGTAACCTTTGTTTACCCCCAAGGTCCGAACGCGATGAACCTATTTCCGTGTTTCAAACACTGGATTCCTTTACAAAAAAGATTTATTTACAAAAATGATTTATTTACAAAAAAAATTCCTCTCCAGTTGAGTTCTCCAAAGAAGAAAGATCACTACTTCTAAGGTTTCAACCAAGCTAAATCTAAACAACCAATATTTATTCAGATTTTTGCAAACTCTGTCTTGCACAATAAAGAATTTAAGATCAACAATGTGATGAACCAATAAAAAAAATTGATAGCAGCGAAGTCGTTCAAAAACAAATTGATGAAGGAACATAAAGATTAACTTAGAAAATTCGCAATCAACTTTATTTTTCTACAAACATTTCACACGCATAAATCACCGAAATTGAGGTTAAGGAAGGAGAACATACGACATCGACATTGAACTCATGACCAGGTAGATAGAAGAACGACATCGACATTGAACTGATGACCAGGTAGATAGAAGCTACTTTTAAGCCTTGAAACACGAAGAGTTAAGACAAACCGATAGACAGACAGAGATAGAGAATCACTCCATTATTCACATATGTTCACCCTCGGAAAGCAAGAATAACGAGGAAAGAAATCATCGAAGCAAGGACAAAGGCATGATCTTCTGCGGCCTTTATTGCCGAGTCGTCGCTCGGGGGAATTTCAAAGCACTCGTCAAACCAACAAGGAGGAGGAGCCACGACTACTCCATAAAACATGAAGAGAAGAGAAACAATCTTCAAAAGGAATCCAAACATTTCCATATTGTATTGGAAGAGGAGATGAAGTTTTTTCCTGTTGGAGTGGAGAATGAAAACATGGCAGTTGTGTTTATATAGAGAGAGAAGGAAGAGGGTAGTGAATATTTTATATTTAAATAATAATAATAATAATGCTAATGGATGGCCGGCGACTGCCATATTTAAATAATAATAATAATAATAATAAAGCCAGCAAGAGCAATTGAGGCTGCTATTTCTATGCTTATCTTAAGGCGTTCTTGTTTATCTCCTGCATTTGAATTTGCTTGTTAGCCCATATCCACCTGTTGACCCGTTCGACAGTATCCCGATCACGACAGTCCTGCGATACAATAACACTATTGCCACTCGCAATCCCCCGAGCACATTAATTAGAAAATAGAGCGATATTCGGAGTACTGCGCTCAGGAGGCAGTGAGTAGGGTGCAAGTTGAGTCGAGCCGGCTCGTGAGCTCGATGAGCCGGCTCGAAAAAAGCTCGAGCTCGACGAGCTCGAGCTCGATTTCGAGCCGAGCTCGAGCTCGATTTCGAGCCGAGCTTGAGCTCGATTGCTCTTGTTCATGAGCTCACGAGCCGGCTCGCGAGCTTTTTTTTTGGCTATTTTTTAAAAAGTATATATATAAATAAAAATAAAAATAGACTCATGAGCAAAAAACTCGCGAACAACTCGAGCTCGACTCGAGCTCGCGAGCTCGAAAGCTCGAGCTCAATATACTGGTCTCGAGCTCGAACTCGAGCCAAGCAGGATGAGCTCGACGAGCTCGAGCTCGAGCTCGAAATATTTAGCTCGAGCTCGAGATCGAGTTTGGGATTTTTGCCGAGCTCGACTCGAGCTCGACTCGTTTACACCCCTAGCGGTGAGAGGCGGGAGCGCCGTCGTGCTATGCGGCTGTACAACCTATATTTGTCGAGGGTGGACTCGGTCAGGCCACGTAGACAGAAGTCAAAGGACAAAACAGAAGTCAATGTCAACAAGAAAGCCAGCAGAGCAGTTGAAGGTCTTGGCGACTATGGGCGAGCATCGTACCCCTGCTCGTCAGGTTCTATATAACCCCCATTGGATTTGCCTATAAATAGGACCACAAAGGTATTTGGATTAGCACTTTTGGCTGAGTTCTTAGACCTCATTTTTGAAGTTTTGGACTGTGAGATCTTGACCATCCCCTTGGTCACCAGTCTAGATACTTGCCAAGTAGGTGCATTCATCGTACCCTGCTTGACCATTTTGGTTGTGGTGGGGAAGTTTCTTCTAAACTTCTGGGTACGTGGTAAGACCTCTCCGCGGTAGCGCCTGAGGTCCTTTTTTGAGTTCCTGTCATCCCTTTGCCCTTGCCCTTCGATCTGTGGAGTTGTATCGCCGGACTAGTAACCTTAGGCTGCATTGATCAAAATTTTGAGGTCAAGATTTTCCAGACTTCAACAACGACTATCGTGGCTGAGGTACTATCCCGGCCCCACATGCCCGTGATTGTCTCTCATATATATTATAAGTTAATTATTATAAGTTTATATAAGATAAATTAAAGAGTTTTTTTAGAAGTTAATACACAACAAATTAAATAGTTTTTTTAGTTGAACTAATTTTTTATTGGATAGATTATAATATGTTTTGATATTTAAAATTGTATATATAGGCTTCATTTGGCGCGGTGTTTGGAGGCGGCGTTTGCGGCAAACACCGCCGCAAGGCGGGTAATCAAATGCCCGGCGGTGGCGTTTGCCACGTCTCCTCCCGCCGCGCCTCCTCCCGCCACACCCTGCGAAATGGAGCAAAATGCTCGATTTTGAGCCCCACATCCTCCCCTCAAGTCCCAAACAGGCGTCGTGCATCGTGCCCTCCTCTAGGAATAGGTTTAAATAGGCATTTCAAAGTTGAGCCGGGCCCACTCTCGCCTCCTCCTCTTGACGAAAATTTTTTCCCTCTCGATGGGGACGATGCAGGTTTAACCTAGGCAACGGCCAGTTCCGCTCTTTCAAGGCCTCCCTATTCGCCGACGAAGTCACACCTCTCGACGGGGAAAGCCATTGTTGCCGGCACCCGCGACGCTCTTCCAGGGACGGAGCCAGAAATTTTTTTAAGGGGGGTCAAAAAATAGTAACATACAAATGATCCTCGGTCAAAAAATAGTAACATACAAAAAATAGTAACATATAATATTAACTTCTTTTCTAGCTAGTTTAGCATCTAACTGAAATCTTTCACTATCATTCTTCTCACAAAGATGTGTTCCTGATTTCGGCGACGGTAATACTTTAAAATTTTTATCCATGACAAATAGTCAAACACAACTAGTAAAATCACGCTTTTTACAGTAATCAAGATAACAATCAAGATAGCATATCTGTGAGATTTGATTGACATATTCTCAGAATAAAGGAAAACAAAAACTATCATCATCAAATTAATAGACAACATGAAAAATGGAGAAAAAGAAAGTTGAAATCTGTACCAGGATTTCATGATACACAAAAGTTCTCAAAGCTTCACCAGTCACTGTTCTAATTTCCTGCAAAAAAGTGTACATGAGTTGTGAGTAAGCCAGGAGAATTCAAATAGGATTTATCCTGTATCACTGTATGGCTGTATCTTTGATTCATATGAAAAAGAGAACAATTTCCTGTGTACCTTTGATTTATATGGAAATTCTAAGGGGTAGTTTTCCTCCTCAAAGATCTCCAAAAACCGCTGCTTCACAAGTTCACAACTTCACATCCAATTTCTTGTCAACATGCGGCATGAGGCAACAGCAGCAGAAGGCAGTTAGATGCGACGGAGGCGGCAGCAGCAGCAGGCACGCGTGAGGCGGCAGCAGGCAGGCAGGCCGAAACAGCGGCGTGGGCAGGCGGCAGGCCGGCATGGAAGCAGGGAAGCGGACGGGGAGGGCCGGAGGGCGGAGGGGAACCACGAGGGATCACCGATTCGCGGAGCACGACGATGCTGCTTGCGGGTTAGCGGGAGTGCGGGGTTAGGGTTTAGCGCCGTTTAGAGGATCGGGGTTGTGGAGGGGAGACGGGGAGTCAGGGAACGGAAATAATGATTTTATTTTAAAAAAAAAATCAGGGGGGTCAATTGACCCCCCTGGTCCCTTGTTAGGTCTGCCCATGCGCTCTTCCTTCCTCTCGACGAGGAAAGCCGTTATATATTTTTTTACAGTCATTTCGAGTACTCATATGTATATGTTGTGGGCGCATCCCACGTACGCATCGAGCACGGGCGAAGCCCGTGCGGAGGTGGGCGAAACCCGCCTGGATGCGTCGCGTCGCCGGTCAGGTACTATCACGCTTGGTCGTAGGCTTGGTCAGGTACTATCGCGCTTGGTCGTATATATATAGGCTCCGCCCCTACGGTCAAACGCGACAGTACCAGGCCGACGATGGCGAAGCTCGCCGGCCCCCGACGAACTTCGCCCGCCCCAGCATGCCAAGCAACACATAAATATGTTTTAAAACATAATTTTGAATTTTTTTGTAAATGATTTAAGACGTTTTTCAAAAATTTTAAAAATATTAGAAAATAAATATCGTAAATGAATTTTAATGAATTATACATATATATATATATATGGATTTAATAAAAAAAATTAGAAAATAAACATAATCGCGGCAGTAGCTCGACCTGTGCCCCCGGCGGGCTCCGCCCGCCCCTGGCTCGCCTTTATTAATTTAAATTTATTTGGATTTTATTTGAAGCGTATTAGCATGTGTTATATTAGACTTTTATAGCGCGAGTCGAGTTTTTTATGATTTTGAGCCAGATTTTTATCTTATTTGAAAAAGTGATTAACATGAAAGTTGTAGATCTCATCAAGACCAATAAATTTCATGTTGATCATGTTTTGATATCAAGCCGTTTAGGCCCCCAATTTGAGCCCCGAAAAAAGTCACGCCGAATATAGGTAAGGACGCCATCTATTTTTTCGGAGACCAAATAGGAGGCCTAAAAGGCTTCAAATTAAAAAATGGTCAACATGAAAGTTATTCGTCTCAATGATATCTACAACTTTCATGTTGATCATTTTTTCAAATAAGATATAAATCAAGCTCAAAATAATAAAAAACATCGTTATACTTGATTCTTATGTCCCGCATCGCCTGTTTCAAAGTGTCCACTGTAGTATAAATATTTTGAGAGGGTTATATGTTTGAAATGTTTCTTAAAGCTGGCGGGTTAGATAGAGCTGTTTAGGCTACACTTGTAGCCAACACACTGGTTGTACTGATATTTTTAGTGATTTTTTTTTTCAAATTTTGAATGTTAAAATTGTATTTTCACTTTGTAGGGTAGAGGCCCTATGAAATTCTTAGGTTTAGGACACTCTACTGCTTGGTTTAGGAGACCTACAAAATTATGGAGAGAGGGAGCAGAATAAAGCCTTTAGATCCGACGGTGGTTGAATTATTGAGACAGATCCGACGGCGTATGTTATTTCCTGAAATTTTGAACTCATGCTATTTGGCCTATTTTTCAGCACAGTGCGTTGTTGATGTAGAATCTCGATCCCCCGCCACCCTTGATAAGGCACCTTCAACAGTCCTCATCACCAACTGAGTTGCAGCTCAGTTGGTGATGATGACTGTTGAAGGTGCCTTATCAAGGTTGGCGGGGGATCGAGACCAGCCATCAACAACGCACTGTGCTGAAAACAGGTCAGAGATGTGTTGGGCCGGCACGAACTGCAGTCATGTAGTGACGCCGACTCAAATGAAAAGCGGCACGGACTGCAGTCCTGCACTTTTATGTAACGGCCCGCTTTTCATTTGAATCGGCGCCGCTACAGGACTGCAGTCCGTGCCGCCCCAACGCATCTCTGGCCTGTTTTTCAGCACAGTGCGTTGTTGATGGTGGGTCTCGATCCCCCGCCACCCTTGATAAGACACCTTCAACAGTCCACATCACCAACTGAGCTGCAGCTCAGTTGGTGATGAGGACTGTTGAAGGTGACTTATCAAGGGTGGCGGGGGATCGAGACCCTGCATCAACAACGCACTGTGCTAAAAAACAGGCCAAAGAAGCGTTGGGGTGGCACAGATAGCAATCCTGTAGCGGCGCTGACTCAAATGAAAAGCGGGCGGTTACATAAAAGAAGTGGGTTGCAGCCCGGGTATCCTGGACAATGAGGCCAGGCGTCTAACGCTCCGAACAATGAGATCAGGTCGTTACAAAAAAGTGCATTTTTTTGTAACGACCCGATCTCATTGTTCGGAGCCGTTAGACGCCTGGCCCCATTGTCCAGGACGCCCGGGCTGCAGCCTGCTTTGAAACACCCCAACCCCTCCATGTGCATGTTTCTCAGCACAGTGGGTTGTTGATGGCGGGATTTGAACCCCCGCCACCCTTGATGAGAAGCCTTTAACAACTCTCATCACCAACTGAGCTGAGATGTTGAAGGCTTCTCATCAAGGGTGGCGGGGGTTTGAATCCCGCCATCAACAACCCACCGTGCTGAGAAACAGGCACAGAGAGGGGTTGGGGTGTTTCAAAGCGGGCTGCAGCCCGGGCGTCCTGGACAATGGGGCCAGGCGTCTAACGACTCCGAACAATGAGAACGGGTCGTTACACGCCTCCTTTCCCACCGGGCCGCCTCTCTATTCCCGCGATTAGGGCTCCGCTCGACTGTCGACCTCCTCCTTCGCGACGACTCCAGATCACGCACGTCATCATCGTCCCCTACCACGCATGAAGAAGGCGGCTACCTCCTCACTCGTCCGCCCCAACCTCCATCGACGAATGCACCTTCCGCAATTCTACAGACTTACGGGATCATCTTCTCCTGTCTCCATCTCGCTCCGACAACCGAACCCCTAAACGTCGGCTTCAGGTACTTAAGACTTCCCTTCAGTTTTTCATCTTCAGTTTTTAATGACTTGGCCTCTCTTCTTCATCTTTGTTGTGCTATTGCAGCCTGGACATAGGTATTTTAAGATTTCAGTACTCATTCAGGTGTTCACTTCGGACTTTTCTACATCTACAAGTCAATTTGGTGTTCTTTCTACAGATCCACTATGTCGCCGCCTTCCCAGCGAACAAAGCATTATTTCATTAAAGATCTGCATCAAGGTGATCTTTCGCGCTTCTACCTTCATTACCATTATTGATAGGAGGATGGAAGGTTTCAGATAAATCAAAGTCAACATATAAATTAATAGCTTAGGGTCATGAACAAATATTTGGTTACATTCGATTCAAATATAAGATCGTATGCAGAACTCAAATTCGTCGTGAAGCTTGAGATCAATTTACATGATTCGCCTAACTATAAAATCGTTGTATTTTACGGGATTCAAATATGAATTTATGTAAAAGATCGTCGTGAAGCTTGAGATCAATTTGGTGGGTTTTGAAGTTAATTTGCCATATATTTTTTTTCTTTTAGATTACATACTTCTATATCATAATGATTACATAGAATAGATTTCTTGTAGGTTATGATGATGAAGGTTAGACTTTTACCGAGTGGATTGATGTTATATCAATTGTGCGTCATTCGTTAATTCTTATTAGCTGAATTAAACTAATTATCAGTCTAATTCTTCTTACTTGATGTTATGATTCAACTAGTTATCAATCTAATTCTTCTCAGACCACATTTACACTTTGTCTTCTAATTATACATCAACCTTGCATTCAAAAAATGATATATTCATCTAAAAGGATTGTCTAAAATATATGGATATTTGCTCTTGCAAACATGTTCTGCCTCTTATTCTAATTAGGTTTTCTTATCCATAGACATATAACTTCATAACCAAGATCGCTTATGCATAAAAAATTCATTTTCAAACAACTATGCAGATTGAATATAACTATGCCCAGTGACACAACTCTGTTCACAACAATTCAAAATACAACTCTGGTGTAACCGTGTTCTTCGTGATCGGCATTGGGAAAATCTAATTATTAATTAGTTCTCACGTCAGTATGCTACCATTTTTTTTAGTTCTTTATTAACATATAAACTATTTTGTTTCCATGACTTCAATATATACTTTCTGCTCATACACAGGTTCCCAGTGTGCTGTGCATAAGTTGTCATCTCTTTATCTTCTTGATAGCATTGCACATGTTGAAACCGATTTCTCAGTCTCTGTGGAGTTCGGGGCCCCCAACAAGTTGAGGGGTGACCAACTATTACTCCCCCCAAGGGAGAGCTCTAGGTTGAAGGTGTTGGAACTATGAACTGGACCAAGGGCTCGACGAGGAGGTCCCATCACATACCCGGAAGATCCTTAGAGCGCTTCCCCTCCCAAGCCAATGCCGGACTTGGGCATCACTGGAGACTCTCCTCACCCACTAGAGAGAGAAAAATGGGGGGGGGGGGGGGAGAGAGAGAGGGTTAGCCTAGAATCAGCTTTTCCCCAAATGGTGCCCCTTTGGTCCTATTTATAGGATTCCTGAACTTGAGCTGCGAATAACCAAAAACTGCCTGTGAAATTACCCAAATACCCCCGAATTTGGCCTGCGAATAGCCAACTCCCGCTGTTCTGCGGCGCTACACGCAGACCAGAACACTCTCGCGGGGCCGGGCGAGAGGGAGCTGACCCCCTCCCTGTCTCGCCCCCTGCTGGGGATGGGGGCGAGAGGGAGGGCTCAACCCCCTCCTGCCTCGCCCCCCTTCTGGGGATGGGGGCGAGGGGGAGGGCTCGACCCCCTCCTATCTCGCCCCCCTGCTGGGGATGGGGGCGAGAGGGAGGGCTCGGCCCCCTCCTGTCTCGCCCCCCTATGCTGGGGGAGGGGCGAGAGGGGGGCTCGCCCCACCTCCACTCGCCCCCCTATGCTGGGGACGGGGGCGAGAGGGGGATCGCCCCAACTCCTCTCGCCCCCCTCTGCTGGGGACGGGGGCGAGGGGGGGGGGGGGGGGGGGGGGGGGGCTCTCCCCACCTCCTCTCGCCCCCCTATGCTGGGCGCGGGGGCGAGAGGGGGGCTCTCCCCACCTCCTCTCGCCCCCCTATGCTGGGGGCGGGGGCGAGAGGGGGGCTCGCCCCACCTCCTCTCGCCCCCCCTATTCTTGTCCCCAGCTATTGTAGGAAAAACAAGTCTTAAAGACCTCTTGGGTCCCGGGGGTTCGCTCGGCGAATTCAGGGTTGTACAACACAGAATATTTTCCTGCAATATTACCGAAGGTACGTAGATTCTCTCTTACATTTTCTATAATTGAATTCACATGTGTAATCATTGGTGGTGCTATTCTATTTGTGCTTTCGTTTTTCTCATATTTCATCTAGAAGGGTATTTATTTTTTCATTATCATTGATGTTATTTGAGCTTTCAACTCTTCATTCAAGTTTACCTATAAACATTTAACACTTCCATTATGAGTTTCATTTCTCATTTCCAGATTCTATACTAATGCACTTTTGCTTTAAAGGATATCCAAACATTTTGCTTTTCTCAGGTTGACATGGATTTGAAAATTTCTAACTGGAGCTTCGTTGCAGGTATACACAACTCTATCATAGGTACATTTTTGTTTATTTCATGCCCAAGAAAATTTTAAGCATTGTTATTTTCCCACTCACCAACTGCTTCATCATCTTAGTTTGATTAGTATTACTGTGTTTACATCAAGATGTCTTCTATTTCATCACACTAAATGTAATATATTCTATCAAAATATAACTCACTATATGTACGCATATCTAAAGGTATATTCGGACATATAACGGGCTCGGGGGCTTTGCGCGTGGAAACCCTAGGTATTCTTCTATATATACCTAGCTGGGGGCAACGAAGAGAGTGTTCCACTTTGACCCTCCTTCGGATGTTTCGAGCACCCTTCACATTCTAGAAATTTTTTGCCCTAAGGGTCGCTCGCTCGTTCCCGTCGCTCCCGTCCGCGAAGCTTTCGCGATCTGCGATCTCCCGCTGCCGTCGCCGCTCGTGAAGGAGAAGCTCCTGCTGCCGCTGCTTTCGCGCAAGAGGAAGCTCTCGCCGCTCGCTCGCGCCCGCTGATCCGACCTGCTGCCGCTGCATGCGATCGTCGAAGGAGATCGTTTCGCCCTCTCCCGTCGCCGGATCCAGATCTGCCGTCGACGCCTCTGCCGTTTGCCGTCACCGAGGTCGCCGGATCCAGATCTGCCGTCGACGCCTCTGTCGTTTTCCGTCACCGAGTTCGCTGGGTCCAGATCTGCCGCCGACGCCTCCGTCGCCGTGCCCTAGATCTGCCTCCCGTGCGAAGAAGACGAAGCCGCTGCTTGCAAGAAAGGGTGTTCGCGCACGACCGCTGATCGTGCGCTCGACAGCAGCCAGTACCCCGCACGACTGCTGATCGTGCGCTCAGCAGTTCACGCACGACCTCTGATCGTGCGCTTCTCAGCAGCCACTGCCCGTGCGCTGTGGTTCTCCCGTGCCTCCAGATCCCCCTCAGCCGCCTTCCGCCTCTTACTGCCGTCGCCGTCTCCAAGCACAATGATGAAGGGGAACTCCATGGCGTCCCCCATTCCAATGATAAAGCTCGAGAAGTTCACGGCGACTGAGTTCAACGCCTGGAAGTTGAATACTCAGTTCGGGATGAAGTTTCTGAACGTGTTTTACACAGTTCAGTCTGATGGTGCTGAGGCCGTAGGGACTGCTGATGAGGCACAGTGGTTTTCAGATGAAGACTTCTGCAGGGACTACCTGCTCAACTATCTGTCCTCCAGCTTGACCCAAACCTACATGAAGATGAGCACTGCAAAGGAGATCTGGGATGCGTTGCAGGAGCACTTTAGGCAGGAGGAGGACCTGTCCAAGACGCACCTAGTGGACAAGTTCCACTCCTTCAGTTTCGACGAGGAGAAAGTCATTCTCCCTCAGGTACCAGATTTTGAAAATTTAATTGATTCCCTGCATAGTGAGTATATTAGTCTGCCCGATAGTTTTGTTGCGGGCACGATTGTGTATAAGTTGCCCTCGTGGTACAATTTCAAAACGGAAATGTACCGCAAGAAGATGCAGGTTGGTCTGAACGACCTCAAGCGTTTCATACGCATTGAGGACGAGAACAGGACGAAGCACGCTTTGGAAGCTGTTGGCAAGCAGAAGGCTGCTGCCAACATGATTTCAAGCTCCAAGCGGCCTCCTCCCCCTCACAAGACCAAAACATCTCGTAGTAGCCCCCAGGTTGCAGGCCCAAGTAGACCCTCTAAGAAATTTAAGGGTAAATGCTATAACTGCAACAAGTGGGGACACTGTGCATCTGACTGCAAGCTACCAAGGAAAGAAAGAACATCGGGCACCACAAGAAGGCAACCAATCCCATCTGGTTAGCCAAGCTGAGCCATACGACTTTGTTGCCATGGTCGGACACGCGCATGCCAGCACGGAGTGGTACCTGGATTCTGGGGCAACGTGCCACATTTGCAACAATGCTAATCTTCCGACAGAGCTGAAGGATGCAAATGAATTAGTAACTGTGGCAAATGGAGACTCAGCTGACGTCATAAAGGTGGGGAACGCAACTTTGGTGCTCTCCTCAGGTAAGTCTTTAATTTTAAAGAACGTTAAATTTATTTCTTCAATAGCTGCTAACTTAGTGTCTATCAGTTTATTATGTGATGCGGGTATGTCGCTTAGCTTCGGTAGCGGTAGGGTAACTCTGTCAGTTAACTCGCACTACTTTGGATGTGCTTATGTCCAAAATAGGATGTACCGTCTGACTTTAGCAAGTGAGGTAGTCCAACAAGTTCAATTGAACTTAGTTAGCCCTAGGACTCTACACGAGAGACTAGGACACGTAAACTACAGGAAAATGTTCCAAGTAGCTAGAACTCACAAGATCACATTAGACACTAAGTCTCCACTTAAAAAATGCGAAGTGTGCGCTCAAACTAAGACCACTAGGAAACCTTTTGGCACGGTTACTAGGAGCACAACACCTCTTGAGCTTATACATTCCGATATTTGTGACTCTAAGAGTTTTGTCACTAGAGGTGGGAGGAAGTATATGATCACGTTTATAGATGACTGCACGAGATTTTGTCATATTTCGTTGCTTAAAACTAAAGATGAAGCGTTTGAAAAGTTTTGTCTTTTCAAAACCAGGGTAGAAAACCAACTAAGCATGAAAATAAAACGTTTTAGGAGTGATAGAGGAGGAGAATATATGTCCAGTGAGTTCAGATGCTTCCTTGCTTCACATGGCATCATAGCAGAAACCACTGCTCCTTACTCCCCCCAATCTAACGCCATAGCCGAGCGCAAGAATAGAACGTTAACAGAGATGTTGAACTCTATGCTGCTCACTGCATGCATGCCTTCCGCTTATTGGGGCGAAGTAGTCTTGACTGCGAACCACATTCTGAATAATGTTCCTCATGCTAAGTTAGAGGTTACTCCCTACGAGCTTTGGTTTAAGAGACCCCCATCGTTTACTCGACTTAAGACCTGAGGTTGTATAGCCTATGTTAGGGTTCCTGACCCTAGACAGCCTAAAGTTGGACCTAGGACCAATACTTGTGTCTACCTAGGTTGTGCTGAGGATAGTGCTGCAGATAGGTTCCTTGATATTTCTAATAATATCATAATAGAATCTAGGGATGCGGCGTTCTTCGAGGATAAATTCCTCAAAGATAAGAACTTAACGATCCCAGGTATGCAAACAACTATTACTGAGGAAGATCCTGAATCAGTACCGAACACCTCCTATTCCGTTCCGGTAGATAACTCTGGCCTAGAGTCTAGAAGGACTTCTCTAAGAGAGCGAATTCCCAGAACCTTCGGTAGTGACTTTGTGACTTACCACGTTGAGGCCGATCCATCCACCTATAAGGAAGCGATGAGATCCAGGGATTCACTACTCTGGAAAGAAGCTATAGATGAAGAGATGAATTCTCTTCTTCAGAATAACACCTGAACGTTGGTTGATAAGCCAAAAGGGGCTAAAACCGTAGGGTGTAAGTGGGTTCTGAAAAAGAAATTGAATCCTGATGGTAGCGTAGCTAAGTATAAAGCACGTCTGGTGGCTAAAGGTTTCACACAAGTCAGCGGAGTAGATTACTTTGATGTCTACTCACCCGTGTGTCACTTAGCAACCATTCGGGTTCTCCTTGCTATTGCGTCTATTGAGAACTTTATTGTTCATCAATTGGACGTTAAGACTGCGTTCTTGAACAGAGATCTGACCGAAGAGATCTACATGAGTCAACCTGAAGGTTTCATTGTAGACGGTCACAAAACGAAAGTCTGTAAATTACTTAAGTCTTTATACGGACTAAAGCAAGCACCGAAATTATGGCATGAGAAATTCGACTATAGTGTAAAGAACATGGGATTCATGTCGAGTCTTTCGGATAAATGTCTTTATATACGAAATAGATCGGATAAAGTCGTCATAATATGCTTGTACGTAGATGATATGCTCATTCTAGGGTCTGATCAATCCGAAGTGGATGACGTTAAGTCAGACCTAATAAAAGAATTTAGCATTAAAGACCTATGTGTAGCTAACACTATACTAGGCATGCAAGTGAGCTTTGGGAAGACTGGTATCTCCCAAAGTCAAAGTCACTACATAAAGTCCATGTTGGACACGTCGGGATACAGTGCCAGTAGAGCATCTGAGACATCATACGACTACACTAACCGCCTAAAGCCCAATGAAGGAGCTATGGTTAGACAGTTAGATTATTCTAAACTGCTTGGTAGCCCCATGTATGTCATGGTCTGCACTAGACCTGACATAGCCTTTACGGTCGACATGTTGTGCAGATTCACTAGTAATCCTGGTAAAGACCACTGGAACACCTTAGATAGGCTAATGAGATACTTAAAGCACACCCAAAAGTATGTTTTAGTTTACACTAGTCATCCTTCAGTTCTTGAAGGTTATTCTGATGCATCTTGGTGCTCAGAATTAAACAACAACAAGTCCACTATTGGGTTTATATTCACACTAGGAGGAGAAGCTGTAGCCTGGAAGTCCAAGAGGCAATCTTGTATTGCACTCTCTTCTATGGAATCCGAACTCTATGCCCTTGCGTCAGCAGGAGGAGAAGTCGAATGGCTGAGAGATTTGGTGATGGACATTTCTTTGTCGAGCCTGAAAATGAGTTCTGTTGCAGTTTACTGCGACAATCAGGCTACTAAAACGATTGCTACGAACTCTTTGTTCAATGACAAAAGAAGGCATCTCAGGCTGAAACAATCCTGGTTGACCTCTCTCACAAGTCAAGGGATTATGACCATAATTGACGTGAGATCGAAAGACAATGTTGCAAACCCCTTGACCAAAGGATTGAATAGAGCTCTCACAATAAAAACATCGGGGGAAATGAGACTAAAGTTCATAGATGTATGAAACATTCCTCCGCAGTTTTATGTTTTGACAGTGAGAACCTACAGTCGCAACATTCAAGCATCTAATAACAGACTGAAAACCCCAAATAATTTCTTGATGAAAACCCAAGATGGTTTGATACCGGTTATTCCACACTTGATAACCAAGCACCACTCTCATTGTAAGTTGATTCGAGAGTTATTCAACTAGAAGTTGAAAGTCGTTGTAAATGTTAATCTAAACATTATTGGTCACAGCATATTATTCCACATTTGATAATGTTGCACGTGATTTGTGCCCACATGTGTTGGTGAGGCACATAGTGATCAGTAATGAGTAAGATAACGTGACTAGTCCAAGTTAGACTGGATGAGATGCTGACAGAGTTACTTCACCGTTGCTAGAAGTGCTAAACTCATTTAGTAAGAGCTAGTTTACTTTAAACGTCACTGCATATGTTTATGAATTCATAGAGTCTGACTCATGAAATTCCTTGCAGGCCACAGTGGAGATTATGGAGGAGAAGTAGACTTGGACATGGATGACGATGATCTACTAGATGAGTAGATTCATCAAACGTTTTAATTCATGTTATCTTGTAATAATTATTCAGACTATGTTTTGGGACAGAATCTGTGCCTTTTGGTTTGCCGTTTAAGGCAAAAACCTTTTTCATGTGTTAATTAGTATGATCTGTCCTGAATGCTTTGTTTAGCTTGAATTATTATTTTGTCTACTCTCCAGCATCCTGAAACGTTATCGTTATTAGTCACGAATATAGGAGGAGATTGTAAAGGTATATTCGGACATATAACGGGCTCGGGGGCTTTGCGCGTGAAAACCCTAGGTATTCTTCTATATATACCTAGCTGGGGGCAACGAAGAGAGTGTTCCACTTTGACCCTCCTTCGGATGTTTCGAGCACCCTTCACAGCATATAGCTGGAAAACAGAAAGCTGCGGGTGTGACAAATATTGAGAGTTGGTAAGTTATAACCGGAAGTAATTATTTGAATTCGTCTAATTTATTATCATATTAATTACTGCTTCTGAGCATATTTTAATATGTTCCATTTAAGATCTTCTTAAGGTTCTATTACCTTTTTACAAGTCCAAAGCCTTGAAATTGTCATTTACATGTTTGATGGAATGTGCAAAAGAATTGTAAATCATGACAACCAAGGATGCCATCACCAATGAATTTGTTGTAATCTATCATCGTAAGCACGCACATAACTCTTATATATCGCCTATAAAAGGTTTATATTAGTTAATGATAATAAAACTTCAAATGTCGTGTTTACTTATTGCTACATGTAAGAGTGTGATCACGGTCTTCGCTTCCTCTTGGCGTGCATCCTCGCCATGAACCTACCGTTCTTTGACATCCAGTTTTCTGGCCCAGTGCAACCTCTTCTGATGAAAGTGACGGTTGGGTTTCTCATCTATTCCCCAAAGTAAGCATCTATTCTATTTTTTTTCTTAATTCAGGCAGACGTAATACCCATGTTCTATGCACAAGTCTCTCCATAGTTTCTTTGCCTGCTTGCACTGTTGAAATTTTTGTGTGCTACCAATCAAGGATACCAAAACAGAACAAACACAGCTGTAATATATACTTGGCAACAAGATTACAACAGAACACGGCTGAATACAAGTTGCATCCAACTTGAATCACAACAGCCAATAGTAGTAAAGAACTTGGTCACGGACAAGGTCCGCTTCTCCTCCCGAGCACACCGTGCTGGTGATACTCGTCGCCTCGATACTCGTCACGGATACTCGTCACGGTGATACTCGGCACGACGATACTCGTCACCGATGCTCGTCACCGATGCTCGTCACCGATACTCGTCACCGATGCTCGTCACCGATGCTCGTCACCGATGATGCTCGCTACCCGCTCAAGGGAGCTGCCGAACTTACTCCAAGTTCGATACTCGCCAGGTAGCACTCTGGTATCTCTAACTCGCTCAGAGTTGATGATACTCGCCACTTCTGATGGCTATACTCGTCACTCTCAGAGTATATACTCGTCACTGTCAGAAGGTCTGGATTGGTTGCTCTTTAGGGGGGGAGGTACCCCTCTATTTATAGGCACGACGATACGCGTCACCGATACTCGTCACCGATACTCGTCACCGATACTCGTCACCGATACTCGTCACCGATACTCGTCACCGATACTCGTCACCGATACTCGTCACCGATACTCGTCACGGTGATGCTCGTCACGGTGATGCTCGTCACGGTGATGCTCGTCACGGTGATGCTCGCTAGCGAGTATGTCGCTACTCGCACGCTGTCGCCTGGGCGACAGCTCACTTCAATTCTAACACTCCCCCTTGAAGTGAACTCCGGGAACAACTCCAAGCAACGAGCGAAGCCTCTGGAACGGCCCCGCAGATAGGGGTTTTGTGAATATGTCCGCAAGGTTGTCTTCGCTCCGCACATGCTCCACAGTGAGCAAGCCACCCAAAACCTTCTATCTGATGAAGTGATGCTCGATCTCTATGTGCTTGGTCCTCGCATGACACACTGGATTGGTTACCAGTTTCAATGCACTCTCATTGTCCCCGCGAAGCACAGTAGGTCCGCTGACCTCCTCATCCACATCCTCCACTAGTCTCCTTAGCCAGACACACTCCTGAGCTGCTAAAGACGACGCCTTGTACTCGGCCTCCGTGGTAGAAAGGGAAATGGAGTCCTGCTTCTTGCTACACCACGAGATAACAGCGGCTCCACACAAGAACACATACCCTGATGTCGACTTGCGATCATCAGCGTCACCTCCATAGTCTGCATCCGTGTACCCGTGCAGCTTGAAGTTAGACTTCTCCTCATAGGACAACCCCATCTCAAGGGTGCCCTTCACATACTTCAGAATCCCCTTGGCTGCCTCCAGATGAGGCTTCCACGGCTCCTGCATATACCGACTAACTCGGCCGACAGCAAAGGCGATGTCCGGCCTTGTGATAGTCAAGTATATAAGACTCCCTACCAGAGCCCGAAAGATCTTCGGATCAGGAAGAATCCTCCCTTCTTCCTTCCGAAGCTTCAGCCCCACCTCCAGAGGCACGGAACTGCTCTTCCCTTCTTTCATGCTGAATCTTTCGACGATTCTCTCGGCATACGCCCTCTGGGAAACATCCAGTCCGCCTCTTCTCTTCTCTACTTGGAGGCCAAGGAAATGGTGCAGTTCACCAAGATCCTTCATCTCGAAGCGTATGGAAAGCTGCTCTCTCAGCGCCGTGACCTCCTCAGGGTTGTTCCCTGTCACGATCATGTCGTTGACGTATAGCAGCACTAGCACGTGAAGACCTCCATCTTTCTTCACGAACATGCTGGAGTCTGAATCTGAGGCATCGTAGCCGCAGAACTGCAGGTACTCCGCAATCTTTCCATACCAGGCTCTCGGCGCCTGTTTCAACCCATAGAGGGCCTTCTTCAGCTTGCAGACGTGACGCGGCTGGGACTTGGACACGTATCCAGGTGGTTGCACCATGAATATGTCTTTGCCGATCTCTCCGTATAGGAACGCGTTCTTCACGCCCAGCTGCCATAGCTTCCAACCTCGGTACGCTGCCAAAGCAATGATCATCCTCACCGACGTCATCTTCGCTACATGACTGAAGGTCTCCTCGTAGTCCTCTCCGTAGGTCTGTGAGAAGCCTCGAGCGACAAGCCTCGCCTTGTACCGCTCCACTTCTCCATCAGCCCTCTTCTTCACCTTGTACACCCACTTGCAGGTGACAGGTTTGATGCCCTCCACCATGGGAACCAGGTCCCATGTCTCGTTCTTCTTCAGGGCCTCCATCTCTTCCTCCATGGCCTCGTCCCACTCCTTGATGCCAGCTGCATCCTCAAAGAAGGCAGGTTCCCTCTCATCGAGTGGTCCTGCGAAGAAGCAGGAAACCAGACTCACGAAGTTCCCCTCCTTATAGCGAGCAGGCGGGACGATGGTCCTCTTCGACCTCCTCAAGGTTTGGCCACTATCTACCACTCCGGTAGACTCCTCTGCTTGAGCTCCTCTCTGAGCTCCTCTCAGACCTCCTCCTGTAGCGGTGCTCTCCCTACTACTTGAGTTCGTAGCTCCCCCTGAGCCAGAAGCTCCTCCTGAGCCAGATGGCAATGGAGCACTTGGAGATAACTCCAACTCCACAGTAGGGTCCTCAGTGACCCACTCCTCTTCCCTGCTAGCTTCTCCACTCTCCGGCAGCTCCACAAAAGAGACTCCCTGGTATGAGACCAGTTCGTCAAACACAACGTCGCGCGAGACGACGAACCTGTGAGTCTGCGGATCCATGCACTTCCACCCCTTCTTCCGCTCATCGTAGCCGATGAAGATACACTTTCTTGCCTTCGGCTCCAACTTTGTTCTCTGAGCGTCCGGGACGTGCACGAAGCAGGTAGAACCGAACACCTTCATGTGACCCACATTGGGCTTCTCCCCGAACATGAGCTGGTGTGGAGACACCATCCTGTTAGGACTCAGAGGCAGCCTGTTGATCACATGAGTGGCACACGCCATTCCCTCTGCCCATAAGGCCTTGGGAATGCTCTTGGCATGTAGCCAACTCCTGGTAGTCTCCACCAGATGGCGGATCTTCCTCTCTGCCACCCCATTCTGCTGAGGGGTGTGAGCGCAGGAGAGCTCCCGCCGAATGCCGAACCTCCTGCAGAAGGAAGCAAACTCATTGGAGGTAAACTCCCCTCCATTGTCGCTTCTCAGCTTCTTCACTCTGCGGTCCAGCCTCCCCTCCACAAGTTCCTTCCACTCTTGGAACTTCTTTAATACTTCTGACTTCTCTCTCAGAAAGTATACCCACGTATAGCGGGTGTAGTCATCCACCAGAACCAGCGCATACTTATTGCCTCCATAAGTAAGGGTGGCGCACGACCCCATAACATCAGCATGTATGCACTCAAGAGGTGCCCTACACCTGGTCTCCGACTTGTCAAATGGAAGTCGATGTGACTTTCCATATTGGCATCCGTCGCACACATGGCTGTCGCCGTAGGAAGAGAGATGAGGCAGACCACTCACTAGGCCCTTTGCCGCCATCATCTTCAACTTGTCCATCCCCACATGACCTAGCCTCTCATGCCAGATCACAGTGCTGTCGTTTGTCTTCAGCTTGTCCACGTAGGCACTTGCAGACAGAACATACAAGTCCTTCACCCTTCTCCCGGTGAGCGTGACATCAGCATCGACAGACGATAGGTTCTTCGAGAACTTCACCTCCTTTGGTCCAAACAGCACGTGGTATCCAGCATCCACGGCGTTCGCCACTGAGAAGAGGTTCTTCTTCATGTCAGGCACGTTATAGACACTCTTCAGTGTCACTGGCTTCTCTCTACTCCCAAGGGACACCTTCCCTTCTCGCTCCACTGGATGCACCGTATCATCCACAGTGATGATAACATCCGATCCTTCATATGCTGCCGAGGAGGCAAACTTCGACATATCTCCAGTGAGATGATGCCCGCAACCGGAATCCACTATCCAGTCGTCCTCGAGGTTGATGGAGGCTAAGACATCGACTGACGTTGCCGTCATCTCTGCCAGGAAGCAATTGTCCCCCCTCTCACCGCCCTGGTGACCTCCACCTCTTCCTCCACCTCTTCGATGGTCTCCACCTCTCTGATGGTCTCCACCTTTCTTAGCAACATGACCCGCCTGGAGATTAGACCGACAATCCTTTGCCATATGCCCGTACTTCTTACAGGCAAAGCAAAGGTATCTCCCCTTCTCGTCACGGGCAGGAAGGAACTTCCCCCCATCTCCCTGAGATGACGTTGAAGGTCCCTCTCGGGGGTTCTTCTTCCTCTTGTCCCAGGATCTCCTCTTTCCTGAGAACAAGGCCTCGCCATCTCCTCCTGAGATGGATACTCCCGCCATCTGCTTCGCCAAGCTCTCCTGTGACGATAGCAGGTTCTCTAGCTCCAGAAGGGAGGGCTGAATAGCCCATCCTTGCACGGAAGTAACGAAGGGGACATACTCCCTCCTCAAGCCTCGGAGTATGTGCCGCTTCAACTTCGCCTCTGAGATTGGCTCTTCAGGATCCAAGGCCGAGATCTCCCCACATAGGTTCTTCACCTTCAGGAAGAAGGTGGATATCGCCATCTCGCCTTGAGTCGACTTCGCCAACTCATTCTCCAGGAATTGTAGTCGCGCCACATTCTTCTTGTTGAATAACCCATCGAGGGCTATCCAGATCGCAGACGCTGACTTGCAACCAATGATGTGGTCGAACAAGTCAGGTGATATGGCTCTCTTCAAGGTGAACTCCGCCTTGGCGTTGGTCTTCCTCCAAGCTCTCACAGCTGGACCATTATCGCCGGCAGCTACAACTTCCTCTTGCTCCCCACCACCAACAACCTCCCAGAGATCCTCTCCAAGAAGGTAGCTCTCCATACAAGACATCCACTTCTTGTAGTTGGTTTGAGTAAGCAGCTCAATGCCTAGTCCTCTCGCAAAACCTCCTCCACCGTCCATCTTGGATGACAACCTTGAACTACGATAGCAGGCGCTGCTTCAGCAACCTACCTCTGATACCATGTTGAAATTTTTGTGTTCTACCAATCAAGGATACCAAAACAGAACAAACACAGCTGTAATATATACTTGACAACAAGATTACAACAGAACACGACTGAATACAAGTTGCATCCAACTTGAATCACAACAGGCAATAGTAGTAAAGAACTTGGTCACGGACAAGGTCCGCTTCTCCTCCCGAGCACACCGTGCTGGTGATACTCGTCGCCTCGATACTCGTCATGGATACTCGGCACGGTGATACTCGGCACGACGATACTCGTCACCGATGCTCGTCACCGATGCTCGTCACCGATACTCGTCACCGATGCTCGTCACCGATGCTTGTCACCGATGCTCGTCACCGATACTCGTCACCGATGCTCGTCACCGATGCTCGTCACCGATGATGCTCGCTACCCGCTCAAGAGAGCTGCCGAACTTACTCCAAGTTCGATACTCGCCAGGTAGCACTCTGGTATCTCTAACTCGCTCAGAGTTGATGATACTCGCCACTTTTGATGGCTATACTCGTCACTCTCAGAGTATATACTCGTCACTGTCAGAAGGTCTGGATTGGTTGCTCTTTAGGGGGGGGGGGGTACCCCTCTATTTATAGGCACGACGATACGCGTCACCGATACTCGTCACCGATACTCATCACCGATACTCGTCACCGATACTCGTCACGGTGATGCTCGTCACGGTGATGCTCGCTAGCGAGTATGTCGCTACTCGCACGCTGTCGCCTGGGCGACAGCTCACTTCAATTCTAACATGCACTCCGGCCCTTTGTAGATTCTTGCATTTGTGCTGTCTTTTGTAGCTTCTTAGGGTTTAAA
Source organism: Dactylorhiza incarnata (assembly GCA_033032865.1). NCBI lineage: Eukaryota > Viridiplantae > Streptophyta > Magnoliopsida > Asparagales > Orchidaceae > Dactylorhiza > Dactylorhiza incarnata. The sequence continues at coordinate 1,341,730 of JAWHQI010000233.1, forward strand.
ATGACCAACTTTTATAAGAAAATCACATTTTAGATCATAAATTGTTCCAAATCTTTAGCTTTACATAAACGAGTGGATGGACAATATACAATCGGGGTACAGTTGCGGCCGCACACCTAGGGGTTATTTGTTGGTGTCATTAGGAATTCGATAGTAAGCTTCATTACTATCTGCTTGAATAAGTTCAGATTTCTTCAGCTTATTTATGAAGTTATCGAAATAATTGCATTTTCATTTTTATGATACTCTTTGTTGGTTTGAGCTGTGTTGACTTGGTCAACAAGTTTTTTGGTTAAAAGTTTTATTATGTTTTTAAATGTATAGCTGGAGGAGAGAGAGACCCGCATTTATTGTGGAGAGTGGATGTAAAGTTTTGTTGCCTATAAATAGGCGTGTACCCCTTTGTATTTGAAAGTGGTGAATAGAAAAGTTGAAAAGCTTTCGGGAGAATTAAAAGAGAGAGAGGGTGAGAGTTTAAAGAGAGAGAGTGGAGTATTTATTATTCCCGCAGGAATAATTTATATCTCGCCTGTGCTCTTGCCTGTTCATCTCGCCATATTTATTCTCGCCAGCCTCCACCGCAGGAGATCTCGCAGCAGTTCACCTACAGGAATCTCGCCGGAGGGTTGGAGCTCGCTGAGTAGTGGAGTACTCGCAGGTGTGGAAGGCAGTAGGCTGCACCTTGTCGTGACTCAAGTGGAGAGCTCACCTGGTGGAGTTCTCGCCACTTCCATCTCGCTGCAGGACTGTGCATCTCGCCTGGAAGTTGTGGGAGTGTATCTCGCCGAGAGAGATAGAGCTCGCCTGCAGAGCTCGCACTCATTGGTGGTATTCTCGCCGAAGGACCTCGTGTAGTAGAGGGTTGTGCTCGCCGTGAGTTGAGGGAGTGCTCGCCGGAGTTGGAAGGAGAGCTCGCGTGGGGCGCATCTCGCGAGAATAGAAGGTCTCGCCGGAGTTGTGTTTTTGCCGTGAGTGTATTCGTCGTGAAGAGTTCGCGGGTGTGGAGGTGTTTGTCGGTGAGGAGTTTTCGCCATGGTAGGTGTTCGCGTGAGAGTGCTCGCTGAAGTGGAGTGGTGTTTCGTCAAGGAGAGGTGCTCGTAGTGGTGGTGCCGAGGAAGTGAAGTCGCGTGCCCACGTCACGTTTCCAACATAGTGGTATCAGAGATATGTTGCAAACCTTTGCGGTGACTCGGAAGGTTTGAGGAGTAGAAGTGATGGAGACGAGCGGAGCTATGCCGGGGCAAGTCCCCAAGCTGACGAAGATCAATTATGGGAATTGGAGTATACAGATGCTAGTGCTACTTTCCTCCAAGGAACTATGGGATGTAGTTCACAATGACTATGAGGAACGTACTGCTGAAGCAGAGGCGGCGTTAACCAACGTGCAGAAGACGGCGTTGAGAGAGGCAAGGAAGGGAGACAAGAAGGCTCTCGTCTTGTTGTATCAAGGGGTCGACGAGGCGACCTTCGAGAAGATCTCAGACGCGAGAACCTTTAAGGAAGCATGGGAGGTGTTGCAACGCTCCATGCAAGGGGTTGAGAAGGCAAAGAAGGTGAAGCTACAGTCCCTCCGTGCGGAGTATGAAGTGACAAAGATGCAAAGCACCGAGAAGGTCGGTGACTATGTGACACGTCTGCGGACGCTCACAAATGAGATGAAGCGCAATGGGGAGGCAATCGAGGATGTGAGCTTCATGGAGAAGTTGCTAAGATCTATGGCCAAGAAGTTCCGTCATATAGTGGTGGCGATCGAAGAATCGAAGGACCTCAACTTGATGACCGTGGATTAGCTTGTAGGCTCTTTGCAAGCTCATGAGTATAGGATGCTGCAGGATGATGAAGAAGCGAGTGGTTTGGGAAAAGCACTCCAGACCCAGTTGAACTTTGGGGAAAGTTCAGGAAGAGGAGGCGGCCAGCGTGGCCGAGGTCACCAAGGAAGAGGTAGAGGAAGAAGAGGAAGTAGAAATCAAGGGAGAAATCAGAACTACCAGAAAGAGGGGGAGCAACATCAAGGTGGATGGCAAGAAGGAAGAGGAAGAGGAAGAGGCCGAGGAAGAGGCCGAGGAGATATGTCCCAAGTACAATGTTACAACTGTAACAAGTATGGGCATATGAGCTACGACTGCTGGAGTCCGAGGAAGAGAGAAGAAGCTAACCACTATGCGGAGGCTAGGAACAATGGGAACAATGCTGGAGGTGGAAACCCGATGATGTTCCTAACCTACCGAGGTGTGGAGGAAGGAAGAAATGAAGTGTGGTACCTGGACACAGGTGCGAGCAACCACATGTGTGGAGACAGAGAGATGTTCACAAACCTTGAACCCATTGGGGGTGAGGTTAGCTTCAGAGATGCGTCAAAGATCTCCTTGGAAGGAAAGGGTTTGGTGGAGACGAAGCTGAATGGGGAGAGAGTGCACCTGAACGACGTGTACTATGTGCCAGGGTTGAAGACCAACATCTTGAGCATTGGGCAGCTAGTGGAGAGAGGCTATTGCGTCCAGATGAAAGATGGGTCTCTGGCAATAAAGAATGGTCAAGGGAAGGAAGTAGTGAAGGTGGAGATGACGGCGAACCATCTCTTCACGCTGAAGATGGATGCTCAAGAGACAGCTTGTCTCGCGAGAACGGAGGAAGAGGAAGAAGCATGGCTTTGGCACCATAGGATGGGCCATTTGGGTTTCACGGGGTTGAAGCTGCTATCTAACTCAAGGATGGTGACAGATCTGCCAATGATCTCACCACCTCAGAAGGTGTGTGAAGCTTGCACGAAGGGGAAGTAGAAGAGGCAGAGTTTTGAAGGAGGGAAGTCCTGGAGAGCAAGAAGGCAGCTTGAACTGGTTCACTCGGACATTGCGGGTCCGTTTGAGACCACCTCAGTGGGTGGAAGCAGATACTATATCACCTTCACTGATGACTTCAGTCGGAAGTGTTGGGTGTATTTTCTGAAAGAAAAATCTGAGGCCCTTGACAAGTTCAAGGAGTTCAAGGCGATGGCTGAGAAGGAGAGTGGTCAGCCACTGAAGGTGTTGAGGACAGATCGAGGTGGGGAGTACACCTCGAGGCTGTTTGATGCTTTCTGCAAGGAGAATGAGATCTCACACCAACTGACGGCGGCGTACTCACCGCAGCAGAACGGAGTGGCAGAGAGGAAGAACCTCACCATCATGAACATGGCGAGGAGCATGGTGAAGGAGAAGGGGCTACCAAAGAGTTTCTGGGCGGAAGGAGTACAGTGTGCGGTGTATCTACTGAACAGATGCCCCACAAAGAGCGTGAAGTTCATGACGCCGTTTGAAGCATGAAGTGGCTGGAAGCTGAGCGTGAAGCACCTAAGGGTCTTCGGGTGTGTAGCTCATGCTCACATCCCGGAACAGAGAAGGAAGAAGCTCGACGATCGGAGCGAGAAGTGTATCTTTGTTGGCTACGCTCTGGAGAGCAAGGCTTACAAGCTTTACAACCCGGTGACAGAGAAGGCCATAGTCTCGAGAGACGTGGTGTTTGAAGAAGGCAGCAGCTGGAGCTGGGATGAGAAGACGAGGAGCATGAAGGGCATGTTCTTCGAGGATGAAGATGAAGGAGGTCATGAGGCTGGAGCCGAGGATGGTGGAGTGGAGCCACCATCACCACCGAGCAGGAATTCAGGGGGAGCTTCCACCTCCCACTCAAGAGGGGAAAGCTCAAGTGAAGGAAATTCTGCAGGAGGCAGCGGGAGTCGGAGTGACTCTGAGAGTCCACCACCCAGGATGAAGAGGGTGGGGGAGCTCTATGAGGAGACAACCCCAATCCATACTAACTATTCATTGTATTGCCTCTTAGCAGATTGTGAGCCAAGGTCCTATGAAGAAGCTGCCCAGGAGAAATCTTAGAGGACGGCGATGGATGCCGAGATGGCTTCTATCAAGAAGAACGATACCTGGAGGCTAGTGGATCCACCGGCAGGCCACAAACCCCTCGGGGTGAAGTGGGTCTATAAGGTGAAGAAGAACAAAGATGGAGCTGTGGAGAAGCACAAGGCTAGGCTCGTCGTGAAGGGCTACAGGCAAGTCCAAGGAGTGGACTATGACGAGGTTTATGCCCCAGTGGCGAGGATTGACACCATTCGGTTGATCATCGCACTGCAGCTCATTATGGGTGGATAATCTTGCAAATGGATGTCGTGGCGGCATACTTGAATGGGTACCTGGAGGAGGATGTGTACATCGAGCAGCCTCCAGGGTATGTAGTAAAGGGCCAGGAGAGAAAAGTCTGCAAGCTAGACAGAGCCTTGTACGGGCTGAAGCAAGGAGCAAGGGCGTGGAATGAAAGGATAGATGCCTTCCTTCAGAAGCATGGATATGTGAAGTGTCCGTACGAGTATGCCCTGTATGTGAAGATAGAGGAGAACTGAGATATCATGGTCTTGTGTCTATACGTGGACGACATGATATTCACCGGGAATAACCCAACCATGCTTGAGGAGTTCAAGAGGCTTATGAAGAAGGAGTTCGAAATGACGGACTTGGGAGAGCTGAGTTATTTCCTGGGGGTTGAGGTGAAGCAGGAGGAAGACGGGATCTTCATATCCCAGAAGAAGTATGCAGAAGAAATTCTGAAGAAGTTCAGGATGGAGGGTAGCAAGGCTATCTCCACTCCAGCGGACCCAGGGACAAAGTTGAGGAAGGACTCTGAGGAGGAAGGTGTGGACCCGACGATGTTCAAGAGCCTAGTCGGGAGTCTAAGGTACTTGACCTTCACTAGGCCGGACATCATGTATGCGGTCGGGGTAGTAAGCAGGCACATGGAGGAGCCCAAGCAGGATCACTTCACCGCAGCGAAGCGAATCCTAAGATATGTGAACGGAACAAGGGACCATGGCCTGAAGTACTCATCAGGAGGAGAGTTTAAGCTAGTCGGCTACTCGGATAGCGACTATGGTGGAGACATCAATGATCGGAAGAGCACTTCCGGATACGGTTTTCACATGGGGACGGCGGCGTTCTCATGGAGCTCGAAGAATCAGGCTACTATAGCCTTGTTATCATGCGAAGCGGAGTATATAGCGGCGGCGGCATGCGCCTGCCAAGCCATCTGGCTCAGGAAGTTATTGGATGATTTGCATCATGGACAGGAAGGGCCAACGACAGTGTTAGTGGATAACATGTCGGCCATCCAGCTCGCGAAGAACCCGGTGCTGCATGGGAGGAGCAAGCACATCGAGACGAGGTATCATTTCCTTCGTGAGCAAGTGGAGCAGAAGACCGTGGAGGTCGTGTATTGCCCTACCGGAGAGCAGGTCGCAGATATTTTTACTAAGGCATTGAAGGCAGACACGTTCGCGAAGCTCAAAGGCAAGCTCGGCATGTGCGGCCAAGCTTGAGGGGGAGTTTGTTGGTTTGAGCTGTGTTGACTTGGTCAACAAGTTTTTTGGTTAAAAGTTTTATTATGTTTTTAAATGTATAGCTGGAGGAGAGAGAGACCCGCATTTATTGTGGAGAGAGGATGTAAAGTTTTGTTGCCTTTAAATAGGCATGTACCCCTTTGTATTTGAAAGTGGTGAATAGAAAAGTTGAAAAGCTTTCGGGAGAATTAAGAGAGAGAGAGAGGGTGAGAGTTTAGAGAGAGAGAGAGAGAGAGAGTGGAGTATTTATTATTCCCGCAGGAATAATTTATATCTCGCCTGTGCTCTTGCCTGTTCATCTCGCCATATTTATTCTCGCCAGCCTCCACCGCAGGAGATCTCGCAGCAGTTCACCTACAGGAATCTCGCCGGAGGGTTGGAGCTCGCTGAGTAGTGGAGTACTCGCAGGTGTGGAAGGCAGTAGGCTGCACCTTGCCGTGACTCAAGTGGAGAGCTCACCTGGTGGAGTTCTCGCCACTTTCATCTCGCTGCAGGACTGTGCATCTCGCCTGGAAGTTGTGGGAGTGTATCTCGCCGAGAGAGATAGAGCTCGCCTGCAGAGCTCGCACTCATTGGTGGTATTCTCGCCGGAGGACCTCGTGTAGTAGAGGGTTGTGCTCGCCGTGAGTTGAGGGAGTGCTCGCCGGAGTTGGAAGGAGAGCTCGCGTGGGGTGCATCTCGCGAGAATAGAAGGTCTCGCCGGAGTTGTGTTTTTGCCGTGAGTGTATTCGCCGTGAAGAGTTTGCGGGTGTGGAGGTGTTTGTCGGTGAGGAGTTTTCGCCGTGGTAGGTGTTCGCGTGAGAGTGCTCGCTGAAGTGGAGTGGTGTTTCGTCAAGGAGAGGTGCTCGTAGTGGTGGTGCCGAGAAAGTGAAGTCGCGTGCCCACGTCACGTTTCCAACACTCTTGAGATTTATAAGCTTGAATTTCAAGGCCGTGAGAGAATTACAATTTACAACTGAGAGGAGGATTTACGCGAATATAATCAGTGCTTTTTTGCACTATTAATTTCTATTTTGATGGCTTTAGGGTTTAGGTTGTCACTTTCATGCGCATTAGAACTTAATGTTTAGGTGGGGTTTCTTAGAGGTGCGGGATAAGCATATATATATGCAGTATTTTGAGCCGGCGAAGCAGGCAGATGGTGAAGTTTTGTAAACGACAGTCATGCTTGATATTTTATGTGTGCAGTTATATCATATTGGATGATACTAGAGCATGTATGTGATCCATCATGCATTTATTTACATGTATAGAACAAGCTATATATAATCATTATTGGTAAGGTTGTAGTTAGGAACCCGGTGAATGTCGCCGCCCGGGGCGAATGACGTCCCTCACGATAAAATCGTCGCTCACGTGACAAGTGTCGCCCACATGCGACAAGTGTCGCCCACATGCGACAAGTGTCGCCCACATGCGACAAGTGTCGGCATCCACGACAAGTGTCACCCCCCACGATAAATATCGCCCCCACGAAAAATATCGCATTGAATCGGGCCAGAGGCCTGTGCCTGTTACTCGTGTGTGTGTCTCTCTCTATATATATCTATCTATATATATATCTTTATCAATATATAAAGATATATCAAAATCATGAATTATCAAATCATTGAAGAATTTTTGAACGTTGGATCTGTCTACGTTATTCAGCAGCCGTCTAATATTTATATATTAAAAAAAAGTAAAAAAACGCTAGCTCTCCTAAACCTATAGACGGTGAAAGATCGAGAGAGAGAGAGAGAGAGAGAGAGGGGGGGGGGGGGGGGGGGGGAGAGAAAGAGAGAAAAAGAGAGGAAAGAGGGGCTGTGATTGTTAAGTTTTGAATTGAGCTAACGCCCGACGTTAGAGCTAACGCCGGCGTTAGGTCCTTCTCGCTGAGCTAATGCCAGCGTTGCAAGCTAACGCCCGCGTTAGCTCCTTCTCGCACCTCCCTCCTGTTTTGCCTATAAATAGAGGGGTACCCCCCTCTAAAGAGTATCCTCTACTTTGAGCGAGCTAGAGATACCAGAGTGCTTCCAGGCGAGCATCGAGCTTGGAGTAAGTTCGGCAAGAGAGTTACCCACTCGCGAGTTAACGCGGGGCGTTAGGAGCTAACGCGGGGCGTTGAGTGTGGCGAGTAGCGAGGTTTGTCTAGTAGCGACTATGGAGCTGAGGAGTGGGAGCAGCGAGCTTGCGAGGAGCAGAGCTAACGCTGGGCGTTAGCGTTAACGCCGGCGGTAGCGAGGAGCTAGTATCACCTGTGCGGTGCTCCGGAGGAGAAGCGGACCTTGTCCGTGACCAAGTTCTTTTCTACTTTTGGCTGTCGTGAATCAAGTTGGATGCAACTTGTGTTCAGCCCTGTCCTTTTGTAACTAGCTGCAAAGTATTATTTTTGGTGAAAGCCTGTGTTCATTTCTTGGTGTCCTTATTCTCCTGTTGATTGACGTGTTCTTCCGACTACAAAATATTTCACAGTGACCTGTGAGGCGGCTGGAAGGGGAGAGAGAGAGAGAGAAAGAGATGGAGGAGAGAGAGATAGAAAATGATAGGGCGGCGGGAGAGAGACAGGGAGAGAAAGAGGGAGAGAGGAGAGAGAGAGCATGAGGGAGAGAAAAAAATTTATTTTGAGCCGAGAGAGAGATAGAAAGTGATAGGGCGCGGGAGAGAGACAGAGAGAGGGAGAAAGAGGGAGAGAGAAGAGAGAGAGCATGAGGGAGAAAAAATATATATTATAATCTTAATGGATATTTTTTTACGATCATTTGGAGTACTCATATGTATATGTTGCGGGCGCAGCCCGCCTTGATATGAGCGCAGCCCGTGCGGAGACGTGCGAAGCCCGCCTGGATATGGCCAAAGGTGGCCCGACAGCATCGCGTTGGAGGCGGGCGAAGTCCGCCGTCATCGGGCCGGGTACTGTCGCGCTTGGCCGTAGGGGCGGAGACCCGTGTCGGGCACTTGTGTGTGTGTATATATATCTATACATATATGAAAAATCAGAATTTCATTATAACAATTTGTGGCCCGATAGCATCGCGTTGGAGGCGGGCTACCCGCCCGTGCGAAGATGCTCATATCCTAGAGAAGACAATGAACAAAATGATCACGATATTAATTGGAAATTTCCAACCCAACCTATAAAAATCAGAATTTATTCACTTAGTTGGCCAATTATCGTGTAAACCTTTAGAAGAACATGATTTCAGCATTAGGCTTATTCTGAATATTTCTTGGATCAATTTTATGAATCATGAGCATTCATCTTTAGTTTTAGCTGCATGGTACCTTTTTATGATTGTCATTCTTCAGCTTGATAGTCATATTATCATGAGCTAAACAATTTCATTATAACAATTTATGAAAAATCTGAACAAAGACATAAAAATCTATATCTATATAGTTGTTGTGAGTTTAAATTGAAATATGTCATGATGATAGGTGAATAATCAATACGATTAAGCAAACATTTCGCGATTGATGCCAACAATAGCATGAATATATTAAACATTTCATGCTTTCACTATAGTTATACAGAAGTAATCATTATATATTTCATTTAGATTTAACAGTCCAAGATTTACAGAAGAAACAATTTTGAGAAATTAAAGCCATTAAGCTTGATGCTCCCTTGCGGGGTCCGCCCGAAGGCAAACCACTAAGAAGAAAATGATGCGGGATGCGCCTGAAGGCAAACCACCAAGAAGAAAATGCATTAACATATAAGGAACTTTTCTAAGTAATTCATTGAGGTAGAGGGGGTTTGAGGGGCATGGAGAGAATGATGCATTCACATATAGAGAACTAAATCTAAGTAATCTATGAATAATTTATATGTGAATCAGTGCTCTGAGGATTCTGATGGGGAATGAAGCATTTTGAGTGAAAATAAAATCTATATGAAGTAAAAAAAAAACATCAGTCTCAGCATTTTCATTGATTCCAGCTAAAAAAATGTCACAAAAGCAGGCTAACCAAATATCGAAGTGATGAGGTATGACATCAGAACTTCAGCTAAATAAGTTAGTTAATGATACAGATTGATTATATGTAAACAAACTCATAGCCTTAGCCTTCATTCGGCTGAGTTTAATTTACAGTCAATAGATATCATTTACTTCATGATTAGGAAGTCAAACTCAACCATAAATATCACTTGATTGCTTCTGTGTTTTGCAGCTCAACCAACTATTGTAAATTATACTAACCATAAATATCTATGGTATTGTGGGATCATAATTCTGGGCTCTGATCCATTTGAAAAGTAAGTTGGGCACAAATAATTTAAGAAAAATCACCCCCACTATATATAAATCCAAGAGTCTGCATAATGACAGACTATGTGGGACAAAATAGAAAACAGATCTCTAATCAATTATAAAAGCTATACATTTACCATACTACAACTATTGCACGGGAAAAAGGGGGATGTAGATGACAAACGCAGTTGGGAGTCATAAAATTTTGAATCACAAATGCAGTTGGGAAACAAACAATTGGCAAACTTTTTTGGGAACCATACAACTGGCAAGCTCTTTTTGGGAAGTATATAGTTGGGAAGCTGAAGGGTTATCAATATATTTTCACAGTATTTTCATAGTTTTGTAAGCAGTATTTTCTTGGGTTAAGATACAGTTGGTGTCCTGGGTAAAGATATAGTTTTGTAAGCAGTATTTTCCTGGAAACATATTCCTTGTGTAAAGATACAGTTGAAACTTGACCTTCTCGTCAATTATGTCTGACTGAACTTGGAGTCCTCCTGTAGCAAAGTCATATAAGAAGAAAACATGATTATAAAACTATTAGGGAGGGATAAAGGGAAAAGGATCCGATCGGGATAAAAAATTCTCACCATTTTGTTTCAACTTCTGCAAAAATCAATATGATTTGTGAGATGCTCTGACATATAAACCTAATAGATAAATTGCAAAATTAATATTGTTCAACACTTAAAAAAAACTTTCATAAACAATTCACAATCTAATTAAGCAACATTGAAAATCCGACATCCATGAAGGAAATCATCCACCAAGTCAATAATGAATCCACAGTACTTGAATCCTAAAACAACAGCGTTATAATACTAAAATAACAACAACAGCCCTCTAGCGCTTCTTTTTCCTAATGAAGAGGCGAAGGATGAAGAGGCAGGGTATTGCCGGCTAAGAAAAACTCCATTGAGGGTAGTAGAGAATAGCAATAATATATTTTAGAAGAAACTATGATTAGAAAAGGAACATTATTTATTGCATTATTTATGAGCGGTTGTAGTAGAGAATAGCAAGAACTCCCTCCAGGTTTGCTAAATAGTTATGAAAATTTTACAGTAAAATATAACACGTTCCTTCACATTTTTTATGTTCAAAGGTTATAATGAATATATAATGATCAAATAAATATAAATTTCAACAAAATGAAATCTGCCACGAAACAGACATTTCAAAACAACTTGTAGTAGAATATAATGATCAAATAAATATAAACAGACACTGCCAAGGCGGGGGAGCCGTCGCGCGGGGCACGACGGCTCTCTGTGCACTGTCAATTGATTGAGCGTTTGAGAGCGGACGAGTTTGGGCAGAGGTACCGTCGCTGCTGGGGTACTGTCGAAGCGGAGATGGGCCTTTGCCCACTTCGAGATGGGGCTTTTCCTTCCTACCTGGACGGAGGTCCAGCAAATTCTCAAATTATCAATTAATATCTCATATGTACTATAATACATGCTTTAAAATGCATACTTCTAAAACACTGATTTTCTTTCCTATTACTGAAGTACTTGGGAGAAGGTAGCTTTAAATGCAGTGGCTTCTTTAATTTCTTGCATCCCAACCTCATATCTCCTCTTCCTTTTAAACCAGTAATGAAACAACTCCAGGCATCTCTATCATGCCAAATCAATGAAACAATAATAAAATCATAACTACTTGAATTTGAGAATTAGAATAATTATGCGTCATCATCAGAGCTTGTTCTTCTTACAGGCGTAATCTGCTTCTGACTGAAACACCAGAACATTTTATAATTCACAGGGCAAACCAATAGAAAGTAAAATGGCAAGCAAGTAGAATCAACTAAATGTATTCTTTCAACAAAACCCTATAAAAGCAGTGTAAAATATAATAAATAACATATTTTTTCAAGCCAACTGAAGGCTTCCACAAATGGTATCAGCAAACATAAATCCCAAAAAATATCACTCAAATCTAAAGTGTTCTACCACTAAGGTGCTTTTTTTTGAGAAAATAGTTTGTTTAATCATATTTAAAAACATTATTACATGATTAACATGACAAAATGAGTCAGATTAGTAACTAATAAAGTTTTTTAAAAAATTGATTGATAGACATTGTTTTTAAGGAGTGACCCAAAAAAAACTCTCGTAAAATAATGGCTGGCTAAATACTTGCTTCAGTCTTACATCATTCGATTGTGTCTACTCAACAGAAGGTGATTGAATATCATTTAGGGAGGTCATGAAGATGTCGCAAGGCATTGTTTCTTAGGAAACTGGTGCACAAATCATCTAAGTGAACCATTTACTAAAAGAAGGAAAGGAAACAAACCTGTAGTTGGGGCACTATGAAGCAGTGCCTGTACAGATAATACAGAAAAAAAGTATCCCTGAAACAGCTAGTTTAGAAAATTTTTCTAATGATTTTTGTGTTGAATTTATCTCTCCACCGGGTCATTTATTTGGCTCTCAAAATAAACAAACTAATTACCAAACACTTCAATCTCACCTCAGAGTTGAACACTTAGTGCACATCAGAGTTAAAATAAAATGAGATGTTGATATCCATCATTCAAGATGAGGATTTCATTGTAGTGCGGCAAAACTTTGAACAACTAAGATTAAGCAATTATAGTTGCAAAGCTGTGGACAATATTGCAGGAATATTATTAGCATCCTAATATAAAAAATAGAGCTGATTAATCCTCTTTTCTGAATATTATTAGAATTCTAACATCAAAAGAGAACTGAAGCAATTAGTTAAACACCTTGTGTGCAAAAAAAAAGGAGATCACACAGCAAAATAATTAAAAATCGCAATGAGAATAAACTAAACCATCATGATCTCATACTGAATGCAGGGCACCAACCAGCAGGGAAATTCAGCCATAAAGAGGCAAGTCAATCGGGGATCAGGTGGACTAAAATAACATAGTCTAATTAATCTGAAGTTGTAACATAGTTTAACATAGCTGCTTTCAGAGGCAAGTAATAAATTTCTCAATCACCTACTGGGCATGAATAAGAAGCCATCATCATAATCCATGAAAACTTTTATCAACTCACTTTATAACTATTATGGAGGTACTCAGACATCAATTAGGAAACATAAACAGAGAAATGCAGACCTCCACTGAAAAGCATTTTTACTGTTCTTTATTACGACCTTAATAATTTAATATTTTGTTTTCTAAGATTCAAACATTTTTGAAAGTGAAATCTATCTCATGAACAAAAACCATCAAATGAAACATTGTTTCATGTATCCTACAAATTTCAAAAGATGAAGAAAAGGTATTATTTGTGAATATATCGCACCTCATACAAAGTGCCTAATTGAAACCTTTGAGAAATGTCTGGAAATGCCTAAAAAAGTTAGATAAGACTTTAGTAAAAACAAAGAAGGCATAAAATATATTTCTGTAAAGAATTTAATTTTCGTAGAAGAATCAAAACTTGAAATAGTAATAATAAAACTAAGTCCAAATTTCTCTAAAGAGAAGCACATGCAGGAAGTATAAAGTGAGTGAAATTCATTATTTGAGATATGAAACAGTGAGTGAAATTTATTATATGAGAAGAAAAACTTACTCATGAGACATTGCTGCTCAAGAAAATATGCCTGAAATCTGAAACAATTGAGAGCAGTTGTAGATTAGGAACTGGAAGCATAAGAAAGCAGAACATGAAAATTCCTTCGATTCACACTCAATTGACGATCACAAAATAGCTCAAAAATCCCAACATATATGTATGTAAATTAAACTAAATCAACTAACCAACCAATATCCAGGTTGACTAATACCTCAAGAAATCAATTGAATAACTAAGAGGAAATTAAGTTAGGTTTACCCATAATTCAGAGGAAGAAGAAAATGATGAATTGATCATTACCAGTTTACCACCACCAAATCAAAGGCTCTCGGCTATCAAGGGATTTTCTGCCGTCTACAGTGACACATGAGAGGGAAGGACGCCTAAATCTTTTAGAGAGAGAGAGAAAGCCCTTGCTGTGAGCCATTAACGGGGATCAGAAATATGAGGGGGATGAAGGGGGGAGGGGAGCTCAATCTTGCCGGTTCAAGTGAGTGAGAAGGAGGTCACAGTTGTGTATAAGAAGGAGGGGAACTCGTGGATTCCGCCGAAGGGACGTCGGGGACGGCGAGCTTGAGCGGGCGAATCGCTGAAGAAGGTGGCGAACGCTGAAGAAGGGGACGGCGAGCTTGAGCGGGCTTGAGTGGACGGCGAGCTTGTGCGGGCGAATCGCTGAAGAAGAGGGCGAATGGACTTCTTCGCCTCTCGCGATGCCCAGTGAGAAGAAGCACGGAGGTGAAGAAGAAAAGGTCGCCGCCGATCTCGAGTTGCGAAGAGCAGATCTCGAGTTGCGAAGAGCAGAGAAACGCGGCAATAACGACGCGAACTGCCGCTTATTGGCTTGAATTGCGACGGACACTGTATCAGGCTATCAGCCGTACTGCTATTCTTTAGTTGCGACATACAAAAACATTACTGTAGAAACACGAAATATCTTTATATATATGTATAGATGTACGAGTGACAGGCACGGGCCTCCGGCCCTATGAAAGGCGACATTCGTTGTGGGAGCGTCATTCGTCGTGGCGGCGTCATTCGTCGTGGCGGCGATATTCGTTAGGGAGGGGGGGGGGGAACAATCGCCGTGGGGCGTCATTCATCGTGGGGGCAACATTCGTCGTGGGGGCGTCATTCTTCGTGGGGGCGAGATTTGTTGTCGGGGCAACATTCGTCGTGATTGCAACATTCGTCGTGGTTACAACATTCACCTTGGATGCAACATTCATCTTGAGAGCATCATTCATCGTAATAACATCATTCATCGCGAAACCAAAATTCATCATGGGCGCACAATTTTTCTATCGTGTTTTGCTTAGACAATACTTGACAAATAACTCAAATTACACCTATAATAGAACTTAAAAAGAATTAAAAGATGAATTGAATACATTTAAAATGTAAATGAAGATCTATTTGCTCCGCTTGACCATCTAACGGTCAATACTACAGAGCAACCCTGTAAGCATTCATCACAAAATCTATCGTGTTTTGCTTAGCCATTACTTGACTAATACCTCAAAGCACACCTATAATATAGAAATTAAAAAGAATTAAAGATGAATTAAATACACAATAGATGCAGCAATCGTCCAAACTCTCGTACCTGTATTAAACCAAGAAATTTTGTATAGAGGATCAGAGCAGAGACTGATGTTGCCACTATACAACTGAGCTTACTTGACAACTCAAGAAATCCTGCATATGTTACAAACACATAATATTTGATCAGTCTACAAAAAATAAAATGTTAATCATTTATTGCTGAAATTCTCATAAGTTTCACCACAATAGCCATATTCTTTAATACTAATAAAAATGTGCTCAAATGAAGTAAGAACTCAAAGTATCAATGCACAACGACTTACTAATCAAATTCATTAACCTCAATATTCTTCTGCTGGGAAAAGGAATCAATTTACAATTAAATTATGAAATATCAAATCCATTAAATGTTTAATGGAGACAAAACATAGAGGAAATCCTAAGCCCATTCAATGTGTAGATAATTTTATCAGCAGGTTGGCGAGATAATTTTTTTTATGAACATGTCTTTTGGGCATATAATCGAACACCTTATAAGAATTAACAACAATAAATTTTGAAAATTATAATTTGTGAGTTTAACGATCCGAACCTCTTGGGAATGATATTGTGGTTTCGGAGAGGGTTTTTTTCGATCGAAAACTTTGGAGAGCCTGGAATCAGAATTAGCAAAGGAAATAGAGGACCTTCTCAAGCTGGGCGATGGAGTTCTCTTCGAATTAATGACAGATGGAGAGATTTTTGATTGCATCTCAGAAGGACAACATCTTTAAATTGAAAAAGTAAAAAATATTACAGACACAAAAAAACCAACAAATTTGTGGAAATTTTACAGTACCTCAACCTAGAAGATTGCATCTTGAACACCGCCCAGATTCTAACTTCGCTGAAATCACGAAACCTTATGAAAACCTGTAGAAAACATGAGGCATACTGAAAGGTGAGGCGGTACCAAGATCAACGTTTTCAAGTTTTGATGGCTTCTGCCAGTTTAGACAGAATAGATTGAGAAGACTGTGCCGTCGTGGTGCGGATGTAGGTCGGCGGTATTGCTGTAGAAGTTGATGCCTCCAGCGTTTGCCTCCAGCGCTTTCCTCCAGCGCTTGCCTCTGCAGCGGGAAAGAACGGCGTGAAGTTGTGGCGTGGAGAGGATGTCGAGCGGGGGAGATCTGCAGCGGGAAACAACGGCGTGAAGTTGTGGCGTGGAGAGGATGTCGAGCGGGGGAGATCCGCGTGCCCTAGTATTTTTTGGAGATGTCGAGCGGGATTGAGGAGAGGGAGGAGTTATTAAAGCGCAACTTTTATGATCGGAGTAAAATGGACGGTGTTGATGAGATTTTGTCTCAATTTTCTTGTCATTGTAGTGTTATTTATCTTGCCATTTCCCATAATTGATATTTCTTTTTAATATAGTATAGATGTATGTACAAGTTCAAGATGCAATAAGCATACATTGTCTCTTATGTGTGACTAATTCTATGAGTACACGTAATGTATCATTGAGCGAGACGGAGTTCACAAGATGCTATTTAATTTATATAAAATATGTTTGTCACGAAATAATATGATAATGATTTTGAAACTATAGGTGTATTAAATATAATTTTATCAATAAGATTGTGTCAAAATATATAATTGAAAAAACGTGTCATAATTTTTTTTATAAAATTTATTTCTTGATCCAAAACTAATTAATCCTTCAAATGGTCATATAAAATTGTCTTTCTTTGACCGTCCGGAGGTTGCGGTGGCCTTTGCGGCTCGGGTGACGGTTGACTTTGCTCTGAACTCAGGTATGTTTGAAACTATAGCTAGCTTATAGCGCGGCTCCTTTCTCGGCGGATCAGCATTTAATTCATTCTTGATATATATCTCTTACAGCCAGTGGCGGATCCAGAAAATTATAAATGGGGATGCACAAAAAATTTCAAAACACAAATGCTAGCGGGGTGAGTAGGAGGGTCGTGAGTCACATGTTGAAAATTAATTTTGGGGGTGCACATTGCTGAACTTGGTCTGCGAATAGCCAAATTTGGTCTGCGAATAGCCAATTTTGGTCTGCAAATAGCCAACTTTGGTCCGCGAATAGCCAATATTTGTCCCAAAACAAACTAGTTACGTGACGTGAGAACTCTTCCATCTTATCGGAGCTGTTTCTTCCTCATATGGCCACCGTTTTTGACATATAAGTAGTCAAAATTTATTGTCTCGACGAGAGGAATCCAAATCCACTAACAATTTTGAAAAATAATGAGGGTGCACGTGTCCCTCGGGCCCCCCTCTGAATCCGCCCCTGCTTACAGCTGCTCTCTTTATTTTTGAAATTGCTTGTATTTTGTTTTGTTCCCTTTCTCCCTTTCTTCACATGCACACTTGAGCTTCTCCATTCAGAGCTAGCTTTCTACTTAATGCATGATACATGCATAGGTTCGAGACCGAGTTCACAAAATATTTATGACTAGAGAGAATATAAAAAAAACACAAATTAGAAAGGCGGTTGTTATTCTCAAATTGCGTTTGTCTATTCGCAGCTCTAAAGGAAGTCAAATTTTGCTATTAAAAAAATTTTGGCCATCCTCTTCGCCTTCCTCACCACACCGGAGAGAGTAACCCTGACTATCTAAATCTTCCCAAACAAACCATCCCAGCTATCTAAATCTTCCCAAACAAATCGAGATCGCATGAACCTCGAAGGAATCGTCTTTCTTCTTCTTCAACTTGGTCTCTATCTCCGCATTCATTTTATGAATAACGATCCGTGCACATATTGAAGTGCTCAGAAGGTCGTCGGAGACATGTTCCTTGCTCAGGAGAATGAAGGCCTTGACTGCTCAAGTTTAAAATTGGTCTTGTAAACTCAATAAAGTTGGGATAGACATTTATGATCTGCGAATAACAATTGCCATAAGAAAATACAGCCGTGTGTTTTGGACCTTTCAAAACTTACAACCGTCGGAATTTTTATATTGCTCTAATGCATACGAAGCATAGAAAATATTTCTCTACAATTGAAGATGAATAGAGAGTTCAAACACTTTTCCACAATCCATAATTACTACGTATAAATTGATTAAAGATTAAGACTTCGTTTGGCGGGCTTATTTGCTCTGGTGAGTTTGATCAAAAACGCAATTATCATAGAATGTATGTTTGACATGACAAAGGTTACGACCGCTACTACAAAAATAAACTATTTTGTGCATAAAATGCATGAAATTTTTTAGGTGAGGTCTGACATTCACGAACGATGGTTCATGACCAATGTGTTCACGACCGCCACCGCCGCGCCAAACGAAGCCTAAAGCAAAATAAAAGCTAAACGAAAAAGAGTTTAAAATTTATAGTGGTTCTCGCTCTGAAAATTATCTCACACACTTTGGGAATTCACTGGCTATCCAGGTCAGAGCCTTTTTCACCGGAGAATCAAGAATTCAAAGCTGTTCTTCGCTGTTCATGTGATTTCCTTCGCTGTTCATGCGACATTAGAGAATATTACAAAAAACACAGGCTTATATGTGGGTTTTATGACTATATGTAAGGCAGAATTGTTAAATCAATAAGACCGAGTTCACAAAATATTAATGAATTTTATATAATATGTGTTGCGGGTCGCTCGATGCTCAGAGAGTTGCTTGAAGTCCAGGTTTCGGTTTCCTCCCTCGGAGGAGGCTATTGATGTGTTTCGGTTCTGCGGTGTTCCGATTACCCAGTTCATCCCAGCTGGGATGGCGAGGATAATGAGGATGCATGATAGTGTTCTTCCGGGAGCACAACGTGATTTTCTCTGGAGGTCTTCAAAGACTGGTGCGAGTATTCAACATTTCTAGTAGATTAGTTGATTTGTTTGCTTTTTCATTCAATGAAAACATTAAATTTGTGGTAATATTAATATTCCTTGTCAAACTTTCTCGTTAGTATTTGTAACGGGGGAGTTTATGAAATATGAATTTTCAAATGAATTTTTATAGCAACTAAAATTATATAAAATTTCATATCATGTTTATCAGATTTTTGTCAATTGAGTTGTTCATGTTTATCCGAATTTCACGCTTTTATAAACGTCACAAAAATTATCGCTACGCTTAGAAATCGTCACTAAATACATAAAAAAAATGTCACCGTATAACGATTTTGTTATAGTGATCTCTTGTGCCGAGCTCAACATTGACTTTAGGAGAGGAAGTTGCTATAGACTTCAGGGTGATTTCTTCGAAGAAGAAACATCACTACTTTTAAGATTTCAACCAAACTAAATCTAAACAACCAATATTTATCCAGATTTTTGCAAATTCTGACTTGCACAATAAAGAATTTAAGATCAACAGTGTGATGAACCGAGTAGCGAAGTCGTTCAAAAACAAAATGATGAAGCAACATAAAGATTAGACTTAGAAAATTCGCAATCAACTTTATTTTTCTGCAAACATTTCACACGCGCATAAATCACGGAAATTGAGGTTAAGGAAGGAGAACATGAACAACATCAACATTGAACTCATGACCAAGTAGATAGAAGCTACTTTTAAGCCTTGAAACACGAAGAGTCAAGACAAACAGATAGTCAGACAGAGATCGAGAATCATTCCACTATTCACATATGTTCACCCTCGGAAAGCAAGAATAACGAGGAAAGAAATCATCGACGCGAGGACAAAGGCATGATCTTCTGCGGCCTTGATTGTCGAGGCGCCGCTCGGGGGAGTACTAAAGCACTCGTCAAACCGACAAAGAGGTGGAGCCACGACTACTCCATAAAACATGAAGAGAAGAGAAACAATCTTCAAGACGAATCCAAACATTTCCATATAGTCTTGGAAGAGGAGACGAAGTTTTTTCCTGTTGGAGTGGAGAATGAAAACATGGCAGTTGTGTTTATATAGAGAGGGAGAAGGAAGAGGGTAATGAATACTCCATATTTAAATAGTAATAATATTAATAATAAACCGGTTCAATTGATGCTGCTATATGTTTCTATGATGGATGAACCGGTTCAACCGAGACTGCTATTTCTATGCTTATCTTAAGGCGTTCTTGTTTGTCTCCTGCATTTGAATTTGCTTGCTAGCCCATGTCCACCTGTCAACTAATTTATATATAGTGCATCGGGTGGCCCATTCGACAGTATCCCGATCACGATAGTGCTGCGATACAATAACACTCTTGCGCCGCTCGCAGCCCCCCGAGCATATTAATTAGAAAATAGAGTGATATTCGGAGTACTGCGCTCGGGGGCCGTGAGTGGCGGGAGCGTCATCGTGCTATGTGGATGTACAACCCATATTCGTCGAGGGTGGACCCAGTCAGGCCACCTAGACAGAAGTCAAAGGTCAAAGCAGCAGTCAATGTCAACAAGAAAGCTAGCAATTGAAGGTCTCTGGGCTACTATGGGCGAGCATCCCCTATGCTCGCCAGGTGGGGGCGACTAGCTGGAATTTCGCCGAGCGTGAGCGAGTATCCCTCTTACTCGTCGGGTTCTATATAACCCGGCCCCTCTTTGATTTGCCTATAAATAGGACCCCATGGGTACTTGGATTAGCTAGCACTTTTGGCTGAGTTCTTAGACCTCGTTTTTGAAGTCTCGGACAGTAAGATCTTGACCATCCCCCTTGGTCACCAGTCTAGATACTCGCCAAGTAGGTGCCTTCATAGTATCCTGCTCGGCCATTTTGGTTATGGAGGAAAAGTTTCTTCTAATCTTCTGGGTACATGGTGGGATTCCCCCGCCACAGCGCCTCAGGTCTTTTTTTTTTAGTTCCCGTCGTCCCTTTGCCCTTGCCCTTCGATCCGTGGAGTTGAATCGCCAGACCTGTAACCTTAACTTGCATTGATCTAAATTTTGTGGCCGAGTTTTTCTAGGCTCCAACAACGACTGTCGTGGCCGAGGTACTCTCGCTGCCGCCGCACGGGTCCACGATTGTCTCTCATATATATTATAAGTTAAATTTTATTTTTTTCAAGTTTATATAAAATAAATTAAAGAGTTTTTTTAGAAGTCTATACAGGACAAATTAAATAGTTTTTTAGTTGAACTGACTTTTTATCGGATAGATTATAATATGTTTTGATATTTAAAATTGTATATATAATTTATATTAGTAGGTAATGACTTGGTGAAATCTATTTATGTGCATGCTGACATCCACGATTTATTCAATCCGTGTGGCCATGCGGTGAGCGAAGGGCGAATGACTGCCACTGGGTCATAATATCTATTATTATTATATATAAATATTGACGGTGTTCTTTAAAAAAATAAAAGTGGTATGATTGGGCCGGAGGGGTCAGTACTGCAACCGGCTCGTCGAGGCGATTTCTGTTAGAATTGAAGTGAGCTAGCGCCAGCGCTAGCTCAGTTTCTAGAAGATCTTTTCCTTTGCATGTAAATAGGAGGGGTAGAACCCCTCTAATTGTATGCATTCAGATAGTGACGAGTATCATCAACTTTGAGCGAGTTTGAGATACCAGAGTGCCACATAGCGAGCAGCTAACCCAGAGTCAGTTCGGCTAGCGACTAGGGAGAGTTCCTTACTCGCGAGATAGCGCCAACGTTAGTGGTTAGCGCCTGCGGTAGCGAGAAGAGGAGGAAGCGAAGAGTAGCGAGCTTGCGAGTAACGAGATTGCGAGTAGCGAGCTTGAGAGCTAGCGCCCGCGGTAGCGAGTAGCGAGTATCACCTACGTGGTGTGCTCCGGAGGAGAAGCGGACACTGTCCGTGACCAGTTTCTTTACTACAATTAGCTGTTGTGAATCAAATTGGATGCAACTTGTTTTCAGCCATGTTCATTTGTAACTAGCTGACAAGTTTTATTAATTGTGAAAGTTTGTGTTCATCTCTTGGTGTCCTTATTCCCTTGTTGGTTGATGTGTTCTTCCGAGCACGAGTAAAATATTTCACATGGTATCATAGAGATAGTGGGAACATGGACTGAGAAACCAAGATGGACGGCGGAGGAGGGTATGCTAGAGGACTTGACATTGAGCTGCTTACTCAGACCAACTACAAGAAGTGAAAGTCTTGTATGGAGAGCTACCTTCTTGGAGAGGACCTCTGAGAGGTTATTGGTGGAGATGAACAGGAGGAGGTTCTAGCGACCGAAGGAAATGGTCCAGCGGTGAGGACTTGGAGGAAGACTAACGCCAAGGCGGAGTTCACTCTGAAGAGAGCTATTTCACCTGACTTGATTGACCACATAATAGGTTGCAAGTTAGCGTCTGGCATCTGGAAAGCCCTCGATGGGCTATTCAACAAGAAGAATGTAGCGCGGCTACAATTCCTGGAGAATGAGTTGGCACAGTCCACTCAAGGAGAGATGGCGATATCCACCTTCTTCCTGAAGGTGAAGAACTTATGTGTGGGGGGGGGGGGGGGAGATCTCGGCCTTAGGCCCAGAAGAGCCGATCTCAGAGGCGAAGTTGAAGCGTCACATACTCCGAGGCTTGAGGAAGGAGTATGTCCCCTTCGTTACTTCTGTGCAAGGATAAGCTACTCGGCCCTTCTTATTGGAGTTACAAGGAGGGGAGCTTCAATTCGTGAGTATGGTCTCCTGCTTCTTTGCAGGACCACTCGATGAGAGGGAACCTGCCTGCTTTGATGATGCAACTGACATCAAGGAGTGGGACGCAGTCATGATTGAGGAGATGAAGGCCCTAGAGAAGAATGAAACATGGGACCTGGTTCCCATGGTGGAGGGCATCAGACCTGTCACCTGCAAATGGGTGTACAAGGTTAAAAAGAGAGCTGATGGAGAAGTAGAGCGGTACAAGGCGAGGTTTGTCGCTCGAGGATTCTCACAGACCTATGGAGAGGACTACGAGGAGACATTTAGTCATGTCGCAAAGATGACGCTGGTAAGGACGGTCATCGCTCTGGCGGCGTGCCGAGATTGGAAGCTGTGGCAGCTTGATGTGAAGAACACATTTCTATACAAAGAGATTGACAAGGACATATTCATGGTGCAACCACCTGGATACGTGTCCAAGTCACTTCCACATCACGTCTGCAAACTGAAGAAGGCTCTCTATGGGTTGAAACAGGCGCCGAGAGCCTGGTATGGAAAGATTACGGAGTACTTGCAGTTCTGTGGCTATGGTGCCTCCGACTCAGACTCTGGCATGTTCATGAAGAAGAGTGCCGGTCTTCACGTGCTGGTGCTACTGTATGTCGACGATATGATCGTAACAGGGAACAACCCTGAGGAGGTCGCGACGCTGAGACAACAACTCTCCATATGATTCGAGATGAAGGATCTTGGTAAACTGCACCATTTTCTTGGCCTTCAAGTTGAGAAGAGAAGAGGCGGGTTGTACGTTTCCCATAGGGCTTATGCCGAGAGGATCGTCAAGAGATTCAGCATGAAGGAGGGGAAGAGCAATTCCGTTCCACTGGAGGCTGGGTTGAAGCTTCGGAAGGAAGTAGGGAGGATTCTTCCTAATCCGAAGATCTTTCGGGCACTGATGGGGAGTCTAATCTACCTGACTATCACAAGGCTGGACATCGCCTTTGCTGTCGGCCGAGTTAGTCGGTATATGCAAGAGCCATGGAAGCCTCATCTAGAGGCAGCTAAAGGGATTCTGAAGTATGTGAAGGGAATCCTTGAGATGGGGTTGTCCTATGGAGAGAAGTCTGACTTCAAGCTGCATGGGTACACAGATGCATACTACGGAGGTGACGCTGATGATCGCAAGTCGACATCAGGTTACGTGTTTTTGTGTGGAGCTGCTGCTATCTCGTGGTGTAGCAAGAAGCAGGACTCTATTTCCTTTTCTACCATGGAGGTCGAGTACAAGGTGTCGTCCTTAGCAGCTCAGGTGTGTGTCTGGCTGAGGAGACTAGTGGAGGATGTGGACGAGGAGGTCAGCGGACCTACTGTGCTTCGCAGGGACAATGAGAGTGACTTGAAACTGATAACCAACCTAGTGTGTCATGCAAGGACCAAGCACATAGAGATCGAGCATCACTTCATCAGAGAGAAGGTGTTAGGTGGATTGATCGTAGTGGATCATGTGCGAAGTGAAGACAACCTTGCGGATATATTCACGAAGCCCCTATCTGCGGGGCCGTTCCGGAGGCTTCGCTCGTTGCTTGGAGTTGTTTCCGGAGCTCACTTCAAGGGGGAGTGTTAGAATTGAAGTGAGCTAGCGCCTGCACTAGGGCTAGCATCAGCGCTAGCTCAGCTTCTAGAAGACCTCCTCCCTTGCCTATAAATAGGAGGGGTAGACCCCCTCTAAATGTATGCATGCAGATAGTTGTTGAAATTGTTGAAGTGGAAGTTTGGAGGTTTTTGGATCTGGGCGGTCTGGGTGAGGTCGGGCGGTCTGGCGAGTTCGCGCGAACTAACGGTCTGATTCTGCGGTCAGGCAAGTTTGCCGACTTGGCGGTCTGGATCGGCGGTTTGGCATGATCTGTGCCTAGTCGCGGTCTCCCGGGTTGACTGTTGGTCTGGTCCAAAGTCTGCTGAAGGAGGAGCCGCGCGGTCTGTGCGTGATCGCGTGGCAGGCTGTCCTCTTCAAGGCTGTGGCGGTCTGGTGTGACCGCACAGCTTGATCAAGGTTCTCTTCAGGATGCGGTCTGATAGCTGACCGGGCCTTCTGGGAGAGTTCGCGGACTAAGGGTCTTAGTCGCGCGGTCTCAGCTCGCGGTCTCAGGAGGAGGCTGGCTTGCGAGCTGGTTGCTGTTCGCGGTCTCAGGAGGAGATCGGCATGCGGACAGGAGTTCGCGGTCTGATGGCGAACTGACTGTGTTCGCGGTCTCGTGCGAACACAGGTGGTGAACAGCTTCGGGCGGTCTGGCGATCTTCGTTGAAGTCGCGATCTGCCGTGAGAGCAGCGGTCTCTCATGGCTGATGTGTGAAGCTGGCGGGTTCACCAAAATGAAGCAGGAGTTCGGCTGCTGATCGCGGGTTGACCGGTTTGGTCACGCGGTCTGAGGGGTGGTGATCCTATCTCATAGGGTGGTGACTGGATCAGGTCGCATGCCTATAAATAGGAGGCCACCGTAGCAGCAAAAAGAGAACACACCAAGTGTAAGCTGAGTTCGCGTCTTTCGTGCGGTCTGTGTTTTCTGACCGAGCGGTCTCTGATCGAATTCTTCTTGTGCAGCTTCTGCGGATAGTGCGGGCAGCAGCGATCACCTCTTCCTCTGAAAGTGTTCGGGCGGTCTGCGGCTTGGAGTTGTGTTGCTGGAGTTTGGGAAAATCAGGAGGTCGAAAGAAGGGAGCGGTCTGTGCAGCGGTTTGGTGGTGGTCTGAGGTCGGCAGGGTGTTGCGGTCTAGCAACAGGAGGAGATCGCAAGGGAGATCGCGCGGTCTGTGCAAGAGAGGTCGCGCGGGTTGTGCGGTCTGAAGTCTTTCAGTATTCTTCTCTGTATTGGTTCTGGAGTGTTGTGCTGACGAAATCATGTCTCGTCAAGCATGTCTTGCCCTGTAACTGAAGTTAGAAAATCAATAAAGATCAATTGTTTGCCCCAAATTGTTTCTGGTTGTTTTGGCTTGTAACTCTAGTTGTTATTCCTGATTGCTCTCACAGGGTCCGGCAAAAATTTGACATGGTATCAGAGCCAGGTTGGAGTGGTTAGAGCAGTGAATAACTTAGAGTAGCCATCGCCTTTGTGAAGAAGGAACCAGAGGGAAAACAATGGAAGGCGGATTTGCAAGAGGTCTTGGGATTGATATGCTTACTTCGACCAACTTTAAGAAGTGGAGGTCATGTATGCAGAGCTATCTTCTAGGGGAGGACCTCTGGGAGGTTGTTGGAGGAGATGCAACTGAAGAGGTGAAGGCAACGGAAGCAGGTGATAATGGTCCGGCTGTGAGGGCGTGGAGAAAGACCAATGCTAAAGCCGAGTTCACCTTGAAGCGTGCCATCTCACCGGAACTATTTGATCACATCTTAGGGTGTGGATCAGCTGCCGAAATCTGGAGAGCCCTTGATGGGCTGTTTAACAAGAAGAATGTGGCGAGGCTGCAGTTCTTGGAGAATGAGCTGGCAAGGTCGGCTCAGGGTGATCTTTCTATCTCAAACTTCTTTCTGAAGATGAAGAACCTCTGCGCTGAGATATCAGCACTGGATCCTGATGAGCCTATCTCTGAGGCGAAGCTGAAGAGGCACATCATCCGCGGCCTGCGGAAGGAATATGTTGCCTTTGTGACGTCAGTGCAGGGATGGGCAAATCAGCCGTCTCTGCTAGAGCTGGAGAATCTGCTAGCTTCGCAGGAAAGTCTGGCAAGGCAGATGGCGGGAGTGTCAGTGACTGGGGGAGACGGCGAGGTGCTCTTCTCAGGGAAGAAGAAGAAGTGGGAGAAGAAGAAAAAGATCGCGGGAGGCTATGGGCCTTCAACTTCTGGGCAGCAAGAAAGGGGGTATGCTCCCAAGGCTGACGGGAAGAAGAAGGGGGAAGGTCCGAGATGCTTCAAGTGCGGGAAGGTTGGGCACTTCAAGAAGGAATGCCCAGTTGTTACTCAATCAGGGCATGTTGCTGGAAAGGTGGAAGTGGAGGCCAGGCACATTGATGGAGGATGGGGAGGAGCCTTCTCGGCTTCGGTTGAAGCCTCGGCTACTATCAACTATCAAGAGGACTGGATCGTGGACTCGGGGTGTGGTCATCACCTCACCGGAGATGAGTCGAAGCTTTCATCAGCACAACCCTATACAGGTAACAATGCTATCATCACCGCTGATAATACTGTGCATCCAGTCGAGAAGGTGGGGGTTGTTTCTTTGGGCAGTGATAGAGGGCCACTTACCTTGAAGAGTGTCTATCATGTGCCCGGGATGAAGAAAAACCTCTTCTCAGTAACCAACGCTGTTGACGCTGGGTATCACGTTCTGTTCGGCCCAACAGAAGTGAAATTTCTACGAAATGTAGAGGCCGTGAAGGCGGAGGTCGTTCATGTTGGGAGACGGGCAAAGGACTTGTTCGTTTTGTCGACAAGTTCCTACGTCGACAAGATGAAGACGAATGATGGTGCCGTGATATGGCATGAGAGGTTGGGGCATGTAGGAATGGACAAGCTGAAAGCTATGGCGGTGAGAGGTCTGGTCAAGGGCCTGCCAAGTCTATCTTCCTACGGAGAAGGTCATGTTTGCGCAGGATGTCAGTTCGGTAAGTCTCATCGACTACCGTTTGACAAGTCGCAGACAAGGAGTAGTGTGCCGTTGGAGTGCGTCCACGGTGACTTGATGGGACCTACTGCTACCCCAAGCCTCGGAGGCAGCAGGTATATGCTGGTGCTGATCGATGATTACACCAGATATGTCTGGGTTTATTTCCTGAAGGAGAAGGCGGAAGCGTTTGCCAAGTTTGTGGAGTTCAAGGAGCTCGTGGAAGGTCGGCTGAATCTGCGGATCAAGAAGCTGAGGACGGACAACGGAGGAGAGTTCACCTCTGCTGAGTTCTCCAGTTTTTGCAGGAAGGCAGGCATCCGGAGGGAGCTTACTTGTGCACATACTCCACAGCAGAACGGTGTTGCAGAGCGGAAGATCCGTCATCTGACGGAGACCTGCAAGTGTTGGCTGCATGCCAAGAGTATCCCAAAGTCCTTCTGGGCGGAGGGAATGTCTTGTGCTGCTTACGTCATCAACAGGATGCCTCTGAGCCCCATCAACATGTTGACCCCGCATGAGATGATGTTCAAGGAGAAGCCAAGCGTGGCACACCTTCGGGTGTTCGGTTCCACCTGTTACGTGCACATCCCTGATGCTCTTCGGACAAAGCTAGAAGCGAAGGCTAGGAAGCTAGTCTTTGTGGGATACGATGAGAGGAAGAAAGGGTGGAAGTGCATGGACCCGGAGACGCGGAGATTTGTTGTATCTCGCGACGTCGTGTTCGATGAGGTGACATCTTACAGGGGGTCCTCTGGAGTGGAGTTACCAGAGAGCAGGGTGGAGGAGCCGGAGCAAGCTGTGGAAAATCTTCAGGTGGAGCTACCTGTGTCACAAGGTGGTCCATCGCCTTCTAGTTCTGAGACGGGAGCTTCTGGTTCAGGGAGCAGGGGGAGCAATGCTCCTAGCACATCTGGAAGAGGAGCTAGGGAAGAAGCAGCTGAAGATGATGCGGTTCAGGGGAAGGAGCTGAGGAGATCGAAGCGAGCGATCATCGCCCCTGATCGCTATACAGGAGGAAACACCGTGAGCTTTGTCTCATGTTTCTTCGCTGGTCCCTTAGATGAGAGGGAACCGTCGAGCTTTGAGAAGGCCAGAGGCGTGAAGGAGTGGGATGTTGCAATGCAAGAAGAGATGTCAGCTCTTGAGAAAAATGAGACCTGGTCTCTTGTGCCCAAGCCTAAGGGCACCACTCCTGTTACATGCAAGTGGGTCTACAAGCTGAAGAAGAAGGCTGACGGTAGTATCGAGCGGTACAAGGCTCGCCTTGTAGCTCGGGGGTTCTCGCAGCAATACGGTGAAGATTACGAGGAGACTTTCAGTCCGGTGGCAAAAATGACTTCAGTTCGTTTTATTATTGCCTTGGCGGCGTTCAGTGGATGGAAGATTTGGCAGCTCGACGTCAAGAACGCCTTCTTGTACGGTGAGATTGACAAGGATATCTTCATGGTCCAGCCTCCAGGCTTTGTGTCTGAAGATTTTCCGGAGCATGTCTGCAAGTTGAAGAAGGCCCTGTATGGGTTGAAGCAAGCGCCGAGGGCGTGGTATGGGAAGATCGCAGAATATCTCTTATTCTGTGGATTTGGGGCTTCAGACTCAGACTCAAGCTTGTTCGTCAAGAAGAGCGGGGAGCTTCAAGTCATCGTGCTGTTATACGTCGACGATATGATCGTGACGGGGAACTCGAAGGAGGAGGTAGCGCAGCTTCGGGCCGAGCTGTCTATCAGGTTCGAGATGAAGGACTTAGGTGAACTTCACCATTTCCTTGGACTCGAGGTGCAGAGGAAGGAAGGTGGAGTGCTGGTGACCCAGGCCGGCTATGCGGAGCGAATCGTGGAGCGATTCGGCATGAAGGAAGGGAAGTGCACTTCCACACCTCTGGATAAAGCTATGAAGCTTCGGAAGGATGAGGGGAGGATCATGCAAGATCCGTTGGTGTTCCGAGCTCTAGTTGGGAGCTTGATTTATCTGACGATCACGAGGCCGGATATTGCATATGCAGTTGGCAGAGTGAGTCGATATATGGCGGAGCCACGGGTACCTCATCTGCTAGCGGCCAAGAACATTCTGAAGTATGTCAAGGCGACCTCGGACATGGGTCTCCTGTACCAGAGGGATGCGGACTTCAAGGTGCACGGGTTCATGGATGCTGACTACGGAGGAGATTCGGATGATCGGAAGTCGACGTCTGGATTCGTCTTCATGGCGAGCCCCACAGCTATTTCATGGTGCAGCAAGAAACAAGATTCCGTGTCAGTCTCTACCACGGAAGCGGAATACAAGGCTTCGGCTTTGGCAGCTCAAGAAGCCATCTGGCTTAGGAGGTTGGTGGGAGACGTCCATAAGGAGGTTCGGGAGCCGACTCTGCTACGCGGTGACAACGAGAGTGCTCTCAAACTGGTAACCAATCCAGTTTGTCACGCGAGGACCAAGCATATCGAGATCGAGCATCACTTCATACGGGAGAAGGTGCTGGAGGGATCTCTTTCGGTCGGGCATGTGCAGAGTGCGGACAATGTCGCAGACATCTTCACAAAGGCGCTGGCAAAGGGGCCGTTCACACGGCTAAGGAGCTTACTGGGGCTGGTTTCAACTTCCCACTTCAAGGGGGAGTGTTGAAATTGTTGAAGTGGAAGTTTGGAGGTTTTTGGATCTGGGCGGTCTGGGTGAGGTCGGGCGGTCTGGCGAGTTCGCGCGAACTAACGGTCTGATTCTGCGGTCAGGCAAGTTTGCCGACTTGGCGGTCTGGATCGGCGGTTTGGCATGATCTGTGCCTAGTCGCGGTCTCCCGGGTTGACTGTTGGTCTGGTCCAAAGTCTGCTGAAGGAGGAGCCGCGCGGTCTGTGCGTGATCGCGTGGCAGGCTGTCCTCTTCAAGGCTGTGGCGGTCTGGTGTGACCGCACAGCTTGATCAAGGTTCTCTTCAGGATGCGGTCTGATAGCTGACCGGGCCTTCTGGGAGAGTTCGCGGACTAAGGGTCTTAGTCGCGCGGTCTCAGCTCGCGGTCTCAGGAGGAGGCTGGCTTGCGAGCTGGTTGCTGTTCGCGGTCTCAGGAGGAGATCGGCATGCGGACAGGAGTTCGCGGTCTGATGGCGAACTGACTGTGTTCGCGGTCTCGTGCGAACACAGGTGGTGAACAGCTTCGGGCGGTCTGGCGATCTTCGTTGAAGTCGCGATCTGCCGTGAGAGCAGCGGTCTCTCATGGCTGATGTGTGAAGCTGGCGGGTTCACCAAAATGAAGCAGGAGTTCGGCTGCTGATCGCGGGTTGACCGGTTTGGTCACGCGGTCTGAGGGGTGGTGATCCTATCTCATAGGGTGGTGACTGGATCAGGTCGCATGCCTATAAATAGGAGGCCACTGTAGCAGCAAAAAGAGAACACACCAAGTGTAAGCTGAGTTCGCGTCTTTCGTGCGGTCTGTGTTTTCTGACCGAGCGGTCTCTGATCGAATTCTTCTTGTGCAGCTTCTGCGGATAGTGCGGGCAGCAGCGATCACCTCTTCCTCTGAAAGTGTTCGGGCGGTCTGCGGCTTGGAGTTGTGTTGCTGGAGTTTGGGAAGATCAGGAGGTCGAAAGAAGGGAGCGGTCTGTGCAGCGGTTTGGTGGTGGTCTGAGGTCGGCAGGGTGTTGCGGTCTAGCAACAGGAGGAGATCGCAAGGGAGATCGCGCGGTCTGTGCAAGAGAGGTCGCGCGGGTTGTGCGGTCTGAAGTCTTTCAGTATTCTTCTCTGTATTGGTTCTGGAGTGTTGTGCTGACGAAATCATGTCTCGTCAAGCATGTCTTGCCCTGTAACTGAAGTTAGAAAATCAATAAAGATCAATTGTTTGCCCCAAATTGTTTCTGGTTGTTTTGGCTTGTAACTCTAGTTGTTATTCCTGCTTGCTCTCACAAGGTCCGGCAAAAATTTCACAATAGTGACGAGTATCATCAACTTTGAGCGAGTTTGAGATACTAGAGTGTCACCTAGCGAGCAGCGAACCCGGAGTCAGTTCGGCTAGCGACTAGAGATAGTTCTTTACTCGCGAGATAGCGCCGACGTTAGTGGTTAGCGTCTGCGGTAGCGAGAAGAGGAGGAAGCGAAGAGTAGCAAGCTTGCGAGTAACGAGATTGCGAGTAGTAGCTTGAGACCTAGCGCCCGCGGTAGCGAGTATCACCTACGTGGTGTGCTCCGAAGGAGAAGCAGACACTGTCCGTGACCAGTTTCTTTACTACTATTGGCTTTTGTGAATCAAGTTGGATGCAACTTATTTTCAGCCATGTTCATTTGTAACTAGTTGTCAAGCTTTATTAATTGTGAATGTTTGTGTTCATCTCTTGGTGTCTTTATTTTCTTGTTGGTTGACGTGTTCTTCCGACCACGAGTAAAATATTTCGCATTTCAGCGCGCCAAATTTTGTGCAAATCTGAATCCGTCTGACTCCTCAAGTAGCCCGGGCCAGTCACCCCCTTCATCGCATTCCAATGTTTTGATGAGCTCATTCTTCACGTTCTTGTCAAATCTCTTGACCCACTATTATCTCTGCATGCCCATACGCTACATGACACACAATGTTGATTGTGTCGAGTGTGTATCAAATTCAATCTCAGGTGCTCTTCATTCTCGTATATCTTTTTGAGGGTGATTAAGTCTAATTGAAATCATGTTACATTGTTACTCACTCCTTCCCATGTACTTTTGGGAGAAACTCGCTCTACTGCTCCGGATGTCGATCACAAGCAAGGTCATGCTATTGATGATTGTAAGAAGACTAAGAAAATCTCTCCCGAAGTTTTTGTTCGAGCTCCAGTGAATCTGCTAGCCGATAGTGGTACGTCTACTGTGAAGTCTCTTTCCCAGGTGTTGGAGACCACTCTTTCCCAGGTGTTGGAGACCATGTTGGTGGCTCCACCCACTGTGACTCCTCATGCTGTGGTAAGTCAGCTAGCGGTCCGCCCTTCTTTGTCTTCTCACGAAATTCATGTTCGAGCTTTGGTGGATTTGTTGGTGGCTCTACTATGTCTCTTCCCCTGAGGGCGGTGTACCTCTACTATGTCTCTTCCCCTGAGGGCGGAGACTCTGTTGGTGGCTCAAACTACTTTAGCTCCTCATGTGGTGGCAAGTCACGTGGCGGTTTGCCCTTCTATGTCTTCTCCCTCTTGTGCAGTGAATCTAGTTGCGAATCGGGATGACTCCCCTCCCTCTTTCTTATGGATTAAGGACATCATCTCTCAGATTGAGCATTTTGCACAACTTCTCATCGGCGGCGGGCTCGATCGGGGTTGTGTGGTTCTCGGGCCATATGATTCCTCCGTCTGATCTCATGTCTGATTAAAAACTTTATTGAAATGCTTAAATATTTTCTACATACACATATTCACACACACAAGCCTGCCCGCCTGAGAATTATGTCACAAGTCTTGATTGCAACGATCCGTGAATGTTCTTCCACCTTTTTTGATCTAGCCAAAAGTATCCACATATCAACAATTCTGTTCGAGCCGGGCCGGCCCACAAAGGGTTAAAAGCTCTCTCGGCACAAATCATTTTCCTTCCCAGGACTTGAACCCAAGACCTGTGGTTAAGAGACGAGTGTCGAACCACTCACACCAACTTGTGTTGATCCACCATGATTGCGGAAGAGGGTCCTAATTATAAATATATTAATATTATATAAATTAAAATGCCTTAAAATAAAGTTTCACGGGTTGCCAAAAATGACCCGTTCAAATAGGAGAGATATTTAGGTGCGTGTAACACATGTTGATCAAAAAAGATCACCGTGTCGGAGCAAATAGAGTCGCATTATCGTGATTCCAATGACAAAGATGATCTGTGAAAATATAATGACGTATTTGTATAATGCGATCGTATTAAATACTCACCGTATTTTAGATTAATCATGCGCGAAAAATCGTGCTAGCGGAAATAGACGGCGAGATCGAAGATTCCGCACCGTAATCCTCCGTGCTTTAGGGTCCGTTTGGTTGGGTTGTTGCTGATGAAAAGCTGCTGATCAGAAATGGA
Source organism: Dactylorhiza incarnata (assembly GCA_033032865.1). Lineage (NCBI taxonomy): Eukaryota > Viridiplantae > Streptophyta > Magnoliopsida > Asparagales > Orchidaceae > Dactylorhiza > Dactylorhiza incarnata. Next base: position 1,374,550 of record JAWHQI010000233.1, read on the forward strand.
GTTTTGAAAAAGAGTTGTTTCTGAGAAATGGAGTTTTGTTAAAAAACTGTTTGGGTGAAATGGAGTTTTCAGTGCTTATTGAAATGAAGTTTTATAAATTTTGTTTGGGTTAAATGGAGTTTTTGAAAAAAAAAAAATTTGTGTTCCATCAAATACACAATCTTGATAATACTTACTATAATAGATAAAAATACCAATAATTCATCTCACAATCTAAGATCTAGAAGTGTACAACTGTTGCGCTATATTTTCACGCAACGTGATCATCTCATCTACCCCGCCTGCTGTATCAGGACAAACTACTTGATGCCCTTGTGTGCTTCCTGTACAACCCCGATGTTCGCCTGGAAGGATCCTTGGTTCGCATACCCCAGGGGGCGAGTCAAGGATGGGCGAGCCAGGCGGGGCGAGCCCAAGAAGAGCGAGAGGCCCCAGAGGCAGGCGAGCCAGCCGGTCGGAGGAGCTCGCTAGGCAGGTCCGGGACCTTGGGGTACAAATAGCCATTTCTGGGGTACAGTTAGCCGTTTTGGCGAGCTCGACCCGCTAAGGAGCGGTTCGGCAGGCGAGTCGTAGAGGCAGGCGAGCCAGCCGGTCGGAGGAGCTCGCTAGGCAGGTCCGGGACCCTGGGGTACAAATAGCCATTTCTGGGGTACAGTTAGCCATTTAGGCGAGCTCGGCCCGCTAAGGAGCGATTCGGCAGGCGAGCCGTAGAGGCAGGCGAGTCATCCGGTAGGAGGAGTTCGCTAGACGGCTTAGGCGAGCCAGCCAGATCTTTTGGCGAGCCCCGTGTTCGCTGAACAGGTCAGGGGTCCCTGGTTCGCCGGCGCCTAGGGTGGTCCTTTACCAAAAAAACCCTGGTGGTCTGCGGGTAGCCCCTCCGAACAGCGGAGTTTGGCTGTTAGCAGACCAATCCGGTGTGCGGATAGTAAGAATGGACAGCGGGATTTGGCTATTGACAGACCACAAAACTAAAATCTATAAATAGACCTCAAGGGGCACCTTGGAAGAGACCGGTTTCAGAATCTTTGAGCCTTCTTCTCTCCATAGGTCGTCTTGGTTTGGGCTCTCTAGCTCTCCAAGGTGCCCGAGTCTTAGCTTTGGCTTGGGAGGGGAAGCGCTCAACGATCTTCCGGGTTAGTGGAGGGACCTCTGTAACAGTCCTGGCCTGCCACGCAGCTACAGACGACTGCCGGCACCGACGGTCCAGCCTGACCCGGGCCCCTGGCACCGTCGGTTAAGCCCATCAACTACAAGCCTGCAGGCCATGCACCCCAACGCCTCTCTGGCCTGTTTCTCAGCGCAGCGCGTTGTTGGAGGGGGGTCTCGAACCCACAACCTTCCTTGATAGGAAACCTTCAACAGTTCCTATCACCAACTGAGCTGTGCTTTTTTGTAACAGTCCTGGCCTGCCACGCAGCTACAGACGACTGCCGGCACCGACGGTCCAGCCTGACCCGGGCCCCTGGCACCGTCGGTTAAGCCCATCAACTACAAGCCTGCAGGTCATGCACCCCAACGCCTCTCTGGCCTATTTCTCAGCGCAGCGCGTTGTTGGAGGGGGGTCTCGAACCCACAACCTCCCTTGATAGGAAACCTTCAACAGTTCCTATCACCAACTGAGCTGCAGAGACCCCCATCCAACAACGCGCTGCGCTGAGAAACAGGCCAGAGACTGCCTGCAGCTCAGTTGGTGATAGGAACTGTTGAAGGTTTCCTATCAAGGGAGGTTGTGGGTTCGAGACCCCCCTCCAACAACGCGCTGCGCTGAGAAACAGGCCAGAGAGGCGTTGGGGTGCATGGCCTGCAGGCTTGTAGTTGATGGGCTTAACCGACGGTGCCAGGGGCCCGGGTCAGGCTGGACCGTCGGTGCCGGCAGTCGTCTGTAGCTGCGTGGCAGGCCAGGACTGTTACAGCTGCTGTGGTGGCGCGGGCGCTCTTCCCCTCTTCACTTCTAGGAACTCCGGACAGGTGTCCGTTGAGTGGCCTTCCACATCATGGAAGATGCAATATGACACCGCCACTTCCCTCGCCTCGGCCTCTGCCACCCTATTCCTTCTTCTCCTAGCGGCCGCCGTTTCCGCCTCTCCTCCCCTTCCCCTTCCTCTTCCTCTTCCTCGTCCAATCGCCATGGCCTGCTGGGGAGGGGGAGGCATCTTCATCGGACCTTGCCTCCACCCTAACTGGGGGGGCCTCCATTATTGACCTCCGACATGGTTACCCCTTCCTGGGCCGTAACCCCTTCCCTGCCCTTGCACTCCTCCCCCTTGCGGCCTCCATTCTCCCTCCCGGGCCCGGGGTTCTTCCCTTCTCCTGACCTCCTGCTGCCTCACCTCCGGCTCACTGAGCTTTGCTAGCCTCCTGGTGAGCTCCGGATTGGCTTCCTCACTTGCGACTTCCTCCGACACCCTCTCCATCAGCTCTTCAAAGGAGACGGGGGCTTTTCTCTTCAATGCCATCTTAAAGAAACTCTCTCTCAACCCGACCGTGAAGGCGAGTTGGAGTGCAAACCCAGGCATCTCCTAAGTGAGTTGTACTTCCTCCTAGAATCGATCGGCATACTGAGCCAGCGACTCCCTGGGTCCCTGCTTCACTGTGAAGAGGGAATCAGGGTCCTTCTTCCTCTTTTTTGAGGTCGAGAACCTCAGCAAGAAACTTCGGCGCAAATCTTCGAACGAGTAGATGGACCCTGCTGGGAGATGATGGAACCAGTCTCTGGCCTTCTCTTTAAGGGTGACGGCAAAGAGCCGACACTTAAAGGCATCTAACATCGGCCTGATGGAGACCGAGTCTTCGAAACTCTGCAGGTGCTGGACAGGGCCATCTCTACCGTTGTAGTACACCCGGTCCCATTCTCCAAATCCCCCCGGGACGGGTGCGGAAAGCACCAACTCGCAAAAGGGGCTTCCCCCTCCTGTCACTCTTCCCGGATCCACTCGTCCCCCAAGCTCGCTCGCCAAACTTGAGCTTGCCGGGACTGTGCCCGGGTCAGGCTGGACCGACGGTGCACTTTTTGTAACAGTCCTGGCCTGTCACGCAGCTACAGACGACTGCCGGCACCGACGGTCCAGCCTGACCCGGGCCCCTGGCACCGTCGGTTAAGCCCATCAACTACAAGCCTGCAGGCCATGCACCCCAACGCCTCTCTGGCCTGTTTCTCAGCGCAGCGCGTTGTTGGAGGGGGGTCTCGAACCCACAACCTCCCTTGATAGGAAACCTTCAACAGTTCCTATCACCAACTGAGCTGCAGCTCAGTTGGTGATAGGAACTGTTGAAGGTTTCCTATCAAGGGAGGTTGTGGGTTCGAGACCCCCCTCCAACAACGCGCTGCGCTGAGAAACAGGCCAGAGAGGCGTTGGGGTGCATGGCCTGCAGGCTTGTAGTTGATGGGCTTAACCGACGGTGCCAGGGGCCCGGGTCAGGCTGGACCGTCGGTGCCGGCAGTCGTCTGTAGCTGCGTGGCAGGCCAGGACTGTTACAGCAGCAGCCATTAAGGATCGTGGAGGTTGAACCTCGAGAGGAGGAGGAAAGGTGTGAGGATAGAGCTGATATGAGAAGTAGAGGAGGGATCGGGGTGATCCATGGGGGGGTAGGGGTGGAGGCGACCCGCAAGGCTAGCCACCATACCATCTACCGCCGAAGCGTGGCTTCGACATCCATCGCCCCACCCCCGGCCGAAAAAATCGTTTTCACTCAGAAAGACATGCCGGGCTACGAGGACCCGTTCTACGACGCGCTGGTCATCCAGACGGCGATCGAGAACTTCACCGTCTCCCGGATCCTAGTGGACAACGGAAGTTCGGTCAACGTCATCTTCAAGAAGGCGTTTGACAAGATGGAGGTAGAGCCTAGGAGGGTGTTGGCCTCAGATGGCCCTTTGTTCGGATTCTCAGGGGAGAGGAAGGAAGTAGAAGGGGGAGTAGGGCTTCATGTGACCCTGGGTGGGCAGTCCCGAAACGGTCGTTTTGTCATTGTGGACGCCCCAAGCAGTTACAACGCTATCTTTAGACGGCCACTCATCAGTGCGTTCCGCTGTGTCCCTTCCACCTTTCATCAGTGCCTCAAGTTCAACGACGGAGGGGTTCAGGTGCGGATCAGGGGGGATACCAAGGTGGCAAGACAGTGCAACGTAACGGCTGTCAACACCATCTCCTGGATGGGAGAAGCCGAGGAGTGGGATAGGATGATGGAGGAGGTGGCCGAAGCCGGAGGTGAGGAGGTAGCTGAGGAGAAGTTGGAAGGAGATGAAGTCCGTGCCCAGGAAAGGGTAGCTGAGAAACCCCGGGCGGAAAGAGAGGAAGAAGAAGAGAAGGCCCGGGAGGGGAGGGCAGAAGAGCTGATGGTGGTAGAAAAGGAAGTCGAGGAGGAATCCCGGGCTCCCACGTGTGCCGAAGAGGAGAAGACTTGGGGAGAGCAGTCCCGGTTGGAGGCTGTGGACGAGATCGTAGAGCTCGAGGTCACCACCCGGCTGGGGGTGGTGGAAAAAGTCCGGGTCAGCGGAGAACTCAGCCCAGAAGATCAAGCGGAGATTCTGGCTTGCGTACAGAAGAACGTGGACGTCTTCGCTTGGAGCGCCGCGGAAATGCCCGGGATCGACGCGGATGTGGCTTGCCATCGCCTCAACCTCGACCCCGGCGCCCGCCCCATCCGTCAGAAGAGGAGGGTCGTCACAGACAAGCTAGAAGGGCCCATCCGTGAGGAGGTGGGCAAACTCCTGCAGGCCGGGTTTGTATCGGAGATCCAGTATCCAGGCTGGGTCTCCAACGTCGTTATGGTAAAAAAGGGAGGAGGTAAGTGGCGTATGTGTATCGACTTTTCGCTTCTTAATAAATCATGCCCGAAAGATTGCTACCCCCTGCCCAGAATCGACGCGCTGGTTGACTCAGCCGTTGGTTTTTCTGTAATGTCTTTCTTAGATGCTTTTTCAGGTTACCATCAAATCCGCATGCATCCCCCGGACATCAAGGATGTTTCCTTCATCACGGGGGATGGATGTTATTGCTATAAGATGATGCCCTTCGGCCTCAAGAACGCAGGGGCTACGTACCAAAGGATGATGGATAGAGTCTTCCGCGAGCAGAAAGGAAGAAATTTAGAAGTCTATGTTGACGACCTCATGGTGAAGAGCCGAGACCTTGGGACTCACCTCCGAGACCTCGAAGAGACATTCGGGACCCTGCGGCGGTACAAGATGAAACTCAATCCCTTGAAGTGTGTCTTCGGGGCGAGCCGAGGGAAGTTCCTGGGCCATTTGCTCACCCCCGCAGGAGTGGAACCCAACCCGGACAAAGTTAAAGCGGTGATGGAGTTGGGGTCGCCAAGAAATCCGAAGGAGGTTCAGAGCCTTAAAGGGAAGTTGGCCGGGCTCAGCAGGTTCCTCTCCAAGGCGGGAGAAAAGTGTGCACCTTTTTTCAAAGTACTGCGGGGAAACAAGAAGTTTGAATGGACCCCGGAGTGCGAGAAGGCCTTCCAGGCTCTGAAAGAACAGCTCACCCAAACCCCTCTGCTCCAGGGACCGAGGCCAGGAGAAGACCTATCCCTGTACCTGGGTGTAGGGTCCGAAGCAGTAAGCTCCGTGTTAATCCGGGAGGAAGGGAAGAAACAGTTCCCTATCTACTACGTCAGCCGAGTGCTGAAGAAGGCAGAGCTCCGGTACCCGATTTTGGAAAAGTTGGCCTTCGCATTGGTGGTGTCAGCCCGGAGGCTCCGGCCTTACTTTCAAGCCCATTCAATCAAAGTGGTGACGGACCACCCGCTCCGCAAAATCATGGAAGGGGTGGAGCACTCAGGAAGGTTGGCAAAGTGGTCCGTGGAGTTAAGCGAATTCAATATCACGTTCGTACCCAGGACATCCATCAGGGCTCAAGCGGTGGCAGATTTCATGGCCGACTATGCGGCCGAAGTGGGGGAGCACGAGCCACCTCTCCCAGAAGCATGGAAGATGTTGGTGGACGGAGCGTCGGGAAAATACTCCTATGGAGGGGGAATAGTTGTTGGGTATTGTATCCACAATAGCCCTGATTTGAAGAAGTCCCCTTCAAACTAGGATGAATTGTAATTGTATTTGATTATGCACTTTAGCTGTATTGTGACAGGTCATTCCACTCTAGGTACAAACCAATGTCAGGTTTCAATGAGTCGTCAAACACAGGCTTGTGCAATGTAATCCCTCATTGTATAGACCAAAGTGTTGGCTCATGTGAGATCTCTCTATTGGGATGTACCTCATTTCCTAAGTGCAAGAGAAGGAGGACTGGAGCTGATGGTGGACTTTTCATAGAAAGGGATTTTTCCCAAGTAAAATTCGGTTATATCATTCAGAAACATATAGTCGAATTCGACTATATAGTTGGGATGGATATAATCGAATTCGGTGAATCATAGTTCGAATTTCCTTGAAGAATTAGAATAACCGAATTCGGTTATTGCAATTCGGTTATATCATTTAACCGAATTCGATTCGGTTATTGCCATTCGGTTATACCATTTAACCGAATCGGTCTGCAGTAATTCTTCCGGTTCGTTTTTGAATGCGCGTTTCTTAGGGCTTCTCCTATGTTCAGTACACGTGGAATTAGATCCGTACTTCGCGCATATGACCGTTGTAGAAGACCGTATAAATACTCCTGATGTATTTCCGTTTAGCAAGAATCTAATCCAATCAATCTGAATCGAATCAAAAATCGCGAATCAAACAGAAAGAATCGCAAGTCTCGACCGATCTCTCTCGCGCTCAAGTTTCGTCTCCGACAAAGCTGTGATTTGTGATTCGTCTTCTACAGATTCAAGCATCTCAGATCCAGTAAAGAATCGCTCAAGATTTCTTCGTTCTTCCTCTAAACGTATTGAGATTCTTTGTCAAGAAGAAGAAATCTATTTCTCAAGATCTGAAGAAAAACTTCATCTGAAGTTTAAGAAGATTGTTTCAAATCTACGTTGTGTTGTAATAAATAATTTTATAAACTTTGTAGGAAGCTTGCTTCCGAGTGTTGTGTAGATCCTTGTTTAAGGATTGAGTTGTAGGAGTTGTTTTTACTCCGAGTTGTAGGAGTGGTGCACTCCGAGTTGTAGGAGTTCTTACTCCGAGGTGTAAGATTATTTTAATCTGAGTTTGGTGAAGTAGCCGAATCTAGCCTCGAAGAGCTAGATAGGCGAGGCGGGAAAGAGGAGTACCCACATCGGGGAACCTCTATAAAATCCTTGTGTCTGTGCTGTGCCTTTTTGTGTGCTTTTCTGTGTTATAATCTTTAATTCCGCGTAAAGACATAGAATCCACCTATTACCCCCCTCTAGGTGATTTAGGCCGCAACTAGATACTTTCAATAGTCCTGGTGAGTCCTCAGGGGACTCGGATTGAGCAAGCCTTAAACATCCATTTCCCAATCACCAACAACCAGGCTGAGTACGAAGCAGTGATAGCGGGCCTTCGGCTGGCCCGAGAACTGGGTGTGCAGGACGTGGAGGTCTCCACGGACTCCATGGTGGTAGCGTGCCAGATCAAAGGAGAGCTTGAAGCAAAGGACCTGACCCTCCTACTATACCTGGAAAAGGTTAAGGGGGTCATCGGGCAATTCCGCACCTTCTCCATGAAGCACGTGCCGAGGGAGGAGAGCACCCAGGCGGACCTCCTAGCCAAGTTCGGTCCCCAAGTGGGAGGGACGACTTCGGAACTCTTCCGGCCCTCCATCGAGGAAGGAGAATTGATGGAGGTGGATCAACAAGCCTCGTGGATGGATCCGTTCATCACCTTCCTATCCTCCGGGCAGTTCCCTGGAGAGGATGTGGACAAGAGACGCTTCAGGTATAAGTCCGCCTATTACTCCTTGCATGCAGGGGGGCTATATAGAAAGACCCTCTCGGGACTCCTGGCCCGTTGTGTCTCCGGGGAGAGTGCTGGAAGAAATCCACCCCGGGGAGTGCGGCAGTCACTCCGGGAGTCGGACCCTGGAAGGGAGGGTGTTGAGACAAGGCTACTTCTGGCCCACTCTTAGCAGGGATGCGGCAGAGTTCGCAAGAAAGTGTCCGAAATGCCAGCTCTACGCCCCGCTCCAGCTCCTCCCAGCTCAAAGGCTCCGGACCATCACGGCTCCCTGGCCCTTCGCCATATGGGGGCTGGACCTGGTCGGCCCCTTTCCCCAAGCCAGCGGCCAGAGGAAGTTCCTGCTGGTCATGATCGACTACTTCTCCAAGTGGGTAGAGGTGAAAGCACTTGCTAAGGTAACCTCTCAGGTTGTAAGGAATTTTGTGTGGGGAGACATAATTTGCAGACATGGACTCCCTCTAGCTATAGTGACGGACAATGGGCCGCAGTTTGCGAGTGAAGAGTTTGTCGGCTTCTGCACTCAGCTCGGCATTGACCTCAGGTTCGCTTCGGTCCACCACCCGAGGAGTAATGGGCAGGTGGAGGCGGCGAACAAGATAATTGTTAACCTGTTAAAAAAGAAAGTGAAAAACCTTCGAGGAAGTTGGGTGGAACAACTACCCTCCGTCCTCTGGGCCATGAGGACTACTCCGAATACCGCCACCGGGGAGACTCCATTCAAGCTCTCTCACGGGTCCGAGGTCGTTCTCCCCATAGAGTTTGAGGTGAAGACCCCCCAGGTGATCGCCGCGAGCGAGGGGGATGAAGAGTGGCTGGAGGGTAACAATGCAGGGCAGAGGCTGTCCTTGGACCTGGTGGAAGAACTCCGAGACTTGGCTACCATCAGGCAGGAAGAGGTCAAGCGGCGGATGGCTCGATATTTTGACAGACATATCCGGATAAGACACTTTCAGAAAGGAGATCTAGTCCTGAAGAAGGTCGACGCAGCCGGCAGAGGTGCCACGGTGGGAAAGCTTAACCCCAACTGGGAAGGTCCATATATTGTAAGCAGGGTGCTCAAGTCGGGAGGGTATCATCTCCAGGATGTGGAAGGGGTACCCCTCGACCGAGCCCGAAGTGGGGATGATTTGAAAAGGTTTTACCCTTGAGTGCTTTACTATGTTGTTTAATGAATGTCTTACTCCTTTTTTATAATGCTTATAACTACTGCCGTGCCGACATGACTAAGTCTGGATACATTGGTGCTGGAATGCCCCAGATCGATTCCGCTCCCGGGCTCTCACCTAGACGGGGGGTTCTGGTTGATCTCTGGAGAGGCTGGCAAGGTTGGAAACATTGGTGCTGGAATGCCCCAGATCGATTCCGCTCCCGGGCTCTCACCTAGACGGGGGGTTCTGGTTGATCTCTGGAGAGGCTGGCAAGGTTGGAAACATTGATGCTGGAATGCCCCAGATCGATTCCGCTCCTGGGCTCTCACCTAGACGGGGGGTTCAGGTTGATCTCTGGAGAGACTGGCAATAGGGGTCAAGGTCCTAAGGCAACAGGTTGAGGTGTTAGAGCCAGAAGGGCTCGGTTCGCAAGATTGAAAGGGTCGAGGCTGATAAGGCCTAAGGTAGCGGGTTGAGATACTAAAGTCAGGAAGGTTTGGTTCGCGGGATGCCTATGTCTGAGTTCGCCGGGCAGTATCCGCGGGCGGCGACGGCCCGGGTTAGCGAAATCCATCAAAGGAGAACCTTGGCGAGGTGAGCCCAGACACACGCATTCGCGAGCCCCCCCGGAAGCACTACCACATAACAACTGGTCATGAGAATTCAAAAGAAAGAGCAAATGCGAGATGAAAAAGAAACGCGAGCATACGCATAAATACTAACGAAAAAATTATAACTATCATTCCCCAAGATTTTTCTATGTTCGGCGACGATCTCGCTAGCCCAAAAAAAATAATATACATTCAAAATAATGAGAAAAGAGAGGCTAAGGGGGTTCATTCTGGGGGGCCCTCGCCATTCTTGCGAGCCCCCAACCATGGCGCCAAGTCGAAGAGGTCCGGGCAGACGTCTTCGGCTGTAAACTCCATCGCGTCTTCCGCTAGCAGGCTCGCGTTCTTGAGGGTCGTGAAGACGAGGTTGGCGACCCCCTGTGCATCTCGCCGTCTCTGTTCCTCACTTTCGACGACCCTCTGTTGAGACCTGGCTCGCCCAGGAGAAGGAGGCAGCACGCTGCGAACCAGCTCGTCCACCCGAGCCTTCAACATAGTATTCTCCAACTCCAGCTCGCCGTTGCGAGCGAGAAGCCTGGTTGCTACATCGGCATCCTGAGTTAGCATCAAACGAGTTAAGACAAAGGTCGGAGGTCGCGAACAGCGAAGAAAAGAGGCCCAAGGGCCGCTTACCATCTTGCCATGCATCCCGGCGAGGAGGCTTTCCGACGCTTCCTCTCTCTCCTTAAGGCCCTTGATCTCCTCGCGAGCCCTCTTAAGCTCCTCCCTGTACGCGCGGATGTCCCTATCCGCCTGCAGATAACGGCACCCCGCCATATGTGCGAGTTCCGTCGAGCGGAACTGGGCTCGCATTTCTTCATAGACCAGTTGTCTTGGCCCCATCTCTTTATAGGCGGCGGCGTCCTCGCGGCCATATAAGCCGAAGGTGAGAGAGAACGCCTCCTCCCCGGCCTTACCCAGCTCCACCCAGGAGGGGTGAAGGGTGGAGCAAGAAATCCAGTTGGCGTCGGGATCCCAAGCGAGCAGGGGCTCGCCAAGGATATCGGAAACCTTCTCACCCAGGCCAAAGTTCTTGTGGCTCTTGGGTTGGGGGGTTGTGGAAGAGCTCCCGGCGCCCTGGCTCGCCAACGGGTCCGGCTGTTTCGCAGGAGAAGGGGGCGAGCCGTCGGTCTCGCTTAGATCGACGACCGCTCTCTTGTCTTTGACAGCGAGGGTTTTCCCCTTCGACTTCTTGGAGGAGGGTTGCGAATCAGGCTGGCTCGCAGACGGAGGCCGCTTCTTGCCGGACCCGGGGACAGGAAGATCGCGGCAAGCCTCTGCCGCCGCGGTCGCGAGAGTGTCCGCCGTGAGAGCGGTGCCTTGCGCGTGCGGAGGATTAACGGGGATCTCGCGCTCGCCTGAAGAAGTAAAAGTGTTAACGAAGAAAAAGGAAGGGGGAGTGGGGCGAAAGCGAGCCATACCTTCCCCTTGGGGAACTACGAGTAGCGAGTCGACGTTGCGCCGCAGATAGGCGACTTCGAAGTTTTTTCCGGAGAGATATTGGAGGAGTTTGGCGTTGGCACCGCCCAGCGAGCTCGGAGGGCGGTAGGGCGTCATCCCGTTGAAGAGGGGTGAAGTGGAGGTTACCGAAGGGTCCCTTCACTAGGATGAACTTCTGAGTCCAGTAGTGACTCTTGTTCACCGTCTCGCAGACGGTGACGTGCTGACTCGCGAAGTAGGTGGTCCCATCCCGGAAGGCGCGAAAGGAAAACACCTTGCGGAAGACGAGGAGGCTGAACTCGATCCTCTCCTCCCACATGTAACTGGCGAACGCAACAATGTCCGCGATCGCATTCGGGGTTAGCTGGCTCGGCAGCACCCCATAATACCGCAGCACCTGCAAAGAACGGTGAAAAAGTCGCGATGGCGAACAGGGAACGGCGAGAAGGCTAAGCGAAGTACCTGGCGGATTTCAGGCCATAAAGGGAGTCGCAACCCATTCTCGAAGTGCGCAATGGGGATCGCGAGCTCGTCAGCCTCCGTCTCGTTTAATGTAGATCTCTCGCTCGGACAGCGAACCGAGTAACCCTCCGGGAGATAACGATCCACGACATGTTTGTACTCCTCGGCCGTGATGTTCGCGCAGTAGAATTCGTGGGCTTGAAACGCTGAGGCACATCTTGACCGCCCCTCGCTCTCGCCATCCGCGCCCACTAACTGATTTGTTCGCATCGAGTCAGGAAGAGGCAGCCTGCAAGCAGCGAGCGCGAGCACGAACTTGCGAGAGCAGAGATGAGCGTAAACGCGAGAGGACTTGAGAAATAAATGCGACGGATGGAAAAGTGAATCCGAACTATTTATAGGAAAATCGGATGGGCACGGGAATCGAAGCGTCAGGAGTGCGGATAGCGAAAATAAAGTAGATTTCTACTCTGTAGGACTGCAGTCTTGCGAGCCCGGGCTCACTGCTGCGCGGTAATTAAACCCCGCCCAAGGCCGACCCGCGAGAAAAGGGGGTCTGGGCACAACGTCGCACAGAAGCTCGCGAGCGCTCCACGAGGGCGATCGTATCAAACATCGAACGAACTAAATGAACCACAGGCACACCACAGAAATGAAGGAAAAAATAAAAAATGATAAGAGGCGAGTCACGATGGACTCGCGAATATTACCACACCAGATATTGTTCAACAGAAGCGTCATGAAAAATAAAAGCAAGGGATAGTAGAGTTAAAAAACCGCGGCAGTCTCAGGGGTAAGGAAGCCATTTCCAGCGACCCCGACCCCGCTTCCCCGCACGCGGCGGCACTCTCGGATAGTGGTATTCGCGAAGCGCTTTAAACTCGCGCAGGATTAGGTGTGCTTGATCCTCGCCCCGCGAGATGTGCACGCCGGGTGAGGTGACGTCCGCGCGAGTCACCGGCTCCGCCTCGGCGATCAAGCGCGCATTCGCGTCTTCCATCGCGGCGAATCTCTCGTCGAAGACAGCCCGGTCCGCGTCATATCGCTCATCCAGCTCGCGTAGCATCATACCGTGCTTCTGAAGCACCTCTGAGACCCGTCTCTTCATTCGTTCGGGGTCGCCCGGGTCGCCCAAGAAGTCTTCCATCTGGCCTGGCGAGGGCGGCGGTGACATCTCCACCCTCCCATGTTCTGACTCAGGTGTGGCTTCCGAAATGTCTGCGAAGGACGAACTAGTAGGATCAGGGGGCGAGCGAAAAGGCGAGCCCGGACAAATGTACTAACCTTGGGAGGAGGACTCGCGACGTTGCTTGCGAGAAGACTCCGGCCGACCCTGGAAGTTTCCGCGGAACCCCGGGACATGGGGTTTCCCCAGACCAGGGGGGTACACCACTCTCTCCGCGACCTGGGCGCCATCGAGAAGCGAGCCGCCTGGACTTCGCCTGCCCACCAAACCGAAGCCGGGGGTCTCCAAGTTGACCTTAGGCGAAATCGGCGAACGCGCCGGTGTGGAGCCTTTCTTCTTGGGGCTCGGCGGTGGGGTATCTGCATAGGCCACAAACGCATGGATATCGCATGGACTCAAGCGGAGATAAAGGAGGATACGTATGACTTACAGGGTTGCGAGAGAGGCGCCTGTTGGGTTGAGGTCCCGGTCCCAGCATCTAGCGACCCCAACTTCGCTGGGGATGGAGCACGAGAGGAGGTCAGCGTGAGGCCCGCCAGGCGTTCCTCAGGTGGAGGATTCTGCGAGAAGAAAAGGAGTAAGTAGAGAGTCGATGTAGAGAATTTAGACGAAGAATACCTGTTGCGCGAGCTCGGTATTCGGCGGAGGGGGCGAATCAGGAGGTAAGGTCGTGTCCCTCCCGGCGACCTCCTAACCGTCTTGGCTTTTTTGGTCCGGGGGGAAAGGGAGGTGGCAAGGTTGAACATCCAGGCATTGCTTCCGGCGGCCTGGGCCTTCGCCATCTCCCTGGAAGCCTTCAGCCGATCCAACACGCTCGGCTTGGAAGACATTAGGGAGAAGTTGTTTCCTGCGAGGAAGAAGGGGAAGAAAAAGCTCGATCACTAGCCGCGGCGGGCGGTATTTATAGTTTTGGACGTGGGACCCACCGAAAGATTCCCGCCACGTCAGCCGAATCGGCGAACACCAGGGGTTGGATGTTTCTTCGCGAGCTCAAGACAACCTCGCGAAGAGCGGGGATTGTGTACAACCCCGATGTTCGCCTGGAAGGATCCTTGGTTCGCATACCCCAGGGGGCGAGTCAAGGATGGGCGAGCCAGGCGGGGCGAGCCCAAGAAGAGCGAGAGGCCCCAGAGGCAGGCGAGCCAGCCGGTCGGAGGAGCTCGCTAGGCAGGTCCGGGACCTTGGGGTACAAATAGCCATTTCTGGGGTACAGTTAGCCGTTTTGGCGAGCTCGGCCCGCTAAGGAGCGGTTCGGCAGGCGAGTCGTAGAGGCAGGCGAGCCAGCCGGTCGGAGGAGCTCGCTAGGCAGGTCCGGGACCCTGGGGTACAAATAGCCATTTCTGGGGTACAGTTAGCCATTTAGGCGAGCTCGGCCCGCTAAGGAGCGGTTCGGCAGGCGAGCCGTAGAGGCAGGCGAGTCAGCCGGTAGGAGGAGTTCGCTAGACGGCTTAGGCGAGCCAGCCAGATCTTTTGGCGAGCCCCGTGTTCGCTGAACAGGTCAGGGGTCCCTGGTTCGCCGGCGCCTAGGGTGGTCCTTTACCAAAAAACCCCTGGTGGTCTGCGGGTAACCCCTCCGAACAGCGGAGTTTGGCTGTTAGCAGACCAATCCGGTGTGCGGATAGTAAGAATGGACAGCGGGATTTGGCTATTGACAGACCACAAAACTAAAATCTATAAATAGACCTCAAGGGGCACCTTGGAAGAGACCGGTTTCAGAATCTTTGAGCCTTCTTCTCTCCATAGGTCGTCTTGGTTTGGGCTCTCTAGCTCTCCAAGGTGCCCGAGTCTTAGCTTTGGCTTGGGAGGGGAAGCGTTCAACGATCTTCCGGGTTAGTGGAGGGACCTCCTTGCTGAGACCAGGGTCTTTGTTCCTTGTCCGAGTTATCTGCCTACCTCTTCCGAGGGACCGGTAAGGGCTAGTCGCCCCTCAATTCGTTGAGGGCCCCGAGCTCCACAAGAGACCGAGAAATCGGTTTCAACACTTCCCCCCTCATCACCACCTCCCTGCTCGACGTCATTGAAATCAATATCCCTCCGCGACGGGTGCCGCCGAATAAAATTATGCAGTGTCATAGTCGCCATCACAATATCGGTTTGTTTGGCGAAGCTGTAGCTCGGCATATCACGCAATATGGCCCACTTCTTCTTCCAAATGCCGAACGATCTTTCAATGACACTTCTAAGGGATGAGTGCGCGTGATTGAATATCTCTCGGCGTCCTTCCGGTGCACGACCGCCACGAGCAAAGTCCGGGAGATGATAACGTGTCTCTGGATATGGTTTCAAGTATCCCCTTTGTAGCGGATACCCAGAGTCTACCAAGTAATATTTTCCTGAAAACCAGGAGCAAAGTTGTTATGCTTCAAAGGTGAGAAGTATAAAAAATGGAATAGAAATCTTATTACCTGGTGGTGGATGCGGAAATTTGTAACGGGGATCCCGAAGCGCATAATTGAAAATGCGGCTATCATGCGCAAAGCCTTCTCAACCTGGCATAACGAACGTGAAACACATGTTGAAATCACAAGCAGCCATCACATTTTGTGTTGGCATACCATGTCTCCCAATGTACGGTACTTGATCACGAACAGGTACGCATGCCTGAACATGTGTTCCATCAATTGCACCGACACAATCTTTAAAGAATGGCATGTAACGTGTGTCGTACTGAATCTCTGGCGGTGTGCTACTGAAAGATCTATCTAATGGCTGAATCACTTCATCCGCCAGTAGTATCAACACGCGAATGCCTTCTCCAAAAAACCTGCTAGCAGTCTCCGTCGAGTGCTGAAAACACTCACATGTCTTTCTCATGACCTCATTATGAGACAGTATGTCCAAGGTCAGTGCCAAAATCTCTCTAGATGCAGTCCGTCTAGTCCCGTGAAATCCGTACTTCTCCTCCAAGACATGCAATAGATCCATAAAAATTTCTTGGGACATCCGAAAAGAGTTATGAAATCTGACTGTCGAGGATTGAAGCATTTCTCCAACCCATTTATCATAAACATATAAACACATAAAAAAAACATACACATAAACATATATACATATAAACATAAACACACACATACACATACATATATATAAACACACACATATAAACATAAACACACACACATATATATACACATGCATAAACACACACATAAACACACTCATATAACATATAACACACACACATATAAACATAAACACACACACATATATACATAAACACACACATATATACACATGCATAAACACACACATAAACACACTCATATAACATACAACACACACTCATATAACATACAACACACACACACATATAACACACACACACACTCATATAACATACACACACTCATATAACATATAACACACACTCATATAACATACAACACACACACACACACACATATAACACACACACATATAAAATACACACAAAAACACACACACACATATAAAATACACACACACACACACACTCATACATACACACACACACACACACTCATACACACACTCATATAACATATAACACACACACACATATACACACACTCATATAACATACAACACACACACACACACACACACACATATACACATATATAAGACACACACATATAACATACAACACATACACATATAACATACAACCACATACACAAATATATAAACATATAAAATATAAACACACATACACATATAAACACACATACAACACACACATATACACACACATATAACACACACACATATACACACACACACATACAACACACACATACACACACACATATAATATACAACACACACATAAAATACACACAAACACACACACATATAAAATACACACACACACACTCATACATACACACACACACACACACACACACACATACAACACACACAAAAACAACACACACACACACACATACACACACATACAACACACACATACAACACACACACACACACACACACACACACACACACACTCATACATATAAACACACACACAGACACACACATAAACACACACTCATACATATATATATATATATATATATATATATATAAACATAAACATATAAACACACACACACACACACACACACTCATACACACATAAACACACACACTCACACACACATATAACATACAACACACACATACACATACACATACACACACACATACACACACAAACACATATAATACACACACTTATAACACACTCACACATATATAACACAAACACAAAAATTAATCACACACACAAACAAACACACATTCACCACCATCATCACACCACACACACAAACAAATACACACACACACACACACACACACAAATATACACACACAAATCTACATACACACACATTATTACACACACACACATACACACACAAATATATATACACACTCACACATACATACACACACAAATATACATACACAAATAAACATACACACACACAAGTGAATACATACACACACTCCCACTTACAAATATACATACACTCACATATACACAACACAAACACATTCACACACTTCCAAAACCACAAACTCACACACATCCAAATTAAAATTTCGGCTATTCATGCCCAAGTAATCAAAATTGCAAGTTGTAATGAGGAGGAAATCAAGTTATAATACCAGAAATAGCAGAAGATGCCCTAGCTGGAGGAGGAAGATGCCCTATGGAAGCCCTAGCTGGAACCCGTTCTGCTTGAGGAAGATGCCCTAGCTGGAGGAGGAAGGAAGATCTGAAATCGCAAGCGAATGGAGGAGGAGTCGCGCGTGGAGCTGTGGAGAGGAGGAGGAGTCGCTTGGCGGCGAGATTTCCGGCGACAATCGAAAACCTGGAGGAGGAGTCGCGTCGGGAGCGGGGGAGAGGCGGACCGCAGCGAATGGAGGAGGACGATCGCGTCTGGACTGGCCCTAGGAGTCGCGGTTGGGCTTAAAGAAGAAACGGCGTTTATTAAGAAACGCCGTTCGGAAGCAGACGGCGCGCCAAACACTGCTTATAAGTGAAATGGAGTTTCTCTCCAGACGCACCGGAGCAAATAAGCTCAACCAAACGCACCCTTAGTCTTCAAATAGAGGTTTTGCTCCGATAGGTACATTTATTATTTTAGGGTTGTCGTTTGTGTTGAAGTCGTAAATTCCCATCTGAAAAATATTTGACAATTTGTCGCCCGTTCAACTATTACAGCTAATTTCTTTTTTCTCTCATTATTAATTATTTTTAAAAGGGAGGGATGTGTATCAGCACGTGGGCAAAATAATCCTAGAATTGATTATACGATAATTATTGCAGTTGTCATTACCGTTCCATTTTTCACTATTCACACTATTCAAAAAATTTAGACCATTATTTCTGAAAACTCTATCCGCAAACAAAATTTTAGAAAAATGAAAACTTAAAAGTATAATAAATAAGAGCTCTGCAATTTCAAGAATGTTATAAAATCCTTCTTCCACGGCGCCATTTCTTCACAACCAGATCGAGTAATATGTCCAAATATGCGATCCCCAAACTGCAATGTCAGTGGCGACCCTTATCGTTGCTTTAGTCGTCTTCTTCCTCTGTACTCTCTATCCAAGAATCATGTCGATCGTTCCCCGGAGCAGCATCATGGATCCCATTGTATGTGTTCACCTTGACGATCGAATTTGCCCTTGCAGACCCGCGCTCCAACTACGCCACAGAGGCGGCGGCCTTCGCCAACACCCTCATCGATTGGTAGGAGACTGTTGACGTGTGCCCCCTCTAGCCTTGAACCGGCCCGGCCCCCCTCTTTATTACAG
The DNA here is from genome assembly GCA_033032865.1 of Dactylorhiza incarnata. NCBI lineage: Eukaryota > Viridiplantae > Streptophyta > Magnoliopsida > Asparagales > Orchidaceae > Dactylorhiza > Dactylorhiza incarnata. Next base: position 1,393,027 of record JAWHQI010000233.1, read on the forward strand.
CCTTTCTTTTTGGGGAAATCTTTCCCTCTCTCCTCCTATACCTTTACCATATATAAAGAAATATCAAACCCATGAATTTTAAAACCGTTGAAATGATCACGGCCGTTGAATCTGGCATGATATTTCATCAGTCGTCGGATCAAACCGCTCTCTCTCTCTCCACTTTTTCCTAGGTCTCCTAAACCTACTATGGGGTGACCTAAAACTATGAAGGTGTAGAGTATCCTATAACATAAAATTACGATTTTACCCCTAAATTTATTGAAAAATGAGTGTCATATTACTTATTTTTTAATCTCACAAAATTTGTCAATGGTGAGAATTGAGCTCAGGTCTCCACTATATCAACCAAAGATGGCAATCATCACACCATATGGTTTTTGTTGAACAAAATTAAATTAAGTTTTATATATACTGATATAAATATAGATCGCCCCCGCAGAAAGTCGTCGCCTCTGCCGAATGTCACCCCCGCCGAATGTCGCCACCCGCACGGGGGGCCCCCGTGCTTTGTCACTCGTACACACACACACACACACACACACACACACGAGTGACAGTGCACGGGGGGCCCCTAGAGCGTTGTTGTCAGGCGGCCTTCGGCCGCATCTAAGGTTTTATAACATGAGTCTTGTTTTTTATGATTTTGAGCTTGATTTGTATCTTATTTGAAAAGGTGATGAACATGAAAGTTGTAGATCTCATCGAGAAGAATAACTTTCATGTTGATCACTCTTTGATTTGAAGTTGTTTAGGGCACCGATTTAAGCCTCAAAAAAGGTCAGGCCGAATCAGGAGTCTAAACGACTTCAAATTAAAAACTCATCAACATGAAAGTTATTCTTCTCGATGAGATCTACAACTTTCATGTTGATCACTTTTTCAAATAAAATAAAAATTAAGAAAAAATCGTAAAAAAAATGTCACTAATATGATTGGTGGCGTTCCATTACACCATTAAAGGAATTTCTTTATATATATACGAGTGACAGTGCACGGGGGCCCCCCCGTGCCCCGCGCAACAGTACCCAACTCGCGGAGGCGGGCTTCGCCCGCCCCTGACGCGTTGCTGTTAGGCGGCCTTCGGCCGCATCTAGGCTTTTATAACATGAGTTTTGTTTTTTATGATTTTGAGCTCTATTTGTATCTTATTTGAAAAGTTGATGAACATGAAAGTTGTAGATCTCATCGAGAATAATAACTTTCATATTGATCACTCTTTGATTTGAAGCCGTTTAAGGCCCTGATTTAAGCCTTGAAAAATATCACGCCGAGTCGGGAGTCTAAACAGATTGAAATTAAAAACTGATCAACATGAAAGTTATTCGTCTCGATGAGATCTACAACTTTCATGTTGATCACTTTTTTAAATAAAATAAAAATTAAAGAGAAATCGTAAAAAAACGTCACCAATCTGATTGGTGGCGTCTCATTACACCATTAAGGGGATTTCCTTATATATAATAGATATATATATATATTATTTAGGGTTTTCCTAATTCCTGTAACCGAAAAAAGAGAGGAGGAGGAGGTGCGGCTGTGCAGTTCGAAAGAGAGGAGGAGTCTAGGGCGGGGTGCGATTTTCTGCGACCAAGAAGGAGAGGAGGAGCGACGTGTGTTCTTCTCATCGGCGTGCGGTTCTCGGCAGCGAGCTCATCAAGGGCGAGAGCCTTCGTTCCGGCGGGCCGACGGAGACGAGGTAGGTGACCTCGGTGACTCCGGTGATCGGGTCCAGGCGGACCATCAGATCGGCGGCGGGATCTCAGGCGGAGGTCTCCTGGAGGCTGGTGACACAGGCGGTGTTGAAGGAAAAAGACAAACTTGGTTCGTGTGATACTGCCCGACGGTATCTTTACCGCGCGCGGTAGCTTCCACTGCCTGATTGGACAGATTCTCTTGGCGCGTTTCACATCTATCGGTCTCAGTGTAATCTCTGTACTAAACTCTCTGATTATTTATAGCGAATCTTCTTCGGTGCTCTCCCCGTGGACGTATGAGCTTCTCTCTGAACCACGTATATTTTGTGTCGTCTGTGTGCTTGGTTTCTTTGTTTTATATTTTGCGCTATTGTTCTTTGCTCAACTCATTTTTCGTTGCGCTGTCCACGGCGACTCGAAGTCGCGGATTAGATCCAATTTCATAACAATTGGTACAGAGGTAGGTTCCGACTCTCGGACCTCTACGAGCAAATGCAATGACGGCAAAATTCAAGATTCCGAAGTACGGCGGCAAGATCGATTTTGGTTTATGGCAGAAGCGGATCAAGACGGTCCTCGTTCAGCAAAATCTCCATAGGGCACTTCTCGGTCAGGAGAAGTCCGGAAAGGATGGAGAAGAATGAGAAGAATTAGATCTGAATGTCATCAGTACGATCCAGTTGTGTCTAACAGATGAAGTCATGTACAATGTAGTCGACGCTAAGACTACATCCGATTTGTGGAAGAAAGTGGAGGAGTTTTACATGTCCAAGTCACTCGATCATGAACAAGCTCTATGTCAAGAAGCAGTTGTACAGTCTGAGGATGTTCGAGAGTACCCAGTTGCTAGAGCACATGAATATTTTCAACGAGTTGATCTCTCAGTTGCGCAGTATGGGCATAAAAGTTGAAGAAGAAGACCAGACTCATCTTTTGTTGTCTTCTCTGTCGAAGACGTTTGATCATCTGGACATCACAATTCCTTATGGAAAGGATACTCTGAAGATGGAAGAGGTAATGACGACCTTGCTCTCAAATGAAACGAGGAGCAAGTCTGACCCTAGCACCAGTGAAGGTCTTCTGGTGAAGAGCAGTGAGTCGGTCAGAGGAAGATCCAGAGACAGAGGCAAGGAAGCAAACAGACCCGGATCAAAGTCCAAGAACCAGAATAATAAGTGGCACTACTGCAAAGAAGAAGGGCACTGGAAAAATAATTGCCCGAAGAAAAAGCTAAAGGAGAAGAATCAAGAGCCACAGTAGGCGGTCGTGGCACCAGACCAAGAAAGCAAAGCTGATGTACTTCATGTTCGATCCACTCTCGACTCCACTAATGCATGGATCATGGACTCTAGATGCTCTTATCACATGTGTACGAACAGAGAATGGTTCTCCAGTTTCAGACAATGTGATGGTGGTCGCGTTCTAATGGGGAACAACTCAGAGTGCAGAACGCTAGGGATTGACAGCATCATAATCAAGATGTTCGACGGAATAGTCAGAACTCTCACCGATGTAGGGTAGATCATGTTATAAAATCCTTCTTCCACGGCTCCATTTCTTCACAACCAGATCGAGTAATAAGTCGAATATGCGATCTACAATCTGCAATGTCAATGACGCCATTTAAATTTCACCTTATCGTTGCTTTAGTCGTCTTCTTCCTCTGTACTCTCTATCCAAGAACAATGTCGATCATTCCCTGGAGCAGCATCATGGGTCCCATTGTATGCGTTCACCTCGGCGATCAAATTTTCCCTCGCAACCCCGCACTCCAACTACGCCACAGAGGCGGCGGCCTTCGCCAACACCCTCATCGACTGGTAGGTGTTTGCCCGGAAATTTGCGATCTCAAGTGCTTACGAGGAAGTTCATCCGATCTCAGCGGTCTAAATTTTGCTAGACCGCGTGGCCTATGCTTTGCCACAGATCTTCAGGTTCTCAGCGGATAAAGCAACTCTAGATTGCCAGACCGTGTTGTACAACCCATATTCCCTGAGGGTGGGACCCATTCAAGATCACGTAGGCAGAAGTCAAAGGTCAACACATAGAACAAGAGTTAATGACTGAAGACAATATAGCAAGCTGAGTCAACAGAAGGCATGTGCGAGTATAGACGAGCATGTGTGAGACGCCCCTCATACTCACCAGGTGGGCGACTATAGTGGATGCTCGCTGAAGCCAGGCGAGATCCCCTCAATGTCGCGTAGTCGCCGGGCAGGGTTAGGGCTATAAATAACCCCCCTACCCTTTGGTTTTCCTATAAATAGGACCGCAGGGGTACTTGGATTGGCAACTGAGGCTGAGCTTTTGGAACCCCTTTTTCGAAGACTAGTCCCCCCCCCCCCCCCCCCCCCCGAGTTTTTGATCGTTATCCTCGACCGTTATCCCAGATACTCGCCAAGTTGGTACCTTTCTCGTACCCTGCTCGTCCATCTTTGGTTGTGGAGGATAAGTCTCTTCTGAGCTTCTGGGTACGTGATGGGACCTCCCTGCCGCAGCACCCGAGGTCCTGTTGTTGCTCTTCTAGCCCCTTCGTCGTTGCCAGCCAAGCAGTCAAGCTCGACCATCGGGCGAGTAGCCGCCGACTGCATTGATCCGAATTTTGGAGTCTGGGATTTTCCCGGCTTCAACACTTTGGTGTGGTGAGCGTGGATCGTAGTAGGTGAAAAAATGTCTGGTGAAAAGGCGAGATGGTCGAAGCTGGCGACCATGAGGGAGCTGCGGTTAGCTCGGCCAATGGGGGCGAGTTTGTGACGCGCGCTGATTTTGAAGCATTCACACAGCGTTTGGAGGAGACCATGCGAGTCGCGCTTCTTCTCCAGGCAGAAGGAACGGCGACCTCGCCTCATCGCGCAGCTCGATCCGAGGACAGTGGCCCTCTTCGGTGAGCAGGGAAGGGTCTAGTGGAGGAAGAGCCAGAGTGACCAAGGAGGCCACAGTACTACCAGCAGAGCTCGCAAGGAATTCGATTCCGCGACGTGGACAACCAGGCGAGATCCCGCGATACTCGCCCATACGGCGAGTATGGGGGAGCTGCTCGCCCGGTCGAGGATCGCCGCCTAGCAGGGGGAGGAGCCCCTTCTGCGAGGAGATTCTAGCTGCCCCCGTGCCGGAGGGGTTCAGTGAGCCCGTGATGAGATACTACTCTGGTAGGAATGATCTTATCCGACACCTCCAGTGGTTCGAGGATGTAGTCTCCATCCGAACCATGTCAGACTCATTCAAGTGTAGGTTTTTTCCATCACTTTCCGGGGGAAGGCCAGAGACTGGTTCCACCAGCTGGCAACAGGTTCCATCTACTGCTTCGAAGACCTTCGCCGAGGAGTGACGATGTGATTCGCCACAACGAAGAAGAGGAAGAAGGAGGCCACGACCCTTTTCTATTTGGTGCAAAGAGTCCGGGAGACGTTGGGAAACTACATCGACCGCATCCGGGAAGAAGAGTTGGACATCCAGGAGGTGGATGGCTTCACCCTGCAGCTTGCCCTAACGTTCGGCCTAAGGGAAGGCATCTTCAAGCTAGAGATCAGTCGGGATCCTCCCATGTCCTATGAAGATCTTACTGAAAGGGACAATAAGTTCGTTTAGGGGGAGGCGTCGAATCGCGGCTTCCTGGCCAAGCTGACCAAGCTAATCGGGGAGGACGAAGAAGAGGAGAAGGTCCTCATACGCAGGAAGGAGGAATAGCCCCGGAGGCAGGGGAGGAAGAGGCTGGAAGAAAGGAAGAGGCCGGAGGAGAGAAGAAGGGGGGAGCCCAGAAGAGAAGAGTCGAGTAGGCGGGAAGAGAGGAGGCCCGTTGCGGCTCCGGAGCGTCGAGAAAAGGAGACACGCTACCAAGTCCCTGCCAATAGGCCGTCGTGGCAGCCAGCAGGGCGGCCGCAGCGCCAAGGCCAAGGAAGGAGATTCTACCAGGAGAGGAGAAATCAGCAAGAGAGGCGTCAAGAGAGAGGATGCGAGGAAGCGATGGCAGTTGCCCGGCAGGGTAACAGACAGGCCAGGAGGAACCAGCGGAGGCCGCCAGCAGAAGAGGTCATACCCCTCTATTGTGACCTCCATCAGGTAGAGGAGCACGGGACAATGGCCTGCCCAGATTTTTGGGAGGCCATGAGAAGGCTAGCCTCTGGAGAAGTGGGAGCAGGGCCGAGGAGGCCAGAAGCCCCTGTCGAGCCACAGGATATGCAAGCCGCCGCTCGAAGGCGGAATGAGGAACGAATCGACCAAGGAGGTCGAGGGGAGGTAATCCAGGAGGAGGAACAGGAGGATCTGCCGTAAGAGTGATCCATGGGGGAGCAGGGTGCGGAGCTTCCCGCAAGGAAAGTCTCCGGACATGTTAGGGAATGAGAACCCCTTCCATGATGCCCTTGTGATTCAGGCTGCCGTGTAGCACTATACCGTCGATCGGATTCTCGTCGACAACGGGAGCTCCGTAAACATTATCTTCAAAACAACGTTCGACGGGTTGGGAGTCGAGACAGGGAGAGTATTGGCACGATATGGTCCCCTCTTTGGCTTCTCCGGAGAGAGGAAAAAGGTGGAAGGAGGGGTAGATCTGCTAGTGACCCTCGGTGGCACCTCGCTCAAGTGTCGATTCATCATCGTTGACACCCTGAGCTGCTACAGGATGATCTTCGGGAGGCCGCTCATCAACTGCTTCATGGTCGTCCCATCCTCCTACCGTCAGTGCCTGAAGTACTGTCAAGGGGAGGTTCAGGTGAGGATCAGGAGCGATCCAAGAGCCGCTCGCGAGTGCTACCTCAGCGCGGTTAGCACCATCAGATGGATGTAGGACGCTGAGGAGCTGGAGAAGGTCCTAAAGGGAGCAGCTCGGCTTGAAGCTGCGAAGGAGGTGGAAGAGATCGAGGTACTCTCTGAGGTAGGAGTACCTGGCATGGGTTGCTGAAGATTGGAGGGTCTCTGAAGACCGAAGAAAAGATCAATATGGCGGCATGTCTGCAAGTGAATGTCGACATCTTCGCCTGGAGTGCTGCTGAGATGCCCGGGATCGACACGAAGGTTGCTTATCATCGCCTCAATCTAGACCCCGCAGTCAAGCATGTCCGGCAGAAGAAGAGGTCAAGTGCCATCATGTTGGTCGAACCTATTAAAGAGGAGGTGAGGAAGCTGCTGGAAGCAGGCTTCGTGTCGGAGATCCAATATCCAGGATGGGTCTCGAATGTTGTAATGGTGAAGAAAGCTGGGGGAGGCTGGAGGATGTGTATAGACTTTTCATTGTTGAATAAAGTTTGCCCGGAGGATTGTTATCCTCTGTCTCGAATCAACGCGCTGGTTGATTCAGTCGTCGGTAGTTCTATTCCTCTCGTGATATATGTGTCTAATAACATCCTTCTCAATAGCTCCAGACCCTTAGTAACTAGTCGTCCACAGTTCTTTACCCCTTTTTCTCCAGTGTAAGTCGTGGGGGTGCAATTTTTATACCAACAGACGAACACGCGACCTTCAGATTTGGACGTACCGGTGAACTCAGCGGTCTTAGGATGTCAGATCGAGAGTTGCAAAATCAGCCTTTCAGCGGTCCCACAGGTCCAGATCGTGCGACCCCGGAAGACCTTGAGTTTCGTTTTGAGCGGGCTTTAAAGCGAACTCGACAAGAATTCGCTGAAGTCCAGTTAGAGACCGCTCAACAGATAGAAATGATGAGTTGGGCCTTGGTGGCGATCTCCCAGCGTCTCACCCCTCAGACTGCTGAGGTCGCCACACCCATCGTCGGCCTGCCTGTCAGCGGTCATGTGCGAGACCGCTCAGCCCCTCAGCCTGCAGCTCCTCTACGGTCTCAAGGGGAGGAGTTCACCGCTCGACATGATTTCTATCAGGCAGTTGTTCAAGGAAGTCCATCACGAGCTCTAAACTTTCAAGAGGATGTTGCTCATCCCCTAGCTGATCGTTGGGAAGAGCCATCCCCTTTTGTCGACCAAGTGAGGTGGGAGCCAGTCCCCATGGGGTTCCGAGAACCCTGACTCCCAATCTTCACTGGTAGAGATGATCCAGTCTCTCACCTGCAAGATTTCGAAGTTGCAGTATCGATGAGAACCCTATCAGAAGGCCTCCGTTGCAAGTTGCTTATAACTTCTTTGGGAGGTGAGGCTAGGGAATGATTTTTCAACCTCCCCTACCGGGCTATCTCCTGTTTTGCAGACCTGCGGAAAGAACTTCTTCTAAGGTTTGCTACTACGAAGAAGAGAAAGAGTGGCCCTGCTGCCCTCTTCAAGATCAGACAGGGTGAAAATGAGACTCTAGCCCGCTTCGTGGCATGTTTCTAGGAAAAGATTCTGAGTATCAGAGATGTAGGTTCAGTTCTACATCAAGTGGCTTTCATTAATGCCCTCAGAGAAGGTCCGCTGAAATTTGAGGTAACCACCAGAGAGCCAAATTCCTATCAGGAGCTGATAGCCATCGCCAACAAGTTCAGGTCCTCAGCGAGTATATACAGAATATGTCTCCAATCTCTCCGACTTGGCTTATCAAGGAGCGAGTAGTTCTTCTTTAGGTCCTCAGCGTTTCCAGAAACTAGCTCGTCGGGACTATCAGCCTCCAGCCCCCAGAGGAAGGAATTTTCGTCACCACCGTCCATCCGTCAATCACCAACAGTCTAACCAATGACATCAACCTGCTCCAACCCAGCTTCCAGCTCTTCTTCCTCTACCACCAGCTGCTCATCCTAGACAGCAATTTGATGACTCTCAAGATGCCTTCACAAATCTTGCTCTCCCGATCAGTGAAGTGTTAGAGATTATTCAAAAGCAACCCTTCTTTAAGAAACCAGCACCAATCAAATCTGATGTCCGATCCAGAAACCCAACTTTATATTGTGAGTATCACCGAGAAAGGGGTCATCAGACTGAGAACTGCAGAGCTCTCAGGTTCCTGATTAAGAAGCTACTGAGGGAGGGAAAACCTCAGGATTTGATAGAAAAAAGAGTTTAGGAACAGGCAAAGAAGGCGAAAACTGTGGCTGGGGTGAGTTGGGAGTGTGAAGAAATAGAAGATGCCAACCTCTTCGGTAGTCTTCACTTTGGAAATGAGTGCGTGGATGCTGACGACAAAGTAGAGTTCGGTCGTCTTTTTGCATCCAGGGGGCAGGGTCGGAGTCTTCAAAGAAGTCTAGTGTTTCGAGGGTTTTCAGATCGGAGGTAGCAGTGGCCTCAACCTTAGCTTCCGAACCGGAAGTGGTTGTGTTTGGAAAGGAGGATCTGCCCCTCATGGCAATCCTTTTAATGATGCGGTGGTGATCAAAGCAGTAATAGAAAGTTTTACCGTAAATAGAATTCTGATTGATACTGGCAGTTCAGTGAATCTCTTGTGCAAACCAGCCTTTGAAGGTCTCAAGTCTGGGAATCCTTTTCTTGCTACCGAGGGGCCTCTCTACGGATTCTCGGGGGAAAAGAAAGAAGTGGAGGGGAAGGTGACTCTCACTGTGGTAATGAGAGGTGTGATCAGGCAAGCATAGTTTGTAGTAGTAGATGCACCTAGCATCTACTATTGCATCTTCGGGAGACCTATACTCAATGAATATAGGGCCATCGTGTCAACTTTCCATCTACCTTTGAAATTTACTGCCAAAGAGAAATAGTTTAGGGTCCGGAGTGATCCAAAACTCGCCCGAGAATGTTACGACAAAACGGTTAATGTCGTGGAGACCTCTCCCCCCGAAACAACAATGGTGGAGAGGTTCCTGAAGCCGAAGAGATGGACTGTGAGGTCCCTATTGAAGAAGCTCTGGAAGAGCCAGTTCAAAACCTATCAGGGGAGTTGATAGCGGGAGAGAAGTCTGAAGGGGCTCACCCAGAACCTGCCCAGATAGTCCAGAAAATGCATGTTGAGGCTGAAGATGAAAAGAAGGAACTCTCCATTAATGAAGAGCTCGCTAAAGCTGAAAAGAGGGAGTTGATTTCCTGCCTTATGAGGAACTTGGATGTATTCTCTTGGTCATCGGATGACATGCCAGGGGTTGATCCTGAAATAGCTTGTCATCGCCTAAATATAGATCCAACCTACAAGCCTGTGAAGTAGAAGAAGCATGTTGTTGCTGAGACGCTTGCTGAACCAATCAGGGAGGAGGTGCTGAAGCTTCTTCAAGCTGACTTTGTTCAGGAGGTTTAGTACACTGATTAGGTTTCAAATATTGTAATGGTGAAAAAGCCAGGTGGCAAATGGCGTATGTGTGTGGACATCACCCGTCTTAATAAAGCTTGACCAAAAGATTGTTACCCCTTGCCTCAGATAGATTATTTAGTTGATTCTGTGGTTGGGTATTCTTGTATGAGTTTTTTAAATGCATTCTCAGGATATCATCAAATTGGAATGCATAAGCCCGACATACCTCATACATCATTCATTACGAATGATGTATGTTTTTGTTATCGCGTAATGTCTTTTGGGCTTAAAAACGCTGGTGCAACCTATCTGTTGGAACCTTAGTTTTGATTTGAGTTAGGATCCATCTTTATGGTCATAACACATCTTGTATAACTTAGATCAAATTCCATTAAGACGGGAGACAGGAGACAGGAGAAAATAATATATATATATATAATACAATTTCTCTGGGTTCGACGAACGGCTATCTGCGTTCGACGAACGACGCTCTGCGGTCGACGAACAGATTTCCTCATCGTTCGACAATCCCGTCTCAGCGGTTCAGCGTTCGACGATCCCGTCTCAGTGGTTCAGCGGTCGACGAACAAATCGTCTCAGCGGTCGACGAACAGACCCCGGTTCAGCGGTCGACGAACAGACCCCGTCTCAGCGGTCGGCGAAATCCAGCTCGACGAAAAGTTGCGTTCGACGATCTCAAGTCTGCATTCGACGAATCTTCAACAGAAGCTCAGAATGACGAATCAAATGTTCAGATCGACGAACTTGAAGCTGAGCTCGACGAAATATCTTCAGCATTATTTTAATATCATTCTCAGTTCGACTAATATTATATATGCTGACAGAGCAATATTTTGAATAGTTTCAAATTATATATTGCTGCCTTTCCTTTGTTTGAATTAGCCGTTGTAGAACAATAAATGTTATAGCCGTTGCAGCAAAGCTAAAGACGACAATTTATGTTCACGAGGATCTAGGAAATCAAAGAGACATTATCTCTTTCCTCTCTTGTCGGCAAGAATTCAAATCAGCCGAGCAGCTCTCCAGAATATATACTCAGAGAGAAGATCTGAGAAGAATAACAACAAAGAGAAGAAATAAGAAAAGGCAGAACCAGAATAGGAAGAAGGAAATATACAGAAGCAAAAAGAAGCAGATCTACAGTGTTCTTGATAAGAACAAATATTATTTATCTTCCTTTTGCTAACTCTTCTCTGCAGATCATCTTTACCCTGAGACACCAATCAAGATCATTTGCTCAGGGATCTAAACTGCAAGAAGAAGAAAAGGAGTTATTACAATCAGAAGAAGAAGCCTCCACAAGCTGTCATCAATTCAATCAGACAGGGGGAGCTCTTCAACATCATCTTCAAAGATCCAATCTCAACAACCCATCAGGATCTTCAAGAGTCTTCTCAGCAAAGAGAAGAACAATATATCTTTTCTCCTTTCCCTCTTGTACATGGTTATAACTCCCTTCAAAAGTTAACTCTCGGTGACAGGGCACCTTAGCAAAAACCTGTGGTTTGGTTAGAGCACCTGATCAAAAGCTCACTTGGTGTGTGGACACCTGATCAAAAACTCCTTGGCGGCAGGGCACCAGATCAAAAACCTTTAGTGGATTCCTACTAGTGGGTAGAAGAGTAGATGTACCCAGGTTGATTGGGGAACTACGATATTTCTTGTGTCTTCTGCTTATCTTATGCATTATTTTCTTGCTGATGTGCCTTCTTTGTGTTTGCTTTTATTACTCACTCAGCACTACACATATATATTTATCATTATTTTGAAATAAACCTAAAAAGAGCTTTAAAATTTAAGAACTAAACTCCCTTTCAATTGGTATCAAAGCAAGGTTGATTATATTAATCACCTTCAACTGATACTCAATTGCACTTTCAATTGGTATCAGAGTGTACAACCCCCATATCCATCGAGTGAGGCCCAGCGTGGAGGGCCGCCGAGACGTGTCTGTACAACTCTATATCCGCCGAGTAGGTGGCCAGGATCCAAGAGTGCATCAGAGCCACGTTTGTAGTATGATCCAAGACAGAGAGAAAGGAGGGAGAGCGGTAGAGGCAGAAACCTCCTGCTCACCCAGCTGGAGTAAGAGGAAAGTGAGGGGGCGAGAGGAGGAGGGGCGGGTGCCCCCCCTCTCGCCCTCGCCCAGCTAGGGGCGAGAGGAGGAGAGGCGGGTGCCCCCCCTCTCGCCCGCGCCCAGCTAGTTGCGAGAGGAGGAGGGGCGGGTGCCCCCCTCTCGCCCGCGCCCAGCTAGGAGCGAGAGGAGGAGGGGCGGGTGCCCCCCTCTCGCCCGCGCCCAGCTAGGGGCGAGAGGAGGAGGGGCGGGTGCCCCCCTCTCGCCCGCGCACAGCGTGGGGCGAGAGGAGGAGGGTGGGTGCCCCCCCCCCCTCTCGCCCTCGCCCAGCCAGGGGCGAGAGGAGGAGGGCGGGTGCCCCCCCCCCCCCTCTCGCCCTCGCCAGGCCAGGGGCGAGTGGAGGAGGGGGGCCGACCCCCTCTCTCGCCCCCGACCCTGGTAAGGGGGAAGACCCTTGGTCTCGCCCCACCCTAGCGAGGAGGCTTGCCGAGCTCCGCGAGGTAACCCCTCTCGCCTAGTTCCAGAGGAGGGGGGGTTGGTCTGCGTTTATTATCCCAGAACAGCGGGATTTGGCTATTTGCAGTCCAGTTTTGGCTATTCGCAGTCCATATCCGAGGGTATTTTGGTAATCTGGCAGATCAGTTTTTGGCTATTTGCAGCCTAACTTGGAAAACCTATAAATAGACCCTAAGGGGCACCAAAGGAGGGGACTTCTAGATTTCCAAATTTTGGATCTTCTTCTTCCCTTAGAGCTCTCCTTTGGTGCTTCTGGTTCAGCATTGGCTAGGGAGGGGAAGATCTCTCAGGTCTTCCGGGTGTGAGGTGGGACCTCCTCGCTGTAGCCTAGGGTCCGTTTCCAAGTCCAAGTGTTCTTGCCTAGAGGGTTGGCTCGAGAGAAGTAGGTGTGAGACCACCCCTTTTCTGGGACCCCGAACTCCACGGAGACCGAGTTGTCGGTTTCAATATTTTTGGTGCGGTGAGCGTGGAGAGTGGTCAGCACAGAAGTTCTTGAACCAAATCTCATGGCAGGAGACCTCGGAGGAGGAGACGATGAGGGGTCTCACATCCCAAGTGAGGTGGTGGGAAGGGGAGAGTTCATGACGGTCATCAAGGGAATCATGGAGCTGCTCCAAGGCATCACCAGGGGAGGTGACTGCTCGGCTCCCTCCCCCCAGACACCGCCTTCTGGGTCGCTTGGAGAGCATGAGCCAGATGGGAGTGGCAGGAGAAGCAGAGGAATGATCATCTCGCGCAAGCAGCCTGAGAGGCGAGTGCCATGGGGGGGGTATGTTGTGTTTATTTTTTGTTTTTTTGTTGTTTTCCTTTGTAGCAAGTTCTACCCCTCGCTGGTTGGGCCAGGAGGTTTTGACAAGGGAAATCCCCCCATTAGATGGATGAAGTTATTTTTCTTATATGATTAGTAACTTGCCATCGAGATGTCCTCCTCACTCTAGGCTCTCACTAGCTGGGTGGGTCGAATGATCCTCGGATGGGTAAGTTCAACGCCGAGATGTCCTCCTCACTCCAGGCTCTCACTAGCTGGGTGGGTCGAATGATCCTCGGAAGGAAGAGCTTGCCATCGAGATGTCCTCCTCACTCCAGGCTCTCACTAGCTGGATGGGTCGAATGATCCTCGGATGGGTAAGTTCAACGCCGAGATGTCCTCCTCACTACAGGCTCTCACTAGCTAGGTGGGTCGAATGATCCTCGGAAGGAAGAGCTTGCCATCGAGATGTCCTCCTCACTCCAGGCTCTCACTAGCTGGGTGGATCGAATGATCCTCAGATGGGTAAGTTCAACGCCGAGATGTCCTCCTCACTCCAGGCTCTCACTAGCTGGGTAGGTCGAATGATCCTCGGAAGGAAGAGCTTGCCATCGAGATGTCCTCCTCACTCCAGGCTCCCACTAGCTGGGTGGGTCGAATGATCCTCGGATGGGTAAGTTCAACGCCGAGATGTCCTCCTCACTCCAGGCTCTCACTAGCTGGGTGGGTCGAATGATCCTCGGAAGGAAGAGCTTGCCATCGAGATGTCCTCCTCACTCCAGGCTCTCACTAGCTGGGTGGGTCGAATGATCCTCGGATGGGTAAGTTCAACGCCGAGATGTCCTCCTCACTCCAGGCTCTCACTAGCTGGGTGGGTCGAATGATCCTCGGAAGGAAGAGCTTGCCATCGAGATGTCCTCCTCACTCCAGGCTCTCACTAGCTGGGTGGGTCGAATGATCCTCGGATGGGTAAGTTCAACGCCGAGATGTCCCCCTCACTCCAGGCTCTCACCAGCTGGGTGGATCGAATGATCCTCGGATGGGTAAGTTCAATGCTGAGATGTCCTCCTCACTCCAGGCTCTCACCAGCTGGATGGGTCAAACGTGCCTCGGGGGCGAGGTTCTGCCCACCTCGATGGATATTTGGGCTTGGACTTTTCTTTCCGAGGTTGTGCCAACCTCGCAAAGAGCGGGGATTGTGTACAACCCCCATATCCATCGAGTGAGGCCCAGCGTGGAGGGCCGCCGAGACGTGTTTGTACAACCCTATATCCGCCGAGTAGGTGGCCAGGACCCAAGAGTGCATCAGGGCCACGTTTGTAGTATGATCCAAGACAGAGAGAAAGGAGGGAGAGCGGTAGAGGCAGAAACCTCCTGCTCACCCAGCTGGAGTAAGAGGCAAGTGAGGGGGCGAGAGGAGGAGGGGCGGGTGCCCCCTCTCGCCCTCGCCCAGCTAGGGGCGAGAGGAGGAGGGGCGGGTGCCCCCCCTCTCGCCCGCGCCCAGCTAGGGGCGAGAGGAGGAGGGGCGGGTGCCCCCCCTCTCGCCCGCGCCCAGCTAGGAGCGAGAGGAGGAGAGGCGGGTGCCCCCCTCTCGCCCGCGCCCAGCTAGGGGCGAGAGGAGGAGGGGCGGGTGCCCCCCCTCTCGCCCACGCCCAGCCAGGGGCGAGAGGAGGAGGGCGGGTGCCCCCCTCTCTCCCTCGCCCAGCCAGGGGCGAGAGGAGGAGGGCGGGTGCCCCCCTCTCGCCCTCGCCAGGCCAGGGGCGAGTGGAGGAGGGGGGCCGACCCCCTCTCTCGCCCCCGACCCTGGTAAGGGGGAAGACCCTTGGTCTCGCCCCACCCCAGCGAGGAGGCTTGCCGAGCTCCGCGGGGTAACCCCTCTCGCCCAGTTCCAGAGGAGGGGGGGCGTTGGTCTGCGTTTATTATCCCAGAACAGCGAGATTTGGCTATTTGCAGTCCAGTTTTGGCTATTCGCAGTCCAGATCCGAGGGTATTTTGGTAATCTGGCAGATCAGTTTTTGGCTATTTGCAGCCCAACTTGGAAAACCTATAAATATACCCTAAGGGGCACCAAAGGAGGGGACTTCTAGATTTCCAAATTTCGGATCTTCTTCTTCCCTTAGAGCTCTCCTTTGGTGCTTCTGGTTCAGCATTGGCTAGGGAGGGGAAGATCTCTCAGGTCTTCCGGGTGTGAGGTGGGACCTCCTCGCTGTAGCCTAGGGTCCGTTTCCAAGTCCAAGTGTTCTTGCCTAGAGGGTTGGCTCGAGAGAAGTAGGTGTGAGACCGCCCCTTTTCTGGGACCCCGAACTCCACGGAGACCGAGTTGTCGGTTTCAACACAGAGGGTAGTTGATTTTTATACAGGCTAACACCTGAATCATAAAGATCATTTAGTTCTTAATTTTAAAAAAAAAATTCTAAAATCTAATGGCACAAGTAGAATATTCTAATCCACCAATCTGTAATTTGGATAGATTTTCTTTATGGCAAGTTAGAATCAGATTATATATGAATGCAATAGATGCAGAAATTTATAATTCCATTTTGACAGGACCTCCATCTTCAACTTCATCAACAGATGCTCAAGAAAAGCTGAAAAGTGCTGATGCCAAGGCCATGGACATATTGGCACAATCAATGTCAAAAGACATTCTTCAAAGAGTTGCTGATTGGACTTCAGCAAGGGGCATCTGGAACTCCCTCTCAAGGATAGTAAATGAACCTTCTTCCATTAACTGTATTTTTGATGCAGAACCATCATCTAGTCTAAGTGAAGAAGAAGAACAACAACAAAAAACTAGAGATTTCTGCATGTTGGCCATATATGACTCATATCACAACTCAGAGGCAGAAGCTGAATCAGAAAAGGTAAATGACCTTTGAAAACTATAAATCAGATTTTAAAATTCTATATACAGTTTTAATAAAATCTGAAAATGAAACTTCTGATAAACTTAAAGAAGATTTGAAAGAAAAGAAAATTATTTCTTTGAAAAATAAATTAATTAATGCTAAAAATTTTGAACAATCTTTTAAAAAAGAAATTGTGTATGTTCAACAAAATCAATGAAATTTTTCAAATTTATATTTTAATGAGATAAAAAGACCCATATATCTAATTATAAGGCATTTGTTTTTATCTATTTTAAAACTTTTATAATTAAACATCAACTATAAGATTCATTGGAATTTTCTATCTTAAAAACAAAGTCAGATAACTTCACATTCTTACAGACTTTCTCCAAAATCATGTTGAGCATTCTACTCAGATTGCATACATCAGAAATGATCAGAGCACTGAGTGTGAGTCTCTTCTGATTAAGGGGATTTTATAGAAGGAAGGTATCAGACAATGTTTTTCTGATTTTAAAATTCCTTAGAATCCATTAATAGCTGTAGCAATTCATTTTATTAAAATCCCATTTAAATCAAAATCTAGGAATCAGAATTGCTTAAATGTATTTTAAAAGAAGAAGAAATAATATAATTTATGGTTAAATATTTTCAAATAGAACAATAAATTCTTCTATAATCTCTGACCTTAATGCTTTAAGTTATTCAATATCTTTTTATGCTTAGGTATCCTAAACCAAATATGGGGAGATTGTTAGAACACCTAGTCTTGATTTGGATTAGGATCCCAACTCAAATAAGGGGAGATTGTTGGAACCTTAGTTTTGATTTGAGTTAGGATTCATCTTTATGGTCATAACACATCTTGTATAACTTAGATCAAATTCCATTAAGACAGGAGACAGGAGAAAGTAATATATATATAAATAATGCAAGTTCTCTGGGTTCGACGAATGGCTATCTGCGTTCGACGAACGGCGCTCTGCGGTTGACGAACAGATTTCCTCAGCGTTCGACGATCCCGTCTCAACGGTTCAGCAGTCGACGAACAAATTGTCTCAGCGGTCGACGAACAGACCCCGGTTCAGCGGTCGACGAACAGACTGTCTCAGCGGTCGACGAACAGACCCCGTCTCAGCGGTCGATGAAATCCAGCTCGACGAAATGTTGCGTTCGACGATCTCAAGTCTGCTTTCGACGAATCTTCAATAGAAGCTCAGAACGACGAATCAAATGTTCAGATCGACGAACTTGAAGCTGAGCTCGACGAAATATCTTCAGCATTATTTTAATATCATTCTCAGTTCGACTAATATTATATATGCTGACAGAGCAATATTTTGAATAGTTTCAAATTATATATTGCTACCTTTCCTTTGTTTGAATTAGCCATTGCAGAACAATAAATGTTATAGCCGTTACAGCAAAGCCAAAAAACGGCAATTTATGTTCTCGAGGATCTAGGAAATCAAAGAGACATTATCTCTTTCCTCTCTTGTCGGCAAGAATTCAAATCAGCTGAACAGCTCTCCAGAATATATACTCAGAGAGAAGATCTGAGAAGAATAACAACAAAGAGAAGAAATAAGAAAAGGCAGAACCAGAATAGGAAAAAGGAAATATACAGAAGCAAAAAAGAAGCAGATCTACAGTGTTCTTGATAAGAACAAATATTATTTATCTTCTTTTTGCTAACTCTTCTCTGCAGATCATCTTTACCCTGAGACACCAATCAAGATCATTTGCTCAGGGATCTAAACTGCAAGAAGAAGAAAAAGAGTTATTACAATCAGAAGAAGAAGCCTCCACAAGCTGTCATCAATTCAATCAGACAGGGGGAGCTCTTCAACATCATCTTCAAAGTTCCAATCTCAACAACCCATCAGGATCTTCAAGAGTCTTCTCAGCAAAGAGAAGAACAATATATCTTTTCTCCTTTCCCTCTTGTACAGGTTTATAACTCCCTTCAAAAGTTAACTCTCGGTGACAGGGCACCTTAGCAAAAACCTGTGGTTTGGTTAGAGCACCTGATCAAAAGCTCACTTGGTGTGTGGACACCTGATCAAAAACCCCTTGGTGGCAGGGCACTTGATCAAAAATCTGTAGTGGATTCCTACCAGTGGGTAGAAGGTAGACGTACCCAGGTTGATTGGGAAACTACTATATTTCTTGTGTCTTCTGGTTGCTTATCATATGCTTTATTTTCTTGCTGATGTGTCTTCTTTGTGTTTGCTTTTATTACTCACTCAGCACTACACATATATATTTATCATTATTTTGAAATAAACCTAAAAAGAGCTTTAAAATTTAAGAACTAAACTCCCTTTCACTATCAAAGGATGATGGATTCGGTATTTCAAAGACAGAAGGGTAAAAACCTTGAGGTTTACGTTGATGATCTCCGCATCAAAAGTAAGGCATTTCCAGCTCATTTGAAGGACCTCGAAGAGACGTTCTCAACTCTCCGAACCTTCAATATGAGGCTGAATCCTTTGAAATGTATTTTTGGAGCAAGCAAAGGCAAATTCTTAGGTCATCTTTTGACCCCTGAGGGACTTGAACCTAATCCTGATAAAGTGAAAGCGATTCTCGAAATGGCACCTCCAAGATCTCCAAAGGAAGTACAACAACTAGGAGGTAGAATGGCAGGGCTGAGTAGGCTCATATCTCATTCAGGAGACAAAAGTGCCCCTTTTTTTCAAAACCCTTTGGAAGGTCTCTAAATTTGAGTGGACCAAAGAGTGTGATGTAGCTTTTGATCAGTTAAAGGAGCAGATAACCTCAACTCCTCTTCTTTAGAGCCCCCGAGAGGGTGAAGACCTCTTCTTGTATTTGGGTGTTGGAGCTGATGTTCTTAGATCGGTTCTAGTAAGAGAAGAAAAGAAAAAGCAGTTCCTAGTCTACTATGTTAGTGGGATCCTGAAGAATGCAGAAATCAGGTATCCAATCCTAGAGAAATTAGCGTTAGCTCATATCATCTCGGCAAGGAGGCTCAGACCATATTCCCAAGCTCATTCTATTCAAGTAGTCACAGACTTACCTCTGAAAAATGTGTTAGAAAAGCCAGAGCATTCGGGTAGATTGGCCAAGTGGGTAATAGAACTAAGTGAATTCAGTATTTCTTATGTGTCTCAGATGGCGTTCAATGCCCAGGTGTTGGCAGACTTCATGGTTGATACAATAGATATTGGCTCTGGGATTGAGGTTGGGAGACCTCTCCCTTGGACCATTTTCGTCGATTGAGCTTCAGGTAAAAACTCTTCAGGAGCAGAAGTAGTATTGATCAATCCGAACAGTGTAAGGCTAAATCAAGCTTTAAAGTTTCATTTCCAGTTACTAACAATCAAGCCGAGTATGAGGCTCTTTTGGCAGGTCTACGCTTTGCCAGGGAACTAGGTATTGAGCATGTTGAGGTGAAAACAGACTCTCTAGTCATGGCTTCGCAGGTGAACAGTACATAAGAAACTAGAGAACCTATATTAAAGAAGTATCAAGAGTTGGTGAAAAACGAAATTGAAAGGTTTAAAAGTTTCACAATTCAACACATTCCCAGAGCATATAATTCTGAGGCTGATTAACTTGTGAAAATTTGGATTGCTATCTGGAGGGACTACCTCAGATCTGTTTCATCCAGCAATAGAAGAAGAAATAGTCATGAAAATTGATTAGAGACCATCTTGGATGGACCCTTTTGTTCTTTATCTTTCAACAGAGGAGTTTCATATCAGTGTCAAAGATAAGAAAACATTCAGGTTGAAAGCAGCGCATTATTATCTGAGTGCAGTAATTCTATATTGAAAGACTCTCTTAGATCCTCAAGCTAGATGTATCTCAAAAGAAGAAATCTCAATAGTTCTTAGAGAGGTTTGTGCGAACAAGAAAAATAAGACCGGAAAAATGGAGAATAACAATTTTTATTTCCAAAAAACTTGATTATTACAAAGGTATAACCTCCTTTATATAGAATGGAGGAGAGAGGAGAGATTACAAATAAACAATGTGGGACTAAACTATACAGGACAATAATATAGAACTGGGCGGTCATACATAGGGAGACCGCCGAGACTGCTCGATCTGAGATAACAGACCTCGCTCCTGAACCCTACAGACCGCAGGAAGCATGGCTAGACCGCCTGTCTTCATCTTCAACCCGCCAAGTCTTAGAGAGCGCGCGGTCTCAAACGAGCAGACCGCCAGAGAAAAAAGGAACCCAGACCGCCCGGTCACCAACTAGACCGCCCGGTCACCAACTAGACCGCCCGGTCTCAACACTACAACAAGACCGCCCGGTCACCAACCAGACCGCCCGGTCTCACCACTTCAACACTCCCCCTCAAGCTGGAGCATATATGTCAATCATGCTCAGCTTGTCGCAAATGTTCGAAAAAGAAGTAGACACGGGCTTGGTAAAAATATCTGCTAGTTCATTGTCCGAAGTGACGAATGGAGTACAAATTTGTTTATTCAATACTTCTTCTCTGATAAAATGGCAATCGACTTCAATGTGTTTTGTCCTCTCGTTGAATACCAGATTCTTAGATATGTATATGGCAGCTTTGTTGTCACAGAACATCGGCAATGAATGGTTATAGACTTCTCCTAAGTCCAGCATGAGAGCTCTTAACCATTTCAGTTCACAAGTTGTCGACGCCATACTTCGATACTCAGCTTCAGCACTAGACCTTGAGACAATAAATTGTTTCTTGCTCTTCCAGCTTACAAGATTTCCCCCAACAAAGGTGCAAAATCCAGAAGTAGATTTGTGATCATCTTTATCGTCTGCATAACTAGAATCTGAGTAGGCCTCAATCTTTAGATGACCGTTGTTCTGAAAAAGTAATCCCTTTCCTGGAGCCCCTTTAACATACTCTAATATCCTTAGAGCAGATTGTAGATGACATTCCTTAGGAGCTTGCATGAACTGGCTAACCTTTCCTACAGCATATGAGATGTCTGGTCTGGTTACTGTAAGATAGATAAGTTTGCCTACTAGATGTCTGTACCGTGTAACATCTGTCAGAGGTGGTGAATCATCTTGCCATGTTTTGTCTTCACCAACGGCCATGGGACATCGAGCCGGTTTAGCTCCAGTCAAACCGGTTTCTTGCAGAAGGTCAAGAGCATACTTGCGTTGTGAGAGAATCACTGAGTTGTGTTTCCGTAAAATCTCTATTCCCAAAAAATACTTTGGAGAGCCCATGTCTTTGGTAACAAAGTGTTGACCGAGATGTTTCTTGGTTAACGCAATTCCAGTTTGATCGTCACCTGTGAGAAGAATGTCATCAACATAAATGGCAAGAAAAACCAGACCCTGGGAGGTTTTGCGAATAAATAGAGAATGATCTTCAGAACTTCTTGTAAAGCCAATGATTTCGACAATGCTACTGAACTTTTCAAACCACGCCCGAGGACTTTGTTTAAGACCATAGATAGCTTTCCGCAACTTGCATACACGTGTCTCCCCCTGAGCAACATACCCAGGAGGTTGCTCCATGTACACATCTTCTTGAAGATCGCCATAGAGGAAAGCGTTTTTGACGTCGAGTTGAGACATAGACCAACCCCTATTGACGGCTACCGAGAAGAGGACCCGGATAGTGTTGATGCGAGCAACAGGAGAGAATGTGTCAAAACAATCTACACCATAGGTCTGAGTGAAGCCTTTGGCGACAAGGCAAGCCTTGTAACGATCCACACTACCATCAGGATGGAACTTCACAACAAAGACCCAGCGATAGCCAATGACATTCGTTCCTAGAGGAACCGGAACAAGGGTCCAAGTACCTCTCTCAGTGAGGGTTGCCATTTCTTCATCCATAGCAGCCTTCCATTGAGGAATGGTAAGAGCTTCTTGGTAAGAGCGTGGAATGGCAGTGGCAGAGAGAGCCAAGGCAAAATTCCTGCAATAGGGCGTAAGACGAGCATAGGAAACCACATCATTTATCGAATGTTGCGTACATGTCCGAACTCCTTTGCGAAGGGCAATAGGAACATCCAAATCGGCTTGTTCATCAACATCCGGTGCATCCATTGCAGAGAGTACTGGCCCGAGAGCTGGGAGAGGCTACCTCAGAGGGGAAGGAGGAGATTCGAGGGGAAGAGACGGGATCGGGGGTGGTGGTGGTGGTAACGGGTTATTGGCAGTGGGGATAGCTGGTATGGGGAGAATAGGAGGAAGATCAGACAGAGCAAGAGATGAGTCTTTGGAGAAATAGGATACGTCTTCAAAGAACGTAACATCAGCAGAAACCACTTGTTTGCGAAGAATGGGGTCAAAACAGCAATAACCCTTTTGAGAGGTAGAGTAGCCCAGAAAGACACACTTTGTGGCACGCGGAGAAAGCTTGTCGCGAGTAGCAGAAGGAGAATGAACAAATGACGTACAACCAAAAATATGTGCTGGAAGAGGGAAAGCTTCCTTGCCCGGATATAGGACAGAGAATGGTGTTTGACCATGAAGAACAGAAGAGGGGATACGATTGACGAGGTGAAAAGAAATGAGAACGGCATATCCCCAATATGAGCGAGGAACATTCATTTGAGATAGAAGAGTGCGAGCTACATCAAGAAGGTGACGGTTCTTGCGTTCAGCCACTCCGTTCTGCTGAGAAGTGTAGACACAACTTGTTTGATGAATAATACCATTTTTCATACAAAAGACAGAGAAATCATTACTAATATATTCTTTTGCATTATCAGAACGAAGAATTTTGATAGAAACCCCAAACTGGGTTTTGATCATTTCATAAGAAGTAATCCATACAGAGAATAATTCAGAGCGATCTTTTAAGAGACACACCCAAGTACATCTAGAGAAATCATCAATAAAGGTTACAAAATAAGAGCTACCCCTCCCAACAGTGGGAGTAGGGGAAGGACCCCAGATGTCGGAGTGAACAAGATCAAAAAGACTGGAAGATCCACGTCCTTGTGTAGCTGGGAAAGACGAGCGATGATGCTTGCCAATCTGACATGCTTCACAGTTGAGGGGAGGAGCATTCTTAGGTAGATGAGGAAGAATTTGACGAAGAAGCCGTTCAGGAGGATGACCAAGACGAAGATGCCATTGCAGAAGACTGTTGGAAGACGAAGAGGAAGTAGATAGAGTTGATACGTTGTCCAAGAAGTTGAGGCCGCCGCTCTCAGTCCAGTAGCAATCGTCTGCTTGGAGCAAGTATCCTGAAAAGAACAAGTAGTAGGGGTGAATGTTACAGAACACTATAGTTGCTTTAACAGATAGTAAGTTGCACGGGAATTTGGGCACATATAGAGTATCTTCCGGGCGAAGAGACGGAGTGACCTGGACGATACCCTTACCATTTACCAGAGAAGGAGAGCCATCCGTAATGAACACCGGGGGCAACCGATCATGTTTCTCCAAGAGAGAGAAACATTGAGGATTACCAGTCATATGATTTGTAGCACCTGAATCAATCAGCCATTTACCTTGAGTGACTACATCGGCACTACCTGAGGAAGTGACCACCGAGGCTGATTGCTTTGAGGTAGAGGCGGAAGAGTCACCGGTAGGGCGAAGGTGGGGATGCTTGAGCCAACATCGAGCAACGGAGTGGCCTGTCTTCCCGCAGTGAGAGCAAAGATACTTGGAAGGAGTGCGCCCTTCGGGATGGTTGTTCCGACCTCCAGTGTTACCCCTCTGAGTCTGATGAGCATAGTTGTCGGGTAGAGGCGGTGAGACCAACAGAGGTCATTGGAGAAGAGTGGTAACAACGGCAATACGAGCAGAAGTAGCATCCAAAGTGGGAGATTCAGCCTCTCCAAGAATCTATTGACGGATCATGTCATATGATTCTGGAAGGCGCAGAAGATAACACACGACCAGAAGTTCCTGGAAGTGTTTGTGTTGGTCGGCCAGATCAGCGGAGAAGGGTCTATTCTGAAAAATTTCAGCCCCAAGGGCAAGAACTTGTTGGTAAGCAGCAGCATGAGTCATGGAGGGACGAGCAAACAAGTCCGCATATAGGGTATCTATGCGAGATCTTTGAGCTCCCTTTGAGTAAAGGGCAGCAAGGTGAAGCCAAGCAGCTTTTACAGTTTCATCATGCCTGATGATAGGGAGGCACTCATCTGAGAGACTATTACCTAGCCAGGTGCGAACGAGGGCATCACTAGCATCCCAATCATCAAAGGTAGCAGAGGTGTGAGGTGGAGGGTCATCGGTAAGATGATGACGCTTGCGTTGCGAGCGGAGAAGGAAGGTGAAAGAGACACTCCAGTCGGGATAGTTGGGACCAATAAGTTTGGAGACGGTGCCAAGGTTGCCCGAAGGTATGGGAGGAGAGTGGTGGGTAACAACAGAAGGTGTGGTAATAGTGGAGGTAGAGTCATCAGAAACCGCCATAGCAAAAGGAGATCGCGCGAACACAGGAGGGAGATCGCGTGAACAGAAGAAGTCGCGCGAACAGAGGAGAGACCGTGCAAACAAAGAAGAGATCGCGTCAAAGAAGAGACGGCGCGAACAGAGAATGGAGAATAACAATTTTTATTTCCAAAAAACTTGATTATTACAAAGGTATAACCTCCTTTATATAGAATGGAGGAGAGATGAGAGATTACAAATAAACAATGTGGGACTAAACTATACAGGACAATAATACAGAACTGGGCGGTCAGACATAGGGAGACCGCCGAGACCGCTCGATCTGAGATAACAGACCTCGCTCTTGAACCCTCCAGAGAACCAGCGGTCTGTAAAGGACAGACCGCAGGAAGCATGGCTAGACCGCCTGTCTTCATCTTCAACCCGCCAAGTCTTAGAGAGCGCCAGAGAGAAAAGGAACCCAGACCGCCCGGTCACCAACTAGACCGCCCGGTCTCAACACTACAACAAGACCGCCCGGTCTCACCACTTCAACAAGGTTCATTCTGGTGAATGTGGAAGTCATTCAGGTGCCAGAATTTTAGAAAAAAGAATTCTAAGATAAGGGTATTTTTGGCCTAGTATAAGGAGGGATGCTGACAACTACGCAAAGAAATGTGTCCAATGTCAAAAGTTTGCTCCTCCTCAGCATCAGTCTGCCAGAGGTTGAGATCGATAATCACTATAACAAATTAAAGATATAGCGGAATTTTTTTGCAGCGTTTTTGAAAGCGCCGCAAAAAGTTTTTGCATTGGCGGTGCTTTTATTAGAAAACGCCGCCAATATAATATATATGTATTTGGCAGAGTTTTTTACTAAAACGCTTCAAAAACATAGATTATTCGGCGCGTTTCTTATAAAAAAATCGTCGTGAAAAATTTTCCCTCTAGAAATTTAGTGAAATTAGGTTTCCGCCTTCCCAAATCCCTTTCCCAACCTATAATTATTTATCAACCTTTATGGGGTAATTCTCAATTTATAAGAATTCCGATCTGCGAATAGCCAGAATCCCATGACCCCCGCTTCTTTAGTGGGGAGTTAGAAGGAAAACCGACACGCACGCGATCACCACACCCGATCACGCGCGCGATCCGCGCTCCAACCGCCGCCACGCCGCTCGCAGCCCGCCCCCGCTCGCCTCCACAGCTGGACGCCCGAATCAGGAATAGTCGCAATCTCCGCGGTCAAAACGAACATTTCCGAAGTCCATGTGAACTTAGAAATGTGCGGGGATTATATTTGCCTGAAAATCCATGCATGATCCGAACCAAATACAACAAATCGACGAGAAATCCACGATCTGCAGTCCTCACTCCATTCTACTTCTTGGAGAAATAAGATCCGCGACATTTGAGCAGATCGGGTTCACAATCGGGTAGAGGGCTCGATTCTTCAGATCTCTTCTGATCTAGTCATTGGAGGGAATTTTCAGTTCATGCTCGGGATTCTAAGATCGGTTAATAGGACCCTAATGAAATTACAGATCTCCATTGTCATGAACAGGTGATCTAATATTGCAGGTATTGAATACATAACTTATCCGTGAGATAGTTTTGTCATTTGGACTTAATTATGAGAATTGCTTAATACCTTGTGGCTGTGATATCATTTCTAGTCAGTACGTACCAAATTGCTATTGTTTCAGAATTAACCATAGATTTCATATAGATCTGCTAGGGGGTTCAAGTTTCATTAGATTTCAGATTGGATGGTTGAATGATCTCTATACATATGTTGTGCTAATTATCTCTTGTTTAGTGAACCAAATAGCAGATAATTATTGTATGCCAACGGGATCCGTTAGCGCTGCGGAGTTTATAAGAAAGAATACTCCAAAATTATTGGGTATCGCGGCCATCATGAGTAACGAGCAAGAATCCAAGAACGGTATAATTAAGCTTCCGCTCTTCAGTTATATAGCCGTTAATTCCAGTCTTATAATTTTGTGTGTTTCGCTTGATTAGAAAATTCTATACTGTTTTAATACTCCCATTGAGACCGGTAATATTTGAATAAGTACGTTCCTGCATAGTCGCAGCGTCATCACTTTAGTTTTATTTTATGTTGTATTTAATTTTCGATAGCATAATTTGGTGACGCAATCACCCTAAATTTTCTAACGTATATAGCAACTAAAATTATATAAAATTTCATATCATGTTTATCAGATTTTTGCTTTTTTGTTAGTATTTGTAAGAGTAGGATTTATGCCAATTGAGTTGTTTATGTCTGCGGCTTACTATTTGAATAGGGAGTGGTTGTGTATGACTGCACATTGCTTAAGCAATGGAAGACCCGACGTTGACACTGACGTTCTTTTTAAAGCGTCGCAAGGAGCTACGGCGACGGTCGCAATCGCGAAGGTTTGATATGACGTTCTTATAAACGTCACAAAAACTATCGCGATCCTTAGAAATCGTCACTAAAGACATAAAAAATGCCGCCGTATAACGATTTTGTTGTAGTGAGCTCTCTTGTGCCGAACTCAGCATTGACTTTAGGAGGAGAGGTTCTTATATTCGTCCGAGTGTGTGACGGGGACCTCTTCGCTGCAGCACGTGAGTCTTGTTTGTGGGCATTTCAGAGATGTTTTTTTTATCTGTAGTCTTTTCTCGCCGCGTCTCATCCAGATCAACCATTAAACCAGTAACCTTTGTTTACCCCTAAGGTCCGAACGCGATGAACCTATTTCCGTGATTCAAACACTAGATTCCTTTACAAAAATGATTTATTTACAAAAAAAATTTCCTCTCCAAATGAGTTCTTCAAAGAAGAAAGATCACTACTTCTAAGGTTTCAACCAAGCTAAATCTAAACAACTAATTTTTATCCAGATTTTTGCAAACTCTGTTAGATTTGAAGTGAACTAGCGTCAGCGCTAGAGCTAGCGCCAACGCTAGCTCATACTCGCCACCCCCCCCCCCCTGTTCTGCCTATAAATAGAGGGGTACCCCCCTCTAAAGAGAGAGATTCTGGATCTGGCGAGTATCATCAACTTTGAGCGAGTTAGAGATACCAGAGCGCCACCAGGCGAGCATCGGACTTGGAGTAAGTTCGGCAGGCGAGCATCGGACTTGGAGTAAGTTCGGCCAGCTCCCTTGAGCGAGTAGCGAGTAGTGGAGATACCGCCGGCGCTAGTGCTAGCGCGCGCGGTAGCGACTAGAGGCGAAGAGGCGAGCAGCGAGCTTGCGAGTATCTACTCAGGAGATAGCGCCCGACGCTAGTGATAGCGCTCGCGCTAGTGAGTATTGGAGGAAGCGACGCGTGGCGAGCGTGCGAGAAGCTTGGTAGAGAGGAGCGAGCTTCTGTAACAAGGAGCGAGTATCACCTGCGCGGTGTGCTCCGGAGGAGAAGCGGACCTTGTCCGTGACCAAGTCTTACTTTCTATTGGCTGTTGTGATTCAAGTTGGATGCAACTTGTATTCAGCCGTGTTCAGTTGTAACTAGCTACCAAAATTAGTATTGTGAAAGCTTGTGTTCATCTTTGGTGTCCTTATTCTCCGGTTGGTTGACGTGTTCTTCCGACTTCAAAATATTTCACATGGTATCAGAGGGATAGTGGAAACAAGGACGAAGCAACCAAGATGGACGGCGGAGGAGGGTATGCTAGGGGACTTGGCATTGAGCTGCTTACTCAAACCAACTACAAGAAGTGGATGTCTTGTATGGAGAGCTACCTTCTTGGAGAGGATCTCTGGGAGGTTGTTGGTGGTGGGGAGCAAGAGGAAGTAGTAGCTGCCGGTGATAATGGTCCAGTTGTGAGAGCTTGGAGGAAGACCAACGCCAAGGTGGAGTTCACCTTGAAGAGAGCCATATCACCTGACTTGTTCGACCACGTCATAGGTTGCAAGTCAGCGTCTGCGATCTGGATAGCCCTCGATGGGTTATTCAACAAGAAGAATGTGGCGCGGCTACAATTCTTGGAGAATGAGTTGGCGAAGTCGACTCAAGGCGAGATGACGATATCCACCTTCTTCCTGATGGTGAAGAACCTATGTGGAGAGATCTCGGCCTTGGATCCTGAAGAGCCAATATCAGAGGCGAAGTTGAAGCGGCATATACTCCGAGGCTTGAGGAGGGAGTATGTCCCCTTCGTTACTTCCGTGCAAGGATGGGCTACTCAGCCCTCCCTTCTGGAGCTAGAGAACCTGCTATCGTCTCAGAAGAGCTTGGCGAAGCAGATGGCGGGAGTATCCATTTCAGGTGGAGATGGCGAGGCCTTGTTCTCAGGAAAGAGGAGATCCTGGGACAAGAGAAAGAAGAACTCCGGAGATGGACCTTCAACGTCCTCTCAGGGAGATGGGGGGAAGTTCCTCCCTGCGCGCGATGAGAAGGGGAGAACCCTTTGCTTTGCCTGTAAGAAGTATGGGCATATGGCAAAGGACTGCCGGTCTAATCTGAAGGCCGGTCATGCTGCTAACAAGGAGGGAGATCACCGGAGAGGTGGAGGAAGAGGTGGAGGTCACCAGGGCGGTGAGAGGGGGGACAATTGTTTCCTGGCAGAGATGACGGCAATGTCAGTCGATGTCTTAGCCTCCATCAACCTCGAGAACGACTGGATAGTGGATTCCGGTTGCGGGCATCATCTCACAGGAGATATGTCCAAGTTCGACTCCTTGGAAGCGTATGAAGGGACGGATGTTATCATCACTGCGGATGATACGGTACATCCTGTGGAGCGAGAAGGGAAGGTGTCCCTTGGGAGTAGAGAGAAGCCAGTGACACTGAAGAGTGTGTATCACGTGCCTGGCATGAAGAAGAACCTCTTCTCAGTGGCGAACGTCGTGGATGCTGGATACCACGTGCTGTTTGGACCAAAGGAGGTGAAGTTCTTGAAGAACATTTCGTCTGTCGATGCTGACGTCACGCTCACCGGGAGAAGGGTGAAGGATTTGTATGTTTTGTCTGCAAATGCCTACGTGGACAAGCTAAAGACAAACGACAGCGCTGTGATCTGGCATGAGAGGCTGGGTCATGTGGGGATGGACAAGCTGAAGATGATGGCGGCAAAGGGCCTAGTGAGCGGCCTGCCTCATCTCACTTCCTACGGCGACGGCCATGTGTGCGACGGATGCCAATATGGAAAGTCACATCGACTTCCATTTGACAAGTCGGAGACCAGGTGTAAGGCACCTCTTGAGTGCGTACATGCTGATGTTATGGGGCCGTGCGCCACCATTACTTATGGAGTCAATAAGTATGCGCTGGTTCTGGTTGATGACTACACCCGCTATACGCGGGTATACTTTCTGAGAGAGAAATCAGAAGTATTCAGCAAGTTCCTCAAGTGGAAGGAGCTTGTGGAGGGGAGGCTGAACCGCAGAGTGAAGAAGCTGAGAAGCGACAATGGAGAGGCGTTTACCTCCAATGAGTTTGCTTCTTTCTGCAGGAGGTTCGGCATTCGGCGGGAGCTCTCCTGCGCTCACACCCCGCAACAGAATGGGGTGGCAGAGAGGAAGATCCGCCATCTGGTGGAGACTACCAGGAGTTGGCTACATGCCAAGAGCATTCCCAAGGCCTTATGGGCGGAGGGAATGGCGTGCGCTACTCATGTGATCAGCAGGCTACCTCTGAGTCCTAACAGGATGGTGTCTCCACACTAGCTCATGTTCGGGGAGAAGCCCAATGTGGGTCACATGAAGGTGTTCGGTTCTACCTGCTTCGTGCACGTCCCGGACGCTCAGAGAACAAAGTTGGAGCCGAAAGCGAGGAAGTGTATCTTCATCGGCTACGATGAGCGAAAGAAGGGGTGAAAGTGCATGGATCCGCAGACCCACAAGTTCGTCGTCTCGCGCGACGTTGTGTTTGACGAACTGGTCTCATACCAGGGAGTCTCTTCAGTGGAGCTGCCGGAGAGTGGAGAAGCTAGCAGGGAAGAGGAGTGGGTCACTGAGGACCCTACTGTGGAGTTGGAGTTATCTCCAAGTGCTCCATCGCCATCTGGCTCAGGAGGAGCATCTAGCTCAGGGGGAGCTACGAACTCAAGAAGCAGGGAGAGCACCGCTTCAGGAGGAGTTCAGAGAGGAGCTCAGAGAGGAGCTCAACCAGAGGAGTCTACCGGAGTGGTAGATAGTGGCCAAGCCTTGAGGAGGTCGAAGAGGACCATCGTCCCGCCTGCTCGCTATAAGGAGGGGAACTTCGTGAGTTTGGTTTCCTGCTTCTTCGCAGGACCACTCGATGAGAGGGAACCTGCCTGCTTTGAGGATGCAGCTGGCATCAAGGAGTGGGACGCGGCCATGATCGAGGAGATGGAGGCCCTAGAGAGAATGAGATATGGGACCTGGTTCCCATGGTGGAGGGCATCAAACCTGTCACCTGCAAATGGGTGTACAAGGTTAAGAAGAGAGCTGATGGAGAAGCGGAGCGCTACAAGGCGAGGCTTGTCGCTTGAGGCTTCTCACAGACCTACGGAGAGGACTACGAGGAGACCTTCAGTCCTGTAGCGAAGATGACGTCGGTGAGGACGATCATCGCTTTGGCGGCGTGCCGTGGTTGGAAGCTATGGCAGCTGGATGTGAAGAACGCGTTCTTATACGGAGAGATCGACAAAGACATATTCATGGTGCAACCACCTGGATACGTGTCCAAGTCCCAGCCGCGTCACGTCTGCAAGCTGAAGAAGGCCCTCTATGGTCTGAAACAGGCACCGAGAGCCTGGTATGGGAAGATTGCGGAGTACTTGCAGTTTTGCGGCTACGATGCCTCAGACTCGGACTCCAGCATGTTCGTGAAGAAGAGTGGAGGTCTTCACGTGCTGGTGCTGCTATACGTCGACGACATGATCGTGACAGGGAACAACCCTGAGGAGGTCGCGGCGCTGAGGCAGCAGCTTTCCATACGCTTCGAGATGAAGGATCTTGGTGAACTGCACCATTTCCTTGGCCTCCAAGTAGAGAAGAGAAGAGGCGGACTGGATGTTTCCCAGAGGGCGTATGCAGAGAGAATCGTCGAAAGATTCGGCATGAAGGAGGGGAAGAGCAGTTCCGTTCCTCTGGATGCGGGGCTGAAGCTTCGGAAGGAAGAAGGGAGGATTCTTCCTGATCCGAAGATCTTTCGGGCACTGGTGGGGAGTCTTATATACTTGACTATCACGAGGCCGGACATCGCCTTTGCTGTCGGCCGAGTTAGTCGATATATGCAGGAGCCACGGAATCCTCATCTGGAGGCAGCCAAAGGGATACTGAAGTACGTGAAGGGCACCCTTGAGATGGGGTTGTCCAATGATGAGAAGTCTGACTTCAAGCTGCACGGGTACACGGATGCAGATTACAGAGGTGACGCTGATGATCGCAAGTCGATATCAGGTTACGTGTTCTTGTGTGGAGCAGCTGCTATCTCGTGGTGTAGCAAGAAGTAGGACTCTATTTCCCTTTCTACCACGGAGGCCGAGTACAAGGCGTCGTCCTTAGCAGCTCAGGAGTGTGTCTGGCTAAGGAGACTAGTGGAGGATGTGAACGAGGAGGTCAGCGGACCTACTGTGCTACGCGGGGACAATGAGAGTGCATTGAAACTGGTAACCAATCCAGTTTGTCATGCAAGGACCAAGCACATAGAGATCGAGCATCACTTCATCAGAGAGAAGGTGCTTGGTGGCTTGATCGCTGTGGAGCATGTGCGGAGTGAAGAGAACCTTGCGGATATATTCACGAAGCCCCTATCTGCGGGGCTGTTCCGGAGGCTTCGTACATTGCTTGGAGTTGTTCCTGGAGCTCACTTCAAGGGGGAGTGTTAGATTTGAAGTGAGCTAGCGCCAGCGCTAGCCCCAGCGCTAGCTCATACTCGCCACCCCCCCCCCCTTGTTCTGCCTATAAATAGAGGGGTACCCCCCTCTAAAGAGAGAGATTCTGGATCTGGCGAGTATCATCAACTTTGAGCGAGTTAGAGATACCAGAGCGTCACCAGGCGAGCATCGAACTTGGAGTAAGTTCAGCAGGCGAGCATCGGACTTGGAGTAAGTTCGGCCAGCTCCCTTGAGCGAGTAGCGAGTAGTGGAGATACCGCCGGCGCTAGTGCTAGCGCGCGCGGTAGCGACTAGAGGCGAAGAGGCGAGCAGCGAGCTTGCGAGTATTTACTCAGGAGATAGCGCCCGACGCTAGTGATAGCGCTCGCGCTAGCGAGTATTGGAGGAAGCGGTGCGTGGCGAGCGTGCGAGAAGCTTGGTAGCGAGGAGCGAGCTTCTGTAGCGAGGAGCGAGTATTGGAGCGAGTATCACCTGCGCGGTGTGCTCCGGAGGAGAAGCGGACCTTGTCCGTGACCAAGTCTTACTTTCTATTGGCTGTTGTGATTCAAGTTGGATGCAACTTGTATTCAGCCGTGTTCAGTTGTAACTAGCTACCAAAATTAGTATTGTGAAAGCTTGTGTTCATCTTTGGTGTCCTTATTCTCCGGTTGGTTGACGTGTTCTTCCGACTTCAAAATATTTCACAAACTCTCTCTTGCACAAAAAAGAATTTAAGATAAACAGTGTGATGAACCAATTAAAAAAAATTTTGATAGTACCAAAGTCGTTCAAAAACAAAATGACGAAGCAACATAAATATTAGACTTGGAAAATTCGCAATTAACTTTGTTTTTCCTGCAAACATTTCACACACATAAATCACGAAATTTGAGGTTAAGGAAGGAGAACACGAACAACATCAACATTGAACTCATGACCAGGTAGATAGAAGAATGACATCGACATTGAACTCATGACCAAGTAGATAGAAGCTACTTTTAAGCCTTGAAACACGAAGAGTGAAGACAAACAGATAGACAGACAGAGCTCGAGAATCACTCCATTATTCACATATGTTCACCCTCGGAAAGCAAGAATAACGAGGAAAGAAATCATCGAAGCGAGGACAAAGGCATGATCTTCTGCGGCCTTGATTGCCGAGGCGCTGACCGGGCGAGTATCAATGCAATCGTCAAACCAACAAGGAGGAGGAGCCACTGCTACTCCATAAAACATGAAGAGAAGAGAAACAATCTTAAAAAAGAATCCAAACATTTCCATATTGTCTTGGAAGAGGGGATGAAGTTTTTTCCTGTTGGAGTGGAGAATGAAAACATGGCAGTTGTGTTTATATAGAGAGAGAAGGAAGAGGGTAGTGAATATTCTATATTTAAATAATAATAATAATGCTAATGGAACCGGAACCGTGAACAATATTGGTTCAGGTGTGGTTCTTTCATTTTATTATCCGGACCGGAATCGGAACCGGAACCGCAATATACAAGTCTCAAGCGGTTTCAAGATTTTTAGAACCAATCCGAACCGGACCGAAGCAGAACCGAACCGCAACACGTTTATTATTATTATTATTATTATTATTATTATTATATATTGTTATTTTTTTATAATATATTTATAATATCTATACTTACTATTATGGGTGAAACTGGTACGGTTTGAACCCAAATCGCAATTGCAATAAAGAGAGTCAGTTTTGGACTGAATAAAATTGCACCACACCAAAACGGTGTTGTATGGTTTGATATTGATGCGATTTGGAGTAGGCTTTGCGGTGTACTTTCAATTTATATACAGATATATAATGTATTTTCAATTTTACTCACATTTTTCTGAAATATTTTATTTTAAAAATATAGATGATATACAACTAATATTTCATAGTAATCATGAAAGACAAATCAAATTGTTGCTGATAAATTAGTCAAATAGAATTAACTAATATATTCTTCAAACAAAATTTTAATTGTAAAATAAGATTTCAAGAGCAACAATTCAAAGTTCTTTACCCTATGTTGAGTTGTGATCTTCAGCAACATGAACATTGCATCAGTATTATACGATCGTGATCTTTGAATTTTTAAAATCGACGCGGTCTGGTGCAATTTTGTGGTTTTCCGGTTTCAGTTTTTAACTTCAGCCCCCAGGTGCTGCGGCAGGGAGGTCCCACCACGTACCCGGAAGCTCAAGGGAGTCTTCCCCTCCAAAACCAAAAATTGCCGAGCTTGGTACAAGGAAGGCAGGGACCTATCGAGTATCTCACCTGAGGGGGTCAACCTCGTCCAAAAGTCCTCTTTCTTGTACCCCTGGGGGTCTATTTATAGACAAATCCTGGGGGGGGTAGTTACCTGACCATACTCGCCCATACTCGCCTCTGCTCGCCAAGCTCGCCCCTTGCTCGCCAAGCTCGCCTCTTGCTCGTCAAGCTCGCCCCTTGCTCGCCAAGCTCTCCCCTTGCTCGCCAAGCTCGCCCCTTGCTCGCCAAGCTCGTTGGTACGCCCGTGAAAGGTGTATATAAATACGCAAGTGCACGTGCCGTACAAGTAATAAAATGATGAGAAAGTGATCGTTCCCACGAGGAAGTGCTTAACTTAGCGCTCACAAATATTAATTCTGCCTTTTCTCTAAATTCAAGCAAGTAGTACTGATTGGTAGAGAAAACTTAATAATTCAAAAAAAAAACAATTACAACTCTAATTACGGTTACTTAAAATACTTTTACTTCACTTGGAAAGATAGTCTCACATGTGATTTTCCCTTGCTATGATGACAACCCATAAAAGTGATAATTCCTGAAGTATTAATGATTCTCTTGCAACGATTCTAAATTGGATAACTTTATCTCTCGATCTCCACTATCCGTTTATCCCAAATCCTCTAGTCGTCTCCAACTTATATGAAATTAGAATAACATAAAGTACTAGAATCACGGTTGCTAATTCAAGAGGAGATCTCTCTCTCTCTCTTAGAATTATATTAAGATTTATGATACACTTTCAACGCTCCTCTCTCGAATCTCGCGATGAAGTATAAATACGGAAGTTTGGTTAAAAACTACACGACTCCTCTCTCGAATATCGCCGTGCAAAACAAACGTTCATCTAGCCCGACTCATCTCTCGAATTTTTGCCAAGCACTTTAAAGATGAAACTTAAACCAAAATCCCAAGAAAAGATCATAAATTTAATAAAGATCACATCAATACATTCACAAATTATAAATGAAAATCAAGTCATCATCACAACTAAGGTACTCCACACATGCAAGACTTAGGAATTTAGTTCATGAAGGAAGATAGAAACCGCAAATTAAAGTAGATCTTACTAGACATGATTCCGGAAATCAAAACGATGTAGGAACGTTTTTAGGTTCAGATCTATCTCCTTAGTGCTGGTTTGAGTCCCCTTCTCCAAGCCCTAGCCAAAATTCTTCAAGAGGAAGAAGACCTCCAAGTTTTTCCTCCTCCTCTCTTTCTCCCCAAGAATAATCGCCCCTTAGTGCTGTAATTTCGTGCTCTTAACTTCCATTCCAAATCTGAAGGGATGCCTCCTTTGGAAATACACGTAGGCGCCTCTTTTTAAAATTCAAAATCTGAATTTCGCCGCCACGTTGCAACCTGCTAATTTTTGGCGTTGCAACCTAATTTCTGCATCAGCAATAAATGATCCATTGCTTCCCCAACTTGAATCCTTTGACCAATCTTTGATAGAAAACCATGAAAAATGACCGAAATCAGTCCAATATTGATTAATAAGATATTTGAACATATTTTCTATAATTGGGGATTATTTTCCTCTTTTTAATGAAAATTAGAATAAAATAAGTAGTGAAATAACTTCCTTTTGGGAAGTTATCACCCCACCACACTTAGTCAGTTGCTAGTCCCTAGCAACAAAATAATCAATTCAAAACTTGAATAAAGAACTGATGAAATTGTGCAAACTCAGATAATCGCACATCCTTAACAACAAATTAACTAAGGCATATTAATGAAATCCGCTTTACTCAACTGATAAGCCAATAAATCAATATGAATTCAATCATTCACAAATCCATTAGCTCGAATGAAAGGTAAAGCTCAAATAAAGTCATAAGTGTTGTGTGTGATTTTCCTTAAAATTAGTTACTCCTAAACATCTTTTAACATTGGATCTCCGCAACATAGGGAAGGATAAGAATAGCTAAATTATTGATTGAGCCTACACAAAGATCTGTAGTTCAAATGAGAGTAGAATTGACTTGGATAAGCGTTCAAGGATGATGTTGATAGCAGAAAGACATTCCCTTAGTTCGTAATCTTAATAATTCACCAAATCATGGGGTTTATTGACATTTTCACTCTTTTTTTTATATTCGTAGTAGGGATCATTCCAAGTATAAGTGTACATACCTAGGCCACATATCACTATGATGCATTTTTTTTATATATATTTTTTTTTAATTGACTAGCATAGTAGAGATCATTCCAGGTATGTATACATATACTTAGGCCCATATCACTATGAATCTCAACCATTTTTTTTTTTGAATTTAAACACCCATAAAATGGCTAATATACTAAGACATAACTAGTAAGAATATTGAGAAGGTAAGCGTGGAATAATACGTATCAACATGAAAAGAGTTCAAGCACAAAGATTGTAGTGGAGGGTCAAAATGGTTTAACTACATAAACTCATGCTTCAGCCAACATCGCTAACTCAGTTCTTACTTACTCATTCTCATAATATTTTAGAAAGCCATATCAAAAGCTAGGTTTTGAAGTAAAATCTTTCAAGGAAAATTGTGCTTAAATCAGACTTAAGAGCGCTTTACCAAAAAAAATTCTCACTAATTTCAAATTCTGTGACTGAAATCGTTTGATTAACCGGCCATACCACTCGATTATCATTGGATAACAAGAATGTCCTATAGGTTAAATTGCAAAAACAAAGACGGAGTTATTGAGTTCGCATATATAAATAAATAAGTCTTTATCCAAGCAGTAGAGGTTGAACTCTACCCACCCCCACACTTAAACCATTGCTAGTCTCTAGCAACTATATTAATGAAAAAGTAGAGGAGAAAAAATAAATGACAATTTAACGATACTAGAAGGAAGAACAATGTGAAAGCAAATACTCCCCTCATATCTTTCTGCGTGTTCCATAACAAGCTCCCAAAGAAGTCATAGTCCATAAGTTCGTCGTCCGACTTATGCCCGATCCAATATAACTGGGTTTGTAAATCTGCAAAGAACATCACAGAACCAAACACAAGCATAATCATAATAAAGGAGCATTGTATGGACAATATTTAACATTAGCCCCGGACACTTGACTGAGTGAACATGTAGTAGCCAATCACTTTGATCAAAAAAATTAAGGGGATGCATGTTATAATGTAAACAGGGAATATAAAAACACGCAATATTGTAGCAGGAGTGCAACATAAATATTGTCCAAAAAAAACATAATTAAACACAAATCATTCAAAATTAAACAAAATGTTCCCTTCCAGTCAAAATAAAACTAGTCAGCTACCGCCCACTCGCTTTCATCTTCCTCCATCTCGTCCTCATCCTCCTCGGGTTCATCCTCCTCGGGCTCATCCTCCTCGGGCTCATCCTCTTCGTCATCGTCAGTAGGAGACACGACATCTTCACTGTCATCCTCAGCATATGCAGTATCCAACCTTTCCCGACCTTTAGTCATGAGATAGCCCCTCCTGTCAAAGTTATTTGCGTAAGGATAACTTGGGACCGGCATGGGAAGTTTAGCCTTGTGCATGAGTTGAGCAAGCACAGTACAAACGTAATCTTGTCGGGCATCAAAATAACAATGCTCAAGCCGTTGATACGTCTTCACGTACTCCATATCCTGCATAAATAGAATGCTGGCCTGATCTGGGTTGCCTTCATTCAGAGTGATCGACTCCGGGGATCCGGGAGGTGGTCTTGTGTATTCCCTCAGGAGAACTGATTTCATTCTTTCATTCTGCTTCTTCGGAGACTCATCCGCAACCTTAATGTTCTTCTCGATCACCGTCACCGTTATATGATGGCCCACTTGTGCAACTGCATCACTTCCCCTTACCTCAACACCTGCACTCTTACATAGCTCAGTAATCAATGTGGGGAACCATAGGTGTTTTGCTTTTTCTTCTCTTACTTTCTTCCGGATGATATCATGCACTAATTGGCCAACATTAAACTTTATGCCCTTGAGGATACCATAGATGAGGGAAATACGTTCAAAGGATACAACGTTCGCGTGCCTTGTTGGCAAGATACCTGCATTAATAAATAATAGCCAAACTTTCGCTTCACAAGATAAACATTGGGACCTCAATGCCTTCTTCGACTTCAATACCCAATCCGGCTTCTTACCATAGCAAACTACTGCAGCTATTTCTTCCAGTGTGGTCTTGGGCTGCACCACTTCATATGGATTAATCTCATTGCCGTGCAGGTCGAACATGTCATTGATAGCCTTTGGGGAAAAGTTGATCATGCGGCCTCGAACTAAAACATTGTCTCCATCAGTGAACCTAGCGTTGACATAGAACTCATAAACCCACTGATAAACTGCCTCTCCTCGTGGGTGGCACAAACTCTCCCAACCTAATTGGTGGATTAGGTCCTCATAAGCAATTCTCCATCCTCTGAACTCCATTTTGAAACCTCTTTCATGGATAAATGGTGTAGATTGGAGTGTTTCACAGAAATTTTTCGCCTCATTGTGTACAAACTTTGCATCACCCTTGTGAGCCACGATTTTTCCTTTCCCTTTCTTCACTTTTCCTTTAGATGACATTCTTCACCCACAAGATAAAAACGAAAATAAATACAAGCCCTAACAAATCGCAAACACCCTAGCCAAAAGCATAGCAAAATGCGAAGCAGTACAGGAAACAGGCGGTGCTCCATTTGTTACCTTATGGATCGCGGGGAGCCGTGGGATTCGTAGTCGATACTCGGAAGTAGGTGTTAGAATTGAAGTGAGCTAGCGCCAGCGCTAGCGCTAGCGCCAGCGCTAACTCATACTCGCCACCCCCTTGTTTTGCCTATAAATAGAGGGGTACCCCCCTCTAAAGCGAATCGATTCTGGAACTGGCGAGTATCATCAACTTTGAGCGAGTTAGAGATACCAGAGCGCCACCAGGCGAGCATCGGACTTGGAGTAAGTTCGGCAGGCGAGCATCGGACTTGGAGTAAGTTCGGCCAGCTCCCTTGAGCGAGTGGCGAGTAGTGGAGATACCGACGGCGCTAGTGCTAGCGCGCGCGGTAGCGACAAGAGGCGAAGAGGCGAGCAGAGAGCTTGCGAGTATCTACTCGGGAGATAGCGCCCGGCGCTAGTGATAGCGCTCGCGCTAGCGAGTATTGAAGGAAGCGGCGCGTGGCGAGCGTGCGAGAAGCTTGGAGTGCGAGCAGCGAGCTTGCGAGTAGCAGAGCTAACGCCTGGCGCTAGCGATACCGCCAGCGGTAGCGAGGAGCGAGCTTCTATAGCGAGGAGCGAGTATCACCTGCGCGGTGTGCTCCGAAGGAGAAGCGGACCTTGTCCGTGACCAAGTTCTTACTTTCGATTAGTTGTTGTGATTCAAGTTGGATGCAACTTGTATTCAGCCGTGTTCAGTTGTAACTAGCTACCAAATTTAGTATTGTGAAAGCTTGTGTTCATCTTTGGTGTCCATATTCTCCGGTTGGTTGACGTGTTCTTCCGACTTCTAAATATTTCACATGGTATCAGAGGGATAGTGGGAACTAGGACGTAGCAACCAAGATGGACGGCGGAGGAGGGTATGTTATGGGACTTGGCATTGAGCTGCTTACTCAAACCAACTACAAGAAGTGGATGTCTTGTATGGAGAGCTACCTTCTTGGAGAGGACCTCTGGGAGGTTGTTGGTGGTGGGGAGCAAGAGGAAGTAGTAGCTGCCGGTGATAATGGTCCAGCTGTGAGAGCTTGGAGGAAGACCAACGCCAAGGCGGAGTTCACCTTGAAGAGAGCCATATCACCTGACTTGTTTGGTAGCAAGTCAACGTCTGCGATCTGGATAGCCCTCGATGGGTTATTCAACAAGAAGAATGTGGCGAGGCTACAATTCCTGGAGAATGAGTTGGCGAAGTCGACTCAAGGCGAGATGGCGATATCCACCTTCTTCCTGAAGGTGAAGAACCTATGTGGGGAGATCTCGGCCTTGGATCCTGAAGAGCCAATCTCAGAGGCGAAGTTGAAGCGGCACATACTCCGAGGCTTGAGGAGGGAGTATGTCCCCTTCGTTACTTCCGTGCAAGGATGGGCTACTCAGCCCTCCCTTCTAGAGCTAGAGAACCTGCTATCGTCACAGGAGAGCTTGGCGAAGCAGATGGCGGGAGTATCCATCTCAGGTGGAGATGGCGAGGCCTTGTTCTCAGGAAAGAGGAGATCCTGGGACAAGAGAAAGAAGAACTCCGGAGATGGACCTTCAACGTCCTCTCAGGGAGATGGGGGGAAGTTCCTCCCTGCGCGCGATGAGAAGGGGAGAACCCTTTGCTTTGCCTGTAATAAGTATGGGCATATGGCAAAGGACTGTCGGTCTAATCTGAAGGTCGGTCATGCTGCTAACAAGGAGGGAGATCACCAGAGAGGTGGAGGAAGAGGTGGAGGTCACCAGGGCGGTGAGAGGGGGGACAATTGTTTCCTGGCAGAGATGACGGCAACGTCAGTCGATGTCTTAGCCTCCATCAACCTCGAGAACGACTGGATAGTGGATTCCGGTTGCGGGCATCATCTCACAGGAGATATGTCCAAGTTCGACTCCTTGGAAGCGTATGAAGGGACGGATGCTATCATCACTACGGATGATACGGTGCATCCTGTGGAGCGAGAAGGGAAGGTGTCCCTTGGGAGTAGAGAGAAGCCAGTGACACTGAAGAGTGTGTATCACGTGCCTGGCATGAAGAAGAACCTCTTCTCAGTGGCGAACGTCGTGGATGTTGGATACCACGTGCTGTTTGGACCGAAGGAGGTGAAGTTCTTGAAGAACCTATCGTCTGTCGATGCTGACGTCACGCTCACCGGGAGAAGGGTGAAGGATTTGTATGTTCTGTCTGCAAATGCCTACGTGGACAAGCTGAAGACAAACGACAGCGTTGTGATCTGGCATGAGAGGCTGGGTCATGTGGGGATGGACAAGCTGAAGATGATGGCGGCAAAGGGCCTAGTGAGCGGCCTGCCTCATCTCACTTCCTACGGCGACGGCCATGTGTGCGACGGATGCCAATATGGAAAGTCACATCGACTTCCATTTGACAAGTCGGAGACCAGGTGTAAGGCACCTCTTGAGTGCGTACATGCTGATGTTATGGGGGGTGCGCCACCCTTACTTATGGAGGCAATAAGTATGCGCTGGTTCTGGTGGATGACTGCACCCGATATACGTGGGTGTACTTTCTGAGAGAGAAATCAGAAGTCTTCACCAAGTTCCTCGAGTGGAAGGAGCTTGTGGAGGGGAGGCTGAACCGCAGAGTGAAGAAGCTGAGAAGCGACAATGGAGGGGAGTTTACCTCCAATGAGTTTGCTTCTTTCTGCAGGAGGTTCGGCATTCGGCGGGAGCTCTCCTGCGCTCACACCCCGCAGCAGAATGAGGTGGCAGAGAGGAAGATCCGCTATCTGGTGGAGACTACCAGGAGTTGGCTACATGCCAAGAGCATTCCCAAGGCCTTATGGGCGGAGGGAATGGCGTGCGCTACTCATGTGATCAACAGGCTACCTCTGAGTCCTAACAGGATGGTGTATCCACACCAGCTCATGTTCGGGGAGAAGCCCAATGTGGGTCACATGAAGGTGTTCGGTTCTACCTGCTTCGTGCACGTCCCGGACGCTCAGAGAACAAAGTTGGAGCCGAAAGCGAGGAAGTGTATCTTCATCGGCTACGATGAGCGGAAGAAGGGGTGGAAGTGCATGGATCCGCAGACCCACAAGTTCGTCGTCTCGCGCGACGTAGTGTTTGACGAACTGGTCTCATATCAGGGAGTCCTTTCAGTGGAGCTGCCGGAGAGTGGAGAAGCTAGCAGGGAAGAGGAGTGGGTCACTGAGGACCCTACTGTGGAGTTGGAGTTATCTCCAAGTGCTCCATCACCATCTGGCTCAGGAGGAGCATCTGGCTCAGGGGGAGCTACGAACTCAAGAAGCAGGGAGAGCACCGCTTCAGGAGGAGTTCATAGAGGATCCCAGAGAGGAGTTCAAGCAGAGGAGTCTACCGGAGTGGTAGATAGTGGCCAAGCCTTAAGGAGGTCGAAGAGGACCATCGTCCCGCCTGCTCGCTATAAGGAGGGGAACTTCATGAATTTGGTTTCCTGCTTCTTCGCAGGACCACTCGATGAGAGGGAACCTGCCTGCTTTGCGGATGCAGCTGGCATCAAGGAGTGGGACGCGGCCGTGATCGAGGAGATGGAGGCCCTAGAGAAGAATGAGACATGGGACCTGGTTCCCATGGTGGAGGGCATCAAACCTGTCACCTGCAAATGGGTGTACAAGGTTAAGAAGAGAGCTGATGGAGAAGTGGAGCGCTACAAGGCGAGGCTTGTCGCTCGAGGCTTCTCACAGACCTATGGAGAGGACTACGAGGAGACCTTCAGTCCTGTAGCGAAGATGACGTCGGTGAGGACGATCATCGCTTTGGCGGCGTGCCGAGGTTGGAAGCTATGGCAGCTGGATGTGAAGAACGCGTTCTTATACGGAGAGATCGAAAAAGACATATTCATGGTGCAACCACCTGGATACGTGTCCAAGTCCCAGCCGCGTCACGTCTGCAAGCTGAAGAAGGCCCTCTATGGTTTGAAACAGGCGCCGAGAGCCTGGTCTGGGAAGATTGCGGAGTACTTGCAGTTCTGCGGCTACGATGCCTCAGACTCGGACTCCAGCATGTTCGTGAAGAAGAGTGGAGGTCTTCATGTGCTGGTGTTGCTATACGTCAACGACATGATCGTGACAGGGAATAACCCTGAGGAGGTCGCGGCGCTGAGGCAGCATCTTTCCATACGCTTCGAGATGAAGGATCTTGGTGAACTGCACCATTTCCTTGGCCTCCAAGTAGAGAAGAGAAGAGGCGGACTGGATGTTTCCCATAGGGCATATGCCGAGAGGATCGTCGAAAGATTCGGCATGAAGGAGGGGAAGAGCAGCTCCGTTCCTCTGGAGGCTGGGCTGAAGTTTCGGAAGGAAGAAGGGAGGATTCTTCCTGATCCGAAGATCTTTCGGGCACTGATGGGGAGTCTTATCTACCTGACTATCACGAGGCCGGACATCGCCTTTGCTGTCGGCCGAGCTAGTCGGTATATGCAGGAGCCGCGGAAGCCTCATCTGGAGGCAGCCAAAGGGATACTGAAGTACGTGAAGGGCACCCTTGAGATGGGGTTGTCCTATGAAGAGAAGTCCGACTTCAAGCTGCACGGGTACACGGATGCAGATTACGGAGGTGACGCTGATGATCGCAAGTCGACATCAGATTACGTATTCTTGTGTGGAGCAGCTGCTATCTCGTGGTGTAGCAAGAAGCAGGACTCTATTTCCCTTTCTACCACGGAGGCCGAGTACAAGGCGTCGTCCTTAGCAGCTCAGGAGTGTGTCTGGCTAAGGAGACTAGTGGAGGATGTGGACGAGGAGGTCAGCGGACCTACTGTGCTTTGTGGGGACAACGAGAGTGCATTGAAACTGGTAACCAATCCAGTTTGTCATGCAAGGACCAAGCACATAGAGATCGAGCATCACTTCATCAGAGAGAAGGTGCTGGGTGGCTTGATCGTTGTGGAGCATGTGCGGAGTGAAGAGAACCTTGCGGATATATTCACGAAGCCCCTATCTGCGGGGCCATTCCGGAGGCTTCGCTCATTGCTTGGAGTTGTTCCCGGAGCTCACTTCAAGGGGGAGTGTTAGAATTGAAGTGAGCTAGCGCTAGCGCTAGCTCATACTCGCCA
This sequence comes from Dactylorhiza incarnata, assembly GCA_033032865.1. NCBI lineage: Eukaryota > Viridiplantae > Streptophyta > Magnoliopsida > Asparagales > Orchidaceae > Dactylorhiza > Dactylorhiza incarnata. The sequence goes on from JAWHQI010000233.1 coordinate 1,437,100, forward strand.
CCCCCCTTGTTTTGCATATAAATAGAGGGGTACCCCCTCTAAAGCGAATCGATTCTGGAACTGGCGAGTATCATCAACTTTGAGCGAGTTAGAGATACCAGAGCGCCATCAGGCGAGCATCGGACTTGGAGTAAGTTCGGCAGGCGAGCATCGGACTTGGAGTAAGTTCGGTCAGCTCCCTTGAGCGAGTAGCGAGTAGTGGAGATACCGCCGGCGCTAGTGCTAGCGCGCGCGGTAGCGACAAGAGGCGAGCAGCGAGCTTGCGAGTATCTACTCGGGAGATAGCGCCCGGCGCTAGTGATAGCGCTTGCGCTAGCGAGTATTGGAGGAAGCGGCGCGTGGCGAGCGTGCGAGAAGCTTGGAGTGCGAGCAGCGAGCTTGCGAGTAGCAGAGCTAGCGCCTGGCGCTAGCGATACCGCCGGCGGTAGCGAGGAGCGAGCTTCTATAGCGAGGAGCGAGTATCACCTGCGCGGTGTGCTCCGGAGGAGAAGCGGACCTTGTCCGTGACCAAGTTTTTACTTTCGATTGGCTGTTGTGATACAAGTTGGATGCAACTTGTATTCAGCAGTGTTCAGTTGTAACTAGCTACCAAATTTAGTATTGTGAAAGCTTGTGTTCATCTTTGGTGTCCTTATTCTCCGGTTGGTTGACGTGTTCTTCTGACTTCTAAATATTTCACAGTAGGAGCACCAATGCAGCCCTAATATCGTTGGTGGAGGAAGTCGACGCCGGGACGCCGCTGCTCGTCGTGATGTCCGCTCGCGAAGACGCCTCCACGAAGTCGCCGCTGCCGATGCTCGCGTGCCCTAAATGAAAAATTGGGGCTGGGGTTTTATCATAGTGCAGCATTCGGAGGTTTAGGTCGGCCGGTTTAACTAGACCGGTACCCGCCGTTCATGTTTAAAGGAAGCAATCGACCGGTTCAACTGAACCGGTAGCGCCTTTTCATTTCTTATGCTCCCACCGAGCCTAGCCGGTTGTAACGCGCAAAATTTATGCGTTGCAACGCGGAAACAAAACTGCCAGAATTTAAAGCTGCCACCGAGGCTAGCAAGTTGTAACGTGCAAAATTTTTGCGTTGCAACGCGGAAAATCAAACTGCCAGAAATTAAAGCTACCACCGAGGCTAGCTTGTTATGACGCGCAAAATTTTTGCGTTGCAACCTAAATTCTGGAAAAAAAATTTTCTAAAAATATTTATTACCAAGATCTACTTTGCAATCTCTTCCATCACCAATTTTCCTCCAATTGATAAAAACAAACATAAATCAAACAACCCGAACAAAAAATGATAGAAAAATAACAGAGATGGTGGGTTGCCTTCCACCTAGCGCCTCGTTTAGAACGTCCCGGCCGGACGCTTTCCCTATTTTATTTTTAACTGAAGGTTAATACCATCGCCTCGCGCTGGTCACTACCTTCATAATATTCTTTCAACAGTTGTCCATTTACTTTAAACTTTGATCTGTCTCTCTCATTACAAATCATGATTACTCCAAACGGATGTACCTCCTCCACCCGAAAAGGTCCAGACCACCGTGACTTTAATTTTCCCGGAAATAATCTCAGTCGTGAGTTATACAGGAGGACGAGCTGCCCTTTTTTGAACTCCTTTCTTCGCAACCTCAAATCATGTCATTTCTTCGTCCTTTCCTTGTACAACCTAGCATTTTCATACGCATTAGATCTGATTTCCTCCAGTTTGTTCAAATGAAAAAGTCTGTTTTTGCCCGCTTCTTGGAGATCGAAATTCAACCTTTTTATTGCCCAATATGCTTTGTGCTTCAATTCGACTGGAAGATGGCATGATTTGTCATAGATCATTTTATATGGGGTTAGGCCTATCGAAGTTTTAAATGCCGTCCTATATGCCCATAATGCCTCGTTTAGTTTTTGTGACCAATCCTTACGAGTTGCGCTTACTGTTTTTTCTAGGATTGATTTTATCTCTCTATTAGAAACTTCAGTCAAAACATTTGTTTGAGGATGGTACGCAAGGGCAACTTTGTGAGTGACTCCATATTTTCGTAGGAGCGATTTAAATTGAGTATTACAAAAGTGTGCTCCACCGTCACTTATTATGGCTCTGGGTGTACCGAATCTAGAAAAAATATTAGCCTTAAGAAATTTTAGTACAACCTTAGCATCATTCTTCGGTGTGGCTATAGCTTCTATCCACTTCGAGACGTAATCCACAGCTAAAAGTATATAAAGATTTCCATTTGAGTTTACAAATGGGCCCATGAAATCTATTCCCCACACATCGAAGACCTCCACCTCTAGAATATTAGTCATTGGCATGCTATCCCCTCGATTGATGTTACCCGTTCTTTGACATCTATCACAACATTTTGCGAACCTATGAGCGTCCTTAAATAGTGTTGGCCAATAGAAACCAGCCTCTAAGACTTTTATTGCTGATCTCTCTCCCATAAAGTGTCCACCATAAGGTGAAGCATGACATTTCGCTAGGATACCTTGTACTTCTACCTCGGGGATGCATCTGCGGATCACTTGGTCAGCACAAATCTTAAACAGATACGGATCATCCCAGATGTAAGATTTCACCTGGTGGAGAAACCTTTTTCTTCGTTGATAGTCCATGTCTGGGGGAAATACATTGCTCACTATGTAGTTCACAATGTCTGCATACCATGGCATACTCGCCTCAGATATTGCCAGCAACCTCTCATCAGGAAAATTCTCTCTAATCTCTATATCCACATCTTTCTCACACTCATACTCCAGACGTGATAGGTGGTCTGCTACCGAATTCTCCGCTCCCTTACGATCTTTAATCTCTAAGTCGAACTCTTGTAAGAGGAGAACCCACCTAATCAGTCTAGGTTTAGCGACTTTTTTCTCCACTAAAAATCGAATTGTTGCATGGTCTGTATAAACAATCACCTTAGAAGCTACCAAGTAGGATCGAAATTTGTCAAAAGCGAAAACGACTGCTAATAACTCCTTCTCGGTAGTTGTGTAATTTACTTGTGCATCAATCAGCGTCTTGCTAGCATAGTAGATTGTGTGAAAGACTTTGTCACGCACTTGTCCTAAAACCGCGCCCACAGCAAAGTTGCTAGCATCGCACATAATGGTGAATGGTAAAGACCAATCGGGTGAAATAATAATGGGTGAAGAAATCAGACTTTGCTTCAAAGAATGAAAGGCGGCTAGACATTCCTCATCAAAGTTAAAATGTGAATCTTTTTCTAATAACTGACTTAGTGGCTTACAGATTTTTGAAAAATCCTTAATGAAACGACGGTAGAAGTCGGCGTGTCCTAAAAAACTTCGCACTCCCTTAACATTAGTTGGTGGGGGCAATTTCTCTATAACCTCTGTCTTTGCCCGATCTACTTCCAATCCCTTCTTTGACACCTTGTGTCCTAAAACAATTCCTTCTTTGACCATAAAGTGACATTTTTCCCAATTTAGGATCAAATTGGTTTGAATGCACTTATCCAAAGCTTTCTTCAACACTTTCAAACATTCATCAAATGATCTCCCAAATACTGAAAAATCATCCATAAAGATCTCGATCCCCTCATTAATTAGATCAGTAAAAATAGCGATCATGCAGCGCTGGAATGTGCCAAGAGCGTTACATAATTCAAAGGGCATTTTCCTAAAAGCAAATGTCCCAAAAGGACAGGTGAAGGTAGTCTTCTCTTGATCCTCGGGAACTACCATGATTTGATTATACCCCGAGTAACCATCTAAGAAACAGAAATACTCATTACATGCTAACCTATCAAGAACCTGATCGAGGAATGGAAATGGGAAATGATCTTTCCTAGTCGCTTTATTCAACTTTCGATAATCCATACAAATCCGCCATCCAGTTACCGTTCTAGTGGGGATCAACTCGTTGCTCTCATTCTTAACTACCGTAATGCCCCCCTTCTTTGGCACACATTGAACAGGACTTACCCACCGGCTGTCGGAGATAGGATAAATAATACCCGCATCCAACCATTTGATTATCTCCTTCTTGACCACTTCTTTTATTGGTGGGCTAAGTCTTCGTTGGTGTTCAACTGACTCTTTTGCTTCTTCTTCCAAAAGAATTTTGTGCATACAAATTGAGGGATTTATCCCTCTAATATCTGCAATGGTCCAACCCATTGCTCCTTTATACTCACGAAGAACCTCAAGCAATTTCTCTTCATTTTTCTTAACTAAAGATGCATCAATAATAACCGGTAGTGTGTTATCCTTACCTAGAAAAACATACTTTAAGTTTTCGGGTAGCGGTTTCAATTCAAGTGTAGGTGGCTCTAAGATAGAAGGCTTCATGACCTTAGACTCACTTGGTCTACTTATTAACTCAAACTTGTTAGCATTTGGTATATGCTCATAAATACTTAAAGCTTCTACAGTTTCCGTTAAGTCTGGGTCCTCTTCTATTTCTTCATTTGTTAACACACGCAGGATTGTACGCTCCCAATCATTCTCATCATACATCATACGTGTAGGTGCATTCACTCCCTCAATAGAGAAACACTCCTCCTTATCATCCGGAAATTTCATAGCCTTGAGGATGTAGAATGTCACATTCTCATCATTAACTCTCATTGTAAGCTCACCCTTCTGGACGTCAATGAGTGTTCGTCCGGTGGCCAAGAATGGTCTACCAAGAATGATGGGGACATCCTTGTCCTCATCCATATCGAGTACCACAAAATCGGCGGGGAAGATGAATTTATCCACCTTAACCAACACGTCCTCTACAATTCCCTTGGGAAATGCTAGAGACCTATCGGCCAACTGTAGAGTCAGAGATGTAGGTGTGATCTCCCCTAAACCAAACTTCTTATAGATAGATAATGGCATCAGGTTGATGCTCGCCCCAAGGTCACATAGAGCTCTCCCAACAAAGTTTAAACCGATAGAACAAGGAATTGTGAAGCTACCGGGGTCCTTAAGCTTGGGTGGCAACTTCTTCTGCAATATAACACTACACTCCTCAGTCAACGCCACTATCTCTTTATCAACAAACTTTCTTTTCTTTGCCAAGATATCCTTCATAAACTTGGCATAACTTGGCATTTGCTCAAGAGCCTCAGCAAATGGGATATTTATAGTTAACTTTTTGAAAATCTCCATAAACTTTTGGAATTGTGTGTCAAGTTTGGATTTAACAAGTCTAGCCGGAAATGGGGGTGGTGGATAGACTACTTCTTTCTTTTGATTTAGTTTCTCTTTTTGTTTCTCTCCCACCTCATTTTTCTCACCCAACTCGTCCTTCTCTAATGTGCTCGACTCATTTGGCTTCTTACTAGTTTCTTCTTCCCTAACTTTCTCAAGCAACCCCTCCCCACTTGGGATCTCTACACCACTCCTTAGTGCAATAGCTTTGCAATGATTATTATGATTATCTTTTGTTGGATTGGGTGTGGTATCAGAAGGTAGAGTTCCAATGGGCCTTTGACTTAATGAATTTGCAAGTTGACCCATAGTAGTTTCTAGTGATCTTAATGATAATTCTATTCCTACCATTTTTGAGTCATACTTTTGGAACATGCCTAAGATAAACTCATCAGTTATCTTCCTTTGGTTTACATGTTGGGGTTGAGAGTTGTTATTGATAGGTAGTTGATTCATATTTTGATTAAAACCTTGTGGTTGACTCATCCCTTGATTATTCTTCCAAGAAAAATTTGGATGATTTCGCCACTCGGGGTGATAATGATTGGCAAATCCTGGCGGAATTTGTCTTGGTTGCCCTCCCACATAATTTGCTTCTTCAGTTATTTGATTTAGTTGTTCAACTGTGAGCGGGGCACTAGTTGTAGGGGTTGAGAGTGAATCTAATCTTTTGTTAATTAAATTGAACTGCGACGCCATCTGAGCGGCCAAAGAAGTGATTTGGTCCACCTGATGGACTCCCGCTGGATTACTATTAGTTTGTCTCTCGTATGCTTGATAATTATTGGATGTTAAGTCTTCTAAAATAGCATATGCGTCTTTAGGATACTTCTTCATTAATGAGCCCCCAGCGGCTCCATCGACTAAAATCATGGTTGCAGTTTGCAGCCCATTGTAAAATGTGGACACCTGCTGGTGTTGGTGCAACCCATGATGAGGACATTTTCTCAACAGCTCTTTAAAACGCTCTCATGCGTTGTAAAGAGTTTCTCCGTTACCTTGTAAAAATGTTGTAATATCCCTTTTTAGTTTTGCAGTCTTAGAGGGTGGAAAATATTTGTTCAGGAACCTATCGACTAGTTCGTCCCATGTGGTGATACACTCATGTGGTAACGAGTCTAACCAATCCTTAGCTCTACCCTCTAAGGAGAACGAAAATGCTCTCAACAGTATTGCATCTTCCGATGCTCCATTTAACTTAAACATAGCGCAAATTGCTAAGAAGGTTCATAAGTGGGAATTTGCATCTTCATGACCTAGACCCCCAAACTTATTATTTTGCACTTGTTGCATAATTAGTGGGTCTATTTTAAAATTGTTAGCAGCAATTGCTGGTCGAGCAATGCTGAAATGCAAACCTCCCCTTAGAGGTGTATTATACTCGTGACAAGTCATACGTGGTGGTGCTGGCGGTTGGGCATTTTGATCCACCTGACCATCATTATTATTAGCATTATTTGGCTCAGGATCATTCATCGCAGGATGAATAATGTTAACGGTCCTAAAGTCTCTCCTGTTTCGTCTACAGGTACGCTCAATTTCAGAATTCAACGGCAATAGTTCTACTTGCCTATATCTGGACATACACCGAACAACATTCAAATAGACAAATAAATTAAAACAAATAACACGAACAAACAAATGCTTGATCTCTAAGTACTAAGGTTTCACAAATATTGTGAGAAATAAAACACTAAATTAGCGCGCCTCCCCGGCAACGGCGCCAAAAACTTGGTACGCCCGTGAAAGGTGTATATAAATACGCAAGTGCACGTGCCGTACAAGTAATAAAATGATGAGAAAGTGATCGTTCCCACGAGGAAGTGCTTAACTTAGCACTCACAAATATTAATTCTGCATTTTCTCTAAATTCAAGCAAGTAGTAATGATTGGTAGAGAAAACTTAATAATTCAAAAAAAAACAATTACAACTCTAATTACGGTTACTTAAAATACTTTTACTTCACTGGAAAAGATAGTCTCACATGTGATTTTCCCTTGCTATGATGACAACCCATAAAAGTGATAATTCCTGAAGTATTAATGATTCTCTTGCAACGATTCTAAATTGGATAACTTTATCTCTCGATCTCCACTATCCGTTTATCCCAAATCCTCTAGTCGTCTCCAACTTATATGAAATTAGAATAACATAAAGTACTAGAATCACGGTTGCTAATTTAAGAGGAGATCTCTCTCTCTCTCTTGGAATTATATTAAGATTTATGATACACTTTCAACGCTCCTCTCTCGAATCTCGCGATGAAGTATAAATACGGAAGTTTGGTTAAAAACTACACGACTCCTCTCTCGAATATCGCCGTGCAAAACAAACGTTCATCTAGCCCAACTCATCTCTCGAATTTTTGCCAAGCACTTTAAAGATGAAACTTAAACCAAAATCCCAAGAAAAGATCATAAATTTAATAAAGATCACATCAATACATTCACAAATTATAAATGAAAATCAAGTCATCATCACAACTAAGGTACTCCACACATGCAAGACTTAGGAATTTAGTTCATGAAGGAAGAGAGAAACCACAAATCAAAGTAGATCTTACTAGACATGATTCCGGAAATCAAAACGATGTAGGAACGTTTTTAGGTTCAGATCTATCTCCTTAGTGCTGGTTCGAGTCCCCTTCTCCAAGCCCTAGCCAAAATTCTTCAAGAGGAAGAAGACCTCCAAGTTTTTCCTCCTCCTTCTCTCTTTCTCCCCAAGAATAATCGCCCCTTAGTGTTGTAATTTCGTGCTCTTAACTTCCATTCCAAATCTGAAGGGATGCCTCCTTTGGAAATACACGTAGGCGCCTCTTTTTAAAATTCAAAATCTGAATTTCGCCGCCACGTTGCAACCTGCTAATTTTTGGCGTTGCAACATAATTTCTGCATCAGCAATAAATGATTCATTGCTTCCCCAACTTGAATCCTTTGACCAATATTTGATAGAAAATTATGAAAAATGACCGAAATCAGTCCAATATTGATTAATAAGATATTTGAACATATTTTCTATAATTGGGGATTATTTTCCTCTTTTTAATGAAAATTAGAATAAAATAAGTAGTGAAATAACTTCCTTTTGGGAAGTTATCACTCGCCCCTTGCAAGGTCTACAAACAGGCATCTCCTTAGGCCTTTCTGATCTCGACGAATTACGGGTGGTACAACTATGGCTTGTGGGAGCCCATGTCGGCAGATGATCTCCCCACATACAAAGTTGCGGATTACCTGGGAGATAACCTTGGCCAAAGCCTTAACCTCCAACCATTTAGAGAAGTAGTCGATCATGACCAAGAGAAACCATCTTTGCCCACTCGCCTGGGGGAAAGGTCCTACCAGATCCACCCCCATATAGCTTAGGGTCATGGCGCTGTGATGCTTCTTAGCCTCTGAGCCGAAAGTTGAATCGGGGCGAACAACTGGCACTTCTGGCACTTCTTGGCGAACTCCGCTGCGTCCTTGCTCAGGGTCAGCAAGAAGTACCCCTGCTCACTATCCTCGCCTCCAACGTCCTACTCCCCGAATGACTACCACATTCGCCGAAGTGAACCTCCTCCAGGACCCTCGAGACTTCCTCCTCAGAAATGCATCGTGCCAAGAGTCCTGAGAGAATCTTTCGATACAGCTCCCCCTTATGAAGCATATAGTAGGCAGACTTGTACCGAAAGCGCCTTTGATCTGGAACCTCTTCCAGAAATTTTCCCTTCGCCAGGAAGGTCACGAAAGGGTCCTTCTACGAGGGTTGCTGCTCTATATCCATGAGTTCCCTTTCCTCAATCGACGAGCGGAATAGGTCCGTCAAGGTCCCCCCCCCCCCCCCCCCCCCCCAACTCGAGGACCGGACTTGGCCAGCCAATCCACTGGAGTGCTCTCTTCCCTTGGTATGTGCCTGATGAAGAAGGTTTTGAATGTTCCGATGAGACCTCTCACTTTGGCTAGATACCTCATGAGTGTGGGCTCTCTTCCCTCGAACTCTCCCTTGACTTGTGAGGTTATTACCATTGAATCTGTGAGGACCTCCACATCGTGAACCCCCAACTCCTGGGCCAGACGCAGGCCGACGATTACTGCTTCATACTCTGTCTGGTTGTTGGTGATAGGAAAGTGTATCACTATTGCCTGCTCTATTTTCATTCTGTGGGGGATTTCTAATGCCACTCCCCCTCCTAGGGAGTTCCTTCTTGAGGCCCCATACACCAGCAACTTCCAGGGGATGAGACGGAGGGCTTGCTCTTCTTCCATCTCAACCACATAGTCCGCAATGAAATCTGCCACGGCTTGAGTCTTCATCGATAACCAAGGACGAATGTGATGTCAAATTCACTCAGCTCTACTGACCACTTTGCGAGCCTCCCTGAATGCTCAACCCCCTCGAAGATTTTGTGAAGGGGGTGGTTAGTCACCACTTGGATTGAATGTGCCTGGAAGTACGGTCTGAGCTTCCTGGCCGAGATGACCAGAGCGAAGGCCAACTTTTCTAAAATTGGGTACTGGAGCTCCACCTTCTTCAGAACCCTACTCACGTAGTAGATGGGCAACTGCTTCCTACCCTCTTCCCGGACAAAGACAGAGCTCACAGATTCGGCCCCACTCTGAGGTACAAAGCTAGGCCCTCTCCTCGTTAGGACCCTAGAGCAGCGGAGCCATGGTGAGTTGATTCTTTAGGGCCTGGAATGCCTCCTCACATTCCTTCGTCCATTCAAACTTTTGATTGCCTCGCAACACTTTGAAAAAGGGGGAGCATTTTTCACCTGCCCGGGAGAGAAACTTTTTCAACCCTGCGAGCTTTCCAGTCAGGCGCTGGACTTCCTTAGCATTTCATGGCTATCCTAACTCCATTATGGCTTTGACTTTGTCCGGGTTAGGCTCCACCCCCGGCGGGGTAAGGAGGTGACCCAGAAACTTCCCTTTGCCAGCCCCGAAGATACATTTTGAAGGGTTCAACCTCATCTCGAACATGCGCAGGGTGGCAACGGTCTCTTCAAGGTCCCGAAGGTGGGAGCTCACATTTTTCCTATTCACCATGAGGTCATCCACGTATACCTCCAAGTTCCTTCATCTTTGTTTCGGGAAGACTCGACCCATCATCCTTTGGTACGTTACCCCTACATTATTTAGCCCAAACGACATCATCTTATAGCAGTAGCACCTCTCTCTCGTGATGAAGGAGACGTCCTTGACGTCTGGTGGGTGCATCCAGATCTGATGATAACCTGAAAAAGCATCTAAAAACTCATTACAAAAAAAAATCGACGGCTGAGTCAACCAGCGCGTCGATTTGAGGCAAAGGATAACAATCCTTAGGGCAGGCTTTGTTTAAAAGTGAAAAATTGATACACATTCTCCAGCGGCCATCGTCTTTCTTTACCATCACGATATTGGAGACCCAGACTGGATACTGGATCTCCGAGACAAAACCTGCTTTGAAGAGCTTTTCCACTTCCTCTCGGATCGGCTCCTCCAGCTTGTCGGCAATGACCCTCCTCTTCTGGCGGATGGGGCGAGTTCCTGGCTCGAGGTTGAGTCGGTGGCAGGCCACGTCCGCGTCGATGCCCGGCATATCCTCCGTGCTCCATGCAAAGATGTCCACGCTCTTCTGGATGCACTCCAGCATCTTCTCCCTATCCTCAGGGCCAAGGCCCCCGTTGACTCGTACCTTCTCCACCTTTCCCCTCCCGGGTGATGTCCTCCATCTCAACTAATTCTTCTGCCGCCTCAAGTCGGGACGGCTCCTCCCATCTTCCCCCTGCCTTTCCCCCTTCGGCCAGGGTCTCCTCTTCTGCCGCAACCTCCACCTCCATGGGCTCGGCATGCTCTTCCTGAGCCTTCTCCATCTCCACTTCTCAGATGCTGCCTTCTCATTCTTCTACCTCCCTCTCCTCTCCTGGCCCCTCCGACCTCCTCATCTCACTGTCTACCTTCTCAGCCTCCGCCATCCAAGAGATGGTGTTAACGACAGTCACGTAGCACTGCCTCGCCACCTTTGCATCCCCCCGGATTCGGACCTGGACTCCTCCGCTGTGGAACTTCAAGCACTGGTGGAAGGACGAGGGAACGCACCGGAAGGTGCTGATGAGAGGGCGTCAGAAAATCGCATTATAGCTGCTCGGAGCATCGACAATGACGAATCGACAGTTCCTCGGGACCCCTCCCAACGTCACTTGGAGGCCGACTCCTCCCTCGACCCCCTTCCTCTCCCCTGAAAATCCAAACAACGACCCATCTGAGGCTTGCACCCTCTTCGCCTCCATCTCCATTGCGTCAAAGGCCTTCTTGAAGATTACATTCACGGAGCTCCCGTTGTCGACCAAGATCCGGGAGACCGTGAAGTTCTCGATTGCCGTCGGGATCACCAAGGCATCACAGAACGGGTCTTCATAGTCTGGCATATCCTCTAACGAGAAGGTGAGCTTCTCCGACGAGGGTGAGGTTTGAGAGGTCGACGTGACGCTCACCCTGAACATTGCTTGGAAACTCCTCCTCCGAGCTGCCTCTATCCCAACCTTGTCATGAATCACTCTGATCCCCCTGGCTCCCACGTCTGCCCTGTCTTCACATCTATCTTCCCCCTCTTCGGGTAGCATTTCTTCAATCCTTACAGGTCGTTGTTGTTGCTGACCTCTTGCCCTTACCTCCAAAAACTCCGGGCAGGTGGCTGTCGCGTGACCTTCCTCCTGGTGGAAGTCACAATAGGGCAACGCCACCCTACACCCTCTTCCTCCTCTTCCTCCTCTTCCTCGGCCTACTGTAATGGTTTGCTCCCGAAGGGGGTGAGGAGGTCTGGGACCTTGCCTCCATCCCGGATGATTGACCCTCCCTTCCCTGGTAACCTATTTCCTGACCTCGCGCTGGTCCCTCCTGGGGTCTCCAAGCCAGCCGGTTATTGGGCTCCTGATGCACCCAGTCCTGATGCTGCCCCCGAAACCCTTGACCTCTGGGCTCATCTCTTCTTCTTCCCTCCTGCTGCCTCATCTCTGGCTCGCTCAGCCTTGTCAACTTCCTCACAAAGGGTTGACGGCCTCCCCTTCAACCTCTTCCGCCGCCCGCTCCATCAATTCCTCGAAGGATAGAGGGGTCTTTCGCTTCAGGTTCATTTTGAAAAACCCCTTCCGCAGCCCCACTATGAAGGTCAGCTGGAGGGTGAACCCTGACACCTCCTGGACAAGCAAGACCTCTTCCTGGAACCTATCCACGTAATGGGCCAGCGACTCCCCTGACCCTTGCATATATTAAATGGCCTGATTTAATTCTGTGGAGTCCAAACTACATCTTTATAGTAGTGTTAGATGATATATGCTGAGTTTTCCATCACAGACATCCAAAATATGCCCAGCTTAAAGGGTGAGAGAGAATATTAATAGGTCTCATATCCCTACATGAGACAGGATGAGAGAGAGGAGCTTCAGCGTTTTATGGGGTGAGTAGGAGAGAGGGCCAAAGAGAGAGAAGAGAGCGGGGAGATCAAAGTGTGTATAGGTTCAAGATCAAAGTGCATGCAATAAGCTTACATTATCTCTTATGTGTGACTAATTCTATGACTAGCTACATGTAATGTATCATTGAGCAAGACGGAGTTCACAAAATGCTATTTAATTTATATAAAATACGTTTATCACTAAATAATATGATAATGTTTTTGAAACTATAGGTGTATTAATTATAATTTTATTAATAAGATTGTGTCAAAATATATAATTGAAATTTTTTGTCATAAATTTTTATAAAATTGTTTTTTTTATCCAAAATTAATCCTTCAAATGGTCATTGCGGGGGACTCTTCTGGTGTATGAAATTAATCCTTCAAATGGTTATATAAATTTATTTTTCTTGAACGGTCCGGTGGTTGCGGAGGTCTTTGCCGCTCGGGTGACGGTCGAGCGTTCCCCGGAGCAGCATCATGGATCCCATTGGATGCGTCCACCTCGGCGATCGAATCCGCCCTCGCAGCCCCGCGCTAGCTCCAATTACGTCACAGAGGTGATAATTCCCGGGACTGAAGAAGGTGGTGAAATTGGAGGTCGAGGACGATCGTGTTCTCCAGATTACCGACGATCTGAAAGGCGAGCAAGAGGAGAAGACTTGCCGCGTTCTCTCGATCAACGGGGAGCGCAAGCGGAAAATTCTCCCAGGGGCGGTCTCTATTGTACTGCAGAAAGGAAAAATAATAGTGCCGAAAAAATTATAGTGCTATTTTTTATGTGCCGAAAAAATAGGAAGACTCTCATTATCATTTGGTGAAATGTTAGACATTGTACATGAGAGTTTAGCTACTAGGCATGTTAAACGGGGGAGGGGTAGACCAAAAAAGACTTGGACTGAAACTATAAGGAAAAACATAATATATTTGGGCATTAGTTGTTGGAACCAAGATTTTTGGTCCCTGCTATTCGGACCTGGGGGTGATCAAAGTTTACTGGTCTAGTGGTCGACACGGATGAGATATGACGAGGAGAGGTTGGCGAGCACAAGAAATTCCCTTGAACGGTGGAAAACTAAGAACAGACCCGTGAGCTCCAGCAAGGAGATCTCACCACAAACCCGGAAGATCAAAGAGAGTTTCCCCTCCCAATAGTCAATGCTGAGTCTGGGCACCCTGAAGGACACTAGAGAGCATCAGACTGTCTGCCCGAAAACCATGACATGCATACTTGAGCTTCTTCATTCAAAGCTAGCTTTCTACTTAATGCATGATACTCGCATAGGTTCAAGACCGAGTTCACAAAATATCTATGACTAGCTAGGGAGAATATTAAAAATAAAACAGATAAGAAAGGCGGTTGTTATTCTCAAATATTGCATTTGTCTATTTGCAGAGCTAAAGGAAGTTAAATTTTGTTATTAAAAAAAAAGAACTTTGATCATTCTCTTCGTCTTCCTCACCGCAGGGAGAGAGTAACCCTAACTATCTAAATCTTCCCAAGCAAACCGCCTAACTATCTAAATTAATCATCGCAAACAAATCTAAATCGCATGAACATAGAAGGAATTGTTCAATCAATAATACCGAGTTCATAAAATATTAATGAATTTTATATAATATGTATACCATAAAATATATGATCGTTTTCAAATATAGGTGTATTGTAACTTAATTAATAAAATTGTGACAAATTAATTAAGAAATTGTCATAATTTTTTATAAGACTATTTCTCCATTAAATCCAAAATTAATTAAGAAATTGTCTTAATCATTATTATTTTGCTCATCAGTTGTAGTTAATATAAATAGTTGTTGAAGGTCATTCTCAATTAAGTTATAGAGATGTTTTTCCCTGATTAAAACTTTGTTTGTTTCGGCGGCTGCTGATCGAAAAGGAGCTGCATGTTTTAGATGAAGTTTGAAAAAAAAGTTATTTTTGAAAAATGGAGTGTGCAGCAAAAATCTGGACATTGTAGAGGTAGGGGATCGATACGAGAGCGCTGTCGAGGAGAACTTCGTGCAGTGGAGGAGCGGGTCGGGAGACCTTGCATAAATGCCAAAACCTTTCCGTCTGCGAGGAGACGAGCGGATGAGGAAGTACCTCTTGAGGTGCGGTTGAAAATAGCCTAAATTGACTTATTTTAAAAACGTTGTATCATCTATACACGCCCCCAAACGCCCCAAATACTAAAAATGGTGTTTTCTCCGAAATGAACCGGAGCCTAAACTGTGAAAAAACACAACCTAATAATGCATTGAACGTTGCGGGAGACTTTTGTAAATCTGACGACAATTTTAGAGCATCAAAAATTGATAGAGTTGCTCGGGAACTTTGTTGTGGAGAGCTAGAGACAGGTTGAAGGTTAAATCAATAATTAGAAATTAAGAGTGCTGTGAGACACGGTGAATTAGTTCTCATTATTGTACAATGTTGAATTTTACCAGAATATTCTCAATCTATTGTGGAGGATCTTAAAATTATTGGTGTTGATAGAGTGGATGGAAATCAAAGAGGTGCAACTATCAATATTATCAAAAGTGTATTGACCTTTGATTTCGTATTTATTTTGGATTTAAATTTAGGTATTTAAGACACATGTGTAGTCACAAACATTACTAAATAAAGATCAAGATATTATTAATGTAATGAATTTTGTGCAATTGTAAAAAAATGTTATTCAATTTGAGAAATATTGAAGTTGAATGAGAGACGTTTGTATTTGAGGTAACTATTTTTGGTCGTAAGCATATTATTAAAGTTACTAATATGGATAGCAAATTCGTTCAACCTGGAAGTTCAAACAAAAATGCAAGATATGTCACAAATTGTCATCATTATCGAGTAGAGATTTTTAATACAGTAATTGTTTCGATATTGAGTGAGCTAAATGATCATTTTAACGAAGTAAACACTGAGTTGTTTCTTTGTGTTTCATGTCTTGACCCAACTTATCAATTTGCATATTTTGATAAGCAAAAAATGATTCTTATTGCAAAGTTCTATTCTTATGATTTTGATCCATTAGAATTGCAGTTGTTTGAGGTCAGCTTTATATGTGTATTTTTATATGCATCAACTAACACATTTTATCATATTGAAGGACTTGTTCAAAAAATTATGGAGCTAAAAAAGTATGATTATTTTCAGCTGGTTTATCGACTTCTGAAATTAGCAAGCAGTTTATGTGTTGCAATTGCTACTGTTTAGAGAATGCTCACGGCAGCGAAGATAACAATGTGTCATTTGCAGAACAGAATGAGAGATAATTGGATGAATCATTGCTTAATCTTTTATATCGAGAAGAATATTGTGAAAATCATGTGGTCATTAGCAATGAGACAATCATTGCACGCTTTCAAAATATGTTTCTACGGAAAGTAGTTTAGTAATTGCTATGTACTTTGATTATTAATATTTTTCTAGATGTTTGGTAATGGTTAAAATTTTGAATCATTGTGGTGATTTTAATTACTGCTCAGGTTTAATTAAAATTCTAGTTCCGCCGATATATGCAGGTTTAATTTTATTTCTTTTCAAATGGCTAAATTTCTTTTCATCTAGTTTATTTTTAAATATGCTTCTAAATATGTATTATGTATGTATAGGTTCAAGATCGAAGTGCGCACGAAGCTTATATGGTCTCTTATATGTGAATTCAATGACTACTGATGTGCATCCGTAGAGATGATGTTCATCCATGAATTTATAAGAGTCATGAGACGCGTTTAGAGAAGGTTCCACTAAAGAAAAGTGGAGTTAGTGGGGTCAAAGTCCGATCCATGATCGTGAGAGGGTAAAAATACGCCATGAACACTTCGCACTCCGGCAGCGCCAGGAACAACTAAGACCGCGCCCCCATCTCGGTGGGGTGCGGCCTAACCGCACCCCCCATCACGGGGGTGCGGCCAAGCCGCACCGCATAGGGGGTACAACCAAGCCGCACCCCATGTGGGGTGTGGTCAAGACACACAACCCCCCCCCCCCCCCCCCCCCCCCCGCGACGGCTAAGCCCTCCCCCCTCTCGCAGGGGCCTTGCGGAGGATCCCCCCTGTCACGATCAATCTTGACATATCCAATCCCGTCATGGTTAAATCTCTCACAGTCTAAGGAGTTCCACGGAGCGAAAGCCCCGTACGAGCTCGATAATCGCTTCCTGATAGCGATGGAGATATTCGGGCTTCCCGACCAAATCAGCTGCAAAATCTTCACATAGACACTGCACGGAGACGCTTTCAGTTGGTATCGATCCCTGCCATAGGAAGTGATCCACAACTTCACCGAGTTATCTCAGTTATTCACTGAATGGTACGAAGCACGCACGCGGAGAATTCGAGATGATGGACGAGCGTGGGAAGAGCTCGAGCTGGACGGATCTCCTAATCCGAGACGGGTAGAACATGACAAGCAGCAAGAAGAAGAAGTCACAAGCTCTCACCCAAAACATCTTCGTGGAGGGTTGGATTTCTGCTTGCACGCAAGCATCGGCGACCCAGCCTGTGAACTAAGAAGGGCGTTGATAAGCTACCGCATCTCGTTCAACATCTTGTTCATGGAAACTGTAATATAACTCAAACTCCTTGGCAGGAACCTCAAACTCAGAGCAAGTAGCGCAGAACTTCCAGACGGAACAGTGATACTCACCATAAGAGTCATCATCCTCCTCGTCCAAGTAGGAACGCTCCCGGAACCGGTTCAGTACAATGTCCAGTTCAACATTGCAGAAGCAGACTCGTCATACGACGCAATATTCGGGAGCATCCTACTCGACGCCCTACAACATGACGCTTCCATGGCGGGCTGCATGGCCAACAAAGGAAAAATCCTCAGAGATTCAATTTCTGGACTCAATGCCTCTATATCCGGGCTTCCTTGGATCAATTACGATCCATGGCCAAGTCCGAGTTCTGGAAAAGACCGCGCACAGGAAAGTCGTGTGGCCCCAGCACTGGCGGCAAAAGCTGATCTCCCAACTTCGGCAAACCCACGACAACCTGGAATCGCGGATCAGAAAAGAAAGGGACCACAGCAACCCCTGCTTGCAAAAGCTGATCGACCTAACCAGAATCAGTCAGTAGGCTCCCGAGGATTGGCGAACCAAAAAACTCGGGTTTACACCCCGTTAAATGCCTCCCGCGAGCATATCTTATTCGTTATGTACAACAGCAGGATAGTCAAGTGGCCAAGACCGCTCCCCTGAAATACGGGAGATTGATACGCGCAAAATAAAGCTTGAAAACGCAAGTATACGTGTCGTACAAGTAATACAGAGTAAGTGAGATCGTTCCCACGGAGAAGTGACTAGTTTAGTGCTTACAATTACTAGCTACACCGTTTCTATGAATCCAAGTAAAACGGTTATTTGATTTTTTTTGAAATTAGATTAAAACTCTTAGATAAATATTAAAACTAACTTAACTAGATCTTAAAATACTTTTTAGCAATTAGAGAAAATAGCCTTGCATTTTTGATTTCATATGTATACTATGATGATGATAAAGTAAATATTTCATTCGATTGAGTTTTGAATTATCTTGCGATGATTGTAAAAGAAGAGACCTTTATCTCTCGATATAAGGAACCTTAATATCTACGCAACCCTAGTTATCTCTAACTTAGGAGAAACGAAAATATTATGAGGTGCAAAAATCTAGTTCGCTAGCATGAAAAGAAAATCTCTTTCACTTTTCAAAACTAAAGAGATCTTGTGATACACGTACGTTTCTCCTCTCTCGATTCTCGTAACGTACGTGAAAATATAGAAATTTTGGTTAATGATTCACATTGCTCATCTCTCGATTCTCGCATTGCGATAAAATAGTCCTTAAATTAACATTACGACGCTCATCTCTCAATTCTCGCGGCGCAATATAATAAAGAGACATGATCCAACAATTTCACCATAAAAATCTCAAGATCTATAAAGATAATCATAAAACAAAATCGAAATCAAAGATGTTCATCATCAACATACACATACTACTCTCATAATGCAAGACTAGAGAGTTTTAGTTCATGGTTGAGGAAAAATAACACAAAACTGAAGAGATCTTACTAAACATTTCGAAAGAAATGTGAATCTTCCCTTCTCCAGTGACGTAGAAGTGTTTCCTTCAGCCCGAATGCCAGATCTGGACTGGTTTCTCCCTTGGCAAAATTTCTTCTCAGGTTTTTCTCTTCTTCTTTAATGGCCGAAAAATGATAGATCCTTCAAAATGGCCGAAAATCCCCTTTTTAAACTGCCCTCTCTCTCCTGTACGTGGGCCCCACTTGTTGGCATAATTAATTGCTGAATGGATGCCATAAATCTAGATTGCAACCGTTGAAAACGTGATAAATTCGGGTTTAAATTTCTGTAACCGTCAGATTTGTTATGAAAATGTTGCAACATTTTTCTGGATCTGCATTTCTGCACAATTTGACCTGCCAGCTTTGTTGAGAACATGTTGCAACATTTTTCCCAGATTTTGCACAATACTCAGCCTTCAATACTTGACTTATAATCTCTCCGAATCTTATCATAAAAAGATATAGAAATGAGAGTAACAACCATTTTGACTTCAAATCATGCGGCAATTGGATTTTTAACTAATTTTCATATAAAAATATCATATAACGAGACTAAAAGGATAAAAATAGAGATAAAGATAACTTCTTTTTGCGAAGTTATCACACCCCCATGCTTAGTTCTTTGCTAGTCCCTAGCAAAGATAGATCGATGCACTCCATTGAGTGGGCGAGCATTTATCGATGTAAGTTTTCTGAAATGTCCTTACTCATAAATTATAACCATCATGCTCACAATATTAATTGGTGTAAAATATCAATCAACATAAAAAATTTTCAAACATGACCATTGATTAGTTTGATAATAGTTAAAGCTCCATGTCACTTTCATGATGATGTGTGTGCGTATTCCTTGGAACTATCTATTCCCAAACAACACAATTTCTTAACTCACTACATAGCTAGGGGATGATGACGAATATACTAAGTCATGAGCTCACTTTCACAAAGGATTAAGTAGTGCAAGGAATATCATGAGGATAAGCAAAGAGATGAATTTTGACATGGTAGATAATTTCGGAATTCAAGGTAACAATAGGACTCTCTAGTCAATGCTTTTAAGTCTTCTTCCTACCGTGGGGTTTACCTCCCAAGTTCATATAAAATTTGAATGTCCATAGTAGGGATCATTCCGAGTGGGTATATACACACTTGGGCCACATATCACTATGACCTTATCACTTTGTTCTTTTCCCCCTTTTTTTTTATGCCCATAGTTGGGATCATTCCAGAATATGCATATGCATACCTAGGCCGCATATCACTATGGCATTCTTGCAAATAAATCTTTTTTTTTTTTGGTCAATAGTAGGGATCGTTCCGAGTGGGTATATACACACTCAGGCCACATATCACTACGACATTTTTACATAATTATTTTTTCTTTTAAAGATAAGTAAAACACTCAAGGTAAGAAAAGTCGTTAAGAATTGACTAGAAAGTGAGGAAAATCAAATTTTTGTGGTGGTCACTTTGAATCGGCAGAGACAAAATTCAAAACAATAGACTAAGGGTAAGCATATTGAATAACTAAATAATCTCAAAGTGTTGGCAAACAACAAAAGCTCAGTTAACGTTCATCTCTCCCCCTCTATGTTTTAAGCAGTTAATGAAATATCTTGTAGGAAAACAAAGAAAAATTCAGGAATACAGTGCAAGAGGAAATTCGACATGGAGTGCTACTACATCGTACTAACATCAAGGTAAAGTCAGAAATTTTGTGATAGACACTTCGTATCAAATAAAAAAAATTTAGATGCTAACAAGAAATAGTAAGGAATTGATATTAATATTTTAATAAGATGCTCGCCACTCAAATGATGAAGAAACTTAGCATTGCACTTCGCATTGCTATCACCCCCACACCAAGTTCTTTGCTAGACCCGAGCAAATTTATAAAATAAAATTGATTCATGAACTCGGAGTATTCGAAAATGAAAATGTTGAAATGTTAAATGAAAAGAAGAATACTCCCCTATACATTGTGGTCATGTTGCAGAAATTCACAGTGTCCTTTAATTCTTCATTCAGCAGCAGGAACAAGTGTTTCAGAAGTGACGTGCAAGAACTTAAGCAATTGAAAGCACACAGGTAAGCCAGCAGCAGTTGACAACATCACATAACAACGCAGAATCAAACGGAAAATTGAACATTCATCAGCATAATAAGTAATTCCAAATTAATTTCCAAATCATAGTTCAAATTTATAAGTTCTTCAGATCACAACTTATACTTCATAATTCGCCATAAGATATAACTTAGAGAGCATGATATATGAATTAAACAAACATAAATGCCTAGCATCAACATGAAATCAATCATTCCTATGGAACTTGGCGTTAGCGTAGAATTCGTAGACCCATTGTTGGACGGCCTCAGTGCGGGGGTGACAGAAGGAACTCCATCCGAGTTTCTCCATTTGCTGTACATATGCGCGACTCCAACCGCGAATTTCGAGCTCAAATCCTCGTTCGTTGATGAAGGGCTTTGCCTTCAGCAGTTCGTAACGAGCTTCCGCGTCTTCGTTGAGGAAGGGCTTATGGGCCACCTCCTTTTGTCGATGTTTCTTTGGAGCCATGTCACTTCCAGACGCTTAAGGAGGGTAAACGTCGGCCGCCTGGTGTTCGTTGCCGCCGGCGGATGGATCGAACGGGCGTAGCAGGGTTGCGAGCGGAGGGTCGGCGAGTAGGGTTTCGAGAGATCGGGATTTTGGGAATGATGATGGACGGCAGGTCACTTGAAAGCGCGGTTCACTTGAAAGCGCGGTTCAATCCAGGCGCGCACCGGCGGTTCAACTTTAGGCGCGGTTCAGGTTATTAAAAGATCAGGCGAATTGAAATAGCTGGTTCACTTGAACCGGATGGTTTATTAATAATTGACCCTTTGCAGTGTAAAAAGACAGAGAGTAAAATGTTGCAACATTTCGAGGAAATGTTGTAACATTTTTTTTCTGAACCTATTTTTGCTTATGCCTGAACCGAATGAAGGGAGAATTGACTTTTTAAGTGCTTAAGATAATAAGATTTCAGTCCTGCATGGTTTTGAGAGAAGAACAAGCAAACAAAACAATGAAAAACAATAAATATAACAATAATAGAAAATTCACCATTGAAAAGTGGGGTTGCCTCCCCTAAAGCGCCTTAGTTAATGTCCCGGCTGGACATTCAGCGGCTTGAAAATGTTTATTTCAAGTGTATGAACGATATTACTCGTTCATTTTCGTTTCCTAAATAAGCCTTAAGACGTCCGCCATTGACCTTGAACTCCGAATGATCTTTTTCATTAATGATCGTGACGACCCCATAAGGGAGCACTTCCTTAACCCGAAACGGGCCCGACCACCTAGACTTTAATTTGCCAGGAAAAATTTTTAGTCGTGAGTTAAATAATAAAACTAGTTGCCCTGGTTGCAAATGTTTCTCCGTAAGATGGCGGTCGTGCCACTTTTTAGTGCGGTCCTTGTAAACCCTTGCACTTTCATATGCTTGCGTCCGGATCTCTTCCAATTCATTTAACTGTAGTAATCTAGATTTACCGGCTTTTTGAAAATCAAAATTGATTTTTTTAACGGCCCAGTATGCCCGATATTCCAACTCTAACGGTAAGTGACAAGCCTTGCCATAAACTAAACGATATGGGGTAACACCAATCGGGGTCTTGAAAGCGGTTCTATATGCCCATAAGGCATCGTTAAGCTTTTGAGACCAATCCTTGCAATTTACACTAACCGTTTTAGCCAAGATTTTCTTGATCTCTCTATTAGATACTTCCGCTAACCCATTTGTTTGGGGGTGGTATGCCAATGCTACCTTATGCCTAACCCCGTACTTTTTCAGCAACGCGGCAAATTGGTGATTACAGAAATGACTTCCACCATCGCTGATAATAGCCTTGGGTGTTCCAAATCGACTAAATATAAAATTTTTCAAGAAGTATAACACCACCTTTGCATCATTTTTGGTCGTGGCTATGGCTTCAACCCATTTCGATACATAATCTACAGCTAAGAGGATATATAAATTACCATTCGAATTAACGAATGGTCCCATGAAGTCTATACCCCAGACATCAAAAAGCTCAACTTCTAGAATTGGGTTCATAGGCATAGCTTCGTTCTTCTTAATATTTTCTTCCTTTTGACATCGGTCACAACTTTTTACATGTTCCCGAGAATCATGAAATAATGTAGGCCAAAAGAAACCGGCCTCTAAAACTTTCATAGCTGTCTTATCCCCCTTAAAGTGTCCTCCGTAGGGAGAACTATGACAACTTTCTAAAATAGGATGCATTTCTACTTCCGGGATACATCTCCTTACAACTCCATCTGCACCAATTTTAAACAGATAAGGTGGGTCCCAAAGATAAGACCGCACTTGGTGTAAAAACCTCTTTCGTTGTTGGTAATTAAAATCTGAAGGTAAGATGTTACTAACAAGGTAATTGACGTAATCGGCATACCATGGCAAGGAATTATCAGAAATAGCCAAAATACGTTCATCCGGGAATCTTTCATTAATCTCGGACGGGACTAGTGCACTTGGGGATTCAATCCTAGAAAGATGGTCCGCAACCGGATTATCAACACCCTTTCTATCTTTGATTTCTAACTCAAATTCTTGTAGTAGTAAAACCCAACGAATTAGCCTAGGTT
Organism: Dactylorhiza incarnata; assembly: GCA_033032865.1. Classification (NCBI taxonomy): domain Eukaryota; kingdom Viridiplantae; phylum Streptophyta; class Magnoliopsida; order Asparagales; family Orchidaceae; genus Dactylorhiza; species Dactylorhiza incarnata. The sequence continues at coordinate 1,460,395 of JAWHQI010000233.1, forward strand.
TAGCATCTTTCTTTTCCATTAAATAACGGATAGCTGCATGATCAGTGAATACTATAACTCTTGTGCATAAAAGATAAGATCTAAATTTTTCAAATGCAAAAACCACAGCAAGTAATTCCTTTTCAGTCGTCGTATAATTAATTTGGGCTTCAATTAGAGTTTTACTAGCATATGCAATGGTATGGAAGACCTTCTCTCGCTTTTGTCCTAGAACTACTCCAACAGCGTAATCGCTAGCATCACACATGAGAACAAACGGCTCTTCCCAATCAGGGGCTACTACAATAGGTGTTGTAATTAATCGGGTTTTCAATTCATTAAATGCCTCTAAACAATTTTCATCAAAATAAAACTTTATGTCCTTCTCAAGCAAACTACTCAAAGGCTTTGCAATCTTTGCAAAATCTTTGATGAATCTCCTATAAAATCCTGCATGCCCCAAGAAACTACGCAATGCTTTTACATTTTTAGGAGGAGGTAATTTCTCAATCACCTCTATTTTCGCCTTATCTACCTCTAACCCATTTTTTGATACATGATGCCCAAGTACTATGCCTTCCCGTACCATGAAGTGACATTTTTCCCAATTTAAAACGAGGTTAGTTTCAATACATCGTAAAAGCACTCTTTCTAAACACCTCAAACATTCGTCAAACGATTTCCCAAAAATGGAAAAATCATCCATAAAGATTTCTATGCCATAATCCATAATATCCGAAAATATAGCAATCATACAACGTTGAAAAGTGGTCGGTGCATTGCACAAGCCGAACGGCATTCTCCTAAAAGCAAATGTTCCGTAAGGACACGTGAACGTTGTCTTTTCTTGGTCCTCCGGATCTACCGTAATTTGATTATAACCCGAATACCCATCAAGAAAACAAAAGAAATCATTTCCGGATAATTTATCTAAGACTTGATCTATAAAAGGTAAAGGAAAGTGATCTTTCCTTGTGGCCTTATTCAATTTCCGATAGTTCATACAAATTCGCCATCCCGTGACTGTTCTAGTAGAAATTAATTCATTTTTGTCATTCTTTACTACGGTCATCCCCCCTTTCTTAGGAACACATTGGACCGGAGAGACCCATGAACTATCCGAGATGGGGTAAATTATTCCTGCATCTAGCCATTTAATAATCTCTTTTTTACTACCTCTTTCATAGGTGGACTAAGACGTCGTTGATGCTCTATAGACCCCTTGAAGGTTTCCTCTAAAAGGATTTTATGCATACAAAGTGAAGGGCTAATTCTCTTAATGTCCGCAATAGTCCATCCTATGGCAAGTTTATGTTTCTTTAAAAGATTTAATAATTCTTCATGTTGTTCCGGTATCAATTTAGAATTAACTATGACCGGCAACGTATCATTCTCTCCTAGGTATGCATATGATAAGTGCTCAGGAAGTGGTTTTAATTCAAGAACGGGTGGATTAATAATAGAAGGTTTCAGCACACAAGACCTCTCTTGCATGTCTAATGGTTCAGGATTACGGATAAATGCGGTTTGAAATGTGAATGCTTCCAAACAATCCTGGATTTCATTGTCGTGTACAGATTTTTCTTCATCGGTTGATATATCCGTCACTGCATCATCTTCAAAATCAGTATTTTTGCTAAGGCCGTAGTCATAAAGAGTAATGCATTTTGCTTCTTCCATAACATCCTATTCTCTATGCGGGAATTTCATCGCTTTAAGTACATTAAATGTAACTTGCTCGTCGTTAACTCTCATGGTTAACTCTCCCTTATGAACATCAATCAAAGTTTTCCCAGTTGCTAAGAAAGGTCTCCCTACAATTATAGGTACCTCTTTGTCTTCGTCCATATCCAAAACTACGAAGTCAGCGGGAAAAATGAACTTTTCTACCTTGACCAAGACGTCTTCTACAATTCCTTTTGGAAAGGTAAGAGATTTGTCGGCCAATTGTAATGTAAGCGATGTTTTGGAGATCTCTCCCAAACCCAACTTTTTATAAATTGATAAGGGCATGAGATTTATGCTTGCCCCTAGATCGCACAAAGCCTTTCCCTCAAATTGATACCCAATAGAACACGGAATTGTGAAACTTCCGGGATCTTTCAATTTTGGCGGTAATTTCTTTTGGAGGATCGCACTACACTCATGTGTGAGTGCTACCATCTCATTTGCACCAAATTTCCTTTTCTTGTTTAAGATATCTTTCATGAATTTAACATAGCTTGGCATTTGTTCTAGAGCTTCGGCAAATGGTATATTAATTTGCAACTTCTTAAAAATTTCTAAGAATTTCTGAAACTGTTGATCTAGTTTGCTCTTTTTTAATCTTTGGGGGAACGGTGGTGGTGGATAAGTTCTTGGGTTCTCCTTCCTTCTTTCCTCTTTTTCTCTTTCTATTTCCTTATCATCTCTTCTCATTATTAATTCTTCCTCTCTAGGATTCTTGGCTTCTTCCTGGTCTTGACTTTTATTTTGTTCATGTGGATTAGTGTCTTGACCAACTATCAACTCACGCCCACTTCGTAATGTGACGGCCTTACAATGATGATTATCTCCCTTAGGATTAGGTGTGGTATCCGCAGGGAGTGTTCCTTGCGGTCGAATACTTAAAGCGTTGGCGATTTGTCCTAGTTGCGATTCAATCATTCTCATTGACCCTTCCAAACTAGAGAAACGAGCTTCATTCTTTTGCATTGATTCTATGATGAAGTCATCCGTTACCTTTCTAGATGGTCCTGCTTGGTTGGAATTATTGTTTTGATGATGAGGATTAGCATTAGAATTAAATAAGTGTGGTGGAGTAGGACCGGAGTTGTTCTTCCAAGAGAAGTTAGGGTGGTTCCTCCATTCGGGATTATAGTGGTTCGGATAAGGGTTCGTATTTTGTTTATAATGCCCTCCTAAATAATTAACTTCTTCATTACCCCCTACGAGTTGTTCAATTGTTAAGGCGGGGTTAGGAGAAACCATGGGAGTACAAATGCTATTAACTTGAGGATTCATTTGATTTTGGTTCAACGTCAAAGCATCTAACCTCTTGTTAATTGAATTAAATTGAGATGTCATCTGTGCCGCAAATGACGTGAATTGATCCACTTGATATAATCCGGCAGTATTCGGAGGATGTGTTTGACGCTCAATAGAGTGGTAATTATTAGAAGATAAATCTTCTAAAATACCATAAGCATCTTCCGGATATTTATTCATGAGAGAGCCCCCTGCGGCTCCATCAACTTGAATCATGGTTGATGTCTGAAGGCCGTTATAAAACGTTCATACTTGTTGGTGAATGGCTAACCCATGATGGGGACATCTACGTAACAATTCCTTAAATCGTTCCCACGCATCATATAAGGTTTCTCCATTTACTTGCATGAATGTAGAGATATCCCGCATTAACTTAGCAGTTTTAGATGGAGGGAAATATTTGGATAAAAATTTTTCGGTTAAAATAGCCCAAGTAGTAATGGACTCATGAGGTAATGAGTTCAACCAGTCTTTAGCTTTCCCTTCTAAAGAGAAAGGAAATAAGTGTAGCTTAATGGCTTCATCAGATGCACCGTTAACCTTAAACGTGTCACAAATCTCTATGAAAGTTCTAAGGTGAGAGTTAGGGTCTTCATGATTAAGACCCCCAAACTTGTTGTTTTGAACAAGTTGCATTGCCATGGAATCTATCTTAAAGTTATTGGCCTCTATCGCGGGTCTAGCAATACTAAACTGTACCCCTCCCCTAAAAGGCATATTATAATCCCGGCAAGTTCGTCTTGGTTCATTTGGGTGTCCATTTTGTTCTACTTGACCACCTAAATCCTGCCCATTCTGGTGAGGTTCATCGTCTTGATTCTGATTATCCATTGCTAGTTGACTAAGTTGTTCTAGCCTAGTTGACTTTCGATTTTGTCTACAGGTTCGTTCGATTTCAGAATTTAGAGGAATTAATTCAACGGATCGATACCTGGACATACACTATCAGTTAATAAAGATGATAACACAAATACAATAAACTAACAAGTGAAGATAAAACTTGACCTCCAAGTACTAAGGTTCACTAATATTGTAAGAAAAACACTAAATCCGTTGCACTTCCCCGGCAACGGCGCCAAAAACTTGATACGCGCAAAATAAAGCTTGAAAATGCAAGTATACGTGCCGTACAAGTAATACAGAGTAAGTGAGATCGTTCCCACGGAGAAGTGACTAGTTTAGTGCTTACAATTACTAGCTACACCGTTTCTATGAATCCAAGTAAAACGGTTATTTGATTTTTTTTGAAATTAGATTAAAACTCTTAGATAAATATTAAAACTAACTTAACTAGATCTTAAAATACTTTTTAGCAATTAGAGAAAATAGCCTTGCATTTCTGATTTCATATGTATACTATGATGATGATAAAGTAAATATTTCATTCGATTGAGTTTTGAATTATCTTGCGATGATTGTAAAAGAAGAGACCTTTATCTCTCGATATAAGGAACCTTAATATCTACGCAACCCTAGTTATCTCTAACTTAGGAGAAACGAAAATATTATGAGGTGCAAAAATCTAGTTCGCTAGCATGAAAAGAAAATCTCTTTCACTTTTCAAAACTAAAGAGATCTTGTGATACACGTACGTTTCTCCTCTCTCGATTCTCGTAACGTACGTGAAAATATAGAAATTTTGGTTAATGATTCACATTGCTCATCTCTCGATTCTCGCAGTGTAGTATAAAAACGGATATTTGGTTAAAGATTTACGCGAATCCTCTCTCGAATCTTGCCGCATAATATAAAACAATCATCTAGCCTGACTCCTCTCTCGAATCTTGCCAAGCAAATTAAAGATGAACTTAAGCCAAACATTCCAAGAGTAGAATCATAAATTCAATAAAAATAACATTCCAAACATCCATAAAAGCATTAAAACCCAACCATCACTACAAACAAGGTACTAACAACACACAAGATCTAAAAGATTAGTTCATGATGGAAGGAAGAAACCAAATAAGAAAGATCTTACTAGACAAAGATGTTCATCATCAACATACACATACTACTCTCATAATGCAAGACTAGAGAGTTTTAGTTCATGGTTGAGGAAAAATAACACAAAACTGAAGAGATCTTACTAAACATTTCGAAAGAAATGTGAATCTTCCCTTCTCCAGTGACGTAGAAGTGTTTCCTTCAGCCCGAATGCCAGATCTGGACTGGTTTCTCCCTTGGCAAAATTTCTTCTCAGGTTTTTCTCTTCTTCTTTAATGGCCGAAAAATGATAGATCCTTCAAAATGGCCGAAAATCCCCTTTTTAAACTGCCCTCTCTCTCCTGTACGTGGGCCCCACTTGTTGGCATAATTAATTGCTGAATGGATGCCATAAATCTAGATTGCAACCGTTGAAAACGTGATAAATTCGGGTTTAAATTTCTGTAACCGTCAGATTTGTTATGAAAATGTTGCAACATTTTTCTGGATCTGCATTTCTGCACAATTTGACCTGCCAGCTTTGTTGAGAACATGTTGCAACATTTTTCCCAGATTTTGCACAATACTCAGCCTTCAATACTTGACTTATAATCTCTCCGAATCCTATCATAAAAAGATATAGAAATGAGAGTAACAACCATTTTGACTTCAAATCATGCGGCAATTGGATTTTTAACTAATTTTCATATAAAAATATCATATAACGAGACTAAAAGGATAAAAATAGAGATAAAGATAACTTCTTTTTGCGAAGTTATCAGAGATCAATCCATGTTTTGTGACTTTCACAAAGGTCTAGGACACCGTACGTGGCAATGTCTCAGCCTGAATTACGAAATCGAGCGCCTTGTTCAATCAGGACACCTAAAGATTTTTCGTCAAGCAGCTCAGAAGCAATTGGCTCGAGAAAAGGCATTTGGGAGTCAACCCCTGGTGGGGATCAGCTCCTAAGTCACTACCGCGCTTCACGCTGGGTGATTAGGAAAACTCGTGCAAGCACCGCTCAGAAGGACCAGGAGCCGTACAAGGGAGTCCGACACTATCTACACTCTTGTTTAGTTTGTATTAAAAATAACTACTAACCCGAAAGCCGCAAGATTACACTTGTGCGTGTATCAACGTTTGATTAAGCTCAACGCTCCTTATTTGTTTCTAGCTCTAACACTTTGGGGCCCTGCCCCTTGGACTTCACACTGTCGCCGATCGAAGGTTTGCCCTTCTTCCCGCAGTAAGGTCCCGACGTCGTAAGGGTCTGCCCCTCTTACGGTCGTCACGGTTTGAACGCATATGCTCTTCACCGACTACTCCGGGGCCCTGTTCCTGGGACTTCACACTGTCATCGATCGAAGGTTCGCCATTCTCCCCGTAGTAAGGTCCCGACGTCGTAAGGGTCTGCCCCTCTTACATTTGTCACTGTTTGAACGCATACGCTCTTCACCGACTACTCTGGGGCCCTTCCCCTGGGACTTCACACCGCCGCCGATCGAAGGTCAACCCTTCTCCCCGCAGTAAGGTCCTGACGTCGTAATGGCCTGCCCCTCTTACAGTCATCACGGTTTGAATGCATTTGCTCTTCACCGGCCATTCTGGGGCCTGTCCCCCTAACCACCACTCCAAAAATAAGTAAGACAACCAAGTCACCAAAGAAGCATGAAAATAAATATTGTATAATAAATTCAAAGGAATGCGACTACACTAGCTCAACGTTGCACATAAACTAAAAATAATAGTAAACAATGAAAGGAAACAGTAAGATAAAAAAACAAAAAACATAAACATCAATCCTCGGCTACATCCGAGCGATCATCCTCTGAAAGGTCCCCAGCTCCGAGACCGGCGATGCCACACCCGAATTTCCTCTCCATCATACGGAGAGTCTTTTGAACGCCCCTCTGAAAGGCAACATCACACTCGTCCTCTAGTAGCAGCTCTACCTCCTTCGACATAATCTAGGCGCGAAGCTCCTCCGACATCTGGAACCGCTCCTCCACGAAAGTCAGAGAGTCTCTGTACTCAGCCACCCCCGCAGTCTTGGTCTCTTCGATGTTGGGCTCGACGAACGACAACCGGTCTACCTCGCTCCTTCGGAAGCCCAGCTCCCCCTCCTGGCGGAATATCTCCAACCGAGCCTCCGACAGCTGACGAAGGGCATCCTGAGCAAGCGCCTTATCACCACCACACTCCGCTCGTAGCTTCTCAACCTCCGATCGGGAAGAAGAGATGTCGGCCTCCAACTGTCTAATATGGGCAAGATCGCGATCCCTCTTCTTCTTCAAGACGGATAAATCGCTTCTCGCCACGCGCAAACTTATCTTATATTATATACAAAGTCGCGAGCTCAGACTCGCGCTAACTTATCTTATATTATGTACAAAACTACGAGCTCATACTCGCGCAAACTTATCTTATATTATGTACAAAGCCGCGAGCTCAGACTCGCGCAAACTTATCTTATATAATTATGTACAAAGCCGCGAGCTCAGACTCGCGCAAACTTATCTTATATTATGAACAAAATTGTGAGCTCAGACTCGCGCAAACTTATCCTATATTATGTACAAAACCGTGAGCTCGGACTCACGCAAACCAACATTTGTTTGAGTAAAAATAACATACATCTTCATCACCGTCACAAACATTTTTTATCATTAACTTTAGGGCCCTGCCCCCGGGACTTCGCACTGCCGTCGATCAAAGGTCAGCTCTTCTCCCCGCAGTAAGGTCTCGACGTCGTAAGGGCCTGCCCCTCTTACGATCGTCCACGGGTGGAACGCATACGCTCTTCACCGACCACTCTGGGGCCTTGCCCCTGGGACTTCGCACTGCCGTCGATCGAAGGTCAGCACTTCTCCCCACAGTAAGGTCCCGACGTCGTAAGGGTCTTCCCTTCTTACGGTCGTCCACGGTTTGAACGCATACGCTCTTCACCGACCACTCTGGGGTTTTGCCCCCTGAGACTTCGCACTGCCGCCGATCGAAGGTCAGCCCTTCTCTCCGCAGTAAGGTCCCGACATCGTAAGGGTCTGCCCCTCTTACGGTCGTCCACGGTTTGAACGCATAAGCTCTTCACCGGCAATCCTGGGGTATGTCCCGCCGATTAACGCTTCGACAATGACTAGAGCAATATAGTCACAAGACGCTAAAAAGCGCCAACACAAGGCTGTACGAATCAAGAAGAGACCGCAAAAGATGAAGTGAAAACAACCTCGCACTTATCCCTTGACAACGACTCCAATCCAAGCCACCACAAAGAACGTCAAAACCTCTGAACCCCTCCACATAGTAATTCGGACTCCGAAGGTTTGGGGGGCTTATGATATGCATCCGTAGAGATGATGTTCATCCATGGATTTATAAGAGACATGGGGTGAGTTTAGAGAAGGCTCCACAAAAGAAAAGTGGAGTTAGTGGGGTCAAAGTCCGACCCATGATCGTGAGAGGGGAAAAATCCGCCACGAACACTTCGCACTCTGGCAACGCCAGACGCAACTAAGACCGCGCCGCCATCTCGGCGGGGCGCGGCCTAACCGCACCCCATGTGGGGTGCCCCCCCCCCTGCGATGGGGTGCGGCCAAGCCACCCCCCCCCCCCCCCCCCGCGACGGGGTGCAGCTAAGTCCTCCCCCTCCCGCAGGGGGCCTTGCGGAGGATCAGACCGAAATCACACCCCCTCATCGGATGCGGACGGAGCCCAAATCCCCTTGGGGGGCACGACTTCTCATTTCCTCGTTCGTCGCGCGCTCAGAACGCTCTCGGGTTTGTTGCGCGCTCAGAACGTCTCCTCGCACGCTCAGAACGACTATGCACTAACTACGCGATCATAACACCTAAATCCACATTCACAACACGCGCTGAGCGGCGCCACGGGCACGTTGCGCGTAGAACGCTTCCGCGTTCACTGCACGCTCAAACAGCCTCCGCGCTCACCGCGCGATCAGAACGCTCCCGTGTTCGTAGCGCGCTTAGAACAATCACGTGTTCGTAGCGCGCTCAGAACAGTCACGTGTTCGTTGTGCGCTCAGAACGCTTCCTTGTTCGTTGCGCACTCAGAACGCTCCCGTGTTCGTTGCGCGCTCAGAACGCTTCCACCTTCTCGACACATGCACAGTTAAATTTCCTGCTATAAGGTTGTTTTTGGAAAAGTGCATATAGCAGGAAATTAAAAAATAAAAGTACAACAAACTACAGCATGTCATCCAAGTCTGCACGAACAAGCGCGGCAAACTCAGTATGGGTGCTAGCAACATCGAGTCATACAAAGTTTCCCCGTAGGGCAAAACGAGCACAAAAAGCAGCAACTATGTTGGCATCACGGCCGATATGCTAGAATCGAAGCGGAGGGAAGCCGCTCAGAAAAGAGAAATCCTCCTCGCCGTCCACCGTCACGCTCCAGTCACCCCATCGCAAACCAACAACACAAATGTCCATAAGGGTCAAACAGTCGCCCTCCACAATCGCCCCGCACACCCCATATAAAGAAGGCGGGATAAAATCCTTGAGAGCCAGCCCGTCAGGTTGTTGGCGATGGCGTACGGGTCGAACTCAATTATTACTTAATGCATTTCCATTAAGAGCTGTTCGGAAAAGCAACGGTGGAAAGACATAAGAGCGGTTCGGAAAGCTATTTTAAAATATTATGAATTGTTCGAAAAATATTCATTTAAATACTTTTCAAAAAGGGTTTTATGTTTTTTCTGGTTGGATGAACAATTTTTTAATAATATTTTTTTAATTTTTTAAAAAATAAAATGTGATTTATACTAATTATTTATCACATAGATAAGTAAGTATTATATAAATCTCAAACAAGCAGGTTACAAAAGGTTAGCGGCGAGAAGCAAAGATCGTGAATGAGTGAAGAATCATGAATGAGAGAAAAAAACCTTTCCAGTGACGTGAAGGAAGAGAGACAGATTGTGAATATATAATCGAGCGTAACTTTCGTAAACCCTCAAATAAAAGAGAAAAAAAATGAAAGCAGAGAAAGTGGGCTTTAAATAGCTCTGTTGAACCAAAAGTTGAATGTTTGTAACAACGAGGGGTAAAACCAAAAATTGAATGTTTCATAAAACATATGACCAATTCAGAATATAGGTGTACTGTAATTTAATTTATAAAATTGGGACAAATTAATCCAAATATTTGTCATAATTTTTTATGAGACTATTTTTGGATTAAAACCAAAATTAATATTTTATGCGTGGAACGAGCACAATATTGACAATAATAAGCTTTTCCCACTGTTCCGACGCCCCAAACAGAGCCTACATGTAAAGCAGAATTGTGCAACACACACACACACACACACACACACACACACCGTACCCGATCGCGACAGTGTACAGGGGCCCAGTGCCCCGTGCGAGGGATTGGTTTGTCTATATCAGATAATTTTTAAAATAAAAGAAAAAATACATAAATTTAAAAAAAAATTAAAATTTTTGTAATAACGACAGATAAAATCAAAAAGTTGAAAGTTTTACAAAATTTGTTTTCCTACTTTTTACAAACTCTCTCTCTCTATCTATATATTTATATATTATATATATTTTTAACTACTATATACAAGAAGTTACCTTTGGTGCAACATTTTAAATTGTCAAATATAGCTTCATTTTTTTTGAAAAAACTGAAAATTCATAAAATATAATTACTATTTGTGTAATTACACTATATTCCTATAATAAAAAAAGAGCGGTGTTATAGGCACACCTATAATGAATATATGCAGCCAAAATATAAATGCAGCCCAAATTCGTATATTTGTACATCGGGCCTATAATGGCACACCAAAATTAATTTTTAAAATTAAAAAATAGCTTTAAAAAATTACTTATGGACACCCTTCCGACTTTTGAGATTTTCTTACTTGACTATTGACCTACAAGAAGAGGACTGGGACTAAAGGGGAGTCCTACCTAGGCACAACACCTTCTAATACTTATGAAAATTTGACTGAGAAAATGTGTCAGGCTCTAAGCATTATATTGATCATCTTGAATAATCCCTCTCTCTGAGCAAGAATTTGTGTCTCATCCTCCCCCCTATTAATGCTTCTACAGCTGAGAAATCTAAGCCCTCTATTGAAGATCCTTCTCCATCTGCTGAGCTAGAAATGGATTCTGCTCTTTTTTCGGTTGAAGAGCAAACTCCTCTGGTTGAGAAGAGGATCTCTTATCGGTCACGTGGACGAAGTCGTCAGCGAAAATGGTGGCCAGCGGTGGAGATTTGGCCGTCGGCGAGAGAGGGAGGCGGAGAACCTGCGTGCGGCTGGGTTTCGCAAACGGGAGAAAGGCGGGCGCCGGTGTGCGTGTATAGGCCGTAGATAATAGGTTTTAAGTTTTCTTTTTAGAATTTTTTGGGTGTGCATATATCCATTATAGGTGTGCCTATAACACCACTCTAAAAAAATGATGAAAATTCATAAAATCCAAAAGATTTTTAGTAGAACTCATACAACTACTATGGTAGGTAATTAATAAACTTTCAAGACCTACTTTAAAATGATTTTTTGTCAAAATATAAATATTTTTGAAAAAACAATTAAAAAATATTAATTAAAATTTTTGTGCGGTCATTTTGAGTACTCATATATATATGTTGTGGGTGCAACCGGCTTGATTCCCGCCGTCGCGGGCCGGGTACTATCGCGTTTGGTCAGGGGCGGGCGAAGTCCGCCCGCGCGAAGCCCTCCGTCATAGGCCAGGTACAGTCGGACTTGGCAGTAGGGGCAGAGCCCCATGCCTACCACTAGTGTGTGTACATAATACACACACACACACACGCCTACCACTAGTGCACACACACACACGCGCCTACCACTAGTGTGCACACACACACACACGCCTACCACTAGTGTGCACACACACACACGCGCCTACCACTAGTGTGCACACACACACACACACACGCCGACCACTAGTGTGCACACACACACACGCGCGCGCCTACCACTAGTGTGCGCACACACACACACACACACGCCTACCACTAGTGCGCTCGCGCACACACACACACACACACACACACACACACACACACACGCGAGTGCCTGACACGGGGCTCCGCCCCTATTACCCGGCGCGACAGTATACGCCCCCCAGGCGGGCTTCGTCCGCCCCTAACACGGGATCTACAACTTTGATGTTAATCACTTTTTCAAATAAGATACATTTAGGGCTAAAAAAAAAACTAAAATTAAAAATGTTGGTCTGCGAATAACTGCAAGCGCAAAACTGATATGCTAGGCCTTTAGTCTCACATCGTGAGAATACAAATATTTTTCTTGTTTAAGTAGCAGGATATGAGTGATAATTTAAAATTTGAAATGGGACGGGCTATGTAGAGCGGGCGGGCTTGTATACAGGCTGGGTTGGCGATACATGCAGACCCGGCATGCATTTTTTATATGCAGACCGGGTTTCACTTGGTCAGATTTTTTCAAAATTAGAAGGGTAAAATGGTAATTTCTCATTATAGGGTAGGAGTCCTCCGAAAAATATAAGTTTAAGACACCTTACTATATTATTTGTTGGAATTTCGAACTCATGCTATTAACAGACCATAGTATTTCTTTATATATGGCAGAGATATATGTCTGTAATAAAATATATGACCAATTCAAAATATCGGTGTATTGTAATTTAATTTATAAAATTGCGATAAATTAATCCAAAAAATTGTCATAATTTTTATTAGACTATTTCTCGATTATTAAAACCAAAATGAATATGTTGCAATATTGAACAATATGGTTCATTCAAACAAAATATATAAATTGGCATATTTCTCAAAATAGTTTCCGTCACACAAGCATTACTTTATATATAATAGTAAATAAATTAAAAACGCCGGATTGCTGATGTGCAAGTTTTGTTGGCTCTTATTGGAGAGAAATGTTGTCTTAGCTAGCTCTGTTAGGCACGGCGCACGGCGCTGGCGATCGTGATCGTGGTGATTATTAACTACATCAATTTTTATGTTTAAAACTAGTTTTTTTCCTTAGTAGCAGGCATAACTGTTGTGATACCAAAAACATATTTTATGACTAAATATGAAGTTTTTGTTAGAATTGTGAGGTGAGATACCGTCGGGCGCTAGCGCTACCGCCGCGCGGTAGGTCTACTTCTAGAAGGTGACTCTCGGACCTATAAATAGGGGGCTAATCCCCTGCAGAGACATATCGAGGGAATTAGAAGACTTGGGCGGTCTCACTTTTGCGGTCTCAGACAGAGCGAACTTGGAGCGAGTTCGGCAAGCAACCTGGAGCAGGTTTCTTGAGTGAAGGTGACCGCGAGCTAACGCGGCACGTTAGAAGTTAACATCGGGCGGTAGTGGTTCAGTGATCTTGCGGTCTGCAAGTTGCGGTCTCTTCAGTGGAGTGTGCGAGCAACGAGCTTGCGGTCTGAGAGCTAACGCCGGGCGTTAGGAGTTGACGCCGGCGGTAGCGAGAGGAGGAGAAGCGGACGTTGTCCGTGCCAAGTTGTTTTTATATATTCTGGCTACTATAAATCAAGTTGTACTCAACTTGTTTTTAGTCTTATTCATTTGTAACTTGTAACTTTCTGAAATTAATAGAAGAGAACTGTTTCCTGTTCATTTCTTGGTGTTCTTGTCTCCGTGCTTCATCGATCTAGAAAATTACACAGTTTTTGTCCAAACTCACCGGAGCAAAAACGCCGCGTCAAACAGACTTTTAATCGTCCGAAGGTAACTCTTCCTTAGACGTCAATAGTACGTCCATATCTTTCTTCCAGGTTGATGAGGAAGCTTTGCTATGCGGAAGGGTACACATCTTAGTGCAAGGATTTTGAGGAGATTCATCGGAGAGGATTACATCAATCCATCTCGTACTCACGCTTATGTCTGTAATTTACAATTTATTATATTTTTATTTTGAAGAGTTGATCAATGTCGTTGTAGATCGTCGGAGGTCATCGAGGTCACGGGAGGGAGAAGCTTGCGGGCGGAGCGACAGAATGATCTAGGGCAGCGCAACGCATGGTATTAGCGAATGCATATCTAAATCGTGAATACAAATATGCGGCGGCCGTGACTAATACTTATATTAGCAACGGAAAATAAAAATAGTGGTTAATACCTTGGTATTAACCACGATTTTGGCTTGTCGTGGTAGCCACAGTTTTTGCTTGTCGTGGCTATTACTTAACGGTTTTGTAACCCTGGATATTAGCCACGGTTTTTGAACCTTGGCAAAAAAAAGTGTAGCTAAAAATTGTTTTTCTAGTAGTGTGTGGTGTTGTAAGGCAATAAACGATTGTTTGCATTTCGCGGAGGGAAAGTCAATGGAAAGAGTATTTGTGTAATAATTTTTTTAATGGTGGCTTTTCGGATTGAAATTTACTCGTGATTTTCTCTCCGATTTAAATTTTTCTATGCAAAAAAATTATGCCTTATTTGTTTCAAATTTCAACCAAGCTTAATCTAAACAACAAATATTTATCCAGATTTTTGCAAACTCTGTCTTGCACAATAAAGAATTTGAGATCAACATTGTGATGAACCAATAAAAAAAATTTGATAGCAGCGAAGTAGTTCAAAAACAAAATGACGAAGCAACATAAATATTAGACTTAGAAGATTCCCGGTCAACTTTATTTTTCTGCAAACACTTCACACGCATAAAACACCGAAATTGAGGTTGAGGAAGGAGAACATGAACCAACATTGAACTCATCACAAGCTAGCTAGCGCACGGAGAGATTTGGCTAAGCAGAATTGAAGCTACTTTAATTTTACTTCTTACAACATGTAGATCGAGTTAAGACAGATAGACAGACACAGATCGAGAATCGCTTCATTATTCACGCTTGTTCACCCTCGAAAAGCAAGAATAACGAGGAACGAAATTATCGAAGCGAGGACAAAGGCATGATCTTCTACGGCCTTGATTGCCGAGGCGCCGTTCGGAGGAGTACTAAAGCACAAGTCATACTTACAAGGAGGAGGAGCCACGGCTCCTCCATAAAACATGAAGAGAAGAGAAACAATCTTCAAAAAGAATCCAAACATTTCCATATTGTCTTGGAAGAGAAGATGAAGTTTTTTCGTATTTGAGTGGAGAATGAAAACATGCCGGTTGTGTTTATATAGAGATAGAGAAGTCCGAGGGTAACCAGTACTCCATACTTAAATAATATTAATAATAATAATGGATGGCAGCTCGCCCGCAGGTTTGAAAGCCTCCTTCGTTCTGCTCTTGCATTTGGATTTGCTTGCTAGCCGTTGCCCATCTGTCAAATTATACTATTGTAGTAACCCGATCATGACAGTGCCCTGGAACGATGACACTCCCGCCGCTCACAGTCCCCCGAAGCGCATTAGAAAATAGAGTGATGGACGGAGTACTGCGCTGATCGGGAGACTGCGAGTAGCAAGAGTGCTGTCGGGACACGACACTATCATGGGCGGAGTGATTGTAATATGTTTTGATATTTAAAGTCGAATGTATATTTTATATTAGCAGATAAGGACAAAGGATACAAGCTGGGACATATTATTATATGGATGTACATATATTGTAATCAGTACAGGCGGCCTGTTAAAATGCAAGCCCACTCGTTAAAAAGAGTTTTTTTCTTAACTAGTGATTGGTTGGTCGAGTGGTGCCGCGGTCGTGCGTCGCCGGCGCCCGGTCCGAGGCGAGGCGCCGGCGGCGGCCGGCCCACATGGGTTGTTAGGACGGCGGATTGCGCGATGATCGCGTGCGTTGATCGTGCATGCGACGGTTTTTCCCTAACTCCCAACTAAGATAGTGGTAGGTTATGAGATTCCGGCTATTCGCAACCCGGAATTCCTATAAAATGGGCGAGACTCCATCAATAACTTATTTTTTTTTTAAATGATTATTGATTTTCCAGAATCGGTATTTTTTAAATTAGTATTGTTGCGGATCGCTCGGGGCCTCCGGTAGATCGGGCAATTTGACCGTCTTAGCCCGTTAGCGCTCGAACGTGCAAACAGATAAATGAGCCTCCTGAGAAGACCGAGTCCAAGAGCTGATGACGTGGAAAACCCGCAATCGGGGTGAAAAATCACACAGCCGGAGCTGTGCCGGTCTAACCTTCACTATACTTTGAGTTCTTTTACAGATTTGTTCTTGAGAGAGCGAGGGCGACAGATCGCGACTCCTTACAATGATGAAAGTGAGAGAGAGAGTTTGTTGTCTTGCTCCAACGCGGGTTTGCCACCCGGGTCCAGGCTTCGTCCCTACCACTGCGGGCCTTCGGCTCCTTAATTGATATGCGGATATATAGCAGGTTCTCAGCTCCCAAGCGGTCTGCGGATAACATGTTCCAAGTCTCCCAGCGGTCTGCGGATAACATGTTCCAAGTCTCTCAGCGGTCTGCGGATAGCAGGTTCCAAGTCTCCCAGCAGTCTACAGATAGCAGGCTCAACTTCCAAGCGGTCTACGGATAACAGGTTCCAAGTCTCCAATCTCTAGAGAGAGAGGGGGGGGGGAGAGAAAGAGAGAGTAAGAGAGAACATTCCTCCTCCCCCAAAAGTGAGTGAATGGGAGAATAAAGGGGTCTATTTATAGGCTTTTGAATGAGCGATCCAGTAATTATGTCCGCTAATTAATGAACCGGCCAATAAGATCGCCCGGATTCTATCACGCGGATCGCCTAGAATGAGCATATCATCGACATACAAGCATATTATAACGACTTTATTTGATCTATGACGTATGTAAAGACATTTATCCGAGAGACTCGTCATGAATCTCATGTTCTTTACACTATAGTCAAAATTCTAATGTCATAATTTAGGTGTTTGTTTTAGTCCTTATAAAGATTTAAATAACTTACAGACCTTGATTTCGTGACCTTCTACAATGAAATCTTCAGGTTAATTCATGTAGATCTCTTCGGTCAGATCTCCGTTCAAAAATGCAGTCTTTCATGGCGCTAATCGATTTGCATCATTCTTCCTCATCATGACCTCTCGAACATAAGGAATTCCTCATTCAGTTCAAAAACAGGCTGACTGCGAATTTAGCACAGAATGATTCGTCTTGCAGAGCAATTTGCTTTTTTTTTTATAAGCACAGAATGATTCGTCCTGCAGAGTTCTGTCCTTATGATTTCTGTCTATTAGAATTGGAGTTGCTTGAAGGTAAGCTTGATATGTACATTCTTAATATGCATCAACTAACGCATTTTATCATATTGAAGGACTTAGATGACTTGTTCAAAAATTTCTGGAGCTAAAAGGCATTATTATTTTTCAGCTGTTTATCGACTTCTGAAGTTAGCATGTCGTTTACCTGTTGCAACTGCTACTATTGAGAGGATGCTCTTGACAATGAAGATAATAATGTGTCATTTGCAGAACAGAATGAGAGAGAATTTGATGAACGATTGCATAATCATTTATATCGAGAAGGATATTTTGAAAATCATTAGCAATGAGTAAACCATTGCACACTTTCAATAATTTTTAAATTTATACATAAGGTAGATTTGTTCACCGAGAAAGACCGAGTTCACAAAACGATATTGAATTTATAAAATATGTTTATCATTGAATAATATGATAATTGTTTTTTTTAATATAGGTTTATTATAATTTTATTAATAAGATTGCATGTGTCGAATTAATTGAAGAAAATTGTCATAAGTTTTTTATAAAATTATTTTTTGATCCAAAATTAAATCATTATATTATGATGAGGAGATTTGAACGAATCAACATTGAACAATAACATCAACTCAAATAAAATGTTTAGTGCGACAGGCCTCATGTAGGGTGGGCGCGAGGGTCATTGTGAGGGACTCATCAGGTGTATGTTTGGCATAGAGATCCGCTGTGGCGGATTTCTTGGACTGTCTGGTTGTTGTTTGGTCTGTTGTCCTTCACGAAATACACACACCCAAAAATCTTCAACGGAAGGATCCCCCGTTATGTCCCTGCAACAACTGACATGGAAACTTCCACCCCAAAACCTGTGACGACATCCTGTTGATCAACTGTGCCGCTGTCAACACCGCATATCCACACAGACTTTGAGGAACCTTCATGTTAAGCATCATACTTCTTGCCACCTCCAGAAGGTGTATGTTCTTTCTTTCCGCCACCTCCAGAAGGTGTTCTGGTGCAATATCCCATGAGTTGATAAGTACTCTTTCATTGTCATATTAGTGTATTCTGTCTCATTATCTAACCTTAGTACCTTGATCATCTTAGTGTATTGCGTTTGAACATGCTTATAAAAATCTCGGAAACAGGTAAATACCTCACTCTTATTTTTCATCAAATATAACCATGTAACACAAGAGGCACAATCAATAAGGTGAAAAATATACTTAAATCCATTTAAAAAAACTTACAGTACAAGACCCCCATACATCGGAATGAATTACATCAAAAACAGGAGAGCTTCTCCGACCCGTACTAACATACGAACTCCTAGTAAGCTTGCCTAGATCGCAAGCATCACACACCAATTTAGTTTTATTTGCTTTTTCAAACATAGCAGGAAATAACCTAGCTAGAGTGACAAACGAAGGGTGTCCCGACCGCCTATGATGGAGGGAGTACCAGTGTATCCTCTGCACTCATTTTTTGTCCTCCAACTTCTGCCCTCTCTACCACAGATATAAGAGTTGCGTCCAATCGATCCAGATACCACAACCCGTCATGTCAAGTCTCAGCCCCAAGTATCCGCCTCGTCCATTTCTCCTGAAAAGTCACCTTGGGAATATCAAAAGAAACAACACATCTCAGTAGTTGAATAATTATAGAACTAATGGATAAGAGATTGACTGCAAAAGAAGGAGCATGCAAAACATTGGATAGTCTTACTGAACCCGAACAATTAACAGTACCCTTACCGACCACTGGTTGGAATGTCTCATCCGCCGTCTGGATGCTATCTGCAGTAGCTAGGCGAGTGTAGGAGGAGAACTCACCGACATCTCCTGTCACGTGACGTGAAGCTCTTGAGTCAATGATCCAATCTGATGCCCTTGAGGAAGATATGGAAGCGAGAGCAAGAGATCCATCAGTTGGATGTGCATACTTAGCGCCCCCCTCCCCCAACTCCATCCTTGCTACCCTCACCCATTTGTTTCTCTTCATGCCCTCCATCATGCTTAGAAGGGTTTGTTCCTCCTCTGTATAGATAATGTCGACTTCCTCTACACTATTAGTCATGCCCAGATTGGCACGATAGCCACCTCAGCCACCACGATCCCTACCACGACCACGTCCCCGTCCACCACCTGACTCTCTCTCCTTGGGCGGCTTGGGGCAGGCTTGCCTCAGATGGCCTACCTCACCACAGTTGTAGCACTATCGGGTTTCTTCCCTTTGTCCTATAACACCATGACCCTCAATTGCTAGTGCTGACTTCACAATAGTGGACCCTCCTGCCCCTGCTTGAAGTTTGAGACGTGTTCCTTCCTAGATCATGGCAGAGATAACCTTGGTAAGCATAGGAATCTTCATACCAGATAGAAGTAGGGCTCTCCTCTAATCAAACTTGTCATCTAATCCCTTCAATAATTTTACCATCCTCTCCTCCACGATGATCTTGGAATCCCGACATTGTAAGTCGTTGCAATACATACCTCCGGAGGCGTGATCATAATCCACTCATAGGCGTTCCAACTCGGATGCGTACTCCTGCATTGTCTTTTCTCCCTGAACGATCATCAATTTCTCCCTTCACCTGGAAGACCCGCAGTGTCTTCCTCGCGCCATCATATGTACTCTTCAACTTGTCTTATACCTCCATCACCGTCTCCAGACCATCTACCGTGGTGGAAATCGATGGGACAACCGAGCTTAGAAGTCACATAAACACCGTCATGTGGGACAACTCCCACTCATCTCCTCCAGTCTTTGGTTTCTTCAACGCTCCTGTCAGGAAGCCCCAAACCTGTTTCACTGCAAGGGTTTTCTCCACACGACGTGACCAACTCAGGTAGGTGGTCAGTCCATCAAGCTTCAGATCGATCGGTGGAAGTTCCAATTTTGTCGGGCGGTGCGATGAACCTAACACCCTCAACAGTGTGGCAAACTCATGCGGACCCAACTTCTTGAAGACATCCTCCATTGTTCCTTCCTTCGACATCCAAGATCAGCTTGCTCACTGATCACCACATCCCGTACGTATCAAGCATTGCCTCCTCTGACCCTAGATCCGATCACAACCTCCTATGGCTGGAGCATGCGGGACTTGCTGCGAAGATGCCACACCCCCGACCGCTAGAGGCAGCCACTGCGTGCGGCAGGGCAGATGCCCGCTGCGGCCTTCCTGACCGCAGCCAACGGAAGTGGCCGCTAGGGTCGCCGTTGGTTACTGGAGAAGGAGGCTGGTAGCTAGTGTTAGATTTGAAGTGAGCTAGCGTCAGCGCTAGCGCCAGCGCTAGCTCATACTCGTCACCCCCCTTGTTTTGCCTATAAATAGAGGGGTACCACCCTCTAAAGAGAGAGATTCTGGAACTGGCGAGTATCATCAACTTTGAGCGAGTTAGAGATACCAGAGCGCCACCAGGCGAGCATCAGACTTGGAGTAAGTTCGGCAGGCGAGCATCGGACTTGGAGTAAGTTCGGCCAGCTACCTTGAGCGAGTAGCAAGTAGTGGAGATACCGCAGGCGCTAGTGCTAGCGCACACGGTAGCGACAAAAGGCGAAGAGGCGAGCAACGAGCTTGCGAGTATCTACTCAGGAGATAGCGCCCGGCGCTAGTGATAGCGCTCGCGCTAGCGAGTATAGGAGGAAGCGACGCGTGGCGAGTACGCGGGAAGCTTGGAGTGCGAGCAGCGAACTTACGAGTAGCAGAGCTAACGCCCGGCGGCTAGCGATACCGCCGGCGGTAGCGAGGAGCGAGCTTCTGTAGCGAGGAGCGAGTATTGGAGTGAGTATCACCTGCGCGGTGTGCTCCGGAGGAGAAGCGGACCTTGTCCGTGACCAAGTTCTTACTTTCTATTGGCTGTTGTGATTCAAGTTGGATGCAACTTGTATTCAGCCGTGTTCAGTTGTAACTAGCTACCAAAATTAGTATTGTGAAAGCTTGTGTTCATCTTTGGTGTCCTTATTCTCCGGTTGGTTGACGTGTTCTTCCGACTTTAAAATATTTCACATGGTATCAGAGGGATAGTGGGAACTAGGACGTAGCAACCAAGATGGACGGCGGAGGAGGGTATGCTAGGGGACTTGGCATTGAGCTGCTTACTCAAACCAACTACAAGAAGTGGATGTCTTGTATGGAGAGCTACCTTCTTGAAGAGGATCTCTGGGAGGTTGTTGGTGGTGGGGAGCAAGAGGAAGTAGTAGCTGCCGGTGATAATGGTCCCGCTGTGAGAGCTTGGAGGAAGACCAACGCCAAAGCGGAGTTCACCCTTAAGAGAGTCAAATCACCTGACTTGTTCGACCACATCATAGGTTGCAAGTCAGCGTCTGCGATCTGGATAGCCCTCGATGGGTTATTCAACAAGAAGAATGTGGCACGGCTACAATTCCTGGAGAATGAGTTGGCGAAGTCGACTCAAGGCGAGATGGCGATATCCACCTTCTTACTGAAGGTGAAGAACCTATGCGGGGAGATCTCGGCCTTGGATCCTGAAGAGCCAATCTCAGAGGCGAAGTTGAAGCGGCACATACTCCGAGGCTTGAGGAGGGAGTATGTCCCCTTCGTTACTTCCATGCAAGGATGGGCTACTCAGCCCTCCCTTCTGGAGCTAGAGAACCTGCTATCGTCACAGGAGAGCTTGGCGAAGCAGATGGCGGGAGTATCCATCTCAGGTGGAGATGGCGAGGCCTTGTTCTCAGGAAAGAGGAGATCCTGGGACAAGAGAAAGAAGAACTCCGGAGATGGACCTTCAACGTCCTCTCAGGGAGATGGGGGGAAGTTCCTCCCTGCGCGCGATGAGAAGGAGAGAACCCTTTGCTTTGCCTGTAAGAAGTATGGGCATATGGCAAAGGACTGCCGGTCCAATCTGAAGGCCGGTCATGCTGCTAACAAGGAGGGAGATCACCAGAGAGGTGGAGGAAGAGGTGGAGGTCACCAGGGCGGTGAGAGGGGGGACAATTGTTTCCTGGCAGAGATGACGGCAACGTCAGTCGATATATTAGCCTCCATCAACCTCGAGAACGACTGGATAGTGGATTCCGGTTGCGGGCATCATCTCACAGGAGATATGTCCAAGTTCGACTCCTTGGAAGTGTATGAAGGGACGGATGCTATCATCACTGCGGATGATACGGTACATCCTGTGGAGCGAGAAGGGAAGGTGTCCCTTGGAAGTAGAGAGAAGCCAGTGACACTGAAGAGTGTGTATCATGTGCCTGGCATGAAGAAGAACCTCTTCTCGGTGGCTAACGTCGTGGATGCTGGATACCACGTGTTGTTTGGACCGAAGGAGGTGAAGTTCTTGAAGAACCTTTCGTCTGTCGATACTGACGTCACGCTCACCGGGAGAAGGGTGAAGGATTTGTATGTTTTGTCTGCAAATGCCTATGTGGACAAGCTGAAGACAAACGACAGCGCTATGATCTGGCATGAGAGGCTGGGTCATGTGGGGATAGACAAGCTGAAGATGATGGCGGCAAAGGGCCTAGTGAGTGGCCTGCCTCATCTCACTTCCTACGGCGACGGCCATGTGTGCGACGGATGCCAATATGGAAAGTCACATCGACTTCCATTTGACAAGTCGGAGACCAGGTGTAAGGCACCTCGTGAGTGCGTACATGCTGATGTTATGGGGTCGTGCGTCACCCTTACTTATGGAGGCAATAAGTATGCGTTGGTTCTGGTGGATGACTACACCCGCTATACGTGGGTATACTTTCTGAGAGAGAAATCAGAAGTATTCAGCAAGTTCCTCGAGTGGAAGGAGCTTGTGGAGGGGAGGCTGGACCGCAGAGTCAAGAAGCTGAGAAGCGACAATGGAGGGGAGTTTACCTCCAATGAGATTGCTTCTTTCTGCAGGAGGTTCGGCATTCGGCGGGAGCTCTCCTACGCTCACACCCCGCAGCAGAATGGGGTGGCAAAGAGGAAGATCCGCCATCTGGTGGAGACTACCAGGAGTTGGTTACATGCCAAGAGCATTCCCAAGGCCTTATGAGCGGAGGGAATGACGTGCGCTACTCATGTGATCAACAAGCTACCTCTGAGTCCTAACAGGATGGTGTCTCCACACCAGCTCATGTTCGGGGAGAAGCCCAATGTGGGTCACATGAAGGTGTTCGGTTCTACCTGCTTCGTGCACGTCCCGGACGCTCAAAGAACAAAGTTGGAGCCGAAAGCGAGGAAGTGTATCTTCATCGGCTACGATGAGCGGAAGAAGGGGTGGAAGTGCATGGATCCGCAGACTCACAAGTTCGTCGTCTCGCGCGACCTAGTGTTTGACGAACTGGTCTCATACCAGGGAGTCTCTTCAGTGGAGCTACCGGAGAGTGGAGAAGCTAGCAGGGAAGAGGAGTGGGTCACTGAGGACCCTACTGTGGAGTTGGAGTTATCTCCAAGTGCTCCATCGCCATCTGGCTCAGGAGGAGCATCTGGCTCAAGGGGAGCTACGAACTCAAGAAGCAGGAGAGCACCGCTTCAGGATGTAACATCCCCCAAACGGCTAGACCCCTAAGTTGGTTTTGTCATGACTAAGCCATGACAAAACCATAGGAAGAGCCTTTTAACCTTGAGAACTTAGGAAAGGAGGAAGGAGCCACCTTGGTCTGCAAATAGCAATTCCCATCTTCCAAGCTTGGGATTGGAATCTAGTGCTTCAACTTAACCCTTGGACCCCACCTTAGTGTCCCTAACCCTTTAGGGGTCCCCTTAGGGCACCAAGGGCCCATTGAAGTCAACCTAAGAGACCAATTTGACCAAAGTCAACATACACACTCAAATTGGTCAAAGTAGCCCATTTAGAGCCAATCAACCCCCACCATGTCAAATTGATCACACTCCTAGGTTTATAATACCATTATAGACCTAATGGACCCAAAAGCCCCATCATGGGACCCCCAGGGGTGCAAATTGACCAAAATGCCCTTTTAGGTCAAGATGACCTTTCTTCTCAAAGTACCCCAATTGACCTTTACTACATTAAATTGACCTCACCCATAGGGCTATCATGTCATAGGGGAGCTAGTGGACCAAAAAGCCCCATGACCAAGTCAACCCTAGGGCCCAATTTGACCAAAGTCAATTTAGCCTAATTTGGTCAAATCAACCTAGATTGGGTCAACCAAGAACCAAATGACCAAATTGACTCCACCATTAGTTCCTAAACTTAATTTAGAACCTATTGAACCCAAAAGCCCCATCCTAGGGTTCCCCAATTGACCAATTTGACCAAAAGTCAAAATTGCCCAATTTAGGTCAAAATGCTCAAACCTAACCCAATCTCTTTGGGCTAACTCAATTGGGTGGTCAACCAGCCCATGTGGGCCCTCATTAAGCTCAGGAGAGAGGGTAGAAACCGACCATGGTGATTAGGAGAGAGAAAATGGGGGTTTCACCATTTTTGGAGGAGAGAGAAGAGGCCATTCATGGCCATTAAGAGGTTTTACCTCTTGGCTCCCCCAATTGATGCCTCCATTCAACTCCTCAGCCAGCTGGGAGGAGTTTCCATCAGTTACACAAGGGAATTAAGGCAGGGGAGATGGAGAGGGGCCGGCCATGGAAGAAACCGAAGGGGGGCTTTAATGGCAATGGAGCTTAAAACCATCACCACCCCCAATTGAACCCCCCTTCACCTTCAGAGACCTGAGAGGAGAGAAACCCCTATCTTACCTGGAGATTTCGTGCACTATAGGAGGGAATCGGCATGGCTTCTCAACCGACGGCGGCTCCCATGGTGTACTCAAGATTGACCCGACGGCAAGCCCTCCAACAGGTCCCGTTCTCCTCCCTGAACTCTAAGGGTTAGATCTAAATCGACGGCGGCTCGATCCATGGCCAATTGGCCGGGAATCAAGCCGACCTTGCCCCCCGTTGATCGGGTTGGGCATCCTCCTACAGAACACGATTCCGGCCACCTCCGGCCGATCAAACACCGCTCATCGCCGGCCCCCACCTCAACGGAGGTGGTGGTGGCGTTGGTCGGCCGGGGCGGCGCTCAGGTGGCCGGGAAATCACCTATCAAGGCGGCCCAGGCGCGTAAAATCTGTGCCGTTGGTTCCCTGGGGACGATGACCCAGCGCCATCCGATGTGCTTTACGATTCGTGCAACCTTAATTCAATCCTTATTAAATCTGTGATTAAAATGCAGATCCTATTTAAATCTGGGAAAAATACTTAGAGGCTGAATCATTAAAAGTGGTCAACATATAAATTGTAGCCCTTTGAGTCTAGTTTCATACAAAATTGAAATCACTCAATTTGGAGTTCTGGTTAGGGCTCAGCACTCATTCTAGTGGAGGCTGTCTTTAGGGCTAATCAGAACTCATTTTTGATGCCCACCCCATTATATAACTCCAAATGACTTGATTTTTGGGGTGTAGTCTGGTCTTGTGTATACCTAGCTCATGTCCAAAGATCACAAGGATTGGTGGAGTTTTCTTCTTAATTTTTGGGAAAGACCAATAATCCTAGTTTAACCTAATTAGGTGTCCTAAACACCTCAAAACCCTTCCAAACTTGGATGGGTGGTCCTAAGGGGTATGTATAGGCCCTGGTTAAAATATCATGATTTATGGAGTTGTTTTGGTAGGGTATTCCACCAAAATAGCCTTAGGCTCCCTAGGTTTGGGCCAAACTTTGGGTGAGTGCCCCCACCTTTCCACAAGGTCTTTTGGCTCCATATTTGGGGTGCACCTCACCCTCCCCCATGCCAACCTAAGGTCCAAGTTTGGTGGCCATTGGAGGAGTTTTGCCCTAGTAAATCAAAAAGGGGCTAAATTGCTATTTGCACCCCAAATAGGTACCCATTGGAATTCCACCCCTCACCAGGTATTGGTAGAATCTTAGGTGGTCTTCCACTGACCTATGGTCAGTATAGTGGGTAGTATGGACTTGGGCAAGGTAGGGAGTTTCCTTGAGAATAGTTGGCTTAGAGGTGATGTTTAGGGCAAAAGTAAACATAAGAGAACTTTGGGGTGCATTTAACCAAGTTATGGTCCATTGACCAATTAGGTTCTTTGACTCTTGTAACTCTTTAGGAAGGTCAGTGGGATGAAGTTGAGACCCCATGAGGAGTTTGGGGAGCATTGGAGTTGTTTTGCTCAAGGTCATAGGGTTGATCCCTATGGGAAGGAATTTGGGGTTGTGAAGGACATAGGGGAGTTTGTCCTTGGATAGGGGTGTGTTGGACTCCTCTGACTTTTATAAGTGATATGATACCCTCACAAGAGGTTTGGGAGGATTTGGATAGGTTTAGACCCTAACCCTAGGGTAAACCCTAATGGGGTGCAAGTAGAGGTCAATGAAGGGAGTAGGGTCAAACCCTAGTGGTTTGACCTAAAGTTTTGGTGGGTAGGTCATAGTGACCAGAGAAGACTCCCTTGTGAATTTGAAGAGGTTTGGAGTTGTCTAACCTAGGTAATAGATCCTTGGGTATTTTTGTAAATAATTGGAATTTGGGGTTCTAGGAAGAAATAACACTTAGGGAATCACCATCTTCTGTCACCCACTTGTTTTTGAGGTTATGAATCTCTGGAGTTCTTACTAGAGCTGTTGGAGAAGGTTAGACCCTAACCCTAGGCTAAACCCTAATGGGGTGCAATTAGAGGTTAATAAAGGAAGAGGGGTCAAACCTCAGTGGCTTGACTTGAAATTTTGGGTAGATGGCCTTAGTGACCAGAGAATGCTACTGTAGGAGTTTGGAGGGATTTGGAGTTGCCAATCATAAGTAATAAACCCTAGGGTAGATTTGTAATTATTTAGGGTTTGAGGTTTTAGGGAGAAATAGTATTTATCAATTTACCATCTTCTGTCATGATCATGGTTTTTATGTCATATATCTCTGGAAGAATTGGTTAGATCATGAGTTAACCCTTGGAGGTCCAAATTGTAATATTCCTCATTGTTGGCAATTTTTGGGTTGGTTAAATTTGTAATGATAAATTACTGTAATTGCATGTAACTTTGCTGGATGTCTTTTCATAACAATATATAACCTCTGTAATTTTCTCATAATTTATAGATCAATATTTTTGGTACCTCTAGTTCATTTTGAAAGAAATTGCAAATATATCCTTGGATGGAATTACAAACATACCCTCTGAACAGCATGGTCAAACTTTGTAGGATTAAATATTTTATTAATAGGCACCACTGTGTTAATTTGCACAAGGATTGGAGTTCATATGAGGGTACCTCCTTTGGAAATTATTGGAAATAATTGTGTTTTGGAATTTCTAAAAATAATAAATCTTGCTGGTTTTCCCTAAAACTTTATATCTACTGTTTATTAGGAACCCTTGATTTATGAACAAATTGGAGTGGGCATTGGAGGTCAGAAAAATATACTTGTAGTTCAAACCTTAGTAATATGGCCTTTTGGAAAATTATTTAAAATACAATTATTAATGGAAAAATTGTGAAACCCTAGATTTGATCTGAAATAGGTAGCATGGGTTCCCAGTAAATCCCTTGGGTCAAGAAGTTGGATATTTAGTGTACCTCTCTTCATGAGCATCAAAACGTTAAGGGTGGTCTGCGTTTAGCAATTTGACAACTTTTGGGGTTAGAGGTCAATCTGGTTGTCTAGGGTCTGAAATGATGAAGGATGGGTGGTAGCCTTGTATTATGTATGGGTCTCTAGAGAAGTTGGGGTTTGGTAAGTCTTAGGGTGGTGGGGTGCCACCCTCGGCTAGGTCGTCCGGGAATTGACGAAAGATCGTCTTTTCTTGTTAGCATCTTTTAGCACCTGAGTTTCTAAGGTAGGAAAGTCACTCTGAGAGTGTGCTTGTGGAAATCTAGCCGGTTTAGTCCGGTGATCTTTTGTTTCTGAGATGTTTATTGGTGACGGGCGGGTTAGCCCGTGGAGCTTGTAGCTCGGTATTGTTGGAAGATATTTGCATGTGCATAAGGTGGTGGGTCCTTCGTGTTGGCGGTCGTTGCACCGACGTTAACACTTGGGCTCGGCAAGTGTGGTATTTACACTTAGCCATAAAAGTCTGGCGGTCCAGTCAGTAAGAGTACGCAGACGCTCTGCGGGTTTTGTGGAGGCGTACGATAGGTCTAGGTCGGGTAGTGCATATACCAACCTAGAGGTGGGCGAGGCCCAACCCACCGCTTCCGTTTGCCACTACGGGAGTATCCTGAGGAGTCTAGCTCGCTCCAAAAAGAGGGAACTAAAGGTCTATGCGCATAGAGTCGTAGTGGGTGAGTTGCACTTGTTTGATCACCGCATAATCACATACTTGCATGACATAGCATAATCATTGCATTCAACCCCTGACACCTATCGTATAAATTGGTATGGGACTTTTTATACGATAGGCCCTGCTAAACGACCCCTTGGTCTACAGGTTTGTATGAGCATTCCTATAAATCAATGGTTTATTTTATAACACTTACTTGCCTCTACATTTACTCATTACTGCTTTACCTTTACTTTACCCTGCTGTTTCTATTTTGTTTTCATTTACATATATATATATCACCTGTGTAGAGTAGATATCACCTTGTCACCTGCATTTGCTTCTACCCCTTGTTTGTCCTCCGCTTCCTCCTTTCCATCCGGTGCCTAGGAGCCCTGGGGGGAGGGGTGGGGAATTGGCTGAGTCTTTATGACTGACGGTCGGTGGACCTTATCATTTTAGGAGACCGCGGCGACGGAGCAGCACCAGAGGCCGGTGCAACTGGAGGCGGGGCAGTCTAGCTCAGGAGCTCAGATGACAGGATCCGTGAGTGTTGATTTAGTTATTTTGCTTCCGCGAGTGATCCATGTAGTGAGGCTTTGATGTATTGGGCAAGGCCCTAGTTATCTTGTTTTCCTTTCTTTCAGATGTGGTTGTGGACATCTTTTGATGATTTATTTATATGTGATGTGGACATGTTTTGCTTGCTTTATTCATGTTAGCTTACTTTTCTTGTGATCGATTTGGCCGGCAGGATCGGCGTTTTGTAGTGACGACCTTCCCGAGCGAAGGTGTCACCACAAAACGGCGGTTCTGGGCCTAAGACCCGGTGGTTTTTGCAAAAAAAAAATAGGGTCTTACACAGGAGGAGTTCAGAGAGGAGCTCAGAGAGGAGCTCAAGCAGAGGAGTCTACCGGAGTGGTAGATAGTGGCCAAGCCTTGAGGAGGTCGAAGAGGACCATCGTCCCGCCTGCTCGCTATAAGGTGGGGAACTTCGTGAGTTTGGTTTCCTGCTTCTTCGCATGACCACTCGATGAGAGGGAACCTGCCTGCTTTGAGGATGCAGCTGGCATCAAGGAGTGGAACGCGTCCATGATCGAGGAGATGGAGGCCCTTGAGAAGAATGAGACATGGGACCTGGTTCCCATGGTGGAGGGCATAAAACCTGTCACCTGTAAATGGGTGTACAAGGTTAAGAAGAGAGCTGATGGAGAAGTGGAGCGGTACAAGGCGAGGCTTGTCGCTCGAGGCTTCTCTCAAACCTATGGAGAGGACTACGAAGAGACATTTAGTCCTGTCGCAAAGATGACGTCGGTGAGGACGATCATCGCTCTGGCGGCGTGCCGAGGTTGGAAGTTGTGGCAGCTTGATGTGAAGAATGTGTTCCTGTACGGAGAGATAGACAAGGACATATTTATGGTCCAACCACCTAGATACGTGTCCAAGTCTAAGCCACGTCATGTCTGCAAGCTGAAGAAGGCCCTCTACGGGCTGAAACAGGCGCCGAGAGCCTGGTATGGGAAGATTGCGGAGTACTTGCAGTTCTGCGGCTACGATGCCTCAGACTCAGACTCCAGCATGTTCGTGAAGAAGAGTGGAGGTCTTCACGTGCTGGTGCTGTTATACGTCGACGACATGATCGTGACAGGGAACAACCCTGAGGAGGTCGCGGCGCTGAGGCAGCAGCTTTCCATACGCTTCGAGATGAAGGATCTTGGTGAACTACACAATTTCCTTGGCCTCCAGGTAGAGAAGAGAAGAGGCGGACTGGATGTTTCCCAGAGGGCGTATGCCGAGAGAATCGTCAAAAGATTCGCCATGAAGGAGGGGAAGAGCAGTTCCGTTCCTCTGGAGGCGGGGTTGAAGCTTCGGAAGGAAGAAGGGAGGATTCTTCCTGATCCGAAGATCTTTCGGGCACTGGTGGGGAGTCTTATCTACCTGACTATCACGAGGCCGGACATCGCCTTTGCTGTCGCCCGAGTTAGTCGGTATATGCAGGAGCCACGGAAGCCTCATCTGGAGGCAGCCAAAGGGATACTGAAGTACGTGAAGGGCACCCTTGAGATGGGGTTGTCCTATGATGAGAAGTCCGACTTCAAGCTGCACGGGTACACGGATGCAGATTACGGAGGTGACGCTGATGATCGCAAGTCGACATCAGGTTACGTGTTCTTGTGCGGAGCAGCTGCTATCTCGTGGTGTAGCAAGAAACATGACTCTATTTCCCTTTCTACCACGGAGGCCGAGTACAAGACGTCGTCCTTAGCAGCTCAGGAGTGTGTCTGGCTAAGGAGACTAGTGGAGGATGTGGACGAGGAGGTCAGCGGACCTACTGTGCTACGCGGGGACAACGAGAGTGCATTAAAACTGGTAACCAATCCAGTTTGTCATGCAAGAACCAAGCACATAGAGATCGAGCATCACTTCATCAGAGAGAAGGTGCTGGGTGGCTTGATCGCTGTGGAGCATGTGTGGAGTGAAGAGAACCTTGCGGATATATTCACGAAGGCCCTATCTGCGGGGCCGTTCCGGAGGCTTCGCACATTGCTTGGAGTTGTTCCTGGAGCTCACTTCAAGGGGGAGTGTTAGATTTGAAGTGAGCTAGCGCCAGCGCTGGCGCTAGCGCCAGCGCTGGCTCATACTCGCCACCCCCCTTGTTTTGCCTATAAATAGAGGGGTACCACCCTCTAAAGAGAGAGATTCTGGAACTGGCGAGTATCATCAACTTTGAGCGAGTTAGAGATACCAGAGCGCCACCAGGCGAGCATCGGACTTGGAGTAAGTTCGACAGGCGAGCATCGGACTTGGAGTAAGTTCAGCCAGCTACCTTGAGCGAGTAGCGAGTAGTGGAGATACCGCCGGCGCTAGTGCTAGCGCGCGCGGTAGCGACAAGAGGCGAAGAGGTGAGCAGCGAGCTTGCGAGTATCTACTCGGGAGATAGCGCCCGACGCTAGTGATAGCGCTCGCGCTAGCGAGTATAGGAGGAAGCGACGCGTGGCGAGTACGCGGGAAGCTTGGAGTGCGAGCAGCGAGCTTACGAGTAGCAGAGCTAACACCCGGCGCTAGCGATACCGCCGGCGGTAGCGAGGAGCGAGCTTCTGTAGCGAGGAGCGAGTATTGGAGCGAGTATCACCTGCGCGGTGTGCTCCGGAGGAGAAGCGGACCTTGTCCGTGAACAAGTTCTTACTTTCTATTGGCTGTTGTGATTCAAGTTGGATGCAACTTGTATTCAGCCGTGTTCAGTTGTAACTAGCTACCAAAATTAGTATTGTGAAAGCTTGTGTTCATCTTTGGTGTCATTATTCTCCGGTTGGTTGACGTGTTCTTCCGACTTTAAAATATTTCACAGCTAGTTGTTGGAGAAGGAGGGTGCTGGTCGCTGGTGTCGAGGAAGGCAGTCGCTGAAGTCGCAGACGGAAGATGCGATCGCAAACGGGAGACACGGAAGAGGCGACGAACCGGCGCTCTGATACCAAGTTAAGAAATGGATCTTATTTCATTAGAGCCAACAAAGTGGCTATTTATAGCCTACAACATTTAATATTACAACAAACATCATCTACTTTTATGTTTAAAATTAATATTTTTCTTAGTAAGTCTTTGTCAATAATTTGCAATTTATTAAATTTTTATTGTGTAGATATGTTGTGGTGTAAAAGTAGTAAAAATCCGTTTGCGGATAAAGGAGCGAAAGTCAATTGTAAGTGTATTGTGTAATATCTTTTAGCGGTGAATTTTCAGATTGAACTCCAATCGTCTGCGCCAAAGTTTTCCTTTCCCCAATTCCTTTACAAAAATGATTCATTCACAAAATTTCATGTCCAGTTGAAGAAAACACTACTTCTAAGGTTTCAACCATGCATGCCAGCTCAATTTTAGGATCGACAGTGTGATGAACCAATTAAAAAAATGATAGCTGCGAAGTAGTTCGAAAACAAAATGACGAAGCAACATAAAGATTAGACTTAGAAGATTCGCGGCCAACATTATTTTTCTGCAAACACTTCACACGCCTAAATCTACGAAATTAAGGCTGAGGAAGTTGAACATGAACAACATTAACATTGAACTCATGACAAACACTTGTTTATTTCGGCCGAGAGATTTGGCGTGGTAGAAGTTAAGACATGAAGAGTTAAGACAGACAAACATAGATGGAGAATCGCTTCATTATTCACACATGTTCACCCTGGAAAGCAAGAATAGCGAGGAACGAAATTATCGAAGCGAGTACGCACAAAGGCATGATCTTCTATGGCCTTGATTGTCGAGGAGCCGCTCGGGGGAGTACCGAAGCAGTCTTCATACCTAGAAGAAGGAGCTACCGCTGCTTCATAAAACACGAAGAAAATAGAAAAAAATCTTAATAAAGAATCCCAACATTTTCATATTGTTTTGGAAGAGGGGATGAAGTTTTTTCGTGAGGGTAATGAATACTCCATATTTAAATAATAATAATGAACGGCTCGCTGCCGGCGATGAACCGGTTCAACCAAAGATAAGAATGGTCGAGCCGTCGATTTTTGCCGCGACCTCGACCAGCTCGCCAAGACGATTCCATCATGCTCGTTCTCGCGCAATTTCGAGTCCGTTTAATCCTTCAAACGAATGCCGAAACGCGTTGTGGTCACGATCGTGAAATCCACGCACGCACTGGAGGCATAACCGCAAGACGGGTGCGCAAGCCGCGTGCTCCCCCACATCGGTCGTGCCACACTCGCGCAAAGGGCGTGCGTCGAACAACGCGCACAACACTCATTCTCCAGCTCAACACGCGGCTCCAGTGCGCCCTCCCATGCTCGGCTCTAGCACGTCCTCCCGCGCTCCGCTCCAGTCCCACGCTTATTAGGTTAATTTCTTTCACATGCTCACAACCTACTTGATAGAATGCCCAAGTGATCCTATATAATTTTCTGTTATTTGACATTTGTTTCAATATGAATGGGAAATATGTTACTGAATATTCTCATTCACGAACTTTTAGATTTATATTATTCCATGTATCATGTGTTGAAGTGTTGCTTAATTTTATTCTTGAACTTTTGCTCATTTTATGTTTCAACTGCAGAAGTATATGAAACTTTCCGCATCTTCTTTTTCTCCTCAAATGTGTTTGGACACTGGTCAGTGGTAAGTCTGAAGTGATTCGCAAGCGGCGTGTTTACCTTCTTCGTCAATCCATATTGAATCTTTGCAGCACCTTCCTGATATATCTTTCCTGCGATGACCGAAGTAATTTAAAACATCTATCTCTTCGAATATGCATCCTTAGGATGGTCTTTGCCGCTCCCAAGTCCTTCATCACAAACGTAGAGATCAACTGCCGCTTCAGCTCAGCAATGCGCACAGTGCTCCTCCCGACTATCAACATGTCATCTACATACATGAGTAAAATGATAAAATCCTTCGGAGCATACTACTTTACAAACACACAGTACGTGATCAAGGGTGACCCTTCTGAAGTCGATCTCCCCCATAAAAGCATCGAGCTTCTTGTACCACTGTCGCGGGGCCTGCTTCAGGCTATATAAACTCTTCTTCAGGCGACATATCAGACTCTCCTTCTCCTTGACCTTTAATCCTTCAGGTTGCTCCATATAAAACTCCTTGTCAAGATCACCATACAGAAAAACGATCTTGGCATCCATCTACCCAACTCCTAGTTCTAGCTTTGCAGCAAGGCCAAGAACAACCCGGATAGATGACATCCTCACTGAAGAGAAAATCTTATCGAAATCAACTTCATGTTTCTGACTGAAACCCTTCACCACTAATCTGGCTTTTGTACATGGGTGGTGTGGATGAATCTCCTTGATTCACTCTAAAGATCCACCGATTCTTCGGAGCCTTCTTGCTCTTTGACAATTTCACCAACTCATAAGTGTGATTCTCTTGTAGGAAATGTATCTTCTCCTGCATAGCAATCATCCACTGCTTCTTCTCTAAGCTCTTCATTGTATCACCATAACTCTCAGGCTCCCCTGCACCAGTCAATAAAATATACTCAGCATCAGAGTCTCTTGAAGAAGGGTGTCTTACTCTATCAGACCTCCGTGGAGCGAGCTCAGCTGTTGATATAAGCACATCATCAGTGACGTCCTCAACAATTTCAGGCTCACCGTCAATAGTGTTCTCATGATCTGGAAGTGTTTCAATACTTTGTACTGGCTCAGGCTCGGCGGCCTCCTCAGTGTCATCACCTCCAATCAATGGAGACTCTACATCAATGCGAGAGTCAGTCTTCTCAATCTTTTCAAAATCAACCATAGTTTGATCCTCACAAAATATAGCCAAACTCGTCGCTGCGTCCATATCCTATAAAGATACATTTGCCGGGTCTTGGAATCCAACTTCGATCTTTCGTCCCGAGGGCTGTGCACAAAGGCTCTACAACCAAAGACCCTTAAGTGACTGTATGAAGGGTCATTCCCGTACCAGACCCTATAAGGAACATCCTCTTGTAATGCATAACTGGGAGATAGGTTGATGACGTGTGCAATTGTGTACAAAACCTCACCCCAAAACATGTTAGATAGCTTTGACTCGGATAACATGCACTTCCCTCTTCGTCAATGACCTATTCATTCTTTCAGCTACGTTATTCATCTGCAACATCTTGAGTGGAGTCTTTTCGCGTTTGATCCTCTATTCTCTACAATGCTCATCAAAAGAACTAGTGGGCTACGTGAATATTTGTGTCACCACGCACTTATTTGTGGGGAGAGAGAGAGAGAGAGGAGAGAGAGAGAGCGGGAGAGATCGGAAGATGAGCGAGGTTGAAGATGGTATCGACGACCACTTCCTTTCCCTAATCGAAGAAGCCGAGGCAGATGCCATTGCTGCCGGTGGAATCATCAAGCGCCCCAAACTATCAGAGGCCACTTCCGGTGATGGCGGCCGGCCAGAGAACCAGGAGGAGGGCTCATACATGGCAGCACTTCGAGGTAGCCGCAGCTCTCTTTGGCAGAGACAGCAGAATGATCTTAATCTCCGTAAGAAGGACAGCGGCGGCTCCGGACTTGGTTCCAGAAGCAGCGCCGCTGCCCCTTCTTCAACTATGGCCGCTGGAGCATGCTTCAAGTGCGGCATGACTGGTCACTGGGCGAGGGAATGTGGAGTAGCACAAGATGGTTCTGTGGATCATACGGATGGGTTAGCTCCGGCGAAGCCATGCCCCTGTGGCTCCGGTACTTGCCTTGTTCTCACCTCGAACACTGCCAAGAATCCTGGGCGTATGTTCTATCGCTGTCCTCTCAAAGCGGTAATCATCTATATCTCCCGGGCTATATTGTTTGATTGAATTCTCTTTCTGCGAGCAACGTGTATGATGTTTTTACCAAGAGAAGTTTTCTACTATTATGATTTATGGTGGATTTAAATGATGAGAGCCGATGCTGTTTTCATGTCATTGTTCAAGATTTTTCCCCCCTAAAATATGATAGCCATAGAAACTCCAATTCAATGCATTTCTTGTCAATTATGCATTGCATTATGAAATACATGATTCTTTGCAATTTCAATGGTTGGGATGTCACACTTTATATTAATAGTTTTTTTTCTCGTCCATTTGCAAATCTCGAAGCAGTCGAGTGAGCCTGATAAGTTCACATGCAGCCGTGTTGACTGCCACATATTCCGCTTCGGCTGTGGACATCCATGGATCCTTCACATTGATGTCTAGATTGGCCGTTAAGATGTTTTCCTCTTCTTCTTCATAGAGTAGTCCAAGCTTACTAGTCCTATAAGATATCTTAGTATCCTCTTTTCGTCTTGAAAATGGTTGGTACTTGGTTCACTCGTGAACCTTGACACAATGCCGCTTCGGCTGTGGACATCCATGGATCCTTCACATTGTTGTCTAGATAGGCCCTTAAGATGTTTTCCTCTTCTTCATAGAGTAGTCCGAGCTTACTCGTCCTCTAAGATATCTTAGTATCCTCTTTTCATCTTGAAAATGGTTGGTACTTGGTTCACTCGTGAACCTTGACACAATGCAAACAACAATTTCTATATCAGGTCGAGTGTTCGTTAGATGCTTGAAGACCCAACAAGGCTTTGAAATAGATCCTCTCTTACTTTATCCTTATTGTCTTTCTTCAATAGTTTCTCCCTTGTTTGCACATGTGTGCCTACTGGCTTACAATCTTCAATATTATATTTTTTAAGTAAATCTGCGATGTATTTTTCTTGTGATAGAAATATTCTTTCATGTGGTTGATAGACTTGAGTCCCCCCCAAAATATTTTGTCCTAGATCTGATATTTCACACTTCTACTTCCTTACATAAAGTTATTTATCTAGCCCACTGTTCCACACTCTTGGCGACTGCTTTAAGCCATACATGGGTTTTTTGATCTGATACACTTTTTTCCCCTTTAACTGTAGAACCTTGGGGTTGTTAAAATAGATTTCTTATTCATTCACTCCATTTTAAAAAAGCTGATTTCACATCCAATTGATTAGCAGTCAATTTTCTCTATGTTTTTATTGCAAGTAGAGCTCGTGTACTGTTTTCATGCGAGCTACTGGTGTGAATATTTAGTTATAGTCAATATTGTATTTTTGTGAGTACCATTTTCTACCCGTCTTGCCTTATGCTTTTGGATAGATCCATCTTCATTAAAATAATCTTATATACCCATTTAAGACCTATGATTTCTTTATCTTTTGGTTTTGTACTAAGTTTCATGTTTTGTATCCATGGCTTCTTCCCATGTTTTTCTCTATCTGTTTCATGGTAATGTCCTAGTGCTCTTGCTGCTAAGACTTTATCACACTACTGATATATTTCTTGTGTAACTTGAAAGGAGGAACCAAAGACGCTTATGCGGCGTGCCCTAGAAAGGATGATCACCATCTGGTTCAATTAGCTTATCTTCACTTTTCTTTCACTCTCCCCTCAAGCTTTAGCTACATGGGAGTCATAATGTTAACATTGTCAGCTTGCTTCTTATACTTCTAATCTTTTTTCCGTAAAATATTTGGTAAATATATCTGCTGACTAATATTCCATCTTAATGAATTTTGTAATATATTCTCTTTGATAATCTTTTCTCTCACAAAGCGGCAGTCTCAATACCAAATGCCACTAACACTGATGAGAGCCACCCAAGCCATGTCTATGGAGATTTCTTTAGGCCATATAATGATTTATTTAATCGGCATAATCGGCAAACCTGTTCACACTTTGCCAGAGCAACAAAGTCTGGTAATTTCTCCACGTAAACCTCTTCAACAAGATCATCATTTTGAAAGGCGTTAGAGATGTCAAATTGGTGCAAGTGTCAAGCAAAGTTGATGGCAAGGGAAATGATCAATTTGGTGTATGTTATTTTGGCAACAACAGAAAACGTTTCACTATTGTTTATGCTATATGTATGACTAAATTTTTTTGCCACTAACTGAGCCTTGTGACGAGCAATGGAGCCATCCAGATTGGTTTTGATTGCATAAGTTCAACTACTCCCAACTACTGATTTACCTGTAGGTAGAGGAACCAAGCCCCACGACCCATTGGCTTCCAAAGCTTTCATTTCCTCTAACATGCATCCGTCCACGTTGATATTAGTAATGCCTCTTTCAAGTTTTTGGGGATGCAATGAGATGTCACTTTGTGAGGAAAGTAGAAAATTGAGGAGACAAGGTGTCATAAGAAAGATAATTAGCAATTGAATGGTCAGTACACAATCTTTTACCTTTTGCGCAGAACAGTAGGGACCCTCAGAAGGAGAAAGGTCAAGTTCAGTATCGTCAACCGAGTAACTTGCAAACTAAGTTATCAAAGGCGCAAGGCGCACCGAGGCGCAAAGGGGTCCTGGAGCCTAGGCGCAAGGCGCAGGCGCGCGCCTGACGCATGTGAGGCCCAAAAAAGTAAAGAAAGTCATCCCTAAGATTAACAAAAACATCAAGCAAACATATACTTACTTTCTAGGTAAAAGAAGGAGATATTTGGTCCTTTAGAAAACAAAAGACCAAATTGTGCATATTTGCAGGCACAAGACTTCATATGCATGTTTAAGTCTAACCATGTTATATTACTTATATACTTATATTATAAGGAAATTAAAGACTATTTAACTCATTAAGAATAAGTGCAGGTCACAGCAAAAAAAGAATATTAAATTATGCATACCTGATACCTCATATCTATCATATGTGCGTCTTGATAACACTGTTATTGCCTTAACAAAAGTATTATCTACTGATCCTGCAAAATAATTATAAATGAATTTCTGGAGATTATACCATAATGAAATCAAACATCATCAAAAACCATAATGAAATCAAAAACCATAATTAAATTAAAACCATAATAAAATTAAAAAAAGTCATGAACATCATCCAAAACAATAAGTTATCACAATCTAACATCATCCAAAACCATAATGAAATCAAATAAGTCACTATCTACTCATCTTCTGAATAAATTATATCTTCATTTTCTTCACTATAATCTTCTTCTTCTTCATTGTACTCAGCCTCGTCTTCATCGACATCATCTGTAAGGTTTACTTAAGTAGGAGCCCTCCTCCTAGATGTGCTCCCCTTTTCAACTATCCTTGTACTTGCTTGGGTCACATTTTTGCCTTTGGATAAGCGTGTTTGATAGATGTCCTCTTCTACTCCAGTGGCCCTAGCAACTGCACCCCAAGTCAATAAATCATCATCATAAACCAATTCTTCATCATGCCCAACCTCATCGTCTTCCTTCATTCTTCCCATCAACCATTCGTTGCCGTCGTCAATATCTTTCAACGAGATTGGATCAATACGATCACGTGAATCATATCGCCGACACAATCGCTCGATTGTATTTCACAAATACCAAATCATTTAGGCGTTGTTGAGCTAGCCTATTTCTTTTCTTGCTATGAACCCGCCACATCAACAAATAAACAATAAAATAATTAATCATATAATGATATTGATCTCCGAAAATAAAATTTAAGGACTTACATGATAAAAAAAACTCCAATTACGTTCACATCCTGATGAACTACAAGTAAGACTTAGAACATTTATAGCATATTTAGTTAGATTAGGAGTATCGACTTTCATAAGATTGCCACCATTCAGCTGCCAAATATAATGAATATCTACAAATTAATAATTCATTCTTAATAAATAAATATTTGTTTTTGTAGAAAAAGGTATAAAACCTTGTAGTATATTCACTTGAAAAGTAAATACAAGTATGGATACAAATATATAGGAAGAGAGAGGAGGAAGAAATCTTATACAAGAGATGTGAGACTAAAAGAGAGGAAAATAAATGGGCCTAATTAATGGGCCTTTACACATGTTTTCTTATATTCTCTAACACTCCCCCGCAAGCTGGAGCGCACAAGTCGTAGGCACCCAGCTTGGATAAGAACTGGTGGTATAATGGCCGAGGAAGAGCTTTAGTCATGCTGTCAGCAACTTGTTTTGCAGCTGGGACATGTTCCAATTCTATCTTCTTTGACTGAACCTTTTCCCGAATGAAATGGCAATCAACTTCAATATGCTTTGTCCGCTCATGAAACACAGGATTCTTGGCAATATGAATAACAACCTGACTATCACAAAGAAGAGTTGCCGGAGAGGAGAGTTTGACACCTAAATCTCCCAAAAGCCCTTCAAGCCAGGTTAATTCAGATGCGACAGCAGCCATAGCTCTATATTCAGCCTCAGCCGAGGAGCGAGCAACCACAACCTGTTTCTTGCTACGCCATGTTATAAGATGTCCACCAAAGTACGTACAAAAACCAGTCGTGGAACGCCTGTCATCTGGAGAGCCAGCATAATCAGCATCCGAGTAAGCAAGAAGAGATGGCGAGGTGGATGGTTTGTAGACAAGGCCTTGTCCAGGAGCAGTTTTCAAGTATCGGAGAATGCGCTCAACATCTTGGAGGTGAGAAGTCCTCGGAGTGTGCATGAAGCGACTTACAACGCTGACGGCAAACGAAATATCTGGTCGAGTAACTGTAAGATAAATCAGCTTCCCAACCAAACGACGGTAGTACTCTGGATTCTCAAGGAGTTGATTAGTCTCAGAATCAACTGCACATAACTTTTGGTTTGAATCCATAGGGGTATCTGCAGGTTTACAGCCAGAGAAACCTGCCTCTTGAAGTAAGTCAATGCAGTATTTCCGTTGGGACAGGACTAACCCATCGGGTCGACGAGCGACTTCAATTCCGAGGAAGTATCTAAGATTGCCAAGATCCTTCGTTTGAAACGCCGAGTTCAGATGCTCCTTGAGTTGTTGTATCCCAGAGATGTCGTCCCCAGTGATCAGGATATCATCAATGTACACAAGGAGGATCACAGTTCCCGTGGGTCCTTCTTTGATGAATAGTGAGAAATCAGCAGAGCTTCGTCGAAAACCAAGTGCCAGTAGGACTTTGCAGAATTTATCAAACCAAGCTCTCGGAGATTGTTTGAGGCCATAGAGAGCTTTCAGAAGGCGGCAAACATAGGCAACACGAGACTCCCCCGTGGTCTCAAACCCGGGAGGTTGGTACATATACACTTGCTCCTGTAGATCACCGTTCAAGAAGGCGTTCTTGATATCTAACTGAAGAAGAGGCCAACGACGGTGGACAGCGACGGAGATCACCACACGAACAGTGTTTAACTTGGCGACGGGGGAGAAGGTTTCATCGTAGTCCAAGCCTTGTTGTTGAGTGAAACCGCGGGCGACGAGATGAGCCTTTAAGCGGTCAAGAGTCCTATCAGCATTTTGTTTGACAACGAAGACCCATTTGCAGCTGACACAGTGTTGGCCAGGAGGAAGAGGTACCAGCTCCCAAGTGTGATTAGCTCGGAGAGCGACCATCTCTTCTTCCATCGCAGCACGCCACCCCGGATGCTGTAGCGCTTCCTGCACATAGTTAGGGAGGGAAATGGAAGAAAGAGAGGTAGCAAACCGGTGAAGAGGTGGAGATAGCCGGTGGAGAGACACGTGATTTGCCATCAGATGAGCTGTAGAGGCGGAAGCTGGATCAACCGCTGATGGAGAGGCATTGGTAGCCGAGGGCGCCTGACGGGGACCATCCTTAGATTTACGACGAGAGTATACTTGAATGATGGGAGGAGGCTGTTCAGTAGATGGAGATGGTGAAGGTACCGTAGGGGGCGGAGATGGTGAGGGAGTAGTGTCCGTCGGAACAAAAGGACGAACAGTAGTGGAAGGTAATGTGCTTGGAACAGAGGGAGAGTGGAATGATTGATCTTCACAGAACGTAACATCAGGTGAGACAATGGTTTTGCCGGTGGTTTGAGAGTAGCACACGTATCCTTTTTGAGTCCGAGAATAGCCGACAAACATATACTTGGCAGCTCGTGGGGCAAGTTTATCAATAGGCGGACCGAGAAGGTGGACGTAGCAGACGCAACCGAAAATTCGAGGTGGAATAGGAAAGAGAGGAGTGGAGGGGAAGATAAGTGTCATGGGAGTGGCAAAGTTAAGAACGGAGGAGGGCATGCGGTTGATGAGATGACAAGCAGTGGAGACGGCAAAGTTCCAGTATTCCGTAGGAACCCGCATTTGAACCATGAGTGCCCGAGCAACATCCAGAAGGTGACGATTTTTTCGTTCGGCAACTCCGTTTTGTTGGGGGGGTATAGGCACAAGATGTTTGGTGAATTATGCCAAACTCTGTGCAGAGAGTAAAAAATGAGCGGCCAGTGTACTCGCGAGCGTTGTCAGTTCGAATGATTTTAAGTGTAGTGGAGAATCGTGTCCGTGATTCAGTCACAAATGCACGAAACACAGATGGTAGCTCAGAGCGATCATGAAGTAAATATAACCAGGTAACACGAGAATAATCATCAATAAAAGTTACAAAATAACGGTAGCCATAAATACTTGGGACCTTATAAGGGCCCCATACATCAGAATGTACTAAAGATAATGGAGTCGTGCTCCGGGTACATGAAGGGGAAAAAGAAGAGCGATGTTGCTTGCCGTAGATGCAGGCTTCGCAGGTAAACTCGTGAAAAGGTACATCAGGGAGAGCTTTGCGGAGGACTGGAAGAGGAGCATGCCCAAGTCGGCGATGCCATTCAGCTGTGGAGACAGTCAGGAGAGTGGTAGGTGGGAGATCCAAGAGATAGAGCCCATTCATCAGCCGACCGCTACCAATGATACTCCGTGTGCGGCGATCCTGAAAAACAAAAGAAGAGGAAGAGAAGGTTACACAGCAATCT
Organism: Dactylorhiza incarnata; assembly: GCA_033032865.1. NCBI lineage: Eukaryota > Viridiplantae > Streptophyta > Magnoliopsida > Asparagales > Orchidaceae > Dactylorhiza > Dactylorhiza incarnata. Next base: position 1,502,811 of record JAWHQI010000233.1, read on the forward strand.
AGATCCTGTATCAAACGACTCACAGAGAGTAAGTTGAAAGGAGAGCCCGGAACATGAAGAACCGAGGAGAGCATTAGAGTGGGAGTGAGGTGCAGATCAGCAGCACCAGCAACCGGAGTAGTAGCACCATTTGCAACAACAATAGACGGAGGGTGAGACGTCTGTAGATACTGAGGGGGTTTCTGAGAGGTGATATGATGCGTCGCTTCAGAATCTACGATCCAATGAGAACAGTGAGATAGACAGGTAATACCTTCAGTGGAGAAAGAAACAACTGAGCCAGGAGAACGGCCAAGACTGCCTTGAAGCTGTTGGAACTGGGAGCGTAGGTCATCATATTCCTGTCGGGTAGGACCAAGCTGATCGGCTGGTGAAGACGCAGCAGGAGGTGCCAAAGTAGCAGCAAGGTGAGGAGGGAGACCATGCTTACGGTAGCAGGTTGTTTCACGATGACCGTCACGGCCACAGTAAGTACACTTTAAAGGAGGTCGGACACCACGTCCTCGTCCCCGAGACGGGGGACGGCCACCGCGAGCAGAGGAACCAGGGTTAGGTGTTGGAAGGAGCGGCTGTTGGAGAAGAGCCGGAGAAAAACTTTGCGGGGCCTCTGATGGAGGTGTAACCTTGATAAGCATGGAGCAGACAACAGACAGAGACGGCGTGGTAGTAGAGGAGAGTATCTGAGCGCGAACGCTATCTAGATGAGGAGGTACGCTAGAGAGTAGCATAACAATGGTCACTGCCTCTTTCTGGGATCGCTGAATAGCGAGATCCGGAGTGGGAGGCTGATGTTGAAGCCAAGCCTCATGAAGAGTCTTTGCCTTGGCGACATGAGAGAGCATGTCATCGGGCGCGCCAGGCTTAAGGTTCTGAAGGTCAGATATGATGTCATACAGATGTTGGAGACTGTTCTGCCCAGAGTAGAAGGCATGAAGTTCATCCCACATGGCTTTGGCGGTGTCATGATACATAGCCATCCTGTACGGCTCCGAGTCCATGGAGTTGAGAAGCCACGTTTGGACACGGCCATCGTCCTTAAGCCAGTTAGCAGTAGGCTCAGTAGTAACCTGGGTTAAGTGATGAAGGAACCCTTTGGTCTGTAAGACTCGACGCACCGAGTGCACCCATTCCACAAAATTACGCTTCCCGGTAAGTGAGATAGTGGTAATTCGAAGTTCATCACGAACATCGGAGATCGGAGCAGCAGGCGGAGCGGGCGACGGAATGGCAGTGGAGGAGGAATCGTCGAGGGTCATTGGAAGGGAGACCAATGGAAGAGAAGCCGGCTAGAGCAGGGCAGCGGTCTGGAGGAATAGGGCAGCGGCCAGAGCAGAGCAGGGGCGAGCGAGCAGCGGCAAGGACGGCCTGGAGGAGCTGCGGTCTGGAGGAGTCTCGGCAGGTCGTAGAAGGCGCGGGGAGGCCGCGCGAGGTGGCGGATTGGAGGCAGATCGTGTGAGCAGGTCGCAAGCCGCAGCGAGATCGCAGCCGGACTGGACAGAGATCGCTGAAGCTAGGCGAGCAGGTCAGGCTGTTCGCGGCGAGATCGCGGGAGCAGGCGATCTGGGGAGGGGGCGATCTGGGGAGATCGCAGATGCACAGATGATCGCAGATGTGGTGAGGAAGCGATCACAGGAGACGAGCAGAACTTGCGATCAAGGAGCACGGGAGGACGAACAGAACTTGCGATCAGCAAGCAGCGATCACACAGAGAAGAGATCGCAGCCCAGTGTCGAGCTGGCTGGTGCGGCGAGCGGCAAGCAGTGGTCTAGGAGGAAGGTGGGTCCCAGCGGCCAAGGGAAGAGAAGGTATAAGAGGAGGAGGAGGGAGACGAATGAGAGAGTGGGTAGAGAGGGGGGGGGGGGCGCGGTCTCACAAAGACAAGATCGCAGATAGAAAGGGAAGACCGCGCTGGAGACGGCGCTAGCAGGGGGGGCGGTCAAAGAATTTGGAGACCGCGGGTTCGAAAACCTGACTTTGATACCATGTTGAAAAATGTATAAAACCTTGTAGTATATTCACTTGAAAAGTAAATACAAATATGGATACAAATATATATGAAGAGAGAGGAGGAAGAAATCCTATACAAGAGATGTGGGACTAAAAGAGAGGAAAATAAATGGGCTTAATTAATGGGCCTTTACACATGTATATTCTCTAACAGTTTTAATAATATGTAAATTATTTACCTGGAGACTTTGTTTTCCTATGCCGAATTGCAAATTGCATTCCAAATAACCCCTCAGCCTTTCTATATAAACTCAGTTCATCCAAAATTTTATCTTGATCGCCATGACTTGGAATGATCCTTTGCATTGTGTCGTACAAACCTCTCATAACTTCTCCATCTAATGCAATTTCAGGGTTTGAATAAAAGAATCCTGGATTTAAAAAATGACCCGCTGCGTGCAATGGTCTATGAAGCTGATTTTTCCATCTCCTATCCACAATTTCCAAGACATCCTTGTATTTTTCCTCTTTTTCATTAAAAGACTTAATAATAGTCTCTTTTGCTTTATCCATAGCTTCATAGATATAACCCATGACAGGTTTTTTCTCACCATTTACCAATCTTAGAACTCGAACTAAATGTCCAAAAATCTTCAAAATATACACAATAGTACTCCAGAAAGAGACCATTAGTATAATACCATGTACCTGCTTACCTCCTGTTTTCTTTGCCCACTTGCTTAATGTCCACTCAGGTGAGGTAAACATCTTTCTAAGATTGGTCCTCTGCTTGTGAATGCGCTGAAGTGTCAGGAAAGAAGTGGCAAACCTCGTCACCGCAGGTCTAACAAGCTCCACTTGACCTGTAAAGCTCCTAAGCATGTTGACAAGTCCAGGACGAACATAAATATAACTATTGATGGTCATTGCCCTCTTTATCGTTCTACTAATAGTAGGCATCTTCCCAATATCCTCCAACATTAAGTCGATGCAATGAGCAGCACATGACGTCCAATATAAATGCGGTCGTTTTGCTTCCAATAATTTTCCTATTTAACATCAATTAAACAAACAAAGTAAAAAAACAAATAAATACTAATGTTTAAAATTAAGTAAATAATGACTATTAAATTTTTTACCTGCTAGTACATTGTTGCTTGCACTATCAGTAACAACTTGAATAACATTGGCCTCTCCAATACAGTCCACCACTCGATCCAGCAATTCAAACATCTTTTCTCCAGTCTTTGCGTAATCAGATGCATCAACAGATTCGAGAAAAAAAATTCCTTTAGGTGAATTCACCAAAAAATTTATCAAAGTTCTTTGTTTTTTATCTGTCCATCCGTCGGCCATGATAGAACATCCGTACAACCTCCTCTCATTCTCATAACTCTTCATCATACTTTTCACTTCAGTTACTTCATTATTCAACAAGGGCACACGAACTTCATGATAACTGGGTGGTTTCATTCCGACCCCAAACTGTCCAACGGACTCAATCATCACTGAAAAACTAGGATAATTAACGACATTAAATGGGATAGCTGCATCATACATCCATTGAGCTATGTTCTTGCAAGCCCTCCCTTTAATTTCCTTCTTGCACACTTCGTTAATTGTACTTTGTTTCATTTGTTTTTGTTGGCCATTTTTTGCATCTTCTCGATGTTTTGTGCAAAAAAAACATCCATTGGTCCTTTGGTTCGGGGTTTTTTAGACACACCGCTTGGACCGCTTCCACAAATCTTCATTCCATCATCCATCTCTTCATCACTTCCAAAAGTATCTATGTCTGCAAAGTCAGGGAATGCTTGCTTTTCTGTGTTGTTTGAACTCATTTTCTTTTCCATAAATTCTTGTATTTCGGTGCGTACATGTGGTGGCATTTGAGACAAGCTTTAGTATTCCTAAATCCCCCAACAATGTGTTGTTTAGCACGATAAATGCCACCCTTTGTGACTTTCTCACAAAAATTGCAAATTAAATCATTTTTATTGACCGTGGATGTCTGACGAATATACTTCCACCCTGGATCAATCCGTGAATGTACACTGGATGAACCAGAACCACTCGCATGATTCACATCCATTTAAGCCTATTAAACCATATTTACAAGTTAATTAGTGCACATAAATAAAATAAAAATAACAGAAGCAGAACCATATTTCTAGTGACTATTATATATATGCATGTAAGTTTGTAACAAAGAATTCAATAGCAACCAAGTTAAATATGAATTATGAAGAAAAAAATATGAATGATAAAAAGAATCAGTAGAGAACCTTAGAGAACTGGAAGTAGCATTATGGAAAATCAGTAGTCAAAAATAACCTTATGATAAAAAGAATCAGAAGCAGAACCTTAGAGAACTGGAAGTAGCATTATGGAACTAATGGAAGATGTAATAAAAAAATCATTAGCAAGTAGCATGATGATGAAATGTCCAGTGTCCAATAATAACTGGAGAACCTTAGGGAACTTAGAGATCAGGAGGGTAGAATTAGTTAAGAATGAAATAAAAAAGCACCTTAGAGAACTGGAGAACCTTAGGGAACTGGAGAACTGGATAACTAGTAGGAGGGATTGCAGGAGAAATGGAGAATACGTAGAGAACCGTAGAGAAGAAGTGAAGAACCTTAGGGAGAAGAACCTTCCAGCCGTAGAGAACCGTAGAGAAGAACCTTCCAGCCGCCTGAATACGCCGCTGCGGGAGAGGACTTGAGGGTTTCACGCTGCTGAATACGCCGCTGCGGGAGAAATACGTGCGGGAGAAATACGTGAGGGAGAGAACTTAAATCGAGCCCACGCTGCCGAATACGCCGCTGCTCCCACTTTAAACCCTAAATTGAACTTAAACCGAGCCCTGCCCCCCTTTAAACCGGGTCCGGGGGTGAGGCGCGCCTAGGCTGCGCCTTAGGTGAGTGCTAGGCGCTCGCCTAGCTCGACTCGCCCGCCTTTGCCCTCTTGAGGCGCCCGTGTGCGCGCCTGGTGCGCCCGGCGCCTCAGGCGCTCCTAGGCGCGCGCCTAGCTTGCAAAGAAGTAGCAATCTGGAGGTGTGGACAAGAATGAATATCAACATCTGCCTTGGAGTGCCTCTGAAAAGTGCAAATAATGGGAGGTTTAACAAGACCATGAACGTGGGACCTTATTCATTGATGATCTTAGTATATTCAATGATGAGGGTTTGTGACGTGGCCATGGGAGGAACAATTTCATATAATGGGGTGCTCGCTAGAGGATGGTACTCGAGATTAATGTCAGTGGAGGTGGCACGATAATAACGTGGCTTCATAAAAGGATGACATTCCTACACACAAATATCATTTTTAAGTACGACAGTAGCACATGTACTTTTTTGGTGCGAGAATAGCCAAGGAAAATATATTTAGTAGACCTAATATCAAGTTTTCCACGCTCAGTGCCTAAACTATGAACAAAATACATACTCCCAAAAATTCTGGGAGGTAAAGAAAACCACTCTCTATCCTTATATAGAACATGAAACGAAGTATCTTTCTCAAGAACATCAGATGGAAGTCAGTCGATGAGGTAACAGTCAGTGAGGATGGTAACATCCCAGAACATTTTTGGGACATTCATTTGAAAGATCATGGCTCGGCAAACTTCGAGGAGATGGAGGTTTCGTTTTGCCACTCCATTCTGATGTGAAGTATGAGCACTTGATGTTTGTAAGAGGTTAACATTGGATTTCAGGAACTTCTGAAGTTGGAGAGAAGTTTTGTATTCAGGCGTATTGTCCCTACGCAATACCTTTTAATGGACTTCCCAAACTGATTTTGAATTTTAGCATAAAAGAGTAAAAATGCTATATACTTCATATTGTTTTTGAACCATCTACATCGCGAGCAATCATTAATAAAGACAACAAAATACTTAAAACTACGTAGGGGAATAGTGGGACAAGGACCACAAATTCATTGTGAACAAGTTCAAAAATAGCTAAAACATGTTTGTTTACACAAGGAACATAGGAGAGGATACACTTAATTCTAGACACAATACGAAATTGAGGATACAACCATTGTAATTTAACTAAAGGTGGATGCCCAAGTTGGTAGTGGAGTTGCATAAGCGACATAAATGACATCGAGCTATGGGTCACAGCATGATCAATTCAAGTAGTAAATACCTATAGATTCAATCCCCAATCCAAAATTCATCCTCTTTTTTCGGTCCCGAATAACACAAGAAGAAGAGGAAAACGTCTAAATGCAATCAGGTTTCTTGGTTAGTTGACAAACCGATAACAAATTCAATATAAATTTAGGAACATGAAGAATTGAATGTAAAGAAAGAGTGGACGTGACCAATACCCTGAAGTATGAATTTTGAGTCATTGGCTAAGATAACAATAAATATGGATTTAGATGGAGATAAGAATGAGAATATATCTACATCCCCAGTCATGTGCTTAGACGCTCCTTAGTCAATGACCTAGGTCCGAGGAGTAGTGGAGAGAAAAGCAGAGGGACTACCCGGCTGAGTTTATGAAGCACTGGAGGAAGTAACACCTTGAGAAGTGTCCTATGATTGGATAAACATGGCAATACTCCTCCTTGTAGATCAACACACCTTGACTATTACTCCCTAAGGAGCTGGAGTTTGTCTGATCAATGGTTGCAACATCGAACCCTTTTTTCATGTAACTTCTAGTATCAATGGCTGCAACAATCACATGTCTCTCTCCATCATAATGGTAGCACACACTCCCACGTCCCATACCACCTTTATCCATATTAGGTCGTCCTAGACCTTGTCCATCACGTCTTCTTCCATACATTTGTGTCAACATAGCCGAATTGTCCTGAATCAAGACTCCTCTTGATGGAGCGTGATACGCTATCGAACAAAGAACTAGACATGCTTGCATTAAACAGGAAAACGGATACAATCCAGAGCGAACTTTGACCATGATCTAGGAGTCTGGTTCCTCCTAAGATCCCTCTCTCAAACGCGAGCCAAACCCTAATGATCCAAAGATAATGAAACACTCCCATACCTCCTCCTTATATAGGGAGGAGGGGGCTCACATGACAATAAACAATAAAAATAATACTTAATTAATATTAATTAATTAATACGAATTAATTAATTAATACCAATTAATTACAGTAATTAACTAAAGAGGTTTCCACATGCGCTTCTGTGACTCCTGCAAGGTGGTGTGCTTAGGAGGATGCAACGTCGTAACAATATGCCACCCTTGAAAATTGACCTTGTCCCCAAGGTCAATATTACAAAATTTGTCGGGGTCTTTAACAATGGGAGGGACGTATAATTGGTAGCGGTTGAGTGTAAAAGATTTGATGAGAGGGGGTGATAGAAGATGAGGTTTGTCTTTTAGTGGGGTGTTGGGGGCTAGAGGTGGCATGAGATTGGGATAGAAGAATGATGGGCGGCTGTAGCTAGGAGAGTGTGCGGCACTTTTGGGTTTTGTTTTTGGGAAGAGGAAAAGAGTAAAGAAAGAGGGAAAAAGTTGATGTGACAACACAAGGGAGAAGGAAAGAAAATGTTGGCAGCTAGCAAGGTTTTGGAATTTTGGTATTTGGTTAAAAAAGGAAGTGGGTGAGGCGTGTGGGGCTGACTTAGAAATGCTGGGTTGAAGATGCCATGTGGGCTTGTGCCAAAAAAATAAATAAACCAGAAGGGGGCAGCCCGTGGGGTCCACTTGGCAAGAAAAAAGAGAAAAGTTAAAGCAGCTGGGAGGGGGCTGCTTTATGGGGGGAAAAGGGAGGCGTGCCAGGCGGGGCGAGGCGACGGCTTCCGCAGATCGAACAAGGAACTAGACATGCTTGCATTAAACGGGAAAACGGATACAATCCAGAGCGAACTCCGGCCAAGATCTAGGAGGCTGGTTCCTCCTAAGATCCCTCTCTCAAATGAGAGACAAACCCTAATGATCCAAAGATAATGAAACACTCCCATACCTCCTCCTTATATAGGGAGGAGGGGGCTCACATGACAATAAACAATAAAAATAATACTTAATTAATATTAATTAATACGAATTAATTAATTAATACCAATTAATTACAGTAATTAACTAAGGAGGTTTTCACATGCGCTCCTGTGACTCCTGCAAGGTGGTGTGCTCAGGAGGATGCAACGTCGTAACAGAGCGCCACTGCTTATGTCATCACCTAAGATTTCATCGCCAACAACACGCAGGACTATGGACTATGAAGCATGCCTCAGATAAAGTGGTCACAGATACATCTCCTAAGATTTGAGAGTGTACTGCACTAAATTCAAGTCGCAGATGCCCTAAGAAAGTTATCATCGCCAACAACTCTCTCCTTGCCATCATAAGCTTCACATCATCAGTAATCAGAAGACATTCAATTCCTCATTTAGGCAACAGAATTCTCCAATGAACTCAGTTACTGACTTCTTACCCATGGCACTTTCGCTCAATGCCTAAGACACCTCATATATTTGACTCACATCATTCTTCCCCGAATAGAGCATGTCCAGATAGGTCCATAGTTGTTTCACACTGGAGTAGTGTGAAACAAGATCCGACGCATGTGTGTACACACTGTTTGTAACGCCCCAAAACCCGAATACGAGTAGGTCATAAGGAGACTAAGAGCCTTAGAGAAGTCCCGTGGAGATTGGGGGACGAATTGGATGTGCTTAGGAGGCCTTTTGTTTCCTTTAAGGTTGTACACGACTGTGTCCCAAGCCATGTCTTTGGTGTTGTAGGCTAAATGAAAGGGAAACAAGGCCACACGACTGTCTAAGTGCCCATGTCTCTTGACACGGCTTGACACACGGCCGTGTGCATGACCGTGTTCCGCCTTTTCGAGCAACTTTGGAGACAAAGAAGGTCTCGACTTATTGTCACGGCCATGTGTTCAGCCATGTCTACAGACACGACTAGCACACGACCGTGTTCGTTCCCGTTTCCACCCCAGGTCCAAGACCTGGAAGTGTAGGTTTCTGTCGGAGGAGCTACACGGCCTGGCACATGGCCATGTAGGTACCCGTGTAGAGCTACACGGCCATGGGCATGGCCGTGTTCAGGACTCGTGTATTGGCCTAGCTGTTTAAGTGAAGTGACACGGCTTGGCACACGACCGTGTGCCAAGCTGTGTACGGGATTTTAGATCCCGTTTCAAGCTGAAATCTGAGCCACCCGTTGGATGTGCTTGAGATCGGATGGCTGGAGGCTGTTGCTGGGAGTTTTATTTCGAGAGATGAGGGTTTTACACCTCATTTGGTCATATCATTTCTCTCTTTTAGGGTAGAGAGGAGAAGGTGGAGGAGGAGCTCTCACCCGCCATTAACGGAGCTTCGGAGCTCCGATTCACGATCCGAGACCGGCAATGCGGAGAGGACTTGAAGGCCCTCGTTTCCATTCGTTCTTTTCAAGCTTTCGATGATGATGAGGAAATCTCATATGCCCGGTTTTAGGATGCGTGTTTGGCATCTTGCATTTCCATGCTTTCTTTTCCCCATTTTGGCACCGGGTTCCTCAAGTGAGAGGGATCGGGGTCGCCTTGGTTCAATAAGAACCACCAGATCGATTGAGCCCGTCCACGACATGATTGCATTAAAGATCCATTTCGTGCACGGATTAGGCATGGTGTGTGAAGCTGAAATCGTGTCTGGTGGCCCGAATCAGTGATGTTTGGTTGACGTTGCGTATAGGATTTGCTAGACGTGCGAATGCGGCGAAGACGCCATTGGAATGCCCGAGTTCCGTGTGATTAACAGATGGTGGATTTAGAGTGATGAATGCGCGTGGAAAATCCTTGTGTGATTGGTGTTGCGCACTTGTTCGCCAAGGTGCGGTTTATCTCGGTGTTGGGTGAACTAGCCCGTGATGAGATATCACAGTGGAGGTGGTCCGGACTAGCCCGTGAGGTGATTCCACGGTGGATGTGGTCCCGGCGAGATTAGCCCCTTGGTAAAACCGGCGAGAATGGCTATGAGGTTTGACAAGCCCAATGGTGTGAGTATCCATGTGCGGGTGAGGTCTTAGCTAGCCAAAGTTCTTAGAATGGGTTAGTATGCATTTAGGGGTGTGAGTACCCCGACTTGATGTAATGATGTATGGTTGATGTGCTACTCATACACGTAATAGGGAGCCTTGGATGAAACCCGAGTTGCATTCATGATGCATTGCTAGACACCCTTTACTTCATGCTCAACATAGAAACATAATTGATATTTGCGACATATAGATTAGAGTTGTTATGCTTGTTTATATGCTTTATTTCATTTGCCTACGAAGTGCTGACTTGCAAGGTGATGTAGTTCCCCGGGGTCCGCTAGGGAGGCCGGGAGGAGGGGTGTTGTTACGAAGTTGTGGTCAGCCCTGGCTGACCCTCGTGTACCGCTCTCTTTGTGTATGTTGCAGGGCAAGGATCGCAAGCGGGAGCTAGCTCGCCGGCCAAAAAGGCCTAAGCCTCATGAAGTGTTTCTCCTCTTATTTTACTGCTTTCCTTAACTTGTATTCTGGCTTTGCACGCTGAGGTAGATTTAGGGTTTTGCTACTTCATATGATTGTGATGAATGTTTATTTGGACTCGTGTTTTTTAAGGCCATAAAGTCAGATCTCTCTTCAGTAGATGCAGACAACTTTTGGGTTTTTTGGCTTAGTGTTTCCGCTGTGCTTACTTGATGTTTTGCTTGGATTGTTCTTATATCACTTTGTAATGTTGAATCTGCGATGACTCTATGCTGTGGGGTCCCGGCCGGACCCATATTATATGTTTATTGCATGGGAGGTGTTACACTGTTCCACATGAGATTCACCATGGTGACATCTGTCATGTGGCACTTTGCGTCTTCCGGAGATGATTCAAGGTGAGGGACCATACTGAGGTGATCCACCTTGTCGCAGCCCTTCAAGCTCATCCTAACTGCATTCTTCCACAGCAGGTAGTTTTTTTTCTAGTTAATTTGTGATTTGTGAGCTGGGAATGAATCACATTAGTGAACGTTGCCCAATTTGAAATGTTTTTTTACTCTCAGGAATAATCGTCATGATCGTGGATAAGAAGACATAAGAGAGCTAACGAAATGGTGTAAAACATAGAACCCACGATGAAACTCCCCAATTGGAACAAAGTTATGAAACTGAACCCAAGGAACAACATCAACATAGGGAACAACTCCGCTATTTGAGATCCTCGACTTGCAATGCCTATACTTCTCCGAAAGATGATCGAGGTTTGATGAATAAACAAGAACTTTGCTGCAATTTGAGACCCTCGACTCGCAAACTCCATTGTTGACGCTGGTTGCAAGGCCACAAATTTTGCAATCGACATTTTTTTGCAATAGGACATGTCTACGAACCATGCCAACAATTTGCAAACAGATCGATGAACCAATCCGCAAATCCCGTAGTCAGCGCCTTCTGCAAGGCCAAATTTTTTGTATACGGACTTTGTTTACAAATTTGGGGACGGGTTGGGCGAGTGTTTTTTGCCACCTGGATATCAGTTTGGTTGAGCGAGTTTTTGCTCGCACAGTGACACGTGTAACCATTTGGACGGTCCCGCGTCCAGATCTGGGCACAGGACCCGTCCCCAAAAATTTCACCTTCTGCAAGAGGACAGACTGATGATCCGAAGATTAGTATCTTGATTTGTTGGCTACTTTTATTTTCTAAAAGCTTTGAATTGAACAAATTTTTTAAAAGGATAGGATTTATGAGTTAATTGGTATATACACATGATCTTGGTAGCATCATCAACAAACAGAACGTTACATTTTTTTACCTTGTAAGAATGGATTTGATGCTGGCCCCCAAATGTTCATGTGAATTAACTCCAGGGGATGCTGTTATGAACGAAGTTCTAAAAGAAGGAGAAAAGAGGGAGAAAACTAATGGCGGCTAGAGAAAGATTAGGGTTAGGAGGAAGAAGATAGAATACCTTGATTATCAATTGCATGAGAACCAAAAGAGGGGGTCCGGGTATATTTATACCGGACCCCGGACCGGCCAGCAAGGGGGCCGGCCGGCACCAATGGGGCAGAACCGAAATCGGTTCAGCCCCCCTTGGGCCGATTTCAGTAAGAGGGGGCTGAACCGCTTGGTTCAACCCCGTTGTCGCCTTCGCCGTGCCTTTGCCTTCGCTTGTAATGACGCTCAAATAGACGGGCCTCGTCCGGGGGCGTAACATTCCCCTCCCCATCAAGAACCAGCTTGTCCCCAAGCTGGTAGTCGGGGTAAAGCTCCCGAAACTCCAGCAGGTCCACCCAAGTATTGTGCTGGGGAGAAAGATCCTTCCACTTGACCAACAACTCTGGACAGTACGCCGTGCCTCGGCGCTTCCACTTGACCATTAGAATATCCTCAGGAATCGGGCGCAGCTCGCCCCCAGTAGTAGCTTCAGGCAACTCCGAGCTCGCCTGAACAGCATCGCCAATCTTCCGTTTCAGCAAGGAGACATGAAATGTGGGGTGAATCCTCGACCCCTCTGGTAAAGACAAAGTGTAAGCGACGGGTCCGACCCGCCGAGTGATCCGGAAGGGACCATAGTAACGGGGTGCCAGCTTCTGGTTCGTCCGCTGGGCGACGGACAGCTGCCTATAGGGACGAAGTTTGAGAAAAACCTCATCCCCCACCTGAAACTCCCGCTCCGTCTGATGCCTATTTGCCTGAGCCTTCATCCGATCCTGGGCTGCCCGCAGATTCTCCCGCAAGGTGGCGAGCGTGCGGTCACGATTGCGGAGTGCACGGTCAACGGCGGCCACCGCGGTGCTACCCGGCTCATAACTGCTCAGAGAGGGCGGCGGCCGGCCGCACACCACCTCAAATGGGGTTAGCTTGCTCGCCGAGTGGTAGGACGTGTTGAAGCAGTACTCAGCCCAATGTAGCCAACTCGTCCAGGTACGGGGCTCCTCCATAACGAAGCAGCGGAGATATGTCTCCACGCTCCGATTCACGACCTCCGTCTGGCCGTCCGTCTGTGGGTGGCGAGCTGTGCTGAAGCGCAAAGAAGTCCCCTGCAAGCGGAAAAGCTCCCGCCAGAAGTTGCCAACAAAAGTAGGGTCCCGATCCGAGATAATCGCCCGAGGAATGCCATGTAAGCGCACAATCTCCCGAACAAACAAAGTAGCCACGGACTCCCCAGTGTACGGATGGCTCAGCGCAATGAAGTGATAGTACTTGGACAACTTGTCCACAACCACCAGAATAACCGACTTACCCTTCGAGCGAGGTAGCCCGTCAATAAAATCCATGGAGACCGTATCCCAGACCTGGTGCGGAATCTCGAGGGGGGTAAGGAGCCCGACAGGAGAAGTGGTCTCGTACTTTTGCCGCTGACAAACATCACATTGGCGAACAAACGCCTGTATATCCTTCCGCATGCCCTTCCAAAATACATTAGCCCTGACCCGCTGCAGAGTGCGGAGAACCCCAGCGTGGCCCCCCGTCGGCGTCGAATGGAACTCGTGCGTCATCACCGTCCGCCAAGCGGATTGAGAAGGTATGACCACCCGTTCGTGGTAGTAAAGACGATCTTGTTGCAAATGATAGCCGGGGGTGGTCGTCCGATCGGCCCGCAAATCTTCCAGAATAACTCGTAACTCAGGATCCCGCAGTACCTCCTCCTGAATCTCATCCAAAGACTCCAACCGTGGTACAAATATGCTGGCCAACGCTCCCTCAGGCAACCTGGAAAGAGCATCCGCAACTAGATTGTCTTTCCCTTGCCGATACACAATCTCGTAGTCGTACCCCAAAAGTTTGGTCACCCATTTCTGTTGAAGAGGGGAGGAGACCCGCTGTTCCAAGAAGTGCTTCAAGTTCTGGTGGTCTGTCCTGATTTTGAAATGACGGTCTAGCAGGTATGGCCGCCATAGTGCTACCGCATGAATAATGGCCAGCATCTCCTTCTCATAAGCCGATAGGCCCAATGTCCTGGGGGCCAAGGCTTTGCTGTAAAAAGCAATCGGCCGCCCCTCCTGCATCAAGACGGCTCCCAACCCTACTCCGGAGGCGTCCGTCTCCACGACGAACTCCTTGGTGAAATCCGGAAGTGCAAGGACCGGGGTAGTCGTCACCGCCTGCTTGAGCGCCTGAAAAGCCGCCTCGGCCTCATCATGCCAAGAAAAGGCATCCTTCTGTAAGAGCTGTGTCAGTGGCCGAGCGATTTTCCCATAGTCACGAACGAAGCGCCTGTAGTAGCCTGTGAGGCCTAAGAAGCCCCGTAAAGCCCGAATGGTCTGGGGCTGCGGCCACGATACCATACTAGCAATCTTCTTCGGGTCCGCCTTAACCCCTTCCACGGAGACCAGATGGCCTAAATATTCAACTTCTCCCTGGCCAAAAGAGCACTTCGACCGTTTAGCAAATAACTGGTGTTTGCGTAGGATGGAGAATACTTGAGCAACATTATCCACGTGCTCCTCCCAAGTCCGACTGTAGATCAGAATGTCATCGAAGAAAATCAGCACGAAGCGGCGAAGAAGTTCTCGGAAGATTTCATTCATATTGGCCTGGAAGGTGGATGGACCACCGGTCAACCCGTTGGCCATCACAAGGAACTCGTAGTGACCATCATGAGTCCTGAAAGCCGTCTTGTGGATGTCGTCCTCCTTCATCAGAATCTGGTAGTAGCCGGACCGCAAGTCCAGTTTAGTATACCGGGTCGCACCATGTAACTCATCCAACAGCTCCTCTATCAGTGGAATCGGAAACTTATCCTTCAGCGTAATACTGTTGAGGGCCCGGTAGTCAACACAGAACCTCCATGATCCATCCTTCTTCTTGACTAGGATGATGGGTGCCGAGAAGGAACTCGTGCTGGATCGGATGATGCCCGCATCGAGCATCTCCCGAACACTGCGCTCGATCTCTGCCTTCTGCATATGTGGATATCTATAAGGTCGTACATTTGTCGGCTCTGCTCCAGTCTTGAGCACAATCTGATGATCACGGAACCGTGATGGCGGAAGTGTATGCGGCTCCTGGAAGATATCGGCATACTCTTCAACCAATGGCTGCAACTGTAGAGGTACCTCCCCTTGCCCTGCCTCGTCTGACCTCACCCCAAGAAGAACGGCCATCAAACTCCCTGTCTCTCCCAGCTGTTGTAGGCTGCGAAGGCCAATTTCCTTCACGGGTGCTGACGTGAGACCCTTCAAGCAAAACTGTCGCCCACCCTACAGAAACTCCATCGTCATCTGATCCCAATCAAAAGTAACTCTCCGCAGTTGTCGTAGCCACTGAACCCCTAGAACCATGTCTGACCCCCGAATGGGTAAGAGGTAGATATCTGTGCGGCCCACGTAGCCTTGCATCCGCAACTCCACTCCCCGCAGAACGCCCTGGCACTGTAACTTACTGCCATCCGCTACCATGACCTGGAAGGCAGCCCCAGTATCCACTACGTGCCCCACCCTCTGAGCAACCTCCGGATGAATGAAATTGTGAGTGCTCCCACTGTCCACCAGGATGGTCACCCGCTCCCGTCGGACCCTCCCCCCGAGCCGTATAGTGTGCGGTGGGGGGCTGCACCCCTCCATGGCATGCAGCGAGACACCAAGCTCCGTCAGGTCCAAGTCCCCTTCTAGATCCGGCTCCTCCGAACTCAACTAGTCCTCCTCCTCCTGGTGTAGCATAAACACCTGGACCTTCTGACATTTGTGACCCGGCGTAAATTTCTCATCGCAGTTGAAACAAAGTCCCTTCTCCTTCCGCGCCTGCAGCTCGCCCCATGAAAGTCGTGTCACCGTCGGTTTCCCGGCTCCCACCGGCTCCCTCCGGCCTGGTGTCGGCGTGGTGGCAGGCCTCACTGAGTTGCGGGTCCGCTGCCTGTTGAACCGCTCCTCGTGGATGCGGGCTAAGCTAATGGCGTGGTTCAGACTCCGTGGCATGTAAGCATGAATCTCATCCCTCAAATGTTCCTTCAAGCCCGACACAAAACAGCTCTGAAGTGTCTTCTCCTCCCAGCGTACTTGGTTTGCCAGTTTCTCAAACTCTGTCCGGTATTCTGTTACCGTCCCCTTCTGTCTCAGCTTCTGCAGAGTCGCCTCGACATTCTCGTACTTCAAAGGGCCGAACCGAGCCGTAAATCCCTCCACAAAATCCGTCCATGGCACATAATCTCTGTCTCTGAGGAACCACTAAGTCCACTGGAATGCATCACCCTCCAGATGGAAGGACGCCAATTGCACCCACTGCGCCTCCGGAACATCCTGATAATTAAAGAACAACTCGGCCTTGTGAATCCACTCCAACGCGTCCCCTCCGTGAAAACTTGGAAAATTCATACGCGTTAATTTCGGAGGGAGATACGCCCTTGATGCGCCTTGTCCCCGCCAGCCTTGGTCATGACCCGCACCCGGGTGAACTTGGTGTTGTCCGACCCACGGTGCTCCCGGTCCCACATGGCCGCCGTGTCCAACCGGCCTAGGGTTCGGTAGGAGTCCCCCCATGCCTCCCGGAGGGAACCCCATGGCAGCCGCACGACCAAACGCCGGCACGTTGCCGCCTCCAGTCTCCCCGAGCCCTCCAAATGGCGGCCCGAACTCGCCATGGCCCGTACGCCCCTGTCCGACCCCGCCGTAGCCGGATCGGCCCCACCCGACGTCGCCTGGGCCGCAAAAGCCCCCGCCCGAGTCGCGGCCTGTGCCGACACCGCCCGCGCCTGTGGCGGCCCCGATCCCGCCCGATCGGCTTCCGCCAGCCTCGCCCAAGCCGCCCGGCGGCTGCATCGACCCCGTCCAGGGGTTACGCCCCTGTCCTGCTCCTCCTTGAAAGCCCGGCGGAATTTCTGGGTGAGATCCGGAGTTATCGGATCCCGGATGCACGGATCCACCGTTCTCGTCGGCCGCCGGCGCTTTTCCTCTCAGATTTTGCACCAAGAGTGCTTTGATTTCGTCCATGCGAGCGTCCATGCGTTCTTCCATCGATGTCTTCATGTGTTCCAATGAATCGGACAACCCCGCAAAATTTTCCTCTAGGGTTTCCAACCGCGAGATTTCCTCTTGCGTGCGAGTGGTAACCATGGCGGAGGAGATCCTCTGATACCAAATGTTATGAACGAAGTTCTAAAAGAAGGAGAAAAGAGGGAGAAAACTAATGGCGGCTAGAGAAAGATTAGGGTTAGGAGGAAGAAGATAGAATACCTTGATTATCAATTGCATGAGAACCAAAAGAGGGGGTCCGGGTATATTTATACCGGACCCCGGACCGGCCAGCAAGGGGGCCGGCCGGCCCCAATGGGGCAGAACCGAAATCGGTTCAGCCCCCCTTGGGCCGATTTCAGTAAGAGGGGGCTGAACCGCTTGGTTCAGCCCCGTTGTCGCCTTCGCCGTGCCTTTGCCTTCGCTTGTAATGATGCCCAAATAGACGGGCCTCGTCCGGGGGCGTAACAGATGCTGTGCTCTCCAGGCTGGCTTCAAGTGGAATATGTATTGCTGGCAATCCCAGTACTCATCGTTTCAGTTGTCACTTTCTAAGATCATTGTAGTTTAAATGACCATCTTTTGCGACAGATATTAGAGCGGCTGGCATTATTTCCGTTGTATGCATTCTCCTTTCTTGTGATCAGTTTTAGTGGAAATATAGTCGTAGTCACAGTTGCTAATTGTTGTTCTACATCTTTCTTTATTATACTGCAGCTGTTGTGTTCAGAGATTACTTTGTACCCCTCTTTACTAACTCCCTAACTTCTAATATGTTTTGTGCGAGTTTAGGAACATATTGGACATCAGGAATACACTTTGTTTTTCCTAGCCGTGTTGTTATTCCGATTGCACCTTTCCTTTTACTTTTGCTATCTTTCCATCTCCAAAGATGACTTCAGATTTAATTGTTTCATCATTAGTGGAAAATGTAGCTTTGTTATTTGTCATATGAATTGAGCAGCCACTATCAATGTACAAAGTAATGTCTAATATGTTATCAGGATTCGAGCAAGAATAAAATACCTTCTTTAGCTTTGAACTTAAAGTCTCTATTAGTATGTGTAGGTTTCCTGCACTGTTTGCATTTGAAAAAGCAATCTTTGGTTTCATGATTGCTGCTTTTACAGATCAAACAATTCGTCTCTTGGTGTTGCTTTTCTGCATTTCTGTTGTCTAGGTTGAACCTGGTCCCGTCTTTGCGCCTTCCTCTTTGGTTGGGCTTCTAGTTTCTTGAGTTCTCCCCTCCTCTCTCAAACTCTAGGGTTAGGGTTGAGCACATCTCCCCTTCTTCCTCTCCCCTTGCATTCTCCGTGGGTCGAGCTCAATTCCCTCTTGTATCTTCGCCTCCACCGCCACCTCCGACGAAGCCCCGAAGTATGCTCGTAACACTCTTCCACCGTTCCACGGCGGAAATTACATGGTCAAACTTAATAGGAAGGCTTCTCAATATTTTTGATACTATTTCACCGTTTCAATGACATCACCTAAACTTCTTAACATTCATTTGTATACTTGGAGACTATCGAACTCTTTCTTTAAGAGTCTACCAAACTCTTTTAATGGTTTGAAGTTTAATGATGATTAAATGTTCTCACTTCTTAGCATTCATTCGTATTTAATTTGCTCATTGATTTATCTTCTTAACAGCCTCAATGTGCGACTGTTAGATTTCCGGATGACCTATGGAAATGAACCTTAATTAAACCTTCTGGATTAATTTCAACAGCGTGCTGTTATGTGTTTGTGTTTTCAAGTCTCAACCCAAACATGCTTCCTTTCCAGTAATATTTTGATGAAGTTTACATGAACTAGAGTTTGAATAAATGTTAAGTACATATTTTGGCTCAGTTCTTGAATTGACTGTTTATTTTCTTACATCTGAGGTTTTATGTATGTTTATCAAGGAAAATGGAGGCTGCAATTACTTTGAGTGGTGCGATAGTCCATCTTCTGGAATTACTATGGACGGCCAATCTAACTCAGAAGTTCCTGTCCTCCATTGTCCCTGTGGCGCTGGCTTGTGCCTCATTCTTGTTTCTAAGAGTGGAAAAAATGAGGGCCAGCAGTACTACAAATGTCCTGGGAATGAGGTATTAATTATTACCACCAGTTTTATTTTGTCCATCTAACTAATTATGTCTTTGAGCTAATAGCATGCATATTCTACTTGGTTTAACACAATAAATCATGTCCAAAAACCATCTAATACATACACACCTGATACCTTAACCGTTAAATAAGGTGCGGAAATGTCAATTATCTACACCCAAATAATTGGCTTCATTGGTAGTTTGCTAAAAATTCTTGAATGTTGTGCCCTAAAAAGGAGCTTTATTTTTTTTCTTCTTCTCAATTTTCATCTTATCAAAGTATGCCTGAACATCCTCTGAACAGTGCCCAAGTTGCAGGCAAGAAGATTTGGGAAGGATATCGTCATAAAAAAACAGCAGGTAATGGGTTGACAAAAGACAGTTTGTTTTTTCTAATAAGGCCATTTGCCAGGACTTCCTCTAAGTTTGCTAAATTACAGGTTGCACCCCACGTCTGAAATTACAAAAGCCTCTCCTGTAAGTTTACATTTCATAACATCCATGCACAAAAAGATCCCCCTGAAAATTTACTCCAAGGGGGTATTTTTGTGCATGAATGTTATGAAATGTAAATTTATAGGAGAAGTTTTTGTAATTTCAAAAGTAAGAGGAATGCAACATGTAATCATGCTAACTTCCAGGGAAAGATTTGGTAATTATTCCTTTGTAATATATAAAATCTATTTTTCAAGATATTCATTTGCTAGCAATGGTCAAATGATTCTTAGAATCCTCATATTTGCCCTTCTTTCGTCTTATTCTCATTCTGAACAGATTTGTCCTTGAAAAGGTATGCACGGACTTGGGGTTGAACTTTATGATAGAATTAAAATTAGTTTTGGATAGAATAGAGTTTGGAGTTATCTTGTAATAACTATTTCTTTTAATAAGAGGAGCCTTGACCCACTGGTTAAGGTGCTGATGCGTGACCTTGGGGTCACGGGTTCGAGTCCTGGAAGCAACCTCTTGCAAAATTGCAGGGTAAGGTTTGCCTACATTTCACCCTTATGGTCGGGCCCTTCCCCTGACCCTTGCTGTGCGGGGATGCTTTGTGCGCCGGGCTGCCCTTTTATGGTAGTTTTGAATATTTTATTGATCGAATGAATCTTCAAATTTCTCCCTCTATTCTATGCTCTTTCAATTCATTCCTCCTCTCCCCCTTTTGATTGGGCCCCTCACTCGCCCTTGATACCCAATTTTTTTTCTATAGTATATTTGCATCATTTTGATAGGGATCCCCATTTGAGATCTCGTGTGTGGCCGAGCGACTTAGAATCCTGGAGAAAGTTGGAGTTCATCTTCATGGACCCACGGAAACCTATCTCGGCAACAGAAGATGACCGACGAGAAGATGGGAGGGGGATTCTGGCGAGGAGCTCGGCATGTGGTTGCGGCTTACGACACAAAAGCAATAATGAAAGCAAAACAAAATAATGTTTTTCCCAAAATGCCCCTCACTGGGCTTAACAACAAATGAGGTCCAAATTAACTTGACACGAAATTAAACAACACAATAATGAAAAGATTAATAATGTGGAAATCATTTCTTGCGGGGTCGTGCGCGACGTTGGTATGCGATGCCCCAACGTGGATGCACAACATCTCCTCCTTCGTCGACATCAAGTTTGTCCTCAAGTTTGTCCTGCAGCTATGGTGGGAGTTGGACCAAGGGTTCCGGGGCGGCGCTTCAATGAACGGCTTTAACTGCGATACATGGAAAGTGTTGTGAATCCGGTGGGAGTTGGAGGCGGTATGCCACGTCCCCGATTCACTGCAAAACTTCAAATGGGCCGTAGAATTTGGGCTCCAACTTGTGGCGGGGGCTCCTAGTGACGGAGGTCTGACAGTAAGGTCGGCGTTTCAGCCATACCCAATCCTGGGTGCGAAGAAGTGCTCGTGGTGGGCTCGATTGTTGCAGTCTCCATGCGGGCCTGGGCCTGGAGAAGATGCTCGCGGGCGAGGCTGAGATTCTGGTCGCGGGTCTGTAATTCCCTGTCCGCGTCAGTCGAACTCACCAAGCCGACATCGTAGGTGAGTAAACGAGGGGTGGGGGGGGGTCCTGACCGTAGATGAGACGAAAGGGAGTGGTCTGGAGGGTTGTGTGATAGAATGTATTGTAACAGTACTCCACTCACGTAAGCTAACGTGCATAATCCTTAGGGCGATCCCCGGTGATACAACGAAGGTACATCTCAACTTTTTGATTGAACACCTTAGTCTGCCAGTCTGGCTGTTGGTGATAGGCCAATGAAAGGGAGAGCTTGGTACAACACAATGCGAATAACTCCTGCCAGAACTAAGAAGTGAAGAACTTGTTCTGGCCGGACACAATACTCTCGAGGAGTCTATGTAGGCGGAACACCTGATTGAAGAAGATACAAGTGACCCCGTCCGCGGTAATGGGACGACTCATGGCGATGAAGTGAGCCCCTTTGGAGAACCTATCCACCACCACGAAGAGGGTGGACCATCCCCGCGAGGTGGGCAAACCCACGATTAAGTCCATAGAGATATTTGCCCATATCTATGTTGGCACTGGAAGAGGCTGAAGAGGGTGGATCCGCCTTACTGCGTTGGCATACTGAACATGCTACAATGAAATCCTGCATGCTACTCTTGAGGTCGTGCCAAAAGAATTCTGCCCGAATGCATTGAAGGATCTTGTGGGACCCTTCATGAGTCGCTCCATGTGTACCGGCAAGGATGGTTGGAATCAGTGAGGAAGTCGCTGGTTGGTAGATCCTGTCCTTGTACACTATGAGGTCATCTCTGACTGCCCAACAAGAGGGAAGCCTCCCCTCCTTGATGCAGTGGAGGAGCTCTAGGAGGGCTGGGGAATCATGCACCTCCTGCTGAA
This sequence comes from Dactylorhiza incarnata, assembly GCA_033032865.1. Classification (NCBI taxonomy): domain Eukaryota; kingdom Viridiplantae; phylum Streptophyta; class Magnoliopsida; order Asparagales; family Orchidaceae; genus Dactylorhiza; species Dactylorhiza incarnata. Next base: position 1,524,606 of record JAWHQI010000233.1, read on the forward strand.
GGAGAGTGAGAACAGTCGAAATGGGTTGGGATATGGCGAAGAGAGTGCCGCTCTGAAGGTTACGTCGCTAGAGAGCATTGACCGTCTGGTTCAAGGCACCCGCCTTGTACTCGACCCGAAAATCATATCCCAACAGCATGCTGACCCATCGCTGCTACAGTGTTGTACTGTGGCGCTGCTTAAGGAGGTACTTCAAACTGAAATGATTGGTGCGAATAAAAAAAGTATGGTCCCATAAGTATGGCTGCCAGTGTTGGACGGCCTTGGCCAAGCCAATCAACTCCTGCTCGTAAGCGGGAAGTCTTTGGTGATGGATGGTTGTCTTCTGTCTGAAATAGGCAATGAGATGCCCCCTACTGGAGCACGATTCCGTACCTGAGGCATAACATTCATCCTGAAATTCCTGGGTGAAATCTGGCAGATGAAGCACGGGTGCTGTCACCAACGCCTACTGAAGGGCCTTAAAGGTGGTCGTAGCGGTGTTTCCCCAAGAGAATGAGTGCCTCTTCAATAGGGACAACATGTGCACCGCAATCACGTTGTACCCCTGAATGAAAAGTAGGTAGTAGCTTGTGAGGCCCAGAAAGCCTCAGAGCTTGCAGGGGTATTGGGGTAGGGGTGCAAAGTTGGCACAAGCCCGTTTGCCTGGCCCGTGTCTGAGCCTGGTTAGGCCCGAGCCAGGCCCAGGCCAGGCCTAAGGGTGGCTCATCAGGGCCCTTATTAGACCAGGGCCCGACCTGGTGCCCGACCCAGGTCGGGCCCAAGCCTGCCTGGGCACCAGGCTTTTGCCTGATGACCGTTGGGCGCACTCAAGTTTTCATTTCATTACAAAAACCTCCCCTGAAGTTTTCATTTCATAACATCCATGCACAAAAATACCCCCCTCGGTGAACAATGTCCATGGGGGTATTTTTGTTCATGGATGCAATGCAATGAAAACTTAAGGGGAGGTTTTTGTAATTTCGAAACTAAGAGGGGTGCTCTCAGTAATTATGCTAACTACAGGGGAGGTTTGGGTAATTATTTCTAGCAATGTTGTAGATATAGGCCGACATGTCGGACATGTCGGCCGACATAAGGGTTTGGGACCTAAAACGCCACGTTACCGATTTTTTTTGGTCGTAACGTTTTGGAAAAAACGGGCCGATATATCGGCCCAATAAAACGGCGATATATCCGATATATTATTAAAAATTTGTTTTTTTATTTTGCTTTGCTGCCTTATTGCCCCTGCTGCCTTGCTGGCTGTGGTTGCTTCTCTGGTAGCTTCATCCTCACTGGTTGTGGTTGCTTTGTATGTTAAATATTTCATAGAGCTTTTAATATTTAGAAGTTCAATAGGTTGTAAAATAGTTAGAATTGTGGCATGTATACCAAAAATAACATTTAACTATATATAATTAATTAAATATTAAAATCCCGATATATGAAATATCCCCGATATATCCCCCGATATATAAAAAACCGACACGAAAACCCAAACCGACGTATCCCCGACATCCGACATCTGCAACCTTGATTTCTAGTATATATAATATTGTAATTTAAACCTTTAGCTACATGCTTGGTCCAAGTCTGGTAGGCTCAGGCAGACCCCCTTATTTTGGTGAGGCCCAGACCCGGTATGACAGAGGCCCTACCTGGGTCAGACAAATATTAAACCCGAGCCCGGACTGGACCTGCAGGGCTTTTTTTGCACCCCTAATTAGGGAATCGTCCAGTCAGTCACCCCTTGATTTTGGTAGGGTCAGCGGAGACTCCAGTATTATCGACGATGTGCCCTAAGTATGCGACCATGACGATCCCAAATGAACATTTGGCCCGCTTCAAGAACAACTTATGGCAGTGAATGAGTTGAAGGACGGTGCGCAAATGGGTCAAGTGTGATGCCCATGTCTTGTTGTACACAAGAATGTCTTCAAAGAAAACAAGAACACAACGGCGCAACGGGTCATAAAATACCACATTCATGTGAGCTTGGAAGGTGGACGCGCATTGGTGAGCCCGAAGGGCATCACAAGGAATTCAAAGTGGTCGTGGTGAGTGCGGAAGACGGTCTTCTCCACGTCGAGCGGGGCCATGTGCACCTGGTGGTACCTTAGTTATTAAAGGCGCAAGGCGCACCAAGGCGCAAATGGGTCTTGGAGCCTAGGCGCAAGACTCAAGGCGCATGCGCGCGCCTGACGAAGGCAAGACGCAATCACATCCATTTTAAATAATCAACATCAAGCATCATTTCAGCTTCTCAATCAAATTCTTCATCTAGTCTACTAATTAATCATTCATTACTATCGTTTATATCTCTTAAAAAATAGAATCAATGTGGTCACTTGCATCATATTTAAGTCTCAACGCATAATTATCTTTCACAAACACTAAATCAATAAAAAATTATTGAGTTCTTATGTTATTTTTTCTTTATTTTTGAAAAAAAAAATTACAAAAAAAATCTCACTCAGGTGCGTCTTTTATGTTCCAAAGGCGCAAATAAGACGCACGAAGGCGCAAACCTCTGAGCCTGGTGAGCCTTGAGTCTTAGGCGCGCCTGAGGCGCGCCTTTAACAACTTAGGGTGGTACCCTGAGCATAAGTCCAGCTTGGAGAAGTAGCATGCGCCACGCAACTCGTCAAGTAATTCCTCAACAACTGGATAGGAAATTTGTCCTTCACCGTCCGTTCATTCAGCGCGCGGTAGTTCACACAGAACCTTAACGTGTTGTCCTTATGGACCAAGTGAACAGGGGAAGAGAAAGGGGGGACACTGACAAATGATGTCCTGTTGCAACATGGCGGTGCACTATTGTCCAATCTCGTCCTTTTGCAGAAAAGGATAACGGTAGGGTCGGGCGACCACAAAGTCCGTGTTTGGTAGGAGGCTGATGTGATGTTTATGTCATCGTGGTGGAGGGAGTCCCATGGGGGAGGTCATGGTGTTGTTGAAATCATACAAAAGAGCATCGAGGTCGGTGTGCATGTGTCGTCTGCCTGCACCAAGAATGATCGTCGTGAAGTGGCTGCGGAGCAACCCTACCATTCCATCTGGTGGGAGACACGACCCCAAGTCATCGTGAGGCGATCAAAATCCCAAAGCAGTGGCCCCAAGGTGCGCAACCACTGAACCCCTAAGAGGATCTCAAAGCCCCGAAGAGCAATCACAAAGAAATTCACATGTGAATGGTGCTCCTCCACAACAATCGGAACAACTCGATAAACTCCAGAGCAAGCCATCGTATTGTCGTTGACCACGACGACGTGAAACGACACATAGGAGTCGCGGAGAGCTGAAGATGGTTGGTAGTGTGCTCACTGATGAAACTATGGATACTACCCGGATCCATGAGAGCCACCAACGTCTAGCCTGCCACCATAACCCACATTTGAATCGTCTCCCCACGTGGGTGCCGGAAATAGCTTAGAGAGAAAGAGCGGGTAACCCCGGATCATCCTCCTCCTCGGAGGGATCCTCGGCCTCAATTCAGAAGAGACACTTGCACCGGTGACCGTGACTGTTAGATTTGTCACAATTGTAACAGAGGCCCTTGGCTCGGCGTTTGGCCATTTCTTTGTCCGACAAGCGGCGGATCACGGTCGGGCGGTCGCCCTCCTTGTCTTTATTGGGCGTACTGCTGGACTGGGCCAGGGAAGCACTGAAATCCCGGGAAGGTCCGTCGTTGCTATGACGTCCGAGGTGTGGTTGATCCATCAAAATACGCTTCTCGCAGACACGTGCGAGACTCGTGGAGGTAGTGAGGTCTGTCGGATTCTGGAACTCCACATCCAGACAGAGGCGCTCATGGAGGTCCGCCGTGAAGATGGGCACCTGATGTACCAGTGGAATGGTCAGGGTACGGGTGAGCAACACCTCGAACTACTCCATATAATCATCAATGGATCATGTCTAACGGAGAGAGATGAGGTCGCCGATGGGGTTGCTGCGAAGCGGCGTCCTGAAACGAAGGTTGCAATGGACCTTGAAGTCCTCCCAAGTCAAATTAGGGTTCTCCCACTGCAGTTGGGAAAACCAGAGTTGGGCCGAGCCCATAAGGTGAAATGAGGCAACATTGATCAAATCCTCCTAAGGGGTGCGCTGATTGACAAAAAATTGCTCGCAGTGCGTAAGCCAAGTATAGGGGTCTTCGTGTCCGTCGAAGAGAGGGAAGTCCATCTTCACATAACGGGGAACGTCACTGCCTTCAGAATGGAGTGGTGTGAACTCCGGTCGAGGTTGGGCGGCTAAGCCGTCGTGAAAGGAGCTAGAAATGGTTCGCGGTGGGGGCGGGGCGATGTCAAGGCGGTTGTTTATTGCTTCAAGGATGGCGTTGTTGTGAGACGCCATCATTTTCTGAAAGGACTCCAAGAACTGCGACAAGGTCAGACATCCATCGTCCATGAGAGGAGCAGCCGGAAGGAGAGGAGAGTGGCGGGGGTGGCAGGATATTGGCAATGTTGTGCGCCAGTGTATTCACAGGCGGGGGTGCTTGAAGCAACTACTGGACGGACGACGACGTGTAAGGAAGAACGCGCGCAAACGGTGAAAGCGCGTGCGGCGTCTATGCGGGTCGGTTGGAGACGCGCGGGGAAGGTGGCGGAACGGACCAGTCGGCGGCGGTGGGGAATGGCTGAGGGCCGACGGAAGAATGGGGAGGCTTTGATACCAAGTTGATAGGGATCCCTGTTTGGGATCTTGTGCGTGGTCGAGCGACGGAGAAATCCTGGAGGTGGTTGGAGTTCCCCTTCTTGGATCCACGAGAACATTATCTTGGCGACAGAAGATGACCGGCGAGGAAGGGGGAGGGATTCCGGCGAGGAGCTCGGCGTGCGGCGTGCGGTTGCGGCTTGCGACTATGGCAGCGTGCGGGAGGAGCACCGACAGGAAAAAAAAAAGAGGAAGAGAAAGGAAAGAGGAAAATAGATTTAATTATTTGGTCCCTCCACACGCATAAGTCCCCCCTATAACCAGTGGGTACAAAAGCAAACCAAAATAACGTTTTCCCCAAAATGCCCCTTACTCTGCTTAACAACAAATGTGGCCAAATTAACCCGGCACGAAATTAAACGGCGCATAAATGAAAAGACTAATAATGCGGAAATGAAAAGATTAATAATACGGAAATGATTTCTTGTGGGGTCGTGTGCGACGTTGGCATGTGACGCCCCAACGTGGAACCGAACACATTCCTAATAAAATGAACGTTGAAACGCGTTTCCGAGTGTTTCCTGTCCCTGATACGCTTTCGAGTCGGTACGTGGGGCCTTTTAAATCATCAGTGCTACATAGGCCACACCGAACTTGTCGCCTCATATATATCCCTAGGACTGATCTCTTCCACTAGCGCCCAAATGCACATTTTGAAATGTTTGTCTTAGTTTTCTTTCCTTTTGTTTCGTGCTCAGTTCAGGAAATCCTTGCATGTATGAAACTTAATTTTTAGATTTGTTATGGCCAAAAATAAGGCCATATTTCTTGCTAGAAGTCGGTCCAACCTATCTCAATTTGTTGCCCTTTCAATGTAGATTGGTATAAATAAAGGCCTAAGGTAGAATTTTGTAAAAGACAATTAAGTTTTCTCCGTAGTCACTTTTTAGTTGATTATGCGAGCAAAAGTTTCGTCGCGCGTGAAGCATCGGGGTATGAGCGTGTCTTCGTGATGCGGGGCATGAATTCACCAGCCTGCCACCACGGAGGGCAGGCCACCCTGTCACGTGGGGCCCACTCTGGAATCCACCAGATAGGCTTTCATCAGGGCTGCAACCCAATACACACCAACTCCTCTCCACGGAGGGCAGGCCATCCTACCATGTGGCGGGTTGTTGAGATAGGCAACATGCATCCGAGGTAAACCTCTCCATGGAGGGCCTCGAACCCCCTACCTCCTTGATAAGAGGTGTCCATCCACACTCTCATCATCGACTGAGCTGCCCTCCGTGGAGAGGGGTTGGGGTGTATTGGGCTGCAGCCCTGATGAAAACCCATCTGGTCGATTCCATAGTGGGGCCCATGTGGCAGGGTGACCTGCCCTCCGTGGTGGCGGGCTGGTGGATTCCTGTCCCGCATCACTTCGAGTAGCAAGGCGGCGCCTGCGAGCTCGCGCTGTCCAAAGAGTTGAATCAGCTTCTCAGGCTCGAGCGAAGTGGGCGTTATTTGATAACCAAAATAGTTTGAACTGCGATCTCCAGCTATTCGCTGCAGCAATTACGAAACCGAACTCCATCCAGTGCCAATGTACTAATCTGTATTATGGAAGATGTTACACTTTTTTTTTAAATTAATTTTTTGACTTTAAATGATGATTGTTTCTCCATTATCATCTATCTCCTCAGGGAAGAGGCTCCTGTGGCTTCTTTAAATGGTGCAGTGAGCTGGGCTCTGTTTCTAGACAATCTTCCTTTTCCCAGCAGTTCCATGGCAGCTCCTCTGCTGATAAAACTAATTCCTCTTGCTTCAAATGTGGCCAAGAAGGGCACTGGGCCAAAGACTGCCAGAATCAGCCATCAAATTCCTCACTTGTTGGAGGAATAAGTCAACCTTCTTTCGCGGGCTCGGGCTCGGCCACTGGAACTTGCTTCAAATGCGGCAAATCCGGGCATTGGGCTAGGAACTGCCCCGCACAAAATTCGTATTCTTCTTCTTCTTCTTCTGGTGCCGCCGCCGCTGCTTATGGCAAAAGAAATTCTGGTTCTTCTCAGAGCTCTCATGGATACAGATGTAAGTAAGAAGAAGACTCCAGATAGTTTGCTTCGACTTTTTCTTGGGCTGACTTAACTACTTTAACTTCCCCCGAACTTGGATGGGCTCGAAATCGACTCCCGAGAGGTTTAGAGGCTTATATTAATTTAACACAGACTAAAAAAGAGCCTTTGTTAGCCTAACTAATCTTAAGATTTAGGCTCCGTTTGGTTGGGTTGTTGTTGATGGAAAGCTGCTGATAGGAAAAGTGTTGAATCTAGAAAATCCAGTTTTGTTAAAAAAATTGTTTGGGCGAAATTAAGTTTGTAAAACTGAGTTTTGAAAAAATTTTTTGGAAACAAAACGGAGTTGAGTGAAATTTTTTTTCCATAAAATAATTACCAGCCACATAATATATGAAAAAAAAATATTTTTTTCATAATACGACCTTAGGCTCTCTTTGGCGCGGGGTTTTTGCTTCGGTGGTTTTGAGCAAAAACGCCACAATTATAGAATGTGTGTTTGGCTATGACATGGCTGTGACCGCCACCAAGAAAAAAACTAGTTTTGAACATGAAAGTGGATGAAATTCCTTTTGTGAGGTCGGGCGGTCACGAACGATGGTTCATAACCACCGCATTCATGACCGCCACCACCGCGCCAAATGAAGCCTTGATAATATAATTATTTAATCCAATCCATTATGCCAATCACTTTAAAAGTTTAATCATGTTAATAAACTAATCCCTTATTCAGGTAGCAAACAAGTTTGAAAGAGCAGTTCAGGGCTCTGTTTGGTGCGGCGTTTTTGCTCCGGTGAGTTTGGGCAAAAACACTACCGTCGTAGAATGTACGTTTGGTATGACAATGGTTATGACCGCCGCCAAGAGATGAAAAGTAGTTTTAGGTTTCCTTTGGCGCGGCGTTTTTGCACCGGTGAGTTTAGACAAACACCACGTCGTAGAATGCACCTTTGGCAAGACAAAGGTTATGACCGCCGCCAAGAAAAGAAAATGAGTTTTGAACATAAAAGTGGTCGAAGTTCCTTAGGTGAGGTCGGGTGTTCAGCAACTATGGTTCATTAATCACCGCATTCACGACCGCTACCTCTGTGCTATACGGAGCCTTAAACATAAAAGTGAATGAAGTTCTTTAGGTGAGATCGGGTGTTCATGAACGACAGTTTATAATCATCGCGCGTTCATGACCGCCACCGTGTGTCAAACGGAGCCTAGATCGCGTCTTTTAGTGATTAGTCAATTTTTTTAATTGGGTGTTTTAAGAGCAGTCTAATTGGATCTATGTGCTCTAACAAGATTATTCTAAACACAGCATTTGTTAATTAGGTTAAGTATTTTGTATTCATGCTCTACTTCCAACTAACACAGCATTTGTTTATTAAATAATTGTTCTTTGCGGCATTGCTATTACTCTTCTTAAAGATATTTAAAAAGAATTTTAAAAAATGGAAGCCCAAAAATTAGGATAACCAAAATGTTTAATTATTAAGGCTCTGTTTGGCGCGGCTTTTTGCTCAGGTGAATTTGGGCAAAAACTCCGTCATCAAAAAATGCATGTTTTTGCAAGACAATGGTAATGACTGCCTCCAAGAAAGAAAACTAGTTAACCGCACCCCAGTTTTGGCTATCCGCAACCCTTTTATATGAATTATTACGCATTTTTTTAGAAATACGCATTTTACAAGTATTTTTAGAAAAAATGTTCAACACGAAAGTTGTAGATATCGTCGAGATCTACAACTTTCGTGTTGAACATTTTTCCTAAAACTGCATGCACAATGCGTATTTCCAAAAATTCGTTATAGTTACGCCCATGTTTCAACTCGAGCGGCAATACGTCTTGTGAGTGCATTTTTAGCAAAAGTGTTCAACACGAAAGTTGTAGATCTCACGATATCTACAACTTTCGTATTGAACACTTTTCCTAAAAATGCTTGTACAAGGTGTATTTCTAAAAAAACGTGTAATACTTCATATAAAAGGGTTGCGGATAGCCAAAACTGAGGTGCGGTTAACAATTGCCTTTTTTTTTTTGTATATTTATATAGAAAAATATGAGAGCATTATCACTGATCATGATCTTCAATTAGCACAAACAAATTAATCTCGATCATTCGATTTTCATATTCCCTGGTCTAACAAAATGTGTGGACTGGCACGCAGATTTCCCGCGGGTCATTCACAGTGATAATAGTGATCGATCGTCTCTTAGGCTTCGTTTGGTGCGGAGGTGGCGATCGCGAGCGCTGCGGTCACGAACCGTCGTTCGTGAACGCCCAACCTCACCTAAAAAAAATCATGCATTTTATACTCAAAGCTAGCTTATTTTATTTATAGCGATCATAACCTTTGTTTTGCTAAACATACATTCTAAGATAATGACGTTTTTGACCAAACTTATCAGAGCAAATAAGCTGCGCCAAACGAAACCTTAGACTACGAAATAAATAGTTGTTGAATTTTAAATATAGTATAGGATAGATAGATGCCCTGGTAGATGCAGACTTTTTTGCAAAACTTCTTATAGTGAAAAATCTAAACTACTTATTTTTATTAATTGTAATTAATTAAAATTTCAATGAATATCATTGCATTATTATAATTAATAAATATAGCGTATATTAAAATTAATTTATCATGATTAGGGAGTCAATAAATGTCATTGCATTATTAAAATTAATAAATATAGCGCATATTAAAAAAATTGCGGGGATAGGGTTTGAACTCACCCCCTCTCACAACAATATCAATTTTAGAATGACAATTTGATCCACTCACCAATCCTATGTTATGCTACATTAAATGTTTACTTTTTTAATATACATAATATTATAATTTATAAATTTTCTTGAGGTTAAAGATTAAATAAATGTTAGAAGTGGAATTTTTCGGTGTAGGCGGCTGCCGACACTGGGCCTAATATAATCCTGCCTTGGATAAATGTACAGATAAAGGCTCTGTTTGGCGCATCGGTGGCAGTCACAAACACGTTGGTTATGAATTGTTCGTGAACGTCCAACCTCACCTAAGAAATTTCATCCACCTTTAAGTTCAAAACTAATTTTCTTTTTTGACGACGGTCGTAACCGTTGTCACGCCAAACATACTTTATATGGGTGGCATTTTTGTCCAAATTTATCTGAGCAAAAAAAGCCGCACCAAACGGAGCCAAAAAGTGCAATAGAACGAGAAAATTACTTGTAATCCGCATACCATAAATGGCTATCCGCAGACCAACTTTTTCTAGTTTACAAATTGTTATCCGCAGACCAATTTTAGACTTGAGCATTCAATATCTTTGTTCTCCTGAGCAGGGCCCGACAACGAAGGAACATCTCTGACGACCTTCTGAGCACTTCATTGTGTGCACGGATCGTGATTCGTAAAAAAAATGCACGGATAGAGACCGAGTTGAGGAAGAAACACGATTTCTTCACCGTTCATGCGATTTCAATTTATTTGGGAAAGAGTAACCCTAGCTATATAAATCTTCTCAAACAAACCCTAGCTATCTAAATCTTCCCAAACAAACCGAAATCACATGAACGGTGAAGAAATCGTGTTTCTTCCTCAACTCGGTCTCTATCCGTGCATTTTTTTTACGAATCACGATCCGTGCACACAATGAAGTGCTCAGAAGGTCGTCAGAGATGTTCCTTCGTTGTCGGGCCCTGCTCAGGAGAACAAAGATATTGAATGCTCAAGTCTAAAATTGATCTGCGGGTAACAATTTGTAAACTAGAAAAGGTTGATCTGCGGATAGCCATTTATGATCCGTGCACACAATGAAGTGCTCAAGTCTAAAATTAATCTACAGATAACAATTTGTAAACTAGAAAAGATAGATCTGCGGATAGCCATTTATGATATGCGGATAAAAAAAATATAAATAGAAGTTTATAACATAGATTTAGCAGTTAGCAGTTGCTGCTCGTGAAAAAGGAGATCATAACTGTCACTTTTATAAGTTTGATGGGCACTACATCTTCGTAAACATCAGGCCCACGAGATCACGACTAACAGAGTATCGACGACCGACTCACCAAACCCTAGCCCCCTTTTTTCCAGTAAACCCTGCATCTGCCGCCAAGGTGACCGATCCCTATGGACTCACGCCGTCTCCCGCGCACCGTCATCGACCCCAAGGTCCGCCAGGTCGGCTTCTTCACCTCCGGCGACCCACCGCCGGCGCGCTCCCAATTTATCCCAACCGACCCCGGTGCCTACGCTACTGTCGCCACTGGCATCTCCACACTGGTTTCCGAAATCTCTCTTCCCAGCAACTCCCTTTCACCCGTTATGATCCCGCCATTTCGCCACTCCTCCGCTGGCAGACACCCCTCCCATGTCCGCATCGCCGTTCCTGGCTACATGTCCCCGCGCCGGCGCGAAGGGTTGCAGATGCCGATCGGCAGCTACAACTCGTCCGAAAACTTTTTGGGGATGTCGCCGATGCTGTCGCCCTCGAGCAGCCAACTAAATGGATCGGACTTGTCGGAAGTTGCGGCCTCGGCGCGGCTAGCTAGATCTGGATCCGGCAAGGCTGCCTCGTCATTCCCGGGGAGCACTGGGGAGATGATGATGATGATGGCTGTGAAAAGTGGCGGCAATGCTTCCGCCGATATCTCCCTGAGGAATGCCTCGGTTGTAAAAACACTGCCAGGAGTTACTGGTATGTAAAAAAGGATAAATGCATGTTTTTGTTTGGTAACTCAGCTTGAAGTTTCTCTTTGATTGACATATTATTGTAAAATCTGAATTTTGATGGGGAAGTCTTGGAAGATGCTTGCTGGGCATGCAATTTAGACAGTATATATAATTTCTTGGACGAATATAGTAATCTAGCATAAATGAATCAGCATTATAGCCATAATGTGCAGATGAGTATGAATAAACTTACTGAGTTGATTCCGGCTCTAATCAAAAGAACTACCTGCAGAGAAGGATGAAAAAACTCGTACTCATTCAAAAAATGATGGGGCTAAGACTGGAGGGAAGAAGAAAGAGACAACAACTCGAGCTGAAAGGCGCGCCCTTCAGGAAGCTCAGCGTGCTGCGAAGGAAGCTGCGATGGAGAACGGTAATATTTTTGTTTTCTATTTTTGAGCATGCTTATGAACTCTCCTTAAATGGCCTCTTACAATATTACCTCTTTTTGCTCACACATTCATTTAGAGTTAAATTTCTTACTAATGCTTAAACATCAGATGCATCCACTATGGCTTCCTTGGTTTTGACAAATGGTATCATGTTTACTCTTGTTTTCTAAGTACAATCTTCTTATTGATTTCTTATTTCCTCCGTGTTATTCACCATTAGTCTTATTAATTGATTGTTTATTTATTTATTTTTTTGTATAGTATTTTATGCATATCCTTCATTTATATGCTTGATTTTGTAAAACTGCCTTTAAATTCCACAAACTACTCATGCTATCATAGATAATATGCATTACTAGCTGAAACTAAAGAGCTAATTAGAGCATTGGTTCTTGTAAGTATAAATGTGAAAGGTTAACGAATGTCCTAGTAACCAACTAGTTGCTTCTCTTGTATTTAAGCATGATTCATGCATTTTTGAAAATAAGCCTAGCATTATGAGTTGCTTTTATGGTTTCACAATACCTTTTTTAGTTAACATGCTAACCATTAAGATGTTTCACTTGTTAAGCTTGTAATTTGGCTTCCATAAACATATCATACCATTTTCATTTGTGAAAAACATATGATGGGAAGTCCAATAACTTGCATGTGCGCCTTCATGGCATCGTGAACAATTATGTACGCTTGTGGAGTGATGACTCCATCTGCGTGAGAGTAGTGGCCCTTTTTATAACAACACATTGTTACCAAATGAAGCCTTCGTAGCTTGTGAATTATGGGGAAACTATGGCTCCGTTTGGCAGGGCGTTTTTGCTCCGGTGTGATTAGACAAAAACACAACCATCATAGAATGTATGTTTGGCATAACAATGGTTATGACCGCTACCAAGAAAAGAAACTAGTTTTGAACATAAAAGAAAATGAAGTTCTTTATGTGAGGTCGGACGTTCACGAACGACGGTTCATAACCACCGCATTTATGACTGCTACCACCGTGCCAAATAGAGCCTATATATAAATTTTCCTTATTGGGTTTAATAATCAGAATTGAACATTTTTTTTCTTCCATGACAACATAAAACATTAAAAGATAAGTACCGACCACTAAATATTTTTTATTCATTGGAGCTGCTTTTTAAATGCTTATCCCATTTCTCAAAAGCTTGTCAATTGTCCACAATATCATATGCATATGCGTATTTTTTTCAAACCATCAAACAGATAAAAGTTTTAGTTTGACGTTATACATGCACAATTGTGCCTCTAATACTCATGTCCCTTAACCTTCAACATGTTCATATAGTCATCTGCGTCTGTAGTTTACTGTTGTATTTGAAGATTGTTATCTTAAGTTTATCTCACTTTAGTAGTATATTCACACATCTTGGTAATTAAAGGTAAAGGAAACAAGCCTAAAGCTTCAACTGGAGGTGGAGCTCCTTCTATCTCAAACAAAGAGAAGGGTGTAAAACCACCTCAGAAGGTCGAGAATCTGGATACTAGCGCAACTTCTGAAAAGAGAGTTGTACGCAATACTGAGAAAGACAGGAAAAAAGATATTCCTCAGCCGCAAATGCAGTTTGATGACAAGAATCGAGTTGAAAAGGCTAAAAAACGTGCAGTTGTTAATAAGTTGGAAGCTAAAAATAGAGTTGAGTTGTTCCGACACCTGCCTCAGTATGAACATGGCTCCCAGCTTCCATATCTCCAGGAAATTTTTTTTCATCTTGATCATATACATCCTTCAGTATACAAGGTATTGTCTAAATCACTTTCCTTTCACCCCTTAATGTTACTATGCACTATTTATTGATTCATGCGCTTGCCTAGCGTAACAAGAAGTACATGAGTTGTGTTTACAGTGGTTGTACTTGGAAAGTTTTAATCAGCCCATTAGATTATGCTGTATATTTTCTTTATGATGCATATGATTAGTTATGTGATAAAGAATGACTAGTTATTGTGATAGATTATGTACTACCATCTATTTTTACAAACTCCAATATCATCAAAGCCATCTGTTACAGTTGTTCCTATTTAATGATTGGCAGCCACCAGAACAGTAGCAATGTTGCCTCAGATCCCCAACCATTTGAATTAGCTGGCAAATGTTTTGGTGCATCAAATATTTTTAAGATTTAAGAACTAAATATGGTTTATTAAGGCTTCAGAAATTTAATCTCTCCTTTTGGCACTCTAATACATCAATAAAGCCTTTGGTTTTTTCTCCATCCTCTTGAGCTCTGCAACCCGATTCTATATATTATAGAATAAAGATTCTCAAATGCATCAATAAAGCTAAGACATTTCCCTCTGCTCGATTCTATATATTACATTGTCATAGTGATGCACCGAAAAGCACATAACTAGTCATTCTATGATACATTGTCATAGTAATATTCAGCTAGAACTTTCACCGACAAATTGGGTTTCAACGATACTAAATGCACCGAAAAGCACTAGAATAGTCTTTTTTTTCAAGCATGAATGAGCCATGTTGTATTTTAAATCTGGCATGTAAATACTATATAGCAAGCTGTATTTTTTGACTCAGTAGTCTCATTATATTTAATATTATTAAAACGTCATTTATTTGTAGAAAAGCAAAATAGAATATGAGTTCGTAGCCCTCAAAATTGGAGATCACTTCTCTCCTTCATGAAGATGAGTATCTAAAATAGTTGAATCTCTTCAGGTTGGACTTCAATCTCTATCATGGACTATTTCTGGTGGCAATGCTAGATGCCAAGAGATGCTTCTGGCGTTTCGTGAGGCAATAGTAGATTACTCTACACCGCCAGAGAGAGTTTTTGCTCGAGATTTGACCTCAAAGATTGGTAGTTATGTTTCATTTCTAATCGAGTGCAGGCCACTCTCAGTTAGCATGGGAAATGCTATCAGATTTTTGAAGAATAGGATTGCAAAATTACATCGTGACCTGTCTGAATCGGAGGCAAAAGCTCAACTTATATCAGATATTGATCGTTTTATTAATGAAAAAATTGTGATTGCGGGCAAGGTTATCGTACAACATGCTGTTACAAAAATTAAGGATGGTGATGTACTACTCATATATGGATATTCAAGTGTTGTTGAAATGATATTACTTCATGCCCATGAGCAAGGAAAACAGTTTCGTGTTGTTGTAGTCGACTCTCGGCCGATGCTTGAAGGAAAAGTCTTACTTCGTACGCTTGTTACGAAGGGCATCCGTTGCACATACACGCATATAAATGCCATTTCGTATATCATGCATGAAGTTAGATGTGTTTTTCTCGGGGCATCTTCGGTTTTGTCCAATGGAACTGTTTATTCAAGAATTGGAACAGCTTCTATTGCAATGGTTGCTCACGCATTTCGAGTTCCTGTTCTAATATGCTGTGAGGCGTATAAGTTTCATGAAAGGGTGCAACTTGATTCAATATGTTCTAATGAACTTGGTATGCCCAAAATGCTATACTTCCACTTAATTTTGTCCAGTAATTGTTCTGATATTTATAATTCTAAAATACAGGTGATCCAGATGTAATCTCAAAGGTTCCTGGGAAAGAAGATTTTAATCATTTGGCAAATTGGGCTGATCATAAGAATCTTCAGCTTTTGAATCTTCTGTAAGTGCACTGCCTTCTGGTTATTATGTACAATGCTATTGTATTGTTTTGGGTGAAGTGATATTTATTTTGCCTGTTGTTTTGCAGTTATGATGCAACACCTTCTGACTACGTGTCGATGATTGTGACTGAACATGGAATGGTGAGTTTGCTTGGAACCTTGAGTTCTTTTTGCAATATTTGTTGTTGATAGTAGAAGTAGGAAGAAATAATTCTATTAATTAATTAATGTCTCAAATATTCATTATTGTAGTTGATTTAAATTGGTCTAATAGCTTTAAATATGAAATAGATCACTGTCTTGTGAGATGGGAGAGCTACGTTTAAGGAACTTGTTCATGTCTTGTGAGATGGGAGAGCCGAGGATACAAAACTAACCAAAATGACAATATAACATAAAATTGACTCATAACACCTAACTGTACCAATACTCTAGACACATTTCATCACTCTTTCTTCAATTTGAGCTTATCCTTAATATCAAGATGAAAATTTAACTAATGTATCTTCCAGTTCTCCGCCAGATAAGTTCCTTGTAACTATGCTCCAAAGTGAAAACTTTGTCACCAAAAGAGCGGGTTCTTCCATTCCGTGGGTGTGGGTGGGGGTGGGGGGGGGGGGGGGGGGGGGGGTGTTAAAGGGTGAATGTCGTGGAGTGCGCGCCACTTACGGAAAGAATGGATCGACAAGGTCCATGACTGGGAGTGGCGAGCTTGGTTGCCCGGTGATTGAAGTTGTGGTAGGTGTGGCTGAAGTATGGCCGATCGGATGATGGGGCTCAATGACTGCAGAGCCCGTTGGATGGAAATGCCTGCTAAGTAGGAATAGTTGGGAACAATGATTGAAGAGTAGCATACTTGGTGAGAACAGCTAGGATCGATGGCGGCACGATAATTATCTGAAAGGATGCAATGCATGCAAGAGCTGGTGGTGTGTTCTGTCCTCAATCAGTTGGTTCATGCTCCAACTCTTCTGCTCCTTGGGGTGAGGTTATGGAAACTTCAAGCTCGGTGCCAAGAGTGATGATATGATATCTACCCGTTGATGTGCCTCTTTCGCTAGTCATTGTGCTACAACCTCTAGACACTGTACCTTTGCGATTGCTTCCTATGCCATAAGTTGGCCCCACTTCGCAAGCAATTTCTCCATCTTGTGGATGGAATTGCTCAGGGGTTCATAATGATGAGCAGGCAGAAAGACAGGAGAGGACGACAAAAGGTACTGCAAGTACCCAGGTTGTCTGGGTTGCGGCATAAATTGTACGGTCCGCTAAGCAAATGAGTCGGTTTGTGGATGTAGCGCAACGATGGTGTCGGCTATCCATATGGATTGTACTTGTGCGAAGGAGGGAGAGAATTGGAAAACGAATGTAGCATTTCCTACTGGGATGATTGGAAGTATTAGTAGTGTTATTTTGGCGGAGCAAATTTGTTGGGATTCGTGACGGGGAAGAAGTAATTTGGCATCGTGTGGCGAGAGATGATACAAATGGAAAGACGGCGTCTCGGAGGGTTGTCATATGAAGGAAGGGTGTTACAATTGGTCACGGTGAAGAGATCTGAATTTAAGGAGGTGTGGTTTGGGAGCATCATCAAGGCATATGAAAAGAAGGTGAAGGAGTTGATGTGTTTTGGTCGCTGGACTTCTGCATAAGAAGGGTGCATTCGCTTGATGCACTGTCGGTCGCGTCCTATCCCATATGAAGGATCGCCTGTCTGCAACGATTCTGTCGTTCTCATAGGAGCAACAACAACAACAACAACAGAACCCATATAGTCCCCAATCATTAAGAGTATGGGCGGGGGAAGAATGGAAACAGACCTAACCTTTGGCACTATGCACAAAGTGCCTTCTCTCAGAGGAGAAAGACCTAACCTTTGACAATAAATGCACAAAGTGGCTGCTCACAGAGTACCCATAAAATAGTGGCCCCATATACCGCCGCGTTTGCTGCGGAATCATGCCCTCAAATCAAAGCCAAAGACATCAGAGAGCGCAGACCCAAGAATCCATTTTGATTTATGTGCACATAACCATGCTTCCTTCATTCTCTATCTAGCAGAGGCGGGGAGAAGGGATCAAGAAGGCATCGATTTGCAATTCCTGGAGGAAGCCTAGCAGGATCCCGACTTTGGTTTCCAGAGGAGCTTCATGACGATCAGGTTTGTCTCGAAAGCTTGGAAAATGTAGCGAGGTAGAAGAGTTATTGGAAGGTTGGATTGTTGTGGGAGATTTCTACGACGATTGGAGTTAACCGAAGAGTTGTCGTGACTTGTGAGGCTCATAAAATTGTCTGCCTGCAGGAACGCGGATGCGAGATTGTTGCGCTCTAGTACTAATTGGTCTTATCCGAAGATCATAAACCCTAATTAAAATACAACTATGCTGATTATGCAGGCTCAATCAACAAAAGTAAACTATTTTAGCTATAGATTTAATGTTGAAGCTGACTTAGATCTATGAATTTAATTCACATGGGAGATTGTTTACCAGAACCTCCCATGTAAATTTACAAAATTATAAGTTGCCCCCCCCCCCCATCTTTTGAATTTACAAAAACCTCCCTTGTAACTTTACATTTCATAACATACATGCACAAGAATATGTTATCTATTTCGTGGCTTCATCCGAGGTAGTGGTGGAGGCGGAGATACAAGGAGCTAACCCTAGAATAGAGACAGTAGATGAGAGAACTAGAGAGAGAGGGAGAAGAATTTGAGAGAGAGAGGAGAAGAATTTGAGAGAGAGAGAAGGAGAAGAGTTAAAGAGAGAGAGAAATTTGATTTCATTCTTTGATACCCCATACATGACCTAAGGGGGCGTATATATACGGCCTCACTGACATGAGTGTAAATACCAAATATAAAGAAATTGCGCGAAACATTAAACATTAAGAAACTAATAACCTGTAATCATACAACTCGACTCCAATACTTAGGCTTCATTTGGCGCGGCGGTGGCGGGCAAGAACTGGCGGGTGGAAAGGGGGGGGTTGGGAACGGAGGGTGGAGGCGGAGGATCGAAACGGGCTTTTGCCCCGTTTTTCAGGGCGCGGCGGTTCCAGCCGGAGCAAACGCCGCCGGACCTGCGTTTGTTTACCCGCCGTCCGGCGGCGTTTGCCCCAAACGCAGGGCCATAACGCCGCGCCAAATGAAGCCTTAATGACTCATAATAATATAACTGATAGATAATTGATGACATGAGACCCCTAACAAAATACTCGGAGGGGAGCTCCCGGGGGTATCTTTTGCATGCATTTTATGAAATATAAAAGATAGAAGGGTGAAACATGTAATTATGCCGACTCCCGAGAGAGGTTTAGGTAATTAATAGTTCACACGTGCCACGCCGCCACATGAGATAGATGTGTTTGCTCTCTTTAAAAAATAATGAAGCACTGTTTGCGTGGCTACAAGAATCTAAGGCTCCGTTCGGCGCAGCAGTGGCGGTCACGAGCGCGATGGTTATGAGCGCCCGACCTCACCTAAGAAACTTCATCCACCTTTATATTGAAAACTAGTTTTCTTTTTTGATGGCGGTCATAGCCGTTGTCATGCCAAACATACCTTCTATGGCGGTGCTGCGGTGGTGTTTTTGTCCAAACGTCCAAACGCACCTGAGCAAAAAAGTCGCACCAAACGGAGCCTAAAAAAAAGATATTCATTGTATGTATAAAATTTATTTATTGATTATAGCACTACTGTCTTTTATCTTCTCGATGATATGCATATTTTACTTTAATTTTCAGGTTCCTCCCACCAGCGTGCCGGTCATAGTACGCGAGTATGGAAAAGATCAGTTTTTGTTTTGATCGCCGGCTTTTTCCCGCCAGCCCTTGGATATCACATATTAATTTATTTTAAAAAAAAAAGAATTGAATGAATGAAAATTTTAGGGTGATATGAACTGCGAGTTTTTTTATTATAATTTATATATATTTTTGGGTCGGAATAAATGATCCATTCTCAAGCTTAAAGACCAGCAGTCTGGAAGTTTGATCTTTACCGTGAAGAGCGCAGCAGTTCGCCTCTCCGGTTTTTTTTTTTTGACTACTTTTTTTTATGGTGTAATATAAATTCCTTCAATCAAATTTTTTTTTCTTTCTTTATTCTATGGCTGTTTAAAAAGCCAAATGCTTGGCTGCATTTCATTATTTTGTGAATTTCAAATGTTGTTTGTATTTGAAGTTTTCTCATCTAGCTTGTGTAAGTTGTTGGTTCTTGCCTTTGATTGAGCTAAAGTTTGGCTTGCGTTGGGCTGAGTTGAGCTACTCGGTAATCGGATTGAGCTGGCTCGAGATTCGGCCGCTGAGTTTCGCAGTTTTTATTGTCCCAAAATTGTCATTTTGGTGTGATTGTTGCGCAGGTTTGAGAACTACTGCTCTGAGGTTTGAAAAGAATAGCAATTATCGCCGAATTGGTGCATACAATGTATTTTTGTCTCCAATTTATATTTCCGTTTAATGAATGTATGTGCATCTATATGACTTGTATCTGTAAACAGATTTATAATTAAACTATTATTTTTCATAGATTGATATACGATCACATTGATGTTAATGCTAATGAATATATATATATATAGAGAGAGAGAGAAATAATTACTCAAACCTCCCTTGTAAGTTAGCATAATTACTGAGTGCACCCCTCTTAGTTTCGAAATTACAAAAACCTCTCCTTAAGTTTTCATTGCATTACATCCATGAACAAAAATACCCTCCTGGACACTGTTTACTGAGGGGGGTATTTTTGTGCATGGATGTTATGAAATGAAAACTTCAGTGAGAGGTTTTTGTAATTTCGAAACTAAGAGGATACTCTCAGTAATTTAGCAAAGTTAGAGGAGAGGTCTCGGTAAATGGCCCTGTATATATATATATATATATTCTCCCATCTCTTTACTGCTTTTGAATGGCTTTGATAGTTTTTGTATGGAGATTAGCCCTGAATCTACACTTTTATCCTCAATTTTTGTTTTAAAAAAGCTGCACTTTATCGAAGATCGTGGCCAAGACAATTCCTACAATCTCACTTCAACAAATTAACAAAATTCTAGCTTTGATTGCTAACAAGAAGTTAAAAAACTCTCATGAACCACACAGGCCACATCATACGCTCATGCCGGTGCATTGTATCATGCCCATCATTTTTCCACTCCCTTTTCACCTACTGAGGCTCTGTTTGGGACAGTGGTGGTGATGAGGGTGAAAAAAGTTATATCCCTACTGTCACTGCTGTTTTTGAGCTGTTTGGTTTCTCAATGATGAGAAAAGTGTTTGAAAAAATATTTTCGGAATTTTTTGATAAACAAAGTTTTTCGGATCCTATCACTTCGAGAAAAAAAAAAGAGTTTTTCATGTATTTATGTTTCTTCTCAAAGGTCAACATTTCTCTTTTACTACGGCATTTTTGACAATTACCTTTTCTATAGCCACTAAGAATAAATGCTGCTCTTATCCCCCCATATGAGCTCAATGCCATACCAAAAGCGCACACACGACTATAATGTTGAACACATCAATGTTCACGTTTATCCCTCCGTCCCACTCGCGCTCTCGAGCGCTCACACATTCTCCCATAATATTTGTAACGGCAAACCATCATATCATTAACATAGAAAAATAAAGGGTTTAAAAGCAGCCTTCCAAATTTCTGCACAGTAAAAGATATGGAGCCGCCTTTCAAAATTAAAGATGATTCCGCTCCAACTCCGTGCTCCTCACAATCTGGAAATGGAGCGATCAGAATCGCGCGGCATGATGATGTGATCGCGAGTGATCTCGCGGAGCGAGCTGCAGCCACTTAAAGCCATGGACAGCTTGAACTCATCCCTGAGCATTTGAAGCATCCGTCTCACTCCAGCTTCTCCGTCCACAGCCAGCGAGAACACCACAGGCCTTCCAACCTGGAACTCGTCCATCGTTTTGGAACGTTAGAAGATCAATTCCAATCTACAGGAGCCGGAATCTCCGGATACGGTATTGGAAGGTTGAAGAAGGAGAATGAGATTTTAGTTTTAAGTGGAAGATGCTTACAAAAACGCCAGAGGCACCCAGTGCTAATGCTTTGAAGACGTCCGTTCCACGGCGAATTCCGCTGTCCATAAACACGGGAACTCTACCCTCAGCTGCCTTTACAACCTGAATTTTACCAATATTATACTTATATACATAAGTGAGTAGTGAGAGTGCGTGTGGGACTAATTACGAAAAACTACCGCGTGACTTCACATAATTACAAGAATCTCTCCTACAAGACTTCTCTTGGACTTGCATTGTTAACATGCATGTACAAAGAAAAATATCAGCACCGGAGGTGTTTAGCAATTACGAAAAACTACAATGGAGTTTCTGTAAATAGAGGGGAAGTTTCTGTAATTATGCAAAGTTTAAGGGGAGGCACCATTAAATGACAATATATATGGTCATTTATTGGGACCTCCCCTCTAAGTTTGCTAAATTGCAAGTTGCACCCCTCTAACTTTTGAAATTACAAAAACATCCCCCATAGTACATTTCATAACATTCATGCACAAAAATACCCCGTTGGAGTAAATTTGTAGGGGAGTCTTTTGTGCATGGATGTTATGGAATGTACTCTTACACGAGAGTTTTGTAATTTCAAAAGTAAGAGGGAAAACCCTAAAAACCCTAAGAGGGATGCAACCTATAATTATGCTAACTTCCAGAGGAAATTTTGGTAATTATTTCTATAGATATAATTAATTTAAAGGATTTGAATTATACAAACACTACATTTGAGTTTGTATAATTATAGAGAGCTCATCTCCCCCATTTTAAACTCACATTTACAAGACACTGTCTACCGGTTAACATAAGTTACATTTTATTATACTAAAAATCAGCAAAGTAAACTCGAAAGAGAGGTTTTGATAATTTCATAGAGGGGAGGCAAGTTCTCGATAATTACACAAACTCACAGGTGAGGGGTAATACTAGTAAGCAATGTGGCAAAAAAACGAGAAACCTGCAAGTAATTCTACGCTAGTAGAAAAGTTTCAGAAGGTTACTTCTTCGAGGACGCTGATAGTTGCTGGAACGTAATCGAGCTGGCGAGCACCGTGATTGGAAACTATGATGCCTGCCGCTCCGTATTCAACTGCTAATCTTGCTGCATGTGGAATAGGAATCCAAGAACATGTCATGATATGAAAATGATTATTGTATGAGGTTCATAAAATACTTATAATTTGGTAGAAGTAGTAAACTTAGAGATGGAAAAATTCTTACCATCTTCAGCAGTCAGAACTCCTTTAACAAGAATTGGCATGGAAGTGATCGTCTGCAGCCACTTGACATCCTGGTGAATGCCAAGTAAGCCAATACAAATATATATATATATATATAATTAGGTAAAATTGTATAAATAAAGTGATAAATTCATTTGTAAGGAAACTAAAATGGCCATAGCCAAACATAGAGTTAACTTGAGTAAATAAATTGCTAGAGTATACCAAATAGAGTTAAAAAATAAGTTTGTTATACAAGTGTTGATATATCCTGAATCAAGATCTATATGAAGTCCATTCAGTTGACCCTCCTTCAATCCATGTCCCCGGCATAGACATTATTCGGGGCCTCACTACCTGGACAATAGAAGATGACCTCTAAGGCTTCGTCGCTTTCTTTACCTGCCTCGCGCATAGTTCACCACCTCCTGAGTCATATTCTTAGCGGCCGCGGTGATTCCTTCTGCTACAGTATCTCCTTGATCAAGTCGAGCGCACACATGTTGGGGTCATTTGCACACGAGCGCACACGTGTCCCCGGTCACAAAATTGCGTTTGGGAATGATATCATGGAAGATCATTTTGATTTTACTATGAACTCAAATAATCCACAGATAAAAATGCATCGTTTACTCTGCCCAGCCCCACAGGCAAATGTGTGATACGAGAAATGAATTGCCTGCATTCACATTAAAGATCCAATATATATATATACATCTAACACCCCCCCTCAAACTCACGGGGGTTCATACACCGAGAGTTTGGATAATAGATAAGAATGTTGGGACCGAGTCTGCGGCTTAGTCATCAAGTCTGCAAGCTGCGGCTCAGAAGGAACAAAGGAAGGAGTAAGAGTTCCCCGACCATACTGCTCACGAAGGAAGAAAGCATCCACTCCGATGTGCTTGGAGAGAGAATGCTTCACCGGATTCAAGGTGATCTGAATGACACCGGTGTTATCACAGTGAAGTGGAGTGGGATCCGGAGAAGAGACACCAAGATCCTCAAGGAGCCAGCGGAGCCAAATAATGTCCTCAGTAGTAGTAGCCATGGCACGCAGTTCAGCCTCAGTACTGGAACGAGAAACCCCTGTCTGTTTCTTGGACTTCCAGGCAATAAGTGAAGTACCAAAAAATAGACAGAAACCAGTGACAGATCGGCGGTCAACGGGATCACTGGCCCAAGTAGCATCCGAGTAAGCACGAAGCTGCAGAGAACTGCTACTGGAGTAGAAGAGACCACGTGAAGTCGTCGCCCGGAGATAACGCAACAGCCGCAGGAGATGACTATAGTGCACAGAGGTAGGTGCACCAACAAACTGGCTCAAAACATGAACAGCATGAGCAATGTCGGGCCGAGTAATAGTAAGGTAGACGAGGCTCCCAACAATGTGACGATAACGAGTAGGATCAGAGAGTGGAACCCCATCATCCGGTCGTAACTGAAGGTGAAGCTCCATAGGGGTGTCCACGGTGCGAGAGTCAGAGAGGGCAGCCCGAGCTAAAAGGTCTGATGTGTAACGCCGCTGAGAGAGCTGAAAACCACGGTCTGTAGAGGTGACCTCAAGGCCCAAGAAATAGCTCAGCTGTCCAAGATCAGTCATCTGAAACTGCTGCTGGAGGTGATGTTTGACGAAAGTCACATGAGTAGGGTCATCACCTGTAATGATCATATCATCCACATAAAGTAATAGAAGAGTCCGGCCACGAGAAGAGGAGTGCACAAACAAGGCTGGATCATGCGGGCTCGGCTGAAAACCGGCGGCAGTAATGGCCGAACTGAAACGAGCAAACCATGCGCGGGGCGCCTGCTGAGCCCGTATAGAGCTCGTCTCAAGCGGCAAACAAGTCCTGGAGGAGAGGAAAGACCGGGAGGAGGGAGCATGTACACCTCCTGTTGAAGGTCACCGTGAAGAAAAGCGTTCTTCACATCGAGCTGAAACAGAGACCAGCGACGAACAACTGCAACAGCAACAAGAGTGCGGATCGTGGTCATGTGAGCAACTGGGGCAAAAGTCTCATCATAGTCACGTCCCTGCTCCTGCTGAAAACCACGAGCCACGAGGCGGGCCTTGTACCGCTCTACAGAACCATCTGAGCGAGTCTTCACCTTGAAGACCCACTTGCAAGTAATAGGAACAGCGTCATGGGGGAGAGGAACAAACTCCCAGGTACGAGTGTGCTCAAGTGCCTCCAACTCAGCAGATATAGCAGTCTGCCACTCAGGTATCTGGGCAGCCTCACGATAGGAAGTCGGCTCTGGAGTACCACAGGTAGTAGCAGGGAGAGCGGGCAGGTCCAGAGGTAGTATAGCAAGGCTGAGGTGGTCGGGAGGACGTCGCTCACGAGGTGGGTTGCGACGCGCAGGAGGATCATCCACAGGGACCTCGCTGGAGGAGACAGGCACTGAGTCGGGGGGTACCGGAGGTGAGGGAACGGGAGGGGGACGACGAGTGTAGTGATGTGGAAGGGGAACGACGAGTGTATCGGGGGTGTGAGGAGAGACCGGAGAGGCCGATGGCACCGGGAGAGGAGGAGGACAAACCGGTGGAGAGAAAGGAACATGAGGTGGTGAGGTGGGAAGAGTGAGAAACTGCACATCGGAGGGAGTCACAGATGAGTGCGAGGTCGGGGGAACGGAGGACACAAAGAAAGGGTGAGACTCATCAAAAGTGACATCCCGTGAGATCCGAAGACGACGAGAAACAGGATCATAACAACGATAGCCCTTGTGCTCAACACTGTATCCAAGAAAGACATATGGTACAGACTGAGCAGAGAGCTTGGTACGCTCACGTGTAGAGAGGAGAACATAACACCGACAGCCAAAAACACGGAGATGAGTGTAACGTGGAGGTCGAGAGTACAGACACTCACCAGGGCTCTGACCCTGAAGAAAAGTGGAGGGCTGCAGGTTAATAAGATAGACAACAGTGGAAACAGCCTCAGCCCAAAAGTGAGGAGACACATGAGAGGAGATAAGAAAGGTGCGTGCTGTCTCAATAATGTGACGATGTTTCCTTTCAGCGGTGCCATTTTGAGCATGGGCACCAGGGCAAGAAAGCTGAGGGAGAGTACCGTGAGTGGCAAGCAAAACTCGAAAAGCATGAGAGAGGTACTCCCCCCAGAATCGGAACGAAAAATGTGAATGGAAGCAGAGAACTGGGTGCGCACCATAGCAGAAAAAGTAACATATATCTGAAAGAAGTCAGAACGAGAATGCATAAAATAAATCCAACAGTAACGAGAATAATCATCAACAAAGATAACATAATATCGGTGACCACCTTTTGATACAAACGGTGCGGGACCCCAGACATCAGAATGAACTAAATCAAACGGACGCGAAGATCTTGACTCACTAGACGGATAAGGGAGTTGGAGCTGTTTACCAAGCTTACAACCCGTACAAGAATGAGACCGATCAACAGAAACACGACCCAGAAAACCATAACTAATAAGCGACGCAAGGCGCGAGCCACTGGGATGACCAAGACGGTGATGCCACTGAGAAAAGGCCACCGAAGAAAGACAAAAGGTGACAGCAGCCGGAGATGACGAAGGAAGATGGAGGCGATCAAGGACGTACACCCCACTACGGCGACGGCCAACTCCAAGGAGTGTCCCGGTCAGACGATCCTGCACACGACAAACAAACTCATCAAAAATAACAAGGCAACCATGTGATGTGAGTTGGCTGGCAGATATAAGATTCATGGATAGCTTGGGTATGTAGGCAACGTCGGGGATATGAAAATGACTAGTATGGAGGCCACGACTAGTAATGAGGAGAATAGTACCATTGGCTACCATGATACTAAGGGCAGGGGAAACGGGCTGGCAAGATGAGAGGTGTGTGGCATCATGAGTCATATGAAAAGAGGCTCCGGAGTCGAGCAACCAGTCGGAGGAAGAGATGCCTGAAGGGGCGGAAGCTGCCAGCTGAGAGGTAGAAGCATCAGAAGCGTCCGGTGCAAGAACGGAGACAGTAGAGCGAGGCAGGGATCCCTGAGAGAGCTGCTGAGCAATCTGGTGTGCAAGCTCAGAAATAGAGAGAGACTGTGCCACAGCAGAGAAAGGAGCACCGGGAGCACGCTGCTGACCAGACTGCTGAGCTCTCTGAAGCTTGCGGCACTCAGATTTGACATGACCAAGGCACTGACAGTAGTGACAGCGGACAGATGAACGACGGGGAGCACCAGACTGAGCCGAAGAGGGCGCCGGAGGACGAGGAACAGGGCGCACCGGAGCACTATAACCTGACGAGGGCAGCAGATGTGCACTGACAAGAGAGGACTGCGGTGGAAGCTGGGGAGCAGCCAGAACAGCGTGAGGCATCCCACCAGGAGAAGTAGCGGAGTCTAAGGAGTGGAGACGAGTCTCCTCAGCGATCACCAGGGCCAAGGTATCGCTGAGCGACGGAGGGGGATGCCGGTGCAGAAGCTGAGCGCGAATGGACTCGAACTCGGGGCGTAGGCGCATAAGAAACTCGAACAAGCGCTGACAGTCGCGATCCCGAGAGATAGCAACACACTGAGGGCATGTTGCACAGGGAGAAGGAGCCATCTCGTCGCACTGAAGCCAGAGATCAAGGAGCTCAGCAAAGAAGGTCTGAACAGATCGCTCCCGCTGGTAGCAGACGCCAAGGGTCTGGAACAGAGAGTAGCGGAGGGCCTGACTGGACGGCTGATAGAGACGGCACAAGTGATCCCACATCGCCTTGGCCGTAGGGAGCTCGTAGACAGCCATCCGAATGGGAAGTTCGCAAGACTGACAGATCACGGCAATCGCGCGGGAGTCGTCGGAGCGCCACCGCGCTAAGTCGGAGCCCTTGGTGGAGGCGGCTGTGCTGGCAGTGGAAGGATCGGTAGCAGGGGCAGCAGCCGGTGGTGTAGGAGCAGGCTCGGAGCCGTCAATGTGACCCCACAAATCGAGGCCACGGAGAATGACGCCGACGGTGGCGGACCAAGCCTTGTAATTCCGCCCATCGAGGGTGACATCAACCTTTTGA
Organism: Dactylorhiza incarnata; assembly: GCA_033032865.1. Lineage (NCBI taxonomy): Eukaryota > Viridiplantae > Streptophyta > Magnoliopsida > Asparagales > Orchidaceae > Dactylorhiza > Dactylorhiza incarnata. The sequence continues at coordinate 1,552,263 of JAWHQI010000233.1, forward strand.
AGGAAGCCGGAGGAGGCCATCGGGGCTGCGAAGCGGTTGGAGAAGAGAGAAAACGGCGAGATCGATCGGGAGATCGGCGAGATCGATCAGTCGACGGGATCGATCGGGAGGGAGATCTTCTTTGCGAGATCGATCGGCAAGATGGTGAGATCGATCGGCGAGGGAGATCGATCGGCGAGGGAGATCGATCGGCGAGGGAGAACGATCGGCGAGGGAGAACGATCGGCGAGGGAGATCGACGAGATCGATCGGCGAGAGCTTTGGCCTTTGTTGCGGGATCGATCGGAGAGATCGGGAGAGAGCTGGATCGATCGGAGAGATCGGGATCGCGAAGGGATCGCGATCGGCAGTGGCGCAGACGGGAGCGGGGAAGCGGGAGACGGGATCAGGACCGGGAGAGAAAACCTAATCGCTTTGATACCATGATACGAGAAATGAATTGCCTGTATTCACATTAAAGATCCAATATATATATATACATCTAACAATGTGGATCTCAATTGGCATAAACTGATAGGTCTCGGTTGCTCTGGGTCCCGCGCCAAATAATTTCCCGTGAAAAACGCATGGTAGCTTCTCTTTATAACTGTAAACTTCATAGCGAACATTTACCAATGAGCGTAGCCTCTTTTCTGGATGAATCATGTAATTTCTTGTGTTGTGATTTTATATTTCTTCTATATCTAACAGTAAGTGATGGCTTGACAATGCTTCTGAGTTTTTAGTTTCAAATTTTATGCCAACTTTGAATTAGATCTTAAAGTACTTTAAACTCAAATGTTTTAAGGCAGAAACATAAAAAATCGCAATGCCAAACAAGTGGCAACCACAACAACTAGTCATCCCAATGAATGCAAAATAAGCTAAAAAGTCCTATGTAATAGAATGCTATCATCAAGGTTGTTTGGTTCTCACTGGCATGTGCTACTTAATGTTATGTTATTAGCATATGCTAGCTGTTTAGTCTGGTGATATCTTTATATGGACATTTACCGGGACCTCACCTGTAAGTTTATAAAATTACAGGTTGCACCCCTCTATCTTTCGAAATTACAAAGACCTCTCATGTAAGTTTGCATTTCATAACATGCATGCACAAAAATACCCCCGGGAGAAAATATCCAGGGGGTATTTTTGTGTATGCATGTTATGAAATGTAAACTTACAAGGGAAATTTTTATAACTTCAAAAGATAGAGGGATGAACATGTAATTATGCTAACTCCCATGGGAGATTTGGTTAATAAATAGTATCTTTATATAATAATTTGCATAAATGACGATTAAACTTTATTTTGATGGCATCTAGATGTCCACAACGAAAGACAGATATCAAGCTATCAGACTACTAAAATAATCAAGGCAAGAAAGAAAGATCATAATCACTACTACTTATTTATATAAGATAACATTGAAACAATTGTACTACATGCGATATTAACAACATTATCTAAGGCTCTATTTGGCACAGAGGTAGCGATCGTGAACATGGTGGTTATGAGTCATCGTTCGTGAACGCCCGACCTCACCTAAGGAGCTTCATCCACTTTTATGTTCAAAACTAGTTTTCTTTTCTTGGTGGCGGTCATAACCGTTGTCATGTCAAACTCACCGGAGTCAAAACGACGTGCCAAACGGAGCCTAAATAACATTGTTATCGGGACAAAGCTGCAATCTATCTACAGTACTTTGTGCACTGATAATAATGCAAATCACATCTACTGTACCTTCCAGCTTAGAGATCGGTCAATTTGATTGAGTAAATAAGAAGCAATCCCAGAATCATCAGTCTGTTCAAAATGGCAAAAGGGCCAAGGACAATAAGCATGTGATATGAAAGAAAACACATCAATTTGTATATATATATCCAATTCACCTTCTCCATTTTGCAGAGATCCAAGCCCTCAAAGTTCTTAAAGATCAAGGCTGGAGGCAAAACAAATCTAGATGACATTGTGTGAAAAACTTAGGGTTGCAAGAGGAAGCAAAAGTTGAAAATAACCTCAAAAACTCATAAGACTCACAATGTGAGAAATAGTACTGAAATAATTAGTCATTTTAATTTGAGTTCGCGTTTTCTCTTATAGAAAAGGTTAAGTAAATGGAATACATCGAGTGTATTTGTTTCCAGGCATCCATTTGAAGATCAAATGATCTTAAAATTTCTGAAAATTGTGGTGTCAATTGTTTTAATGATGCTAAAGAAAATGGAAGGGTTTGATCTTACGTTTGAAGGTCGTAATATCAAAATCTAACTGAGGAATGTTATTTCTCCTCCTATGAAAACAATTAAAAAGTGGTAGCCCGGTGCACAAAGCACCCCCGCACAGCAAGGGTCCAGGGAAGTGTCCCACCACAAGGGTGAAATGTAGGCAAAAATTACCCAGCATTTCATAAGATGCATGCACAAAAATACCCCCCGAAGGAAGTGGTAGCCCGGTGCACAAAGCACCCCCGCACAGCAAGGGTCCAGGGAAGTGTCCCACCACAAGGGTGAAATGTAGGCAAAAATTACCCAGCATTTCATAAGATGCATGCACAAAAATACCCCCCGAAGGAAAACGCCGGGGGGGGGGGGGGGGGGGGGGGGGGGGGGGGGGTTGTGCATGCATGTCATTAAATGTAACTTACAGTGGAGGTTTTTGTAATTTCAAAAGATAGAGGGGTGCAACGATCCTGGTAAACGACCACACACACACACTATACCAAGGGTCACGATCATACTAAGAGTCAATCTCATCTTTGTGATATCACTTACAGCACATCATTTGAGTTATACTTTCAGCAGTTTAACATTCCTAACTGTGATACATCTAGCAGTCTCTGGGTAGGGTATCTACTCCACATGCTTTGGTTGCCTATTTAGGCAAGACTGCTAGATGTTGTTCTCCGGTGCAGTTAGTTGGCTCATTTTCCTAATGTGGCATTAGGACGACATTTTAGAGTGTATGTGTGTGTGTGTGTACAAGTTATTAAAGGAACATGTTTTGAGCCATTTAATTGCAACATTAGTCAAGGACAAACCTGTTCTTCACATCAGCTTCTCTATGGCCAAGCATAGGAGTGTCAGCTGTAAGGACTAATGCCTTAAAGTCAGCCCTCTCAGCTCTTCGGACAAGCTGTGCAACTACATTCCTATCTTTCAAAACCTGAAACTCCACAAGTTGGGAGAAAAAATGATTAATATTGGAATTTAGGCATGTGAAATGATTTTTTGTTAGAGGGGTTACTTACATATAGCTGGAAGAAGCGAATTCCTGGTCCAGTTGAGGAAACCTCTTCAATACTTGAAGTAGCCATTGATGATAATGTCTAAGAAAAAGGAAAAAAGATAAAACCGTTGTTGTTTTTCTAAATAGATAAGCTACTGTGAAACAAATAAACCATGAAAGTAAATTTGAAATAAGAAATTAAGCAACTAAAACTAAGAAGATAATTATCTAATGCTCGGAGTAAGGGGAATTTCTGTGATTTGTGAGAAGAGAAGTAGATTGGGAAAGGGAAGAGAGTTTAGGTGGAAAATGAGAGAACTTCTGTGCAAATTTTCTATATCAATTTTCTTATTCAACGTCACTACTTATAACAAGCATGAGCAATTCAGTTGCTAAATAGGCCAAGTAAAACAAGACACTTGTCACGATACTATTTAGAGCTGAAATCCTTTAATTATGAGCTGGAAGGCAAGGCTCTCTCTTCTAGGGTTGCCAGAGTGCTATCCTCCAACACATATTCTAGCCATTATGTAAGGACTTGGTGTTGAGGAACTATATTGATCAATACCGACATTTCATCAGTAATGGCCAAAGTTTTATGAATGGCTTGAGGAGAGAAAAATGAAACATTTGATGAATTTTGGAAGCTGAGGGTAGCTTCAATATATAAAAGGAGGCCCTGATCATCCCCACGACCTAGGAAGGTCCATTAAAATGAAGCTTAATTTTTACAATATTTTCATTCTTAGTGAAAGTTGACAGTAAGCTCATAACTTTAACAACACATCACTTCTAATATGAAATTTTGCTTTTTTTCTTCTCTTGTATGCTTGAAATTTCGTAACAACATAGTCTCTTCATCTGGTTACATAGACTCCAACCGCTGCCTCTTTTGTTTCTGTTGACTCCAGCTTCTGCTTCTCTTGTTTCTATTGACTCCAGTTGTTGTCTCTCTTTGATATCGACTTCAAGCCGCATCCTTCTTTCTAGCTCGATGAGCATCTGATTCCAGCCCTACTTCCCCTTCTAGGGTGTTATCTCTCGCGGATGATGGAACTTCTTGATGGTTTATTAGTCTTTATGTTGTCTTCCGTGGTCTGTTATATTGTTCTTGTCTATGTCGTCTAGATGTTAGTTCTTTTTAATGTGTTTCCTTGCGTGTGTCCCACATTGGGGGGGGGGTGCAGTCGAACTCGGTTGACCCCACGTGATGGAATTGACCCCCACATGTTAGATATTTGTCAACGCGGTGGTATTTCCCACTCTCGCCTTAGTACCACATGGCCCACTAAGCTTTTGTCTGTGTTTTTTAGATGTAGCTCATTGCATCTCCGCTATTTCCTCATTTTATAGGTACATGTGCTCTGATACGAACTTTCTATGTGCATGTCACGTTATATGTTTAAATGTACACACTCGACCCCACATCTTTCGTTACCGTGTTTCTTCCACATATTTTTTGAGTGTAGATGATGTTGTCATACCACCGTGTGTTTGTGGTATTGATTGATGGAATCGTGTGTGTATTGCTCGTGTATTCTGTGTGCCCATATCGTCGCACCCTGAGCCACCACCGATGTCCATCCTTTCCCCTCTCTACCTCCATTACCTTTATCAACATACATTTTCAAGTTGTGGGTTTTACACTCCATCTTGAGAGGGAGTGTTGGAATTATCGCATTGAGTTAATATTGTATTTCATTCTATGTATTAGAGTCTTTAGGTATGTGATGTATGAATTTAGTCCTACATGGGCTATTTATGTTTTGTGAGTCTTTGCGGTCCTTTAAATAACCCTTTAAGGGAATAAGATATCCTCTCAATATTCGAATAGGGTCAACATGGCCTTACTTTTACTGTATTTGTTCCTGCGGTCAGTTGAATGTGATGATTTAAAGACAGTTGAGGAGGTAATTATGTAGGAGTAGCAAAAATATATTAAATTTTTCTAACGCTGTCTCAATTGTGCTTCTTGTGAACAAACTCTATAATAGTCAAGTAAAAATACTCAATAGTAGACATGCGTGCAAACCACATTAAGCAAGATGAGAAAATCATAGACATCATCTTATTGAAGTCCATAGTCAAATTGTAGAATTAGGGCTTCTCCTTTCTATTAACACATACATATATGTATATAATACCTCTACAACATCTCTAAACGCACACCACTTCTATATGCACACCACACCTCTAATACATGTCAACACTCCTCCTCAAGGTGGGCGAAAGATGTTAACTAAGTCCATCTTGTCACAATTCCTCATCATGTCATTTGAGCTGAGCCCCTTTGTCAAACAATCAACAGCTTGATCATTGGTGGTGACATAGCTAAGCTCCAAGAGTCCACTATCCAGTTTCTCTTTTATAAAGAACTTATCAATCTCGATATGCTTGGTCCTGTCATGGTGAACTGGATTGTTAGCGATGCTGATTGCTGTTTGACTATCACACTATAGCTTCATCTCGTCTCCTCGATCCAACTTCAGCTCCATTAGCATCCATTTCAACCAGAGGAGTTCAGCGACCCACAGAGCCATAGCCCTATACTCAGCTTCAGCCGTTGATCGGGCTACAACTGACTGCTTCTTGCTTCTCCATGAGATCAGGTTGCCTCCCACAAAGACGCAATAACCTGAGGTTGATCTCCTATCATCAACACAGCTTGCCCAATCTGAGTCGCAGAATCCTTCGATCTTTACATGTCCGTTCCGTCTAAAGAGTAGCCCTTTTCCTGGAGCAGATTTCACGTATCGAAGAATTTGGTACACAATATCCATGTGACCCTTCCTGGGATCGTGCATGTAACGACTCACCACGCTCACAACGAAGGAGATGTCTGGACGCGTGTGGCTCAGATAGATCAATCGCCTAATAAGTCTTTGATATCTCTCCCGATCAACTGGTTCCCCTACCTCAGCACTCACTTTCTCTTTAGTGTCGATAGGCGTTGCAGCTGGCTTGCATCCAAGCATTCCTACCTCAGTGAGGAGATCCGAGGCATACTTTCGTTGAGATAGAACAATTCCCTTCGCACCATATGCAATCTCTATCCCAAGAAAGTACTTAAGAGAACCCAAGTCCTTCACCTCGAACATCTTCCCCAAGTCATACTTAAGACGCGCAAATTTACTTCTCGTCATCTCCCGGAATGATCATGTCATCCACATACACAGCAAGTATGGTGATGTGATGTTTCTCATTATGTCTGAAAAACGCAGTGTGGTCGGCGTTGGTTTGCTGATATCCCATCTCGACCATGGTCCTTCTAAAGCGATCAAACCATGCACGAGGGGACTGTTTCAGTCCATACAGTGCCTTCTTCAACCTACACACTCTGCCTTCCATCATGGCTGTACCAAATCCAGGTGGGACCTCCATATATACTACCTCAGCAAGATCGTCATGCAGAAAAGCGTTTTTAACATCCAGTTGGTGCATCTTCCATCCACAATTGGCCGCCAGGCTGATTAGGGTTCGAACCGTACTCATCTTTGCAACAGGTGCAAACGTCTCATCATAATCAATACCGTGCGTCTGGCTGTACCCTTTCGCGACCAATCGAGCCTTGTAGCGCTCGATTTTGCCATCTGGGTTCTGCTTTACGGTAAAGACCCACTTGTACCCAATAACCCTCTTCCCCGTCGAGAGCTGTGCTAGTTCCCACATCTTATTCTTCTCCAGAGCACGCATCTCCTTCTTCATTGTTGCTTGCCAGTTGTGGTCGGCTTTAGTTACCTGCCAATTGTTAGGTACATTAATACTATCCAAGGATGCAATGAATGCTCCGTGAGAAGAAGAGATAGTGTCGTAGGAGACAAATGAGCAAGATCCCAACCATATCGATCAGGAGGATTACCCGCATTGCTGCGAGTGCTCCTTCTGACAGAAGTAGTCGGGGATGTGGGAGAGATAGACTCACCGTGAGGTGACAGTGGTTCAACTGGAGGTGCTTCCGGGATTGAGACGGGCATAGACGAGGGACTAGGCACTGTCGCTGTGGGTGCAGATACGAGGTCAAGAGTTCTCTTTTCTCTTCTCTGATATGTGACAAGCTCCCCTGAAGTTGTGGGTATCACACCTCTCACCTCCTCCTGCTCTCCATGCGTCCCTTGCTCCTCAACAGGTTTTCCACTGTCTTTGCTTAAATCTGTCACCAGGCTCTCCCATTCTCGCCCTCCATAACTGAGATTGGGTTTTTTAGGTCCGAGTAGAGTATCCTCATGTGGGTAGTACTGCTCGTGCTCTCGGAAGTGGACATCCATACTCACGAAACACTTTTTCTCGACTAGACTCCAACATACATATCCCTTCTGAGTACCAGAATACCTCACAAAGATGCATTTAATTGCCCTGACATCAAGTTTGTCAACGCTTGTCCTATTATCCTTCACAAAGCAGACGCACCAAAAAACCTTAAGTGGAAGCATACCTCCGTTATGCCCTTGCAGCTCCTGACACGGGGATCTCCACCTTAAGATCTTCGATGGCATTCTATTGATTAACTGTGCTGCCGTTAACACTGTATACCCCCATAAATGTTGGGGAACCTTCATGTGCAGCAGCATGCTTCTTGCCACCTCCATCAGATGTCTGTTCTTCCTCTCAGCAACGTCATTCTGTTCAGGAGTGTATAGGCAAGTGGTTTGGTGCAGTATCCCGTGAGATGATAAGTACTCTGCAAGGGTCTTATTGATATATTCCGTCCCATTATCCGAACTAAGTACCTTAAGTACTGCACCGTATTGAGTTTGGACGTGCTTGTGAAAATTCTGGAAACAAGTGGGGACCTGACTCTTAGATTTCATTAAATATACCCACGTGACACGAGAAGCACAGTCAATAAAGGTCACAAAGTATCTATAACCATTAGAGAAATTAACTGCACGCGGTCCCCAAACATCTGAATGCACAATATCAAACACAGAAGAGCTTTTATGACCAGAACTAGCATAAGAGTTTCTTGTAAGCTTGCCTAAGTCGCAAGCATCACACACAAGTTTACTTTTACATGCATTCTTAAAAATAAAAGGAAACAATCGTTCTAAAACACCAAAAGAAGAATGGCCTAATCGTCGATGGTGGAGCAGAAGTGCCTCCTCGATACTTTTCTCCAGGTTCCCTTCCTTTATCTTCTCCGTCGCAAATACAAGTGCAGTGTCCAATCCCTGCTGATCCAGGTACCACATCCCATCACGCCAGGTCCCAGTCCCAAGTATACGCCTCGTCCCTTTCTCCTGGAAGGTCACCTTGGGAATATCAAAGGAGACAGTACATTTTAGTTGGAGTATAATAGAGCTGATAGACAAGAGGCTAACAGGAAATGAGGGAGCATGCAAGACATTGGATAGTTTTACCGAACTTGTGCAATCGACCGTACCCTTACCAACCACTGGCTGAAAGGTCCCATCTGCTGTTTGAATGTCATCTGGAGATGCAAGGCGTGAGTAGGAAGTGAACTTCCCCGAGTCCCCGATCACATGTTGGGAAGCACCTGAGTCAACAATCCACTCCGTCGTTCCAGAAGGATGAGCATACATAACATGAGATGGCCCTTCAATGGTGTCTCCAGCTTACCTCCTCTTGAGACCCTCCATCTTGCTCATTAGACTCAGAAGAGTCTGCACCTCCTCAGTGTAAATAAAACCAGTCTTCTCATCACATCCACTAATGCCGAGATTGGCACGATAGCCACCTCTGCCACCACGACCCTGGCCATGTCCACGACCACCAAAATCCCCTTCCTTTGGTGGTCTGGGGCAAACATACAACAGATGACATGTCTCCCCGCAGTTGTAGCACTGTCGTGTTTCCTCTCGTAGTCTTGGAATACCCATGCCAGTAGCCGCTAGTGCGGACTTTACGGCAACGAAATCTCCCGTACCTGCCTGGAGTTTGAACCGGGTCTCCTCCTAAATCATGGCAGAGATAGCCTCTGGCAGAGTGGGGATCTTCGTACCTGACAGAAGTAAGGCTCTCCTCTGATCGAACCGTTCTTTTAACCCCTTCAAGAACCTCATGGTTCTCTCTTCTACTATAACCTTGGAAGTCTTACACTGTGGGTCACTGCAACACATACCACCAGAAGCATGGTCATAGTCCACCCATAGACGTTCTAACTCTGATGTGTTCTCCTGCACAGTCTTCTCCCCTTGAGCAGTGTCATCAATTTCTCCCTTCACCTGGAAGACTCTAAGAGTGTTCCCCACTCCATTATATGTACTTCGCAGCCTGTCCCAAACCTCCATGACTGTCTCCAGGCCATCAATTGTGGCAGCAATCGATGGGACAACCGAGCTGAGAAGCCACATGAACATCATCATGTGGGTTGATTCCCACTCATCTCCTGCAGTTGGGTTCTCTGGATTCTTCAACTCTCCTGTCAAGAAACCTCCAACCTTCTGCGCTGTAAGAGTCTTCCTCACACAGCGCGACCAACCCAGATAGGTGGTCGGTCCTTCAAGCTTCAGGTCAACCGGTGGAAGGTCCAACTTCACCGGTCGTGGTGATGAACCCAACAACTTCAACAAGGTAACCACCTCATCCGGATCTAACTTCTTGAGGACCTCCTCCATTCTTTCTTCGTCGGCAGTCTTCTACAATTCGTCGAGTATGGGTCTTCGTCGAGAGTTATAATTCCAATTCGTCGAGTAAGAGAGCCTTCGCCAAGAGCCTTCGCCGAGAGCCTTCAATTCGTCGAGTAAGAGAGCCTTCGTCGAGAGCCTTCACATCGGGTTCACCAATTTTCGTCGAGTATCGCACGAGTGGCTCCCTTCCCCGTCGTCGACGACCTCAATTCGTTGAGTGGCGATGGCTCGCTCCCCGTCACGATCGACGATCACCCGCTCTATCTCGACCGAGCGAAGTCTCCTTGCCCGTCGACGATGCCCCAGCGCTCGCTCTTTGCCCGTCGACGACGATGCTCCAGCGCTCTCCTTCCCCGTCGTCGACGAGTCTTCAGCGACGGGAGATCGTCAACGAGTCTTCAACGACGTGAGATCGTCAAGGACGGCGCGCTTCCCCCTCGCTCTGATACCATGTATAATTAGGGCTTCTCCTTTCTATTAACACATACATACATGTATATATACCTCTACAACATCTCTAAACGCACATCACTTATATACGCACACCACACCTCTAATACATGCCAACACAAATCTACATATTAGTAATAAGTCCCAAAATCTTCAACCAAAGAACACCACAATATCAACTTTCATGCATAAAAAGGGCAGACCGGTGCACAAAGCATCCCCGCGCAGCGAGGGTCCGAAGAAGGGTCCCACCACAATGGTGAAATGTAGTCAAACCTTACCCTGCATTTTTGCAAGAGGCTGCTTCCAGAACTCGAACTCCTGACCTTAAGGTCACGCGACAACACCTCAACCGGTGCGCCAAGACTCCCCTTCTAGCAGTGTTTGCCTACATATAATAATTAGTCAATGTTGGAAACATATTCCAACTGTGTTTTTGATACATATATGCACCAAAGTTTACTCATTTGGAAGATCCACCTCTCGTCAAGTGGAGATCCATAACCGAACGTCCTGAAGTATCTCGTGCTATCGTATAATGTACTAATGACATGTAATAATTAGTTATTAGTTATCCCCTCCTCATATAAAGAGGGTGAAGAGTCTTAGAGGGCATCTTGAGTCTAGTCTTGTAAGCTCTCCTTGGAAAGGAACATTTAGGGGTGAACCAGCTCTCAAGAGACTAACACGAGCATACCTCGCGATCGTATCTTATTTCTTAATTCTAGCGCGATCTATTTTCCAATGTGTATCGACTTGATCCGACCAACAACTTCCCACTGCTAAGCCCTAAGTCGCGGGAATTAATCGATTTAGCCCCTTCTTCTCAACGATTCATCGACATATCTTTACAAACATTATTTACTTGTGTGTACAATTCTCATTGGTCACGCATCTGTCCACGGAGTTCAAACAAATTTCCTACTAGAATCCATCAATTTTCTATTGCATGTCACATCATCGAGTTGCTTATGCCATTGGAGGTGAATCTGAGTAACAAGAGAATCAAATGTAAGTGGAATTTATGGAATTTGCAAAGAGAAATAGAGTAGAGAGAGCAAGAGAAAGTTTAGACGTGAAAATGAGAGAGAAATTTTAAGGCAAATTATATATATAATTTTTCTTATTCAATGTCACTACTATCAAATACCCCACTATAATGGGATAAAGGCTTGAGTGTTGTTGTTGTTGTAATGTGTTACGCCCCCAATCTTGGCACGCTTCTCGGGGCGTCAGTACGCTCGCAGGAAAAAGGAGACGGCAAGCAACAACGGGGCTGAACCAACTGGTTCAGCCCCCACTCACTAGGATCGGCCGGCCAGGGGCTGAACCAACCGGTTCAGTCCCATTTGGGAGGGGCCGGCCCCTCCTTGGCCCGGGTGTATTTATACTCGGGGGCTCTATTGGGGAGGCAAGTAGAGTAATTCACAGGTATTCTTCTCTCCTCCTCCTAACCCTAATTGCTTTCTCTCACTCTCTCTCTAGTTCTCCCCTCTCTTCTCGTAGTCCCCTAACAATTGGTATCAGAGGCTCGCTTCTCTGACATGGTCACCACACGCACGCAAGAAGAAACCAATCGGTTGGAAACCCTAGAAGAAAACTATGTTGGATTGACGGATTCGGTGGCAGCCATCGAGGAAAAAATGTTGGCGTCCACACAAAGGTTGGAGGAGCGGATCGACACCCGCATGGAAGAACTCAAGGTGTTATTGGCGCAAAACCTGAAGGGCAAGGCGATTCCGAATGAGGATCCGGGTGGAACTTCAAATCTACCGGCTGATCCATCTGGATTCGGCGGATCGGGATTTCGTGGGGGCGACGGAGCGGGATCGGCGGCATCGGGTCGCGCATGGGCGGGGTACGGTTGAATGGGCGCGATGGCAGCAAACCCGCACGGTGCGGGGACTGACGCAGACGGCAATGGCGAGTCGGGAGTTGGGCAGCCGCCGTGGAGATGGGTCGGCGAGGGCCCCAGAGGGCTCAGGCGAGCGCCTGGATGGCCGATTCCTCCTGTGGGGACGACGGAGGGTCTGCTGCCTCACCCGATCGGCGTCGGGCAGCCGAGGGGAGTCGGCACAGGCATGCAGTGGGGCGGCCACCCCCTCCCGACGGCGGGACTGTCCCGCCGGGAATTTCCGGGCATTCCTTTCGAGCCGGTGGAACAAAGGAGGCCAACGTGGTATGAACCGGAGGCCGGATGGCATGGTCCGGCCGCGCCGAGGGCATACATACCGCCAAAATTGACGTGCATGAATTTCCCCAGGTTCAACGGTGGTGACGCCTTGGAATGGCTGCAGAAGGCCGAGCTTTTTTTAGTTACCAGGAGATCCCAGAAGGGCAGTGGGTACAACTGACATCATTTCATCTGGAGGATGATGCCTTTCAGTGGTTGTAGTGGTTTCTGAGTGGAAAGGACTATGTGCCGTGAACTGACTTTGTGGATGGTTTTACCACCCGCTTTGGGCCATTGGAGTACGAGGATTTTGAGGCCCTCCTTTAGAAATTATGCCAGAAGAATACAGTGATGGAATACCGTACAGAGTTCGAGAAGTTGGCGAACCGAGTACATTGGGAAGAGAAAACCTTGCTCAGATGTTTTGTATTTGGTCTCAAGAACTACTTACGGGACGAGATTCAGTCATATATGCTTCGCAGTCTCAACCATGCCATCAGCCTAGCCCGCATTCAGGAAGAACGCTTCAACATGAAACGTTCCCGCAACACAGGGCGGACCACTACCACAGCAGGGGTGGTGAGGAAAGAACAACAGGTAACTGGCAAGTCGACTATCACACGGCTATCTTGGACCGAACTCCAAGCAAGGAAAGAGAAGGGTCGGTGCTTCAACTGTGATGAGAAGTTCACTCTCGGGCACAAATATCAGAAGATCCAAGTTTTCATGCTACACGAGGATATCGAGGATGAGGTTGTTCCAGAACCCGAACCAAACCTGACGGAGGATGTAGAGGCGATTGAGTTCGGGGTGTCCATACAGGCAGGAAAGATTCGACGCGAACGCGTGACGATATTGGTGGATAGTGGGAGCACTCACAACTTCATTCACCCCGAGGTGGCTCACCGGGTGGGGCATGTGATCGATCGTGGTGCTTCTTTTCAGGTTATGGTGGCAGATTGGAGCAAGCTACAGTGTGAGGGGGTGATGAAGGAGGTGGAACTCAGCATATAGGGATACACGGGACGAACTGATGTCTATCTTCTACCCATCAGAGGTTCAGACGTGGTGCTCGGGGTACACTGGATGCGACTGCTACGACGGGTAACCTTTGACTGGGATCACATGACGATGAAGTTTCTTCAGCAAGGGAAGCAGTTTTGTCTGGGAGGCCTCAAATCTGCTCCGGTGAAGGAGATTTCTATCCGAAGCCTGCAGCGACTTGAGGAGGAAGGGAACACGATGGTGGTACTCAATTCATCCCCGAGATCCTGGTCAAATGGAAGAACTTATCAGAAGCACACAATTCTTGGGTGGATCTGCTGGAGTTCAAGGAACTGTACCCGGACTACCACCTTAAGGACAAGTTGGTTCTTGATGGAGAGGGGAATGTTACGCCCCCAATCTCGGCACGCTTCTCGGGGCGTCAGTGCGCTCGTAGGTGAAGGAGACGGCAAGTAACAGCGGGGCTGAACCAACTGGTTCGGACCCCACTCACTAGGACCGGCTGGCCAGGGGATGAACCAACCGATTCAGTCCCATTTGGGAGGGGCCGGCCGGCCCCTCCTTGGCCCGGGTATATTTATACCCGGGGGCTCTATTGGGGAGGCAAGCAGAGTAATTCTCAGGTATTCTTCTCTCCTCCTCCTAACCCTAATTCTTTTCTCTCAGTCTCTCTCTCTAGTTCTCCCCTCTCTTCTCGTAACCCCCTAACATAATGTCACTACTATCAAATATAAGTTATTCAATTACGAACAGGCTAAGTAAAATAAACACTTCACTGATCTAATTAGAGTAGAAATCCTTTAAATGGGCTGGAAGGCAAGACTTCCTCTTGTAATTGGTTATGCCACCTTGATGACCAAATTGGGCTTTTGGATCGTCGACCCATTTGAATTAGTGGAGATTTTACATGACTACGGATTTTGCCTTTTCGCAACCCATTCATTGCAGCTGATTAGTTAGAAGTGTGACAACAATATTAACATGTAAGATAAACACAATGCAAAAGTTCACTTCAACATTTGTGCAACTATTGCCGTTTCAAAGCGGGTTTACCTCTGGAAGGAGATTGTTTAAATTTTATTGTCATATAATATTTTTTAAGCATTAGCAGAAGCTGGTTTACATCTCTTGAGGAGACTCATTGACAGCTATCAGGAAAGACAAAAATTTTTGCATATGATGTTTATCGATTTGGAGAAGGCTTATGATAGGGTTCCAAGAGAGGTCTTGTGGAGAGACTTAGAAAAGAAAGGTGTAAATGTATCATACATTGACGTAATCAAAGATATGTATACAAATTCAGTGACCAGGGTGAGGACATCTGGAGGATTAACATAGGAATTCCCTATCGTTGTTGGCTTACATCAAGGGTCAGCTTTAAGCCCTTATCTCTTTACCTTATCTTAGATGAGCTCACCGGACATATCCAACAAGCAATACCTTGGTGTTTATTATTTGCAGATGATATTGTTTTGGTCGATGAGACGCGCGAGGGTGTAAACGTGAAACTTGAATCTTGGAAAGACACTTTAGAAAAAAAGGGTTTTAGGTTGAGTAGGACAAAGACGGAGTATATAAAGCTTAAATTTAGTGGTGCAAGAAGGTCGGATGACTCCGTCATTAAATTGGGTGACCAAGATATTTCCCACAGTGAGTGCTTTAAATATTTGGGTTCGATAATTCAAAAAGATGGAGGTGTAGATAAAGATGTGATAAGGTTGGTTGAAGTGGAGAGACGCGCCTGGGATCTTATGTGATCGTAAAGTACCATTAAAACTTAAAGGCAAGTTTTACGGTACTGCAATTAGGCCAGCAATGCTCTACGGTTCTGAGTGTTGGGCAGTGAATGGTGTACATGAGCAAAAAATGGGAGTTGCGGATATGAGAATGCTTAGGTGGATGTGTGGTCACACGAGACTGGATAAAATTAGGAATGAATGTATCAGAAATAAGACAGGAGTGACGCCAATTGTAGAGAAGATGCGAGAAGCTCGTTTAAGATGGTTCGAACATGTGCATAGGAGACCAATAGAGGCACATGTTAGGCGTTGTGAGAGTTTAGTCACTAGACATGTTAAACGGGGGAGGGGTAGCCAAAAAAGACTTGGGATGAAACTATAAGGAAAGACATGATGTACTTAGGCATTAGTGAGACTATGATTCAAGATAGGGCGCAATGGCGACAAAGGATCCATATAGCCGACCCCACTATGGTGGGATAAAGGCTTGAGTGTTGTTGTTGTATTAGCAGAAGACTCCACACAACAAGAAAAATGAAAAATATAGAGGATCAGAATTTGAAAAGGGGTTGGCACTAATCCTAATCATAATGAAGGATTTGGCTCCAAGATTGACAAGAAAGATATGTTTGTGACTAATGTGCTAAAGCCGCATTGAAAATTGTAAATTTGGCTTCAACAACACATAAACATCGCCGCGACATATGAACCATGTAACTCAAGATTCAGCCAAACGTCCCAAACTTCAACAGCATAGCATTCATTACTTCATCAGAGGCATTAAAAAAATAAGTAAATAGGGGCGAACCATAATAGTGCCAGCTGCAGATGCTGCTCTATCTGTAGCGCACTCTCCTGCAAAACAAAAAGGTATATTTGTACTTGAAGGCAACTGATAGAAAATACTAAGTGAAATGACTCAAAAATCTTGCTAAAAATGAAATCCATTTTTTCACCTTCATGAGTTACAAGATCCATTAACTATTAAGAGCATAGTGCTGATTAATGTAAGGGAATGTTTGTTTCATAAACATTGTAATGTAATGTTATTTAAAGATGTCAGCATTTTTATCACTAGCGTCTTCTAATATTTTAATGTAATTATACATATATCTACTAAAACAAGGGAAACTACATGTCAGCAAAATTTAGAAACATCTAGAGATGTCAGTGACCCCTTAAAGATGAGTCATATATAATCACAACTTTGATCATCTAAGGCTCCGTTTGGTGCGACTTTTTTGCTCCGGTGAGTTTGGACAAAAACGCCACCGTCATAGAATGTATCTCTGGCATGACAACGGTTATGACCGCCAACAAGAAAAGAAAACTACTATTGTACATAAAAGTGGATGAAATTCCTTAGGTGAGGTACCATGTTCATGACCGTCACCGCCTAAATGTCTTTAGCTATAATAATAATACTAAAACAAACATCTGTATTTGACTGATAACACTAGCACATCTTAATAACAACATAAAAGAAGATATGCATGTCATTTACCTTCTGGGTGAGCCATTTTATGCATAGCAGATGGAGCGAGCATGATGGGCATAGAGATCTTGTGGCCCAGGATAGTGGTAGTCGTATCAATCCTTCTAACATCAGTAAGTATACGTGGGCGAAAACTAGTAAATTAAGTCAAGTTTCAGATTAGTCGTGTCAAAAGAATGCACGCTAATAAGAAACATGTAGCGCAATTTTGCTAGTCATATAGAAATTTCTTACATTGGAACCCAAATTTCTAAATGCAATAGTGCATCGATCAAGCATTATACACTAAATAAAGTAATCTAGCGCACACGATGTAAGCAACTGTAATGTATAAGTCATGTGTAAACAATTTAAAATTAAAATTTTGGATTGCAGTTCAGCACAAACTTGACTAAAAATCAAAAAATTATCAAAAGTTGAGTCGACGGGACTCAATGATTTGATCAGAGTTGACTTGAAATAGATTTTGAGTAGATTGGAAATTATTTTTCCTCTTTATTAAATAGATAAATAAACATTATATCATATGTTATATATAGAGATGGATTTAGGTTCCATCTTTCGATGTTATGATCTTCAAATGCAAAATTGAAACTATTCATTCTCTTGGGCTCTGTTTGGCACGGCGGCACACAGCGGTAGGGGTCAGTGAACGCTAAACCTCACCCAAGAAACTTCATTCACTTTTATGTTCAAAACTAGTTTTCTTTTCTTGGTAGCGGGCACAAACCGTTGTCATCCCAAACATACATTCTATGACGGCGGCGTTTTTTGTCCAAACCCACCAGAGCACAAACGCTCCGCCAAACGAAGCCTAGCATCTTTCCAGATTGATTGATCATCAATCAGATGCATCAAAATTTCTTGATGATTAATTTAGCAGCATAAGAATGTAATTACGATTTCAAATTGTGACATTCAAATGGTTCCATGTTCATGTGTAACACATCTAGCAAGACTTTGACTGATGAAGTATATGATTAAATTGATGGAATTAAACAGAAATTTACAGTCTCTAGAAAATACTTTATGATCAAGCCCTATTTGAAGAGTGGATCAAGAAAAGGAAGAGCATTCTGCTCTGACAGTGAAGGATCCCCAAAGCAGTCAGGCCAGAAATTAACTCACAGTATTCTGGAAAATGCTTCCCTGTTCTCTCTAAGAGTCCACTGATCGTCCGCACCAGAAGCGTAGTAGTCGAAAACCATCTTCGGCAGCTTCTCTTTGGCGGCGGCTTCGTACTCGGAAACGTTGGTGATCTTCATGCTTGTAGCTTGATCTCACAGACCACACTACCCTAAACAATCTGAAATCAGTAAAGACGCATAAGCATACGAACAGAAAAAACTAGCCACTCCAATCAGCTGAGCCTCGATCGGCATAAAGGAGATTTGGATACTGAAAGGAATAATCAAGGAGGGGGAGCAGATCGACGGATCCTGCGACTGCGAGGATGATGAAGAGCAGAGAAGAAGCGATCAAAGGGCCAATAATCGGAGGCGGCTTCGATGACAAACGACATTAAAAAACTATTTGCAGCCAACATGTCGTATTTTGCAAATCTATTATTTTATGCAGGCATAAATGACGTAACAGGGGATAGTTTAAAACTACATAATTAATAAAGGGCATTGTTAAAGGCAAACCAGAATTGGCTATTGGCAAATCAATTTCTACGAGTTATTACGCGTCTTTTGAAAATATGCTTTGTACATGCTTTTTTAGGAAAAGTGTTCAACACTAAAATTGTAGATCTCGTCGAGATCTACAACTTTCGTGTTGAACACTTTTCCTAAAAATGCACGCACAAGGCGTATTCTCCCCCTGATCTTAACTATAGTGATTTTTTGAAAATAACAAGAAAATAAGTCTTGTACATGCATTTTTAGGAAAAGTGTTCAACACGAAAATTGTAGATCTCGTCGAGATCTATAATTTTCGTGTTGAACACTTTTCCTAAAAAAACATGTACAAAGCGTATTTTCAAAAGGCGCGTAATTTTTAGGAAACTGTTCAACACGAAAGTTGTGAGATCTACAACTCTCGTGTTGAACACTTTTCCTAAAAATGCATGTACAAGGCGTATTTCCAAAAATTCGCTATAGTTACACCCAAATTTCAATCGGGGCGGCAATAAGTCTTGTGCGTGCATTTTTAGAAAAAGTATTCAACACGGAAGTTGTAGATTTCGACGAGATCTACAACTTTCGTGTTGAACACTTTTCCTAAACATGCATGTACAAAATGTATTTCCAAAAGCACGTATATAACTCATACAAATAAAGTGCAGATAGCCAAAACTGCTTTGCGGATAACAATCACCTAAATTATTTGACGCAAAAATTATAAAACATTTTTTTCCAGTTGTTAAAACATTTACGTCCACGTGATCATTGGCTTGATTGATCTCATCTGTTGGGATTTGTGACACCTCATCAATCCGTGTGCCTAAGCAATTCCTGATTTGAAGGAGACCTATATTTGGAAGAAAGTCTTTATTTCCATCCGAACCTAGATGGTAGCTTCTTTCTATTGTCTCTGTCTTCTTAGGCAGTTATTTATCTTCATCATATTTCCTTCCGTTTCTTCTCCATGCATGTTATTAATGTGAAAAATCCGTAGCCCAGGACGTGCACAACCACCAGAAGAAAAAACACCAGAATAATGCAGGAAATACTTGAAATCAAGGATATAAGTTCGCTACAACCACACAACAAAATAAACGGACATACACCGCGACATACACGGTTGTATGGTTCCGAATAAAATCCACAAGAACGAAAAACAGAAAATCTTCAAAAACGAAAAAACAGCTGAACCTTCGGAGCCTCCTACAGCCTTCACACCGCACTTTTTCAACAAACCAACTACACCACGACGTAGATCTCGTCGACGGCTACAAGATAGAACCAAGAAACGCTGAAAACGGAGGTCCGAGGCGATGGCGATCCTAGAGAGAAGTTCCTCTCTCTATACTCTCCTTTTCAGAAAAACTGCAACTTCCTAGTGGCCGGAAAATACTGTTCAGGCGGCCGCTTCTCGCCGGGAAGGGAGGAGATCCTCTTGCGATGATGGAGAACACTTCGGCGAAGGAGGAGAACAGAAAACTTCTTGTTGCGGCTAGGGTTGCGGGAGAGAATATTCACGCATAGAAGATGTAATTTATTTTGCTGCGGTAGAATATATTTATATATATAGGAATAGCAGTGCCAGCTGTCAGAATAAAACAGAAGAGGGAGATTCGCTGGATGCCATCTTCCGAATTGCATGAAAACCATCCGCCGAGTTCGACTAAACCCATCCTCCGAATTGCATGAAATACATTGGTCGAATAGAGCACTTCTGCCAAATGATAATAACCGAAAATTTTCAAATAATCGAACAATTTATATATATATATATAAAAACCTGTATCTTATTTTTACTTCAAAAAATTAACACTACCCCTTGAAGTGAAAATAAGATACCAGTCCGAGCAGCCCGCGAAGGCGTTCAAACGGCCCCTTAGACAGAGGCTTCGTGAAGATGTCGGCGACGTTGTCCTGACTCCGAACATACTCCACGGTAAGAGATCCACCGAGTACTTTCTCCCGAATAAAATAGTGCTCGATCTCGATATGCTTTGTCCGCGCGTGACAAACAGGGTTTGTAACAAGCTTCAGCGCACTTTCATTGTCGCCGCGGAGCAAAGTAGGATTCCGAACTATTTCATGAATATCCTCCACCAACCTCCGCAACCATATGCACTCTTGAGCCGCCAAGGATGACGCCTTGTACTCTGCCTCAGTGGTGGAGATAGACACCGAGTCCTGCTTCTTACTACACCACGATATCGCCGTCGAACCACACATAAAGACGTACCCTGACGTCGACTTCCGATCGTCAGTATCTCCTCCGTAGTCGGCATCCGTGAACCCATGTAGATTAAAACCGGTATCTCTTCCAAAGAACAACCCCATATCCGAGGTTGACTTGACATATTTCAAAATTCCCTTCGCCGCCTCCAGATGAGGCTTCCTAGGCTCCTGCATATAGCGACTCACTCGGCCAACTGCAAACGAGATATCCGGTCGAGTGATCGTCAAGTAGATCAAACTTCCTATCAGAGCCCGGAAAGGCTTAGGATCTGACAAGATCCTCCCTTCATCCCAACGAAGTTTCACTCCAACTTCAAGTGGAGTAGAGCAGCACTTTCCATCCGCCATGCTGAATCTCTCCACGATCCGCTCCGCATAGCCCCTCTGAGAAATCAGCACCTCACTCTTCTTCCTCTCCACTTCAATACCAAGGAAATGGTGAAGCTCCCACAAATCCTTCATTTCGAACCGGATTGATAGCTCCGCCCTAAGCATTGCCACCTCTCCGTCGTCATTCCCTGTCACGATCATATCGTCGACATACAACAGCACAAGTACATGAAGTTCACCCTTCTTCTTCACAAACAGACTCGAGTCGGAGTCCGACGCATAGTGCCCGCAAAACAACAAGTATTCTGCAATCTTTCCAAACCACGCTCGAGGCGCCTGCTTCAAACCATAAAGGGCCTTCTTCAACTTACAGACATACTCCGGATGTGACTTCGAAACATATCCGGGTGGTTGCTCCATAAAAATATCTTTGTCAATCTCGCCGTAAAGAAAGACGTTCTTCACGTCGAGTTGCCACAACTTCCAACCTTGGCACGCCGCCAACGCAATCACCACCCGCACCGAAGTCATCTTCGCCACCGGGCTGAATGTCACTGCCCCCCCCCCCCCCGGGTCCTGAGGGGGCTGCCCCCCCCCCCCCCCCCCCAACCCCACCAATGGGGCTGAACCGTTGGTTCAGCCCCCTGGCCGATTAATTAGAAGTGTGGGGCTGAACCGCCGGTTCAACCCTCTTGTTGCTTGTGCCCTCCTTCATACGACGATTGTAGTGTTGTCTGGAGAAACGACCCAAGGGGGGTTGTAACATTCCCTCCTTCAAAAATCAGTTTGTCCTCAAGATGAAAGTCCAGATAAAGCTCTTTGAATTCCATCATGTCGACCCAAGTGTTGTGTGTCGCGGTCATATGCTTCCATCGGACCAAGACTTCGGGACGGTATTCATTGCCCCGTTTCTTCCATTTAACCATCAGAACCTGTTCGGGCAGTGGCCGCAACTCGCCTGCTGTGGTGACCTCTGGTAACAGTGGGCTAGCTTGTACTTACTCGCCGATTTTCTGCTTGAGTGCAGACACATGGAAGGTCGGATGTATATGTGACCCTTCTGGTAAAGCTAAGGTGTAGGCCACGGGCCCTACCCGACGGATGATGCGGAAGGGGCCATAGTAGCGTGGCGCTAGCTTCTAATTCGTCCGACAGGCCACCGAGAGTTGCCGATAAGGCTGAAGCTTGAGGAAGACCTCATCGCCAACTGCAAATTCCCGCTCAGTGTGGTGCTTGTCTGTCTGGAGCTTCATACGATCTTGTGATGCGCGAAGGTTGTCCCGGAGTGTAGCCAAAGTACGATCGCGGCCCTGTAACGCCCGGTCCACTGCCGGCAATGGGGTACTACCTGGCTCATAACTGCTCAAAGAGGGAGGTGCACGGCCGTAGACTGCCTCGAAAGGAGTAATCTTGCTGGCGGAATGGTAAGCCGTATTGTAGCAGTACTCGGCCCAGTGTAACCATCGGGTCCACGTCCGAGGTTCGTCCATCACAAAGCATCAGAGGTAGGTCTCCACTCCGCGGTTGAGCACCTTTATCTGGCCATCTGTCTGGGGGTGATTTGCGGTGCTCATGCCAGAAAAGTGCCCTGTAGGCGGAACAACTCCTTCCAAAAATTACTCACAAACGTAGGGTCCCGGTCAGCAATGATGGCGGGCGGAATGCCATGAAGTCGGACGATTTCCCGCACAAACAGATCAGCTACAGACTCGCTGGTGTATGGACGACTCAATGCCAGAAAATGCTCATACTTAGAGAGTTTGTCCACCACAACCAAGATCATTGATTTGCCCTGCGACTTGGGCAATCCGTCAATAAAGTCCATAGAGACCGTGTCCCATATGTGTTGAGGTATCTCCAGGGGAGTGAGTAGGCCTGCTAGCGCCGTAGTCTCGTATTTCTGCCTCTGGCAGATGTCACACTGCTGAACGAACTGCTAAACATCTTGCCTGAGGCCCTTCCAAAAAACATTTGCCCGTAGGCGCTGGAGTGTCCGTAGTATGCCGGCATGTCCACCTGTGGGCGAAGAGTGAAACTCGTGGAGCATAACCGTCTTCCATGGAGAGGCTGACGGAATTACCACTCGGTCCTGGTAGTACAGCCGCCCATTCTTCAACTGGTAGCTAGGGATGGAAGATTCCCCTCTGGTTAGAGCCTCCACAATATCTCTGAGCTCGGCGTCCCGCATGATCTCTTCCTGGATCTCATCCAAAGAATCGACGAGGGGACCGAAAATCTGATGGAGAGTGCTCTCCGGCAATCTAGACAGTGCATCAGCCACCACATTCTCCTCGCCCTGCTTATACATGATCTCGTAGTCATACCCCAGTAATTTGGTGACCCACTTTTGTTGAAGAGGGGAGGCAACCCGTTGATCTAAGAAGTGTTTCAGGCTCTGGTGATTTGTTTGGATTTTGAAGTGCCGCCCAAGTAAATAAGGCCGCCACACTACCACAACATGGAGAATCGCCAACATCTCCTTCTCATATGTCGACAACCCAAGAGTACGGGGTGCCAACGCTCGACTGTAGAAGGCTAGAGGTCGGCCTTCTTGCATCAAAACTGCCCCGATGCCTACCCCGGAAGCATCTGTCTCTACCACAAACTCTTTGTCAAAATCCGAAAGTGCGAGAACTGGAGTGGTCGTCATGGCCCCTTTTAGAGCCTGGAAAGACGTTTTCGCATCCTCCTGCCACGGAAATGCATCCTTCTGTAAGAATTGTGTCAAAGGTCGTGTGATCTTCCCATAGTCCTTTACAAACAGTCTGTAGTAACCTGTGAGGCCAAGGAACCCTCTGAGTGCTCGGACCGTCTGTGGTCGTGGCCATGTCACCATACTCTCGATCTTTCTGGGGTCGGCCTTAACGCCGTGCACGGAGACCAGGTGACCCAAATACTCCACCTCTGGTTACCCAAATGAGCACTTCGACTGCTTGGCGTAGAGTTGATACTGACGGAGGATGGTGAACTCTTGCTCCACATGAGCCAAATGCTCCTCCCAGTTGGTGTTGTATATGAGGATATCGTTGAAGAAGATCAACATGGACCGTCGAAGTAGGGGTCGAAAGATCACATTCATCACTGCCTGGAAAGTAGACGGGGCGTTCGTGAGGCCAAAGGGCATCACAAGGAACTCGTAGTGCCCATCATGCGTCCGAAATGCCGTCTTGGGATGTCCTCCTCGTGCATGCGGATCTGGTGATAGTCGGACCGCAAGTCCAGCTTGGTGAACAATGAAACGCCGTGCAATTCGTCTAACAGTTCTTCGATCACAGGAATGGGAAACTTGTCCTTGAAGGTTGAACTGTTCAGGCTCCGGTAATCAACACAAAATCTCCAAGACACGTCCTTCTTCACCAAAATGATGAGAGAAGAAAACGAGCTAGTACTGGGACGTATGATCCCTGCTGTAAGCATCTCCTTGACGTTGTGTTCAATCTCGGCCTTCTGTGTGCGGGTATCGATATGGCATGATGTTCGTCGGCTCTGCTCCTGCCTTCAACTGAATCTGGTGATCTCGGAACCGCGGTGCGGCAGTGTACGTGGCTCCTGGAACAAGTCAGAATACTGATCCAACAGAGCACGCATCTGGGCTGGAATCTCCGTCGGAACAGTAGGATCCGCTCTAATCTCCATGACAACGGCCATCATAGTGTCCTGTTCCCCTAGCCGTTCCAAGCTGCAGAGTGATATCTCCTTCACTTGAGACGACTTGAGGCCTCCCAAGCAATACTCCTTCCCACCCTGGATGAACTCCATAGCCATCTGATCCCAGTCAAAAGTTACCCGTCTCAGCTGTCGCAGCCAATGTGCTCCCAACACCATGTCCGAACCTCAGATCGGCAATAAGTAAACATCAGTATGCCCGGTGTACCCCTGTATCCGAAGCTCCACCCCTTTCATCACCCCTTCACACTACAATTTACTTCCATCCGCTACCATGGCGTGGAAGGCCGCGCCTCGATCTATGTCGTACCCTGTCTTCTGAGCCACTGCGGGATGGATGAAGTTGTGAGTGCTCCCGTTGTCTACCAAGATCGTCACCTTCTCCCGGCCAACCCTTCCTGCCATCTGCATAGTAAGGGGGGTGCTACACCCCTCCATCGCCTGTAGAGAGACCCCGAACTCTGTCAAGTCTAATTCCTCCTCCAGGTCGGCCTCGGTCGAATCCTCCTCCTCGGCCTCGTCACGTAACATGAAAACTTGCACCTTCTGGCATTTGTGTCCCGGGCCGTATTTCTCATCACAGTTAAAACATAGGCCCTTCTCCTTCCGAGCCTGCAACTCTGGCCATGTCAATCTAGTAACGGTGGGCCGGCCAGCTGTCAGGGTATCCCGCCGTACTGGATCTAGTGTCACGGGCGCTCGGGTGGTGGTGCGACTCCGTTGTCGATTGAATCACTCATCTTGTATCCTTGAAAGGTTGATGGCGTGGCTGAGGTTGCGTGGCATGTAAGCATCGACCTCATCCCTCAAGTGCTCCTTTAAGCCGGACACAAAGCAGCTCAGTAAGATTTTCTCTTCCCAGGTGACCCGGTTGGCCAGTCTTTTAAACTCCGTCCTGTACTCCATCACTGTCCCCCGTTGCCGCAACTTCTGCAGAGTGGCCTCGACATCCTCATACTCTAGAGGCCCAAAGCGGGTCGAAAAGGCTTCGACAAACTCCGTCCAAGGAGCATAAATGCGGCCTCGTTGGAACCACTTGGTCCACAGGTAGGCGTCGTCTTCCATATGGAAGGCCGCCAACTGTACCCACTGGTTCTCTAGAATCTCCTGATAATTGAAGAAGAGCTCCGCTTTCTGTATCCATTCCAAGGCATCGCCTCCGTGGAATTTTGGAAAATTCATGCGGGTGCGTTTGGGTTGCATGTATGGCTCAGTGATTTGCCTGTCCAAATCCTCCTTGGTCTGGGCGACGGCCCTCTGCTGCACCCCTGGTTGATTGGGAAGACCTGGTGGTGTCGGGAAGTACATTCCCGCCTGCCCCGCTGGTGGAAGGGGTCGCCCTCGCTCGTTGTCGAAGCCCATTTGTTGTCCTACTCCCACGTAATTGGTCATATGGGGCATGTCCTGTCCCTGGGTGCCCGTTCCATACCCTGGAGGAGGGCCAAAAGCTGGTGGTAGAGGTAGGATTCACGCCACCCCGCCGATTGGCACCCCCGATTCTCCAGTAGGCCGAAAATAGCCGGAAGGCTGTTCCAGGGGTCGACCGTGTGCTCCCATAGCTTGTCCGGTCCCATTCCAGGCTGGCGGCATGTTTCCCGCACTTTGCATGCCGCTGGTTACTTCCAGCGGTCTCCATCCTCCCTGTCGGCCACCGTAGGCGTCGGTTCTTCCTCTCGAGTGTGCGTCGGTGTCCCACGCTGAGTCCAGCGGCTCCTCCGCGCACCGCAGATGCAATCCCGAGTGCATAGCGGGATCGGCAACCAGGTCGGCCGAACGTCCTGATCCGCTGAAACCCCTGCTGATTAGGGTTCCACTGTGCATTTGTCGTTGGATTCCGTCGTTTCCTGTCGAAGGAAGTTGCGTCGGCGGTTGATCGGATGCTTCCGCCTCTGAACCCTCGTTGATCGCCGCCTTCCCTTTCAGACTTTGAACGAGGAGGGTTTTAAGTTCCTCCATGCGGGCATCCAAACGTTCTTTGAGTTGTTCCATGTTTTTCTTAATCCGTTCTTCGAGTTGTTCTGTGTTTTTCTTAATCCGTTCTTCGATGGCGGCGACGGTATCTGTCAATCCGACGTAATTTTCTTCTAAAGAGACTAAGCGTGCGAGTTCGACTTCGGAGCGAGTAGAGACCATGGTCGCAGAAGCGGTGCTCTGATACCAAATGTTATGAAGGCTAATGGAATAAGAGAGAATAGAGGCTAGAGGGAGAAGAATTAGGGTTTGAGAGGAGATGAGGGAAAATATCTTGACAATAATGATTTGAATAGCCCTCCTCATGAAGGGGACCGGGTTATATAATCACCCGGGTCGTGAGCCCCCCCCCCCCCCCCCCCCCCCCCCCCCCCCCACCCCCCCACACCCACCCACACACACAATGGGGATGAACCGTTGGTTCAGCCCCTTGGCCGATTAATTATAAGTGTGGGGCTGAACCGCCGGTTCAGCCCTCTTGTTGCTTGTGCCCTCCTTCATACGGCGACTGTAGTGTTGCCTGGAGAAACGACCCAGGGGGGGGCGTAACAATCGTAAAGTACCATTAAAACTTAAAGGCAAGTTTTACCGTACTGCAATTAGGCCAGCAATGCTCTACGGTTCTGAGTGTTGGGCAGTGAATGGTGTACATGAGCAAAAAATGGGAGTTGCGGAGATGAGAATGCTTAGGTGGATGTGTGGTCACACAAGACTAGATAAAATTAGGAATGGATGTATCAGGGATAAGACAGGAGTGACGCCAATTGTAGAAAAGATGTGAGAAGCTCGTTTAAGATGATTCGAACATGTACATAGGAGACCATTAGAGGCACCTGTTAGGTGTTGTAAGAGTTTAGTCACTAGACATGTTAAACGGGGGAGGGGTAGACCAAAAAAGACTTGGAATGAAACTATAAGGAAAGACATGATATACTTAGGCATTAGTGAGACTATGATTCAAGATAGGGCGCAATGACGACAAAGGATCCATATAGCCGACCCCACTATGGTGGGATAAAGGCTTGAGTGTTGTTGTTGTATTAGCAGAAGACTCCACACAACAAGAAAAATGAAAAATATAGAGGATCAGAATTTGAAAAGGGGTTGGCACTAATCCTAATCATAATGAAGGATTTGGCTCCAAGATTGACAAGAAAGATATGTTTGTGACTAATGTGCTAAAGCCGCATTGAAAATTGTAAATTTGGCTTCAACAACACATAAACATCGCTTCGACATATGAACCATGTAACTCAAGATTCAGCCAAACGTCCCAAACTTCAACAGCATAACATTCATTACGTCATCAGAGGCATTAAAAAAATAAGTAAATAGGGGCGAACCATAATAGTGCCAGCTGCAGATGCTGCTCTATCTGTAGCGCACTCTCCTGCAAAACAAAAAGGTATATTTGTACTTGAAGGCAACTGATAGAAAATACTAAGTGAAATGACTCAAAAATCTTGCTAAAAATGAAATCCATTTTTTCACCTTCATGAGTTACAAGATCCATTAACTATTAAGAGCATAGTGCTGATTAATGTAAGGGAATGTTTGTTTCATAAACATTGTAATGTAATGTTATTTAAAGATGTCAGCATTTTTATCACTAGCGTCTTCTAATATTTTAATGTAATTATACATATATCTACTAAAACAAGGGAAACTACATGTCAGCAAAATTTAGAAACATCTAGAGATGTCAGTGACCCCTTAAAGATGAGTAATATATAATCACAACTTGGATCATCGAAGGCTCCGTTTGGTGCGACTTTTTTGCTCCGGTGAGTTTGGACAAAAACGCCACCGTCATAGAATGTATGTCTGGCATGACAACGGTTATGACCGCCACCAAGAAAAGAAAACTAGTATTGTCATAAAAGTGGATGAAATTCCTTAGGTGAGGTCGGATGTTCATGAACGACGGACGGTTCATAACCACCATGCTCATGACCGTCACCGCTCCGCCAAACAGAGCCTAAATGTCTTTAGATATAATAATAATACTAAAACAAACATCTGTATTTGACTGATAACACTAACACATCTTAATAACAACAATATCTTAACAAAAAAAGTAGCATATGAATAACAAAGAACAAAACAGACCCCATTTAAAGAAGGTATTTGTTATTGAACTTCCAAAATAGGTCATGGGTCTACAAAGCTAACTATAGAACCTATGAGAATGGCTGAAACACAAGTACTCGCATACATAAAAGAAGATATGCATGTCATTTACCTTCTGGGTGAGCCATTTTATGCATAGCAGATGGAGCGAGCATGATGGGCATAGAGATCTTGTGGCCCAGGATAGTGGTAGTCGTATCAATCCTTTTAACATCAGTAAGTATACGTGGGCGAAAACTAGTAAATTAAGTCAAGTTTCAGATTAGTCGTGTCAAAAGAATGCACGCTAATAAGAAACATGTAGCGCGATTTTGCTAGTAATATCAAAATTTCTTACATTGGAACCCAAATTTCTAAATGCAATAGTGCAACAAGCATTATACACTAAATAAAGTAATCTAGTGCACATGATATAAGCAATTGCAATGTATAAGTCATGTGTAAACAATTAAAAATTAAAAATTTGGATTGCAGTTCAGCACAAACATGACTAAAAATAAAAAATTTATCAAGAGTTGAGTAAATGGGACTCAATGATTTGAACAGAGTTGACTTGAAATAGATTTTGAGTAGAATGGAAATTATTTTTCCTCTTTATTAAATAGATAAATAAACATTATATCATATGTTATATATAGAGATGGATTTAGGTTCCATCCTTGGATGTTATGATCTTCAAATGCAAAATTGAAACTATCCATTCTCTTCGGATCTGTTTGGCACGGCGGTAGGGTTCGTGAACGCTAAACCTCGCCTAAGAAACTTCATTCACTTTTATGTTCAAAACTAGTTTTCTTTTCTTGGCAGCGGGCACAAACCGTTGTCATCCCAAACATACATTCTATGACGGTGGCGTTTTTTGTCCAAACCCACCAGAGCACAAACGCTCCGCCAAACGGAGCCTAGCATCTTTCCAGATTGATTGATCATCAATCAGATGCATCAAAATTTCTTGATGATTAATTTAGCAGCATAAGAATGTAATTACGATTTCAAATTGTGACATTCAAATGGTTCCATGTTCATGTGTAACACATCTAGCAAGACTTTTGATGGGGGCTCGTATAACGGACTCTTATTTATAAGCCGCAATGACAGCAGATATTTCCAAAAGCGCTCCCCCCACCAGTTTGGCAGGGGATCCAGGGAAATAAAGCCAGAGTTGCCATACGGAGCCACGCCGAGAATGGCAACGGGACCGCCTCCCATCTTGAAGCCGTCCCGCGCAACCGCGCCACCTCACGGGGCGCGGCCGAGCCGCACGCCCGCAAGGGGTGCGGCCGAACCCGGGGTGCGGCCTCGCCGCCGCACCCCCATGGGATGCGGCCCGGCCACACCCCCCTCGGGTGGGGTGCGGCCTTGCCGCACCGCCCTAGGGGTGGGGTGCGGCCTTGCCGCACCCCCCTTGGGAGGGGTGCGGCCCGGCCGCACCCCACCTCGGGTGGCCGCACCCCCCTTGGGGTGCGGCCTTGCCGCACCCCCCTCGGGTGGGGTGCGGCCTTGCCGCACCCCCCTTTGGAGGGGTGCGGCCCGGCCGCACCCCCCTCAGGTGGGGTGCGGCCTGGCCGCACCCCCCTTGGGGTGCGGCCTGGCCGCACCCCCCCCCCCTTGGGTGTGGCTTGCCGCACCCCCCTTGGGTGCGGCCTGGCCGCGTCTCCCGGGAGTGCGTCTCGTTCGCCTTCCCTCTCTGCGGAGGAGGGTGACCGTTTCCTCCCCCTCCTTCCCCCCTTTCTGACAGGGGGACTCACGGGACGCCTTTTCGGGCAAGCTCCTCGCCAGGAACGACGGACCCCGTTTTCCTTCTCGGATCGCGACCAATCGCCTCTCCGTTCGCTCAGAATGCTCCCGCGCTCAGAACGCCTCTCCGTTCGCTCAGAACGCCCACGTGCTCATTACACGCTCAGAGCGCTCCCTCGCTCGTTGCGCGCTCAGAACGCTTCTGAGCGCGCACTTCTCACTTTCCGTCTTTCTGACTTCTCACTTTCTGTCTTTCTGAGTTCTCACTTTCTGTCTTCCTGACTTCTCACATTTTGTCTTTCAGGCGTCTCACTTTTCAGGAACGACCAGTCGCCTTTTTCGCCTCCAACAGAGCTGCCCAAACTGCCCGAGCCGCCCAAGCTGCCCGAAGGGCAAGGTGGTCATTTACGAAAAATGGCGATCCGTGTGCCCAAAACCGGAAAATATGATTCGTCCACCAAACATTTATGGAAACTGCCAACGACAAGATTACCAGACTACCCCCGGCCAAAGCTATAAAAAGGGCCCTGGGGCTTCATTTGAAGGGACCTTGACTTCTGGACCTGGGAGAGCTCCTTGCAGACTTTTGCGGAATTCTCCTTCGGAGCTTGAAGATTTCCTTTCCGGACTTGAAGATTTCCTTCATCCCGAAAGGCGACGCAGCAGCTCACTTTTGTTCCCCGGAGCAGCTCACTTTTGTTCCCCGGAGCAGCTCACTTTTGTTCTCCACCTTTCTCAGAAGGAGAAAAGGACTTAGTTTTTTCCAAGAGGCGGCCTGTCGCCTTCGGATCTCTCTATCTCTCTACTACTGTAACGAGTTGCGGCCTGTCGCACTCGAGTTCTAAGTCTCACTTTGTAACCCCCCTGAAGATAATGGAATTTGGTCGGCACAGCTCCGACCACGTGGTTTTTTACCCTTTCCGGGTTTTCCACGCTAAAAAGTCCCAGTGCAATCAACGAATCTCTAATTGACTGTTTGCGCGCTTAGTTCGCTCACGAGCTAAGGTGGTTCAAGTGAACCGGTCTACCAAGAGCCCTAAGCGTTCCGGGTTTCTGCCCTAACCGGCTTTTCACCCGGGCGCCGGGTTTCTGCCCGAGCGCGCATTTTTTCGCCCGGGCACTCGTTTTTCGATCGGGCGCTCGTTTTTCCCCCGGGCGCTCGTTTTTCCCCCGGGCGCGCGTTTTCCCCCAGGCGCGCGTTTTTCGTCTGGCGCGCGTTTTCCGCACGGGAGCACATTTTTCACCGGGCACGCAATTTTTCGCTCGGGCGCATGTTTTTTTTGCACGGGCACGCATTTTGTGGTATAAGCGGGCATTTTTTGCCCAGGCGCGCTTCTTTCCTAGTCGTGCATTTTTCGCTCGAGCACGCGTATTTTGCCTAGACGTGCGTATTTTGCCCGATCCCCAGTTTTTCGCCCGGGCGCATATATTGTTGTCTGGGCGTTTTTTTCTTCTGGGCGTGCAGTTTTTCGCCCGGGTGCCTGTTTTTCGTCGGGTGAGTGTTTTTCGCCAGGGTGCGTATTTTTTGCACGGGTGCGCGTTTTTCGCCCGGGCGTGTTGTTTGTCGCCCGGGCGCGCTTTTTGTCTCCTAGGCGCCCGTTTTTCTCCCGGGCGCCCATTTTTCTCCGGCGCGTGTTTTGTCGCCCGGGCGCGCATTTTTCGCCCTGACGCGCATATTGGTTTTTGCCTGGGTGTGCATTTTGTGCCCGGCGAACGCTGAAATTTGAATTAGATCAATTCCAATTCTGAATATCGAATCCTAATATCGAATCTCAATATCAAATTCCAATTCTATCCAAACGAACGAGCCTAAAAGATTAAAAAAGTATGAAATAATTAAGACAAAGGTCTGAGCAGAAAGACTTTTGATATTAAATTAAGGCTCCGTTTGGCGTGATGTTTTTGCTTCAATGTGTTTGAACATAAATGGCACTGTCATAGAACGTATGTTTGACAAGACAACTGTCATGACCGCAATCAAGAAAAGGAAATTAGTTTTGAACATAAAAGTGAATGAAGTTTCTTAGGTGAGGTCGTTCACGAATGATGGTTCATAACCATTGCGTTCACGACCGCTACCGCGGTGCTGAGCCTATAAGTGTGGCGGAAATGAAACTGTTAAAGCGTAACAAAAATAATATTAAAAAAAAAAACTAAGGACTTAGGTTGCGTTTGGCACGGCTTATCGTGACTTATTTGATGTTGAGGTTGGACAAAAACGTCATTGTCATTGAATGTATGTTTTGTATGACAAATGTTACTACCGCTACCAAAAAATAAACTAGTTTGGGGCATAAGATTTTGGTGTGACAATGACATTTTTGTCCAACCTCACCGCAGCAAATAAGTCCACGATAAGCCACGCCAAACGCAGCCTTAATATATTAGAAAAACATGGGAAGTGACGAGATAATAAAAAATAAAGCTAAATAGCTGCATCCACTGCAACAAAGCTTAGAAAATAAACTAATTTGGATGGTAGATAGATCAAGCCAAATTAAATGAGAATTCATAAAATAAACTAAAAATTAAATGAGAATTCATAAAATAAACTCAAAATTATTGGGATAAGACTAATGACGATGATGAGAACAAAATTAAAAAAATAAATCCATAGAACAAATAGCTACTCAATATCCATTCGAACACTTCATGATCCGCAATCAAGTATGGAGAGCTAACTCATCAAACTTGCTCTTTGAAGAAGAAAAAAGCTCGTTGGGGTTCGTTCGGATGTAGGAAATTGGCATTCAGTCCAATTCCATATATGCTGGAATTGACATGGAGTTGAATTTCAATTTTGTTGTTCGGCTGCAAGATAAAATTCGATCATGACAATTGAAATTGATCAATTTTGTAATCGGTCGAGGGAGCAGATCACGAAACAGTGGTGGTGTTGGGAGCAAAAATCACCGAATGAGGTAAAAATTGAAGTCGGAGGGTATTAGGTTTATTTGAAATCAGTTGGAATTGGACACAATTCCAACTGAATTCATCACATTGGCTATACTTATTCCCAAATTCAATACCTGAAAGCTAATTCAAACAACTAATTAGCATAATTTCAGCTATTTCAAATAGAAATGCAAAGCAAGAACAAATATTATACAATAGAGGCATATGACTCAATAAGAATGTATCCCACATCACTTATATTTTTCTCAAGTGTCTATAATTCCCTGAATCCCTCTACACCAATATTTACTTACTGCCACATGAAAGTGATACAAGTACGCGAAACAGCCTCGCGGGGAAACAGGTGATCTTTAGGTTACTTTAGGGAAATGCTTAGTTCTTCAAGTCATAGCCCAAAGGAAGTCTCTCCGACCAATGAGTTAATGGCATGTGGCATGTGCATCTATCCAATGATCTGGAGACTGCTGTGAGCTTGTTTTTGAAGAACTCAGCATTGCTAATTATTTATAGCCTTGAAATGGTAGTGCGGGCATCGGATTCGGTGATGATATGTTTGCGCGTGATTTCGTTGAGGGAAGTGCAGCCGCTCAAAGCCATGGACAGCTCGAACTCGTCTCTGAGCATCTGCAGCACTTTTCGAACACCGAGCTCTCCCTCCGCAGCCAACGAGAATACCACGGGCCTTCCAATCTGAGATTGTAGATTAAAATTATGTATAACAAATGCGAAAGTTGCAAAGTTACAATGTTTGCAGATTCAAAATTGATAATATCATTGTTTCAAGGCTTTGTTCACTAACTTCAAGCAAAAAAATGAGCAACCAGAACTTAGGCGGCAGAAAACATTTTAAATAAACATGAAGGATGCATTTTAGTTGACTCAGGAGGCACTTACAAACACACCAGAGGCTCCCAGAGCCAGCGCTTTGAAGACATCAGTTCCACGGCGAACACCGCCATCCAAGAACACGGGAATTCGGCCCTGTGCAGCCTTCACGACCTGAATTTTTCATACAAAAATGGGTCAAACCGAAGCAATATGACGCAGTCTGACGTCTGATTGCTGACAATGTAGATATATGGGAATTATTTACTTAGTTGAGTTTTAAATTTATCAGGAATTAGTAATATTCTATATTTGACTCCCATTTTCATGAAGGTGGTCCTCTAAATGGCCTTGGGAATAGTTTGTGGCTTCTATTATCATGTCTTTTCTATAAAAAAAAGAATGAAATGTTTAAGTAATGATTCTATGTGATTTCAGTCCCTTGTGGATGATTGAGAATTCACATTTTTTTGTTTGTGCTTTGAGGATTCATCACTGCCTTGAGCATTCAACATGAACAAGTGGAAGATTTCTGGTCTTCCTATCCTTAGTTTTTCACAATTTTGTTGTGTACTACCTCTAGCCACGATATTTCATCGGTAATAACTTCTTGCATTGTGAAAGTTGAGAATTTTGTCCCACTAAGAAATGATCGTTAGTCTTGTGCACTTAATATAAGTCGTGTGCCCTTCCTACTATAGCCAATAGGTTTTAATATAAGTCGTATGCCCTTCCTACTATAGCCAATAGGTTTTAATATAGGTCGTGTGCCCTTCCTACTATAGCTAATAGGTTTTAGGGTGAATGTTTAGGTTCTAACGTATTATCAGAGCAAGTGGTTACATTCTACGGCTCACGCCCACGTCATCCAACTAAAAAAATCACGTGTTCGAGGCCAAAGATAATGTGCATGATGGGGGTGTTTAGAAAATTCAATGCCAAAAAGAGAAACTCATGTAGCCTTGTACGCTAAATATAAACCTTTGGGCACTCCACCTAACAAATTGGTTATAGGATGAATGCCTAAGTTCTAAGAGTGAACAACAACAGAATGTGATAAACCAAAAAATTTCTTGATGCTGAAGATAAATAGGTTTTTATTTTTATTTTTTGCATCTAAACATATAGAAGATGATGAAAGTAAAAGGATCGAGATAGGAGACTACTTCTTCGAGAGCAGTGATGGTTGCCGGAACATAATCGAGTTGGCGTGCTCCATGGTTCGACACAATAATACCAGCGGCTCCGTTTTGGACGGCTAGCCTTGCTGCATCACAGGAGTTGAAGACCGTGTTATGCTGACTAATGTTTAGGGTACAAAACTATAATACGAAATTGAAGTGAAGTGGGGCAAAAAAAAAGTCAAATTCCTCACCATCTTCACCAGTTAGAACTCCTTTAACCAGAATTGGCAATGAAGTGATTGATTGCAACCACTTCACATCCTGCCAAAAAGCAAGCAAGAGTTTTAGTACCAAAACTTGTAGACTAACTTGATGAATAAAAAGAAAATCATAAACATGATTACATTTTCAAATAAATAAATGAATATAGATGTTGTTTACCCACAGAATCATGCTGATGAATCCATGAATTTTCTGGTTTTCTAATCTCCTTAAAAGTTGTAATATCATAAGTTGTAATACCCACTCGCCGCTAGGAGCATAATAGTTTCAGTTTAAGTTGTAAACATCACCATCAACATCATTATCGTTGGCTTTGTTATACCAACAATTTGGGGATGACTTTGTTATTTATGTCTTGAATTCTATCCCATCTAGAGATTCCCAGAGTATGACATTCAGAGATGACATTCAGAGGATCAACAAATCGCGCCCTCACATCAGAAGCTACTACGCAGAGTTTTATATTCTTCCATGTAGTGAAACAGTGTTTTGTTGCCTGTAGATGCATCCAATCTTGGAGTGAACCACATAAATCTTGTGTTATTATGTATTTGTTTGTTTACTATTTTTGCTCGATTTCGAAATAGGCTTTATGAATTCTCATTTTTTTTCTTTGTTCTTGCTAAGAAGTTAGGGGTAGATAAACATATTCTTCGCAAATCATTTGGAACATCTTTTATCCATGTCACCTTAGGTATAACCCTTCTCCTTCCTAATCTGCTGGACAGTTTTTTCCACAACTTGTTATACAGGTTCAAATAACTCAACAATATCTTCAATTACATTATATTTAATATAAATGAAACTCCATTTATTCCTTAAATATAACCGTGCCTTAATCCAGCATTTCTTATTTTTCCACACAAACATCTTAACATTCTCATTTTCTTCATGTTGATCAACACAACTATCAACGACTTTGTGTCCAATCTTTGGAGTTTAAATTGTAAGCAGTTGTGCGTAATAACATAATGGGCAATTTGGCGATTGTGACAAAATTTTAATGCAAAGGTAAATTATTGAAAAGAGCATGATCATACCTTCCAGCTTAGAGACCGGTCAATTTGACCAGCAACATATGATGCTAGGCCAGAGTCATTTGCCTGTGGAAAGTTACAAGGTTATGAGAAAAATATTTTACATGTAAACAGAGCATTTGATTTCATATATGAGTACCACCTTATCCATCTTGCCAAGGTTCAAGCCCTCAAAGTTCTTGAGGGTCAAGAATGGAGGCAATGTAAACCTACATGACAATGTGTTATGATCTTAAATAGAATAGAATTTTATAGAGAACCATGCACTAATTTCTACAAACTCGACATGAATATAAATGAGAAGACCATTTGCATGAATAATCTATGTCGCTCAAAGAACACCAAATCAAAAAAAAAAAAAAAGCATGCTTCATCCAAAAAATGGATATAATAAAGTACGAAACAAGGGAAAGTAGTTATCTTATTTGAGTTAAATCAGCCATTTTTTCTGTGAATAAGATATAAATAAGGATGAAATATGGAGAGTCTTAGAAAAGAAAGGTGTAAATGTATCATATATTGACATAATCAAAGATATGTATACAAATTCAGTGACGAGGGTGAGGACATCTGGAGGATTAACACAGGAATTCCCTATCACTATCGGCTTACATCAAGGTTCAGCTTTAAGCCTTTATCTCTTTACCCTTATCTTAGATGAGCTCACCGGACATATCCAACAAGCAATACCTTGGTGTTTATTGTTTGCGGATGATATCGTTTTGGTCGATGAGACGTGCGAGGGTGTAAACGGGAAACTTGAATCTTGGCGAGACACTTTAGAAAAGAAGGGTTTTAGGTTGAGCAGGGCAAAGACAGAGTACATGGAGCTTAAATTTAGCAGTGCAAGAAGGACGGATGATTTCGTTATTAAGTTGGGTGATCAAGATATTTCCCGCAGTGAGTGCTTTAAATATCTTGGATCGATAGTTCAAAAAGATGGAGGTGTTGATAAAGATGTGATACATAGAATCCAAGCAGGTTGGTTGAAGTGGAGAGGCGCGTCAAGGAACTTATGTGATCGTAAAGTACCATTAAAACTTAAAGGCAAGTTTTACCGTAATGCAATTAGACCAACGATGCTCTATGGTTCTGAGTGTTGGGCAGTGAATTGTGTACATGAACAAAAAAATGGCATTAGGGAGATGAGAATGCTTAGGTGGATGTTTGGACCCACGAGACTAGATAAAATTAGGAATGAATGTATCAGGGATAAGACAGGAGTGGCACCAATTGCAGAGAAGATGTGAGAAGCTCGGCTGAGATGGTTTGGACACGTACAAAAGAGACCATTAGAGGCACTTGTTAGGCGTTGTGAGAGTTTAATCACTAGGCATGTTAAATGGGGGAAGGGTGGACCAATGAAGACTTGGAATGAAATTGTACAACCCCGTGTTTGCCGAAGGGGGGTAAATTGACTCGAATATAGGCGAAGCAAGCGAGGGCTCGCCACCTTGCGGCGAGTGGGTCGCAAGGGTGAGGCGAGCAGGGCTCGCCGCCTTGCGGCAAGTGGGTCGCGAGGGCGAGGCGAGCAGGGCTCGCGAGCAGGGTTCGCCGCCTTGCGGCGAGTGGGTCGCGAGGGTGAGGCAAGCAGGGCTCGCCGCCTTGCGGTGAGTGGGTCGCGAGGGCGAGGCGAGCAGGGCTCGCCGCCTTGCGACGAGTGGGTCGCGAGGGGGAGGCGAGCAGGGCTCGCCGCCTTGCGACGAGTGGGTCGCGAGGGGGAGGCGAGCAGGGCTCGCCGCCTTGCGACGAGCGGGTCGAGAGAGCAAGGCGAGCGGGGGCTCGCCAATCTTGCGATGAGCGGATCAGGTGTAGGTTCGCGCTCGCCTAGGTAGGCCGCAAGGGAGGAGGCGAGCACCGGTTTCGTCAGCCCCCGGATTTTTGGTTCAATATGTTACTTATTTTTATTTCAGGCATGTCTGCCAATAGCCATCTCAAACAGCGGAGTTTGGCTATTGGCAAATCATTTTAGGGTGCGCTTAACAAAACCAAGAGGCGGAATTACGCTATTAGCAGACCCAGTTGAGAAAACTATATATAGACCCTAAAGGGCACCTTTGGAGAGGATCCCAATTCTTTGGCTTCTTCCTCCTCTGGACAACTTTGGTTAGCTCCCAAGGCTCTACAAGGTGCCCAGCTTCAGCTTTGACTTGGGAGGGGAAGCGCTCTAAGATCTTCCGGGCGTGTGGTGGGACCTCCGCGCTGCAGCCAAGGGTCAGTGCTTAGTTCTGAATTTTCGGTCAAGTTCTTCTACGGGACAAGTATTAGTTGCCCCCTCTTAGGGGTCCGAACTCCTCGTTGGGCCGATTCTCGGTTCCAACAGAAACTATAAGGAAAGTCATGATGTACTTCGACATTAGTGAGATTATGACTAAAGATAGATAGGGCACAATGGCGACAGAGGATCCATATAGCCGACCCCACTATAGTGGGATAAAGGCTTGAGTGTTGTTGTAAGGTAAATGAAAAAAAATGCTTGGTGGTCTACATTACAATTAAGGGGGGAAATGCACTCATTAGATGAGTACATAAAACTTGAGTATTAGGAAAGAGACATAATAGGCCTAAGGTAACATGGATGCAATTTGCAAAAACTTATTTTGGAAGACTATGATTAAAGCTCGCGTAATATTCAGTTGGAACGAATGCAAATGAGAAGAAAAAAATCAACCCCCAAATAATTAGAATAAGACAAATGAAGATGACATTGATGATGATGATTATTATTACCATAGAATCAATGCAACAATTTAGAATGTACTTGCAATATTGTTAGTGTGCACCTGTTCTTGATGTCAGCTTCCCTTCGACCAAGTATGGGAGTGTCCACTGTAAGGGCAATTGCCTTGAAGCCCGCTTTCTCAGCTCTCCTAACAAGTTGTGCAACAACATTCCTGTCTTTGTACACCTGAGTAAAGTGGTACAGAAGAAGAAAATGAACAGATGTTGGAATATATTTTCTTTGAAGTTTCTAGTCAGCTAAATTTAGAGAAGATAAAATATACTTACATATAGCTGGAAGAACCGAATTCCTGGTCCAGTTGAGGCGACCTCTTCAACACTTGAAGTAGACCATGATGACAACGTCTATAAATCATATATTCAATGTTGTTATGGTGTAAAAAATGATGATTTACTTACTATGTAGGAGGCAATATGACAGATAGACATCCTCAAAATTAAAACTTTTGTCGACCCCTAACTTACAAGTTTCAAAAGGTTAACATACTTTGTATTATTCTATCGTTCTTATGTTAGTAGCATGGATAATCTCTCATTGTGAGGGAAATATTATTGGTGCTTATTTCGAATGTGATGATTATTTAATACGTCAAAATAAAATTAATCATTTGCACTTGATTAGAAGTTGCATCTGTTGAGCAGAATAAATCAAATGTAATTTGTTAGAAGTTTCTCTGTTGGTTCTCCTCACTAGATTTTTAATAGTTTACAAGATCAATTAGACCCATCGATTGTCACGAATAAATATGTTCTATTCTTGGATTTGCTGACACGATTCTGTTGAATATTTTTGTAAGTACTAATTTATATAGCTCTCCCTATTGTAGTTATTTTATTCATTTGACTTTGTAGTATGAGGTATCATATGGCCAATATTCTATGGGTCATACAATATACAAATAGAAACATGAGATGTAAAAAATAAAAGGATGGCTGAAGTATCAAAAATATAATATTCCAATATATTGATTCAAAAGGGGACGTTGCTTAGTTAGTAAATTATTAGTATCCTTTGGAACTAGAACACATACATTAAAAAAAATGCAGTGTGCAATTTTGATGAGAATGAGATAGATTATTTTCAATTTATAAGCTTGCAAAATTACAGGTTACACCCCCTCTATCTTTTGAAATAACAAAAACCTATCTTATAGGTTTACATTTCATAATAAGCATGCACAAAAAATACCCCCCCCCCCCCCCCCCCCTCCCGAGGAAAGTGCCAAGGGGGGAATTTTGCGCATGAATGCTATGAAAAGTAAACTTACAAGGGACGTTTTTGTAATTTCAAAATATAGAGGGGTGCAACCTGCAATTAATATTGATCATGAGCTCATCCACCTACAACCCAGTTTGGGGTCAGATCCATTATCCATAGAATCTAATATAATCAGAGAAGTATAGCCCTAACAGCCCACTCTCATGTCATCCAATTAAAAATAATAATGTCCATGCATTAGAGGGCAAAGATCGTACATGTGAGAGGGCGTGTTGAAAATACAGTCCCACATCTAGATATTATTGCAATATTGTGCACTTAATATACATCATTGGCTCCTCAGACTACCTCCAATTGGTTTTGGGTTAGATGAATGCAATCCATAATGCTTTCTTATGTTTTTAAATGCCATCTCATATTATAATGGGAAACTGATTTTTGTTGTCAATAAACTTTGATAGATAAAATTCAGCTAACTCAATGCTAAAACCAATTACCAATTACAATACTATATTTAATGTAAGAAAAGCCAATTTTCCAATAGTTATTTTCCTGATTGTTTTATTTACATTTTTTTTGTAGGAAGAGGATCCCAGGCACATTAGATTATCCTTTCGTACAGATGACCAGCACGACCACGACCCCCCCTAAGCGCATATGGAAGGTCCTCCTCAAAGTAGGAGAATTCCTCATTCGTAATAGCTAAGTTTGCACAACAATCAGCAGCTTTATTCACAACTCTAAATCCATGCATTATGATAGATTCCTCGAGACCAGCCACCCAGCCTAGGACAGTAGGACATCATCAACCTGATCGGTCGAGCATCAGTACAAATACTAACACCCTGAATCCATTGGATCACCGTCGAGGAGTCGCCCTAAATCGCCAATCAACATCAACTCGACCTGGATATAGACCGTCTGAGCCCCTCCCAAACACCTTGCAGCTCTACTTTGTTGAGGTATATTGAACTATCGGGTTAACAGATACTTAGCGGTAGGTTAGGACCCGTTAGGGATCCACGCACCCGCCGGGGAATTAGGGTTTGCCTATAAATACCCTGCAAGGGGCAACGAGTAGAGTGTTCCAAACTAGACACTCACCCGGATGCTTCGAGCACCATTCTAACATTCTCGAAGTCCCTCTCGTGAGCCCTAGTAGTTCTCCCGTGCTCTAGCCCGTTTTCCCGTAACTGTCACTGTTGTTCTCTCGATCACAATCTCCATCGTTGTTGATCCCGTCGATCGAAGTGCAAGGCTGCCGGTTTTCCGTCGCTGCAAAGGAGGAAGAAGCCAGCCTCCCGCCGATCCCTGTTCGCGTGATCTCGCCGCCAAGCTTTTGCTAGTTACCGCAAGGCGGAAGGAGGAATACTCATGTTCTTCCCGATCGCGAGTTTCCCAGTGGGAAGGAGTTTCGCCGACTCCTGTTCGCGTCTCTAGCCGGAAGAACCACCGCTCCAGTCTTCTTCTTCCTGATCGTGAAGGACGGATCGCTCGTCTTCTTCTTCCCGTTCAAAGGACGGGTCGCTCCCTGCGCTGCTCCTCGCCGTGCCCTAGGTCGATCTTGACTCCAGGCGCCAGGAGGACTTTGGCCGCGGTTCTCTCCGGCGAGTACAAGTCGCCGCTCGTTTCCTGGCAGCAAAGGAGAAGTCGCAACCCTACTCCTCATCCGTCGCCGTCTCTGCTGCCGACGCCGTCATCCCGCTGCTGTCGCTGTGTGGAAAAACGTCGTTGTTACCGTATGCAGTTTCCCGATATCGGATTTCCGACAGTGATATCGGATTTCCGTCAGCGCCCTTCCTCTTGGTGATCCAGTTTTGGCCTTGGTTGTTCATTGCCACCGTTGCCTGCGTGGATCTAGTCTTCGACGACCTTGTTCAGCCGGAGAAGAGGAGCACATCAATTTTTCTGGATTGGATCCGAAGAATTTCTCGCCTCCACACGTATCAGGTGATCTCTCTCTAGTTTTCTGCTTGTGATTTGTCTGCTAGTGGAAATCTACTGTTTGAGGAGAGACAAAATGTCGAAGGGCTCTACTCCTGTTCCGATGATAAAATTGGAGAAATTCTCCAATTCTGAGTTCTGTGCCTGGAAGAGGAACACTCAGTTTGGCATGAAGTACCTGAACGTGTTATACACTATTCAGACTGTACGTGCTGAGGTTCTTGGGCAGCTGGAGAGACTCAGTGGGTGGTCGATGAAGATTTCTGCCGTGACTACTTGTTGAACTGCCTTTCCAACAAGCTTGCTGAGACGTACAGCAAAATGAAGACCGCCAAAGAAATCTGGGAAGCTCTGGAGGAACAGTTCAAGGAAGAGGAAAATATGTCCAAGACGCACCTCGTGGACAAGTTTATGGCTTTCACCTTCACTGAGGAAAGGGAAATCCTATCACAGGTCGCCGATTTTGAGAATTTGGTGGACAAGCTGAACAGTAAGAACATCCCACTGCCAGATGGATTTGTTGCAGGAGCTATTATCTTCAAGCTCCCGTCGGCGTGGTACTCATTTAAAACGGAGATGTATCGGAAGAAAACGCAGGTTAGTCTTAAAAACCTCAAGCGCTTCATTTGCATTGAGGATGAGAACAGGACTAGAGACGCTAGAGAGACTATTAGCAAGCAGTCCTCTGCTGCCAACATGGTCACGCATCCTAAGCGGAAGTTTAAGCCCGGCAAGACTAGACCGTTACCCAGTGCACCCGCAGTTGTGGACACAAGCAAGAAGGTGAAGAAATTCAAAGGCAAGTGCTACAATTGTAACAAGTGGGGTCACTGTGCTTCCGAATGCAAGCAGCCCAAGAGAGGAGATCCTAGTACACCAAAGCCTGATAATAGGGCCAATATGGTCCATCAGACTGCGCTCACCGACTTTGTTGCCATGGTCGGTAACGAACAGGCCAGTACAGAGTGGTGGCTAGACTCAGGTGCTACATGTCACGTCTGCAACAATTCTGCGCTTTTGGAGGATGTCACTGCAGTCCGAGAGACTGTTACTGTTGCTGATGGAGGAGTAGCTAACGTGCTGAGGGTCGGCAATGCTACCTTGACGCTCTCCTCAGGTAAGACTCTTATTTTGAAAAATGTTAAATTTATACCATCATTAGCTGCTAATTTAATTTCAATTAGTTTGTTATGCGATGCGGGTATGTCATTTAACATTAGTGGTGGTCGAGTAACACTGATGGTTCACTCGCACTACTTTAGTTGTGCGTATGTCGTCAACGGAATGTATAGGTTGAGTCCAGCAAACGAGGTAGTAAATCAGGTTAGTTCTAATTTGATCGATCCTAAGACTTTACATGCAAGACTAGGACACGTCAATTATAGAAAACTACTCCTGCTAGCTAGAACTCACAACATCCCTTTAGACACAACAACCAGATTTGACAAATGTGAAATCTGTGCTCAAACTAAGATAACTAGAGCACCTTTTAGTCAGGTTTCTAGGAGCACACATTTGCTAGAGTTAATACACTCCGACATGTGTGA
The DNA here is from genome assembly GCA_033032865.1 of Dactylorhiza incarnata. NCBI lineage: Eukaryota > Viridiplantae > Streptophyta > Magnoliopsida > Asparagales > Orchidaceae > Dactylorhiza > Dactylorhiza incarnata. Next base: position 1,596,250 of record JAWHQI010000233.1, read on the forward strand.
CTACAAAAGTTTTGTCACACGTGGAGGTCGGAAGTATCTGATAACATTTATCGACGACTACTCTAGATTCAGTCACATTTATCTACTTAAATCCAAAGATGAAGCTTTTGAAAATTTTTGTATATTCAAAACTAGGGTTGAGAATCAACTTGACATGAAAATCAAACGGCTAAGGAGTGATCGAGGAGGAGAATACGTCTCCGGGGAGTTCAGAGATTTCCTTGCCAGCAATGACATCATCCCTGAAACGACTGCTCCTTATTCCCCCCAATCCAACGGTATTGCTGAGCGGAAAAATAGGACTTTAACAGAAATGTTGAATTCCATGTTGTTGACTGCTGGCATGCCTGCGGCCTACTGGGGTGAAGCTGCCCTCACGTCTAATCACATTCTTAAAGTTCCCCATGCCAAGTTGACTAAGACACCATATGAGCTTTGGTTTAAGAGACCTCCTAGATTTGATAATCTTAAGACCTGGGGCTGTATCGCTTATGTTAGGATACCTGACCTTAGAAGAGCTAAGATTGGACCTAGGACAAATACGTGTATCTACCTAGGATGTGCAGAGGATAGTGCTGCAGACAGATTTCTAGATCTTTCAACGAACACTGCAATAGAATCTAGAGACGCTGTCTTCTTTGAGGATAAGTTCCTTAAGGATAAGAACCTGACGCTTCCAGGTCTGCCAGCCACTAGACTTGAGCCTCCTGCTGAGCCAAGTCAACGTAACTCTGACACTGAGCCTGTAGACACGAGTCGTTTAGATACCAGAAGATTATCTAGTAGAGAGAAAATGCCTAAAAGCTTCGGTACAGACTTCGTGACTTACCAAGTTGAAGTTGATCCATCCACATATAAGGATGCGATGCGATCTCGAGACTCTCTATTATGGAAAGAAGTCATCGATGAAGAGTCAAACTCTCTCATGCAGAACAACACGTGGACATTGGTTGACTTGCCCAAAGGGGCTAAGACCATTGAAAACAAATGGGTTCTGAAGAAGAAGCTTAATCCTGATGGGAGTATTGCCAAATACAAAGCACGTCTAGTTGCAAAAGGCTTCACTCAAATGAGTGGAATAGACTACTTTGATATATACTCACATGTTTGTCACTATGCGACAATTAGGATACTTCTCGCTATAGCATCTATTGAACACTTTACAGTTCATCAAATGGACGTCAAGACTGCATTTCTTAATGGAGATCTGACCGAAGAGATCTACATGCACCAACCTGAAGGGTTTGTGGTAGAAGGTCTAAAAAATAAGGTCTGTAAGTTGATTAAGTCTCTATACAGATTGAAGCAAGCACCTAAATTGTGGCACGAAAAATTTGACACTTATGTTAAAGCCTTGGGTTTTAAATCCAGCTTTTCAGATAAATGTCTGTACGTTCGTACAAGTTTAACTAAAGTTGTAATTATATGCTTGTATGTTGATGACATGCTAATTTTGGGCACTGATCAGTCTGAGGTGAAAGACGTGAAAAATGTCTTGACGACACAATTTAGCATGACTGACTTAGGCGTGGTGAAAACCATCCTAGGAATGGAAGTGAACTTCACTGACAAGGGTATTACCCTCAGTCAGAGTCACTATATTAGAAATCTACTTGAGAAGTGAGGTTACGTTCATAGCAAAGGTAGTGAGACTCCATACAATTATAACAATAGACTGAAACCGAATGAAGGTTCATCTATTAGACAGTTGGATTACTCCAAACTCATAGGTAGTCTCATGTATGCTACAACCTGCACTAGACCCGACATAGCCTTTATGGTCGGCATGTTAAGTAGATTTATGAGTAACCCTGGGCAGGACCACTGGAATGCCTTAGAAAGGCTTATGTGATACTTAAAGCACACTGAAAAGTATGTTTTATGTTACAGTGGACATCCTCCTGTACTTGAGGGGTATTCTGACGTCTCCTGGTGTTCAGAAATTGCTGACAGTAGATCTACTAGCGGTTTTGTATTTACCCTAGGAGGAGCAGCGGTAGCTTGGAAGTCAAAGAGGCAGTCGTGCATTGCACTTTCCTCTATGGAATCGGAACTCTACGCCCTCGCTTCAGTAGGAGAAGAAGCTGAGTGGATACGAGATCTGATCATCGACATTCCAATGACGAGTCTAAAAATGAACTCTATTTCGCTATATTGTGACAATCAAGCCACAAAGACCATTGCAACAAATACGTTGTTCAATGGGAAACGAAGACAACTGAGGATGAAACAGGCCTGGTTGACCCATCTCACCAGTCAAGGAATAATCTCCCTATTGGAAGTGAGATCGAAGGATAATGTAGCAGATGTCCTTACCGAAGGCTTATGTAAGGTTCTAACACATAAAACATCGGGGGAGATGGGATTAAGGTTCATTTAGTATGACTTAATACCCTGCTTATGTTTTAAATCTTAGAACTGTAGTCTGCTTACATTCGAGCATCTAGAGTGAGCACGCGGAAGTATTCCAGATGCTATCTGATGAAAGCCAGAGATGGATAGTTGCCAGTCATTCCAAACTTGATGACTTACGCAATTATTTTTAATTCAATTGCTGATTTGGGTATCATTCCAAAAACGAATACTGAAGTTGCTGATATGCGTCCTGATATTATGATCATTACTTATATCATTCCAAACTTGATGATATATTGGTCACAGCTTGTTGTATCATTCCAAACTTGATGATATAATACAATTGTGAAACGTTTGGTAATAATCTTAATAATCGAAGGAACATGGTTTGATTCTTTGAAATCAATTGTCTAATTTTGTGTAAATTGGATAGAGATGCTGATATGTGATTCTTCTTCCTGGTTGGAGTATTACGTTCTTTTACTGCTAGAACTATTCACTTTACTCTTGATTAGCAAATGTTAGAATTCATAGAGATTTGTCTCATGACATTCTTATTATGTCTGTTTGCAGATCACATGGAGATTGGAGGAGAGAAAGTTGATTTCGACGCAGATGATGATGATCTATTGTTTGCATAGATCACAGTTCACTTATCTGTTCTTTGAGTTTTTTCCAGCTTTGCTTACTGTTTCTTGTTTGGAGCCTTGTGTTTGAGTTTAGATATTGTGTATTCTAAAACTCATATTTATGTTTTCTGGAAAACTCATGTTATGTCGTTATTAACTCTTGTTTAAAGTAATCTGTGATGTGACCCCGATATTTACAATATAGGGGGAGAATGTTGAGGTATATTGAACTATCGGGTTAACGGATACTTAGCGGTAGGTTAGGACCCGTTAGGGATCCACGCACCCGCCGGGGAATTAGGGTTTGCCTATAAATACTCTGCTAGGGGCAACGAGTAGAGTGTTCCAAACTAGACACTCACCCGGATGCTTCGAGCACCATTCTAACATACTTGCATTCATTCACTCATCAAGTAAAGAAAATTATCCTAAAGTCCAAAAGTAACTTTTGGGAAGGTTCACCACTTGCCTATTTGAGAAAACAAAGAAGATCTCTTTGTTGATTTTTGAAGATAAAATTGATGTTTTGAAGCAAGGACCAAATAAAGCCCCTCTAAATAAATCATCAGATGCATGCAAAAAAATCATTCTAGCTTCCAAAACTATATATATATATTATTGATGTTCAGCCATTAGAAGAATCAGTAGTCGGGCAAACCATAATAGTGCCAGCCGAGGATGCCGCCCTTGCCGTCGCATATTCTCCTGTGAATACATCATTTCACCCATCAGAATTTATATACGAAAAAAGATACTGGTAGGAACTAATACTCAATAACAGAAGAAAGAAAAATAAAATTATGATTCTCCCCATCTTCATGGATATTGACCTAAAATAGAACCATAAGACTTCAAGTATAATCAATACTACGCATACTACTATAGACCGAATCAAACATGCATTCAAGATCAAGAAAGAGACAAATAAAAAAATTTCAATGAAGTTTTTACCTTCAGGGTGAGCCATTTTTTGAAAAGCAGTTGGAGCAAGCATGATGGGCATAGAGATCTTGAAACCCAGAACAGTAGTTGTCAGATCAATCCTTGAAACGTCAATGAGTATACGAGGGCGGAACCTATGAGTATTTCAAGTTGCACATGTTACTATACGGAAAAAGTAACTCGAACGAGGATTTGTATCCTCTTCAATAATCATTGCAGTGCCTATCTTAGCCATCTAGCTTGGACTGGACGGACAGGATCAACTTTATGAATGTTGCACGGCCATCTGATCCAAACAAGATGGTAGGGGGGAGTCTAAATCCCTCTAAAGATGTTTCATGATGCTTGAACAAATGAAATCAATTAATATGTGGTTTCCCTAATACGGTATAGGTGCCACTAAAAACATAAAGAAAACATGCGTAAGTTACTCCATTAAGGCTCCGTTTGGTGCGGTTTTTTTGCTCCGGTGAGTTTGGACAAAAATGTCACCGTCATAGAATGTATGTTTGACATGACAACAGTTATGACCATTGACAGCCACCAAGAAAAGAAAACAAGTTTTGAACATAAAAGTGGTGGAGTTTCCTTAGGTGAGGCCAGACGTCCACGAACGATAGTTCATGACCACCGTGTTCACGACCACCACCGCCACGCCAAACGGAGGTTCGATTGAGTTAACAATTCTTCATAAACAAATTAATTAGCTTTAGTTTAGATTAGAGATTTTATACAACCAAATAAGACTGAGCTAGGACGAGATATCCATAGATGAAGTATAATGATTCATCTATCAATATATAAAAAGAAAATCATTAGTTTGATATGATATTAGAACTTCGTACAGTTATCCGCTCCGCACTTGGCTACCCAACGTTTAACGTGGGCACGATAACTGGTACACCATAGGTGCATCCTTCCCGATCCTCTCGTACTAGGGAAAGGTCCTCTCAATGCTCTAACGCCATCAATTTTTTTTTATAGAACTGAAGTGTATGTCGATCTAAATTTCAAAACCCATCAAATCTTTTTTTTATCAGCAATATTTGTTTAATTAGCAGAAAAATTCTAACCAAATCGAATCTAGAACACCACACTCTATCCAAATTAATCTAACTTAGTATTAATTGTGTTTTAACTTGAAACCAAAAACCAATCCGAAACTGACCAAACAATTTGATTTTTTTTTTCTCCATACATGCAACCCGAGAGCTTTGTATATAAAAGAGTAATCTTTTATAGCCTTCAGTTCCTAAATAAATTCAGAACCAACTGAACCCTGTCAAGCCCTATAGCCATCAGTCATTAAATTCTATGAGCAGCACGATATATAGTGTTTTAGTACTTCAGTTTCTATACATGCAACTGTATTAAGGGCAGAAAAAACTTATGCATCTCAAATCTGCAGGTCACATATTCTGATTCTATAAGCATCTAATTTCCATTATTATGTGATCTGTGCAAGCATTAAGAATGCTCAGAAAGCTTCTAAAATCAAGTAATACTTGTCCATACAATTACAAGAAAAAAAACTCAATATAATCTGAAGCAAAATCAAACAAAGTCAACATCACCAGAAAGTTATTGCCAAACACATAAAGTGAGAACCTTACAGTATTCTTGAAAAAGCTTCCCTGTTCTCCCTCAGTGTCCACTGATCTTCTGCACCAGAGGCATAGTAGTCAAAAACCATCTTCGGCAGCTTCTGCTTGGCTATGGCCTCGTACTCTGAAACATTGGTGATCTCCATTCTTGCAGCAGAATCTCACACGACAGCAAACTATATATATAAATAAATAAAGCACCTTTTAGTGCAATATATAATCAAGCTATTCTCATACGCATACGAACTTAAAAATGCTCAAATTTTCAAACGAAAAGCAATACTCCGACGGAAAAGAAAACTTTTTTATATCATTTTTCAAGTTAGAGATTGCATTTTTCTTACGCGCCCTAATGAAGAAGAAGTTCAATGCGAGGGTGGTGAGAGAGAGAAGGACTTACGACCCCTAATGAAGAAGATGAGGGAGAGGGGGAGAGAAAGGGAGGATTGGAGGAATATAGCTCAGGTGGAGACAAGAGGCGTGATTAGTATTTCTAAGGGATAGAAACTGTGTTCAGGATGAGATTTACGAGGTGGAAATGAAGAATCATCTGCCAACACACCTTCCTCATCCGCAAACGTCACCAAGCAAATTCCAAAACGCAATTTTTTTTTCAAACAGAGATTATCCCATGAGAAAGATCACCGGAATATTTGAGAGGAAAGAGGAAATTCACGGAAATTAAAAGTAAAATCGCAGAAAGGGATAAATTAAGGAGGTTTGTCCGCATGCTCGTGGTTGGAACCCCCAAATAATAAAATTTAACATCTGAAAATTTGTTTTTTAGTAATTTCAAAACAGTTAAATTATATATATAGACCAAATAATTATATTTGCACACCAATATAATTCGAGAGAGAAAAGAGATGAAGTGCAAATATTATGAATGCTAATTGCATTGACCGTGAGGCTGGTATTGATGAGATAACTTTCTCCTAAGTGTGAAAACGTCTGACCGTTTTTTGACCATGTTTTTCAAGCATGTGTTTCAACCAAGTGTGAAAAGGGGTAGTCGTCTTTGACTATGAAATCAACATGTGTTCTTGAAGGAAGCTTCTAGGAAAGTGCTCAGAGAAAGCTTCATGACATGTGTTTTTGACTGAGGGAAGCTTCATGGAAGCTTCATACACATGTCATCTACCAACTCTACTCCCTTGGTTTTGGTCTTAAAAATAGGCATGAATGAGGAGGGATAATTCATCCACTGTGAGTGGTATTGCTCGAAGCATCCGGAGGCACATCAAAGTGGAATGGACTCTCTGTTGCCTCTAGGGGGTTTATATAGACAAGCCCAAATGGTAAAGGGTGACGGATATCCCCGTATCCGTCCGTACCTGTTATGCCTCCGACCCGTTATATTTTATCCAAATATACATTTACAATCTCTTCTTATATTTGTGATAAATAACGTATACATGTCAGAGTGCAAGAAAACAGTAACTACCAAATTTCAGACTGAAAAAATTCCTTAGAAAGAAAATCACACTTCAAAAACATAACAGAAGTTTTGTTCATACAGAAAACAAACATCCAATCATAAGTGTTGTACTAAGGATAAAAGTCTGAAAACACAGTAGTAATGGATAAAACATATAACAATTCTACTCATATAGTAGATCATCAGCATCCATATCAAAGACTACTTTCTCTCCTTCAACTTCATCATAGCCTGCAAGGAATTTCATGAGTTAGAACTCTATGAATTCGTAAAACATATGCAGTACGTTTAAAGTAAATTAGCTCTACCTGAATGAGCTTAGTACTTGTAGCAATAGTGGAGTAACACTGTCAGCATCTCTATCTGGTCTAGCAGGAACCAGTCTAGTGTTAATTTTGTAAATCAACCATTATTATCTTACTCATTAGTGATCATTATGTACCTCATCGTCAAATGTGGAATGATTTGGCACAACAACATTTGCAACATTATCAGGTGTGGAATAATGTGTTATGATCATTAATGTTAGATTAACAGACTACAACGACTTTTTATTTCCAATTGAATAATTTTCGAATCAACTTACAATGAGAAAGATGCTTAGTTATCAAATGTGGAATAACAGACATCAAACCATCTTGGGTTTTCATCGAAAAAATTATTTGGGGTTTTCAGACTATTATTTAGATGCTTGAATGTTGCGACTATATAGGTTCTCACTATCAAAACATAAGCAACGGAGGAAAGTTTCATATTTCTATGAACTTTAGTCTCATCTCCCCCGATGTTTTTATTGTGATAGCTCTATTCAGGACTTTGGTCAAGGCGTCTGCAACATTGTCTTTTGATCTCACATCAATCAGGGTCATAATCTCTTGACTTGTGAGTGAGGTCAACCAGGATTGTTTCAGCCTTAGTTGCCTTCTTTTGTCATTGAACAAAGTGTTCGTAGCAATCGTTTTAGTAGCCTGATTACCACAGTAAACTGCAATAGAACTCATTTTCAGGCTCGACAGTGGAATGTCCATCACCAAATCTCTTAGCCACTCTGCTTTTTCTCCTGCCGATGCTAGAGCGTAGAGTTCGGATTCCATAGAAGAGAGAGCAATACATGATTGCCTCTTGGACTTCCAGGCTACAGCTGCTCCTCCTAGTGTGAATACAAACTCACTAGTGGACTTGCTGTCGTTTAATTCCGAGCACCATGATGTGTCAGAATATCCTTCAAAAACTGAAGGATAACCAGTGTAACTTAAAACATACTTTTTGGTGTGCTTTAGGTACCTCATTAGCCTATCTAAGGCGTTCTAATGTTCTTGGTCAGGATTACTATTGAATCTACATAACATGCTGACCGCAAAGGCTATGCCAAGTCTAGTGCAGACCATAGCATACATGAGACTACCAGGCAGTTTAGATTAATCTAACTGTCTAACCATAGCTCCTTCATTGGGCTTTAGGCGGTTAGTGTAGTCGTATGGTGTCTCAAATGCTCGACTGTCACTATATCCCCACGTGTCCAACATGGACTTGATGTAGTGACTTTGACTTAGGGAGATGTCATTCTTCCCAAAGCTCACTTGCATGCCTAGTATAATGTTAGCTACTCTTAGGTCTTTAATGCTGAATTCTTTTATTAAGTCTGACTTGACGTCATCCACTTCAGATTGATCAGACCCTAAAATGAGCACAGTGGAACAACAAATTAAGACATGAAACAAGAAAATAATCTTACCGAGTAATCTCATAAGCTCGATACAGTCATAATACAGATGTATCACTACAGTTATAAGACATGGAACAAGAAAATAATCTTACTGAGCAATCTCAAAATTTCGATATAGTCCTAATACGACAGTATCTTGGCTCAATACTTTTGCTTTACTAACAATTAAACAATAAACTAACCCTATACAAGCAAAATGAATGATAAATTGCTCTGTATTCTGTCAATTTTTTTTTAGAAGAAATAATACCGATACATTTATTCTAGCGATATCATCTAAACTACGGAATATGCAAACAATGCGATTGTATAAGGAAAGAAAGAGCTAAAACAACTTCAACCTAGACAAGAATATCGAAGATATTTTCTCCCTTATACTAGTATTTTCTGCATTAGGACATTGAGTTCGTCTATCTGTGGACTCCCAAGCACTGTCAGTCCATTCGCTTGAGAAGGTGGAATCAGATAGCAGAGCGATAAATGTACCTTGCGCACTGCGGAGGAGTTCGGTCGTTGGTGATAGCTCCGCGTCGTCGTCGATTCCTGCTGCGCGACTTTTGTTTTCGCTGAGCACCGGGGAGAAGGGAGAGAGCGTCGTTTCGAATTGCAGAAAAAAGTGGGTCCCGCGATAAATTAGAGGGTATTTATTATTAGGTTTATTAATTATATATGTCCGCGCGTGTCAGTACTGACTTGGAAGTTGGAATGACCCAACGGGTTACGTGTCTCTAGGGTTTGACTCTACGCTGGAGATACTATATAAGGTCATTCCATACTGATGAACCTTAGTAGAATATCTTGAGCGAAGCCACAATTACATTCTCAAGATATTGAATTAGGTTTTGCTCTCCGGTACGCTCTCGTCCCTGGGAATTTTCCTGCGCCGTCGCTTCCGATCGCGATTTTCTTCGCCATTTTTTTGCGCCGTCTTGGAAAGATCCGGTCAAGGAAGCTTTTCTCTTTCGTTCTCAGTGCAGTCGCTGAATAGAATCCCAAGAAATCGCAAGGATCTTTTTCGGAGAGGAAGATCGTATAGGATGCGCTCTTTCCCGTCGCAGATCGAAAAGGAGAGACCGACAAAATTTACAGGATTGCAGGTCGCGTTCTGTTTTTTCCGGCGTTGCTTCTAAGTTTCAGATCGGATCTTGGATCTGGAGATCCGCAGATCGCTGTTTGGATCAAGGAGTTTTTTGGAGATCGCGTTTCTGAAGGAGGGCTACTGTTCTTCCTATCGCAGATCTGAAGAAAGATCGAAGGGCCTCTTCCTGCGCCGTTTCCAGATCTGCTTGTTTCAGATCTGTTGTGCTTCATCCAGATCTGATTGCTTCTCCTCCTAAGGGTTCTAGATTACGACCTCCTGGTGTTCTCACCGCCAAGATCCAGATCGCAATTGTTGTTGGTGGTTTGTTTTCTGCAGCAAGAGAGATCGATCAAGTGGTGTTCTTCTGATTGCCTCCTGTCCAGTTTCGATCTGATTGCTTGTTGCTGCTTATCTGAGATTGAGAAGAAGGAAAGCCGATCATGTTACTCACCTTTGCCGTTCAGATCTGCTTATCTGGAGTGGTCTCTTGATTGATACTGTCACCGGAGGACTATCTCTGTGTTGTTTTCGAGGAACAAGCTTAATTTTTCTGGATTGGATTCGAAGTTACCCGGTCATTTTTGCACGAATCAGGTGACATTGTTTCATTTTTCTGTACTAAAAATCTGCTGCAATGTCAAAGAAAAGTGCGTTCGATGTCGCCAAGCTGCAATCACAAGGATGATGACTTCTGCAGGGATTAACTGTCAAAGAAAAGTGCGCTCGAGCGTCGTTCAGAGCGACTTTGCTTCTTCTGGCGAGGGCATAGATGAATATCAGTGGAACAATGATAATGACTTCTGCAGGGATTAACTGTTGAATTCCCGTAATCCTCGTCTCACACTGACCTACCATGCCTACAAGACTACAAAGGAAATCTGGGATCGTCTCAACGCGTATTTCCAGAAGGAGGAGGTATTGTCCAAGTCGCTCATTGGGGAGAAGTTCTTCAACTTCCGCCTCAAAGCAAACTTGTCGATCACTTCTCAGATCATAGAGTTGGAGAACTTGCGTCACAAGCTGGAGGACGATCAGTCGAAGATGAACGACAACCTTTTTGTGTATCTGATTCTGAGCAAGCTACCTATGGAGTGGTTGACCTTCAAGACAGAGATGCACAGACGGAAGGAGAAGATCACTCTGGATGAACTCAAAAGGTTCATCCACATTGAGGACCAGAACATCGCTGGAAAAAGCGCGGAGCGGGTTGTTCAGCCCTCACAGGCTGTCAACTTCGTTTCTCGACCTAACAGACCTTCTCAGAAGCCCCCGACACCTACGGGTGACACCCCTACCCAGTTGGCGGTTAAAAAATCTTCTCTCAAAAGGAAGAAAGGGCAAATGCCACAACTACGACAAGTGGGGTCACTGGGCCGCTGAATGCAAGGGTCCGAAGAAACAGAAGGATGAAGCTCCACAATAGGTGGCAAACATGGTGATCGACAACTCTGATCCCAAGTCCTTTGTGGCTATGATCGGGAGTAGTCACCGCAGTGCGTCTTCTGAGTGGTGGCTGGACAGCGGTGCTACCTGTCATGTTATGAATGACAAATGTCTTCTCACAAACGTCAGAGCAGTCTGAGACAGAGTTGAGAACTGCAATGGAGGAGAGACAGTTGTTACTCATGCTGGGACAGCAGAGTTAGTCCTCTCTTCAGGTAAAATTTTAATTTTGCAAAATATTAAATTAATTCCAAATTTAACTAAAATTTTAATTTATATGAGTTTGCTAGATAAGCCTGGAATGTCTTTCACAACCATAAGCGGTAGAATAACACTAACTGTAAATTCACATTACTTTGGTTGCGCTTACCTAATCAATGGAATGTATAGACTTAGCCTAGAAAATGAGTGCATAAATCAAGTGAGTTCGTCTCTGATAGATCCAAAGCTACTTCACAATAGACTTGGACACGTTCATTATAAGAAGATGCGCGATTTAGCTAAGAGTCACAACATTCCGTTAGATTTTTCTATTCGATTTGATAGGTGTGAGGTTTGTGCTCAGACTAAAATAACTAGAAACCCTTACAAGACCGTTTCTAGGAGCACACAACTTCTGAAATTGATCCATTCTGACCTCTGTGACTTTCGCAGTTATGCCACTAGAGGGGGAAGGAAGTATCTAATTACCTTCATCGACGATTTCTTCAGATTTTGTCATGTCTACCTATTGAAATCAAAAGACGAGATATTCGAGACCTTTAAAATCTTCAAATCTCGGGTAGAAAACCAGTTAAATTTAAAGATTAAAAGACTTAGAAGTGATCGAGGAGGAGAATACACTACAACTGGGTTTAGGGATTTTTGTGTCACCGATGGCATAATCCTTGAAACTACAGCTCCTTACTCACCTCAATCGAATGGCGTTGCTGAGCATAAGAATAAAACTTTGACAAAAATATTGAATTCTATGCTCCTGACCGCTGGCATGCCTAATTCCTTCTGGGGGGAAGCAGTCCTTATTACGAATCACATTCTGAATAGAGTGTCTCACTCAAAGCTCTGTTCTACTCTGTATGAGCTGTGGCACGACCATCCTTGTAGATATGACACTCTTAAGACTTGGGGTTGTATCGCCTATGTGCGCATACAAGACCGTAAAAGACCTAAGGTGGGACCTAGAATGACAACCTGTGTCTATCTAGGTAGTGCAGAAGACAGTGCAGCTGACCGGTTTATGGATTCATCCACTAATTCAGTGATAGAGTCTAGAGATGTTATCTTCTTTGAACATAAATTTATCAAAGACCATGGCCTAACCGTCCCTGGATCTACTAGCATGATCTCAGAATCTAATGTAGACCCTAAAGCTGGCTCCTCTGGCACTGCTCCCCAACCTCTAATGATGGAACCTATTCCTCTTAGAGTATCTACAAGAGATAGAATCCCTAAGGATTTTGGTGAGAATTTCGTCACCTACCACTTAGAGGATGATTCATTCTCCTATTAGGAAGCGATGAGATCGAGAGATGCATTAATGTGGACAGAAGCCATCGATGATGAGATGAACTCGCTGCTACAAAATAATACATGACATCTAGTGGACCTACCGAAAGGAGCTAAAGTCCTGGGATGCAAGTAGGTTTTAAAGAAGAAGTTGCATAGTAATGAGTCTATAACCAGATACAAAGCACAGCTAGTCGCTAAGGGTTATAAACAACAGGGTGAATTGACTACTTTGATGTTTATTGACCTGTCTGTCACCTATCCACTATAAGGATTATTCTAGCCTTAGCCTATATCGAGAACTTTATAGTTCATCAAATGGACGTGAAAACAACCTTCTTAAATTGAGAGCTAAATGAAGAGATCTACATGGCACAACCTGAATGTTATGTACATACAGATCTAAAGAATAAAGTATGCAAACTAGATAAATCCATCTATGGGCTTAAACAAGCGCCTAAGATGTGGCACATGAAGTTTGATCAAGTGGTGAAGAGCGTTGGATTTCAATCCAGTCTCTCAGACAAGTGTCTCTATTACCGCTCGATGTCAAACCAAACAGTCATCATATGCCTATATGTGGATGACATGTTGATTCTGGGGTCAGACCTTGCTGTCGTGAGGGATACTAAATCCACTCTCGCAAAAGCGTTTGATATGAAGGACCTTGGTCATGTAGATACCCTACTAGGTATGAAAGTAAGAGTAGACAAGAGACGTGTCACTCTAAGCCAAGCTCATTACATATAGCAGATTCTTAATACCTGGGGTTATAAAGATTGTAGGCCTGCTGAAACACCAATTGATCCGAACGTCAAGCTGAGTCCGAATGAAGGGACACACGTTGATCAAGTCAAGTACTCAAAGATCATTGGAAGTCTCATGTATGCCATGAGTTGCACGAGACCAGACATTGCCTTATCTATGGGCATGCTGAGTCGTTTTACCAGTAGTCCAGGCAAACAGTATTGGGATGCCTTAGACCGGCTGATGAGGTACCTCAAAGGTACTAAAGATCACGCTCTGTGCTACACTGGTCACCATCCTACTTTGGAAGGGTACTTTGATGCCTCCTGGTGTTCAGAAGTTGCAAACAGCAAGTCCACAAGTGGATTTATATTCACCTTGGGTGGCGCTGCAGTTACTTGGAAGTCCAAAAGACAGACGTGTGTAGCCCTGTCGTCTATGGAAGCCGAGTTGTTTGCCTTAGCTTCAGTTGGTGAAGAGGCAGATTGGATCAGGAATTTGATTTTAGACATTCTCTTGTCTAGACTTCAAGTCAATTCTTTAAGCATGTACTGTGATAATCAGGCAGCAGTCCAAGTTATTAAGAATGTCCTCTTTAACACTAAAAGACGACATGTACGACTGAGACACGCTCTTTTGAATTATCTTAAAGAACAAGGCATTATTACTTTGGTCGATGTGCGATCGAAGGATAATCTAGCTGATCTATTGACGAAAGGAATACCCCAAGACCATTCAATAAAAACAATGGGGGAAATGTGACTCAAGGCGGTTTGAGATCAGCCTTAGTCCAAATGTTTTGATTCTTTCCTTTGTCAAATCTTGCATGTTGTGATTCTTTGGTGTTTTTGGTTGTTGAGTACGAAAGTGGTGAGCTGTTTCATTCCACATTTGATGTTAACAACCTCATCCGGGTTCGTCTTCCTTAACTTGGAGGAGAGTGTTATTCCACATTTGATAACACGATCTGACTTATTTTGGACTTTCTCCTGCTGATTGGTTCAATTCCACATTTGATGAGTTCCAATTAACCCTAGAAGAATAGTAACCGTGACATCACACATACGAACACAAATATAGTTGCGTTGTCCAGAAGTCTGAAATCGTTTTCGTTTGGAAACAGTTAATAGATTCTGTGGTTGAACCTAAAATACTCTACTCAAATTGTCCTTTTAGCTTAACTAAAGTACTACGTTCTTATTTGTAGAACTAGATATATGTACATTTTCCATGGTTGAATTCATTTTGAATGAAGTTCTCTGTTGGAAATTACAGGAGCTGTTGCTGTAGGAGGAGTACTTGCAGGATGGGATCCTGACAAGGATGATCTGTTGGACGACGATCTCTAGAGTATTTGTTTTGGTTTTCTTTCTTTGGCTTAGAGCATTGTTTTAGCTCTCTTCCTTTACCTGTTTGTTTGGACTATCTCCTGCTCTTTTGTTGGTCATGAGACATCAAATGTTCTGGTACCTATTTCTCTGATTGTACTTTTGACTTTGATGTGATGTTACTTAGTTTATGTTTTATTCTTATGCGTGCATACATATTTCTGTTTCCTTCAGTCCAATATGTTATGACAGGTGCTTGCAGACACGGTTGTGTAATGAGTCGAATTGGTTGAACACTACACACACCAACCCCTTTTCCGACGTTGGGTTTATTGCGGACATAGGAGGAGATTGTTAGGTTTATTAATTATATATGTCCGTGCGTGTCAGGACCGACTCGGAACCACCCGACGGATTACGTGTCTCTAGGGTTTGGCTCTACGCTGGAGATATTATATAATGTCATTTCACACTTATGAACCTTAATATAATATCTTGAGTGAAACCACAATTACATTTATTGCCGCACCTATTCTAAGGTGTGTCACGCACACCAAAAAAAATTCCCATATAAAGAGAAGTTAATAAAACTTAAGAACATAAAATATGATAATTATATATACATATATAATAGCAATAAAAAAATTTAAATGGAAAATGAAAATTAAAAATCGAGTGGGTAGAAAATAAATAATATAGAGAAAAAAATAAAATAAGTGCGAGCGCACAAGGCTGTCGGGCGAGCCTCGCGTTTCTTCTTCCTCGACATCGCCTTTTTTCGATTTCTAGTAATGTCGCGTTTCTTCTTCCTTACAGTTTTGCCTTTTCGTTTAAACCCTAACTCCATCTCTCACATCCTTCTAGACTTCAGCTCCTATCCGTCGACGTTCCATCGCCTTCTTGTCGAGGACTCCTGGTCACATTTCCTACTCATCGAGGCCTCTGTTCATCTCCTCCTTGCGATTCACGGTACACGTCATCTCCTCTGTTCATCTCCTATGTTCATCTACTCACATCCTTCCAGGCTTCAGATCTATCTCCTACCTGATTGTATACCTGCAGGTTATTAGGATGTATACATTACAATTTTTTTGGTGTTTACCGATCCTCTGATTGTGAACCGATTGCTCAAACATTTTGTTCTTGTCTTACGTATAATGATTTTGTGGGATTGTGTATGAAATAAGGGAGCCCACTACCACCACTCCACTCTTCATGGAGGCGATATCATACACAAATGATAATTTCATTAGAATGAATACTCAATTTAAAGGAATGAAATGTAACATTGCTTACTAATTATTTTCAAATTTTCAAATTTATTGTTTAAAACATATTACTTACTAATAACATTCTATTTTGTTTGCAGACTATGAGCATAAAATTTTGGGGCGCTTGAAGATATTTTGGTGCACTTAAGAAAGATT
This sequence comes from Dactylorhiza incarnata, assembly GCA_033032865.1. NCBI lineage: Eukaryota > Viridiplantae > Streptophyta > Magnoliopsida > Asparagales > Orchidaceae > Dactylorhiza > Dactylorhiza incarnata. The sequence goes on from JAWHQI010000233.1 coordinate 1,612,476, forward strand.
TGGAGCACTTCTAAAAATTATATGTAATGCACTACTAGAAAAATGATTTTTTGCTACACTTTTTTTTGCCAGGGTTTAAAAATTGTGGCTAATGCACTAGTATTAGCCAAGGTTGGAAAGAATGTGGCTAATAATGAGATTTTTTGTTGGGGTTGCAAAAAACGTGGCTAATATTTAAGTACTAGGCACATCAAGTAAAGAAGTGTGGCTAATACCTAAATATTAACCACGATGAGGAAATAGTGTGGCTAATACATATTATTAGCCACGGCCGTGGAAAATGAAGACCTAAAAACCAAAAGCATTGCGACTTCTCCCAGACCCCTCACGAAATCTATGGCGCACTCTACTCGCGAAATCGTCTCTGCCTCTCTCTCTCACGCCCTTCTCCAAGAAGAACTCCACTCATCGATGGCGCCCGTCTCTGCGGCAACTTCCGGCGATCGCTCCCTCCCTCCCTGAACTTTCATCTCCTACGCTGACGTTCTGTTGCTCGAGAGTGTGCGGCGCTTGGACCATACCAATTTTAAACTGGAGCCCTTTAGTCACGGTTTTGGACTTTTTGCCAGGGCAAATAAAGTCTATTTTCTTGTAGTGATGCTAACATAGTATAAATTATATGTAATGCTAACAAAAATATTTACTATAATGTTTATTTGAGAATGCTTGAATGCAACATATAATATTATTGATTTTTTTATAAATAAAATTTGGTGGTTTACTAATAACAAAAAGATTTTCAAATAGTCATTTTTGAAATGTAATGATTTGCCAATAGTAATGATTTGCTAGCATTGAAATTGAATTTGTTAATAACAACACCATAATATTATTAATTGTCTGTCGTTCGTATAAAGTGTTGTTGCGGAACGCTTAGGGCTCTTGGTAGACCGGTTCACTTGAACCACCTTAGCTCGTGAGCGAACTAAGCGCGCAAACAGTCAATTAGAGATTCGCTGAGTACACAGGGAGTTTTTAACGTGGAAAACCCGGAAAGGGTAAAAAACCACGCGGCCGGAGCTGTGCCGACCAAACTTCACTATCTTCTGGGGGGTTACAATTTGAAAACTAGAACTCGAGCGCGACAGACCGCTGCTCGTTACAATATTTGGAGAATGAGAGAGCTCCGAGAGTGACATGCCACCTCTCGGAAAAACTAAGTCCTTTTCCCTTCTGAGAATGCTGGTCGCCTTTCTGGAAGTGAGAAGGTCAGTCGCCTTTCTCTTCTGAGAACGCTGGTCGCCTTTCTGGAAGTGAGAAGGCCAGTCGCCTTTCTCTTCTGAGCACGTTGGTCGCCTTTCTGGAAGTGAGAAGGCCAGTCGTCTTTCTCTTCTGAGAACGCTGGTCGCCTTTCTGGAAGTGAGAAGGCTAGTCGCCTTTCTCTTCTGAGAACGCTGGTCGCCTTTCTGGAAGTGAGAAGGTCAGTCGCCTTTCTCTTCTGAGAATGTTGGTCGCCTTTCTGGAAGTGAGAAGGCCAGTCGCCTTTCTCTTCTGAGAACGCTGGTCGCCTTTCTGGAAGTGAGAAGGCCAGTCGCCTTTCTCTTCTGAGAACGCTGGTCGCCTTTCTAGAAGTGAGAAGGCCAGTCGCTTTTCTCTTCTGAGAACGCTGGTCGCCTTTCTGGAAGATGAAGATTTTCAAGTCCCGAAGGAGATCTTCAAGTCCCGAAGGAGATCTTCAAGTGTCGAAGGAGAATTCCGCAAAAGTCTGCAAGGAGCTCTCCTCGGTCCAGAAGTCAAGGTCCTTTCAAATGAAGCCATGGGGCTCCTTTTATAGTTTTTGCCAGGGGCGGCCCGGTAATTTTGCCGTTGGCAGTTTCCATAAATGCTCGGTGGACGAATCATATTCTCCGGTTCGGGGCCCTCGGATCACTATTTTTCGTAAATGACCACCTTGCCCCTCGGGCAGCTTGGGCAGTTTGGGCAGTTCGGGCAGTTCCGTTAGAGGTGAAAAAGGCGACTAACTGTTCCTGAAAAGTGAGAAGCCTGAAACCCAAAATGTGAGAAGCCGGAAAGACAAAAAGTGAGAAGTCGGAAAGACAAAAAGTGAGAAGCCGGAAAGACAAAAAGTGAGAAGCCGGAAAGACAAAAAGTGAGAAGGCTTCCTGTCTGCGTTCAGAAACGTTCTGAGCGCGGGTTAGCGCTGAAGCTCCCCGAATGTGCGACGGGCCATGGGAGGTGCCTCGGACGGACGGTGAATCGAGGAGCCGCTCCCTAGCGAGCGGTTGAAATCCTCCGGAGGGGAGCGGGCGCCGGACCGCACCCCTAGAAGAAGTGGAGACGGCCGCGCACCCCCGAGCGGGGAGGGTGCAGACTGGCCGCACCCCAAGGGGGGGTGCGGCTTGGCCGCCCCCAAGGGGGGGGTGCGGCTCGGCCGCACCCCACAAGGGGTGCGGCTGGGCCGCACCCCACAAGGGGTGCGGCTGGGCCGCACCCCACAAGGGGTGCGGCTGGGCCGCACCCCACAAGGGGTGCGGCTGGGCCGCACCCCACAAGGGGTGCGGCTGGGCCGCACCCCCTGGGGGGTGCGGCTTGGCCGCACCCCCTGGGGGGTGCGGCTTGGCCGCACCCCCTTGGGGGGTGCGGCTTGGCCGCACCCCACAAGGGGTGCGGCTGGGCCGCACCCCACAAGGGATGCGGCTGGGCCGCACCCCACAAGGGGTGCGGCCGGGCCGCACCCCCCTGGGGGGTGCGGCTTGGCCGCCCCCCCTTGGGGGATGCGGCACCCCCTTGGGGGGTGTAGCCGGCTCGTACCCCCTTGGGGGTGTGGTCGGCCCGTACCCCCTTTGAGGGGTGCGACTCGGCCGACCATTCTCCTTGGGGGGTGCGAGTGAGCCGGGCCCCCCCAAGGTGGTGCGGGCGGGACGCGTTTGGGCTACCTCCTTGCGGCGAGGGGTGTAGCCCGCGCGCTGCCGTGCGCTTTTGCGCGCGGTTACGTACATATCTGAGGCTCGTGCGTGCTTCGATCGTTGCCCCCACCTCTCTTCTGCGAGGCTTTCTTTGGGCGCGTCCTGAGGCCTTCACGGGTGTACAACAAGTGTATATAGCCTAACTTTTCCTTCAACTTTATTTTCATATTTTTAATTTAAAAAAATATATAAAATGAATAAGAAAAGAAGGGAAAGTTAAAAAATATGTTAAAAACATAAAATAGGATAAATAAAAAGGAAAGATTAAGAAAATGATAGAAACAAATGTTGTACCTTTTAGGTTGTTTCGACGTTTTTTCTTCATTTTCAGTAGGGGAAAAGTCACCGCTGAAAAGACATATTTGATAAACCTCCATTCTCAACGCTCCAAAACATCATTTTTGTCCTTCAACGTCATCGTAGCCCTCTCCCACCAATCCCGACGCTCGCATTCCCAGCGCTCCAAAACACCACAGCCGAAACAAACAAACCTTAATTTATTCATGTACATGAATCTTGTTTACATTGTAGCGAATCATAATAATTTAAAATAGCCAATCTTAGTAATTAATTACAAATTGCCAAAATAAAGTTTTGACTATTTCATGTGCATTGCTTTCAGCATATGAGTTTTTAGCATAAGCATTCAATAGAGTGTCATGTGGGTAATTGTAGCTAAAAAGATATTTAAGGCTCCGCTTGGCGCGGTTCTTTTGCTCCAGTGAGTTTGGACGAAAAACATCACCGCTGTAGAATGTACGTTTGACATGACAACATTCATGACCGCTAGTAGAAAAAAAAAAGGTAATTGTTATTCGCAGATCATAAATGTCTACCTGCAGACCAATCTTTCCCAATTTTATTTGAGTTTACAAATTGTTATTCGCATGCCAATTTTAAACTTGAGCAGCCAATGTCTTCGTTCTCCTGAGCAAGGCCCGACAACGAAGGATCATCTCTAACGACCTTCTGAGCACTTCAATGTGTGCAAAGATCGTGATTCATAAAATGAATATGTAGATAGAGACCAAGTTGAGGGGAAAACAAGACGTTTTCTTCAATGTTCATGGGATTTCAGTTTGTTTGGGAATATTTATATAGCTAGGGTTTGTTTGGGAAGATTTAGATAGCTAGGGTTACTTTCATCCGGTGGTGAGTAAGGCAAAGAGGGACGACTAAAGTTTTTTTTTTAATTTTCTTTACTAATATGTGGATGACAAAAATATTCGTGAATAACAAATTTGATTTTCTTTAGAGCTGCAAATAGACAATCAGCGAATAGACAAACATGATTTGTGAATAACAACGGCAAAAAAACTAGTTTTGAACATAAGAGTGGATGGAGTTCCTTTAGGTGAGGGCGGGCGTTAATGAACGACGAACGGTTCATAACCACTGCGTCCGTGACCGCCAACGTCATGCCAAACACAGCCGAAGTGTGCGGTTAAAAAAAGTTTCGGCTATAAGTTATGCGAATTGTTATCTGGATACATCTTCTCATCACCCCGGCGGAATGATAAATTTTAATAATATTAAAAATTTTCCATCATGACTCATGAGTATTCAATATTCATTGGGTTTCTTGGAAAACTCGCCCGTTTGTAATTGAATTTTGGATTAGAAAGGATGGAGATCAAGAAATAGTCCAAATCTATGTGGTTATGTTTTCTTTTAGAGTAAATTGCCAATAACCTTCCTTTACTTTTCCTCTATTGTCAATAACCCCCCTCATTTTCTAAAATAGGTGAATAACCCCCCCAAAGTTAATAAGTAACTCCGTTAACTCACAAATGCCCGTGAATAACCAAAAAGCTGATGCCGCGTCCTCCAAATCCCTCCCGCCATTTCATCTCTGCGCTGGTTTTCATCGGGTCGACGGCGGACTCCACGCCATTGTCGCATCCCTTGCAAAGCTCGCCCATCTTCTTGACATCGGACTCAAATCCAAGCAGGTGTGTTCTTCCTGTGCAGGTGTGTTCTTTAAATCCATGTTTTAGCATCCATGTTTTAGCAGGTTTGTTCTTTTAAATTCATTTTTTTTTCATCTCAGCATGCATCCACCATACTAAATTTCTTCTCCGTGCTTCTCTCCATCTCTCCATCTCTCTTTCTCTCTATGTTATGTTGATGACATGTTGTTTGTTACAAATTATAATTAAAAAATTTGCATGATCAATTATAAGAAAATATTGAAGTCAGATATAGCATGTTATATTATGTTGTTTGTTAGAAATTATAAGAAAATGCTCATATTTGCTTATTCAAATTGTTGTTAGATAGCAGTTGGTACTTGGCGATTTGATTGTCAATTTCCTAATTCCAGGATCAATCTTATTTTCAATAACGTACAGATTGCAATGTTAAAATGGTTTAGCATGAAAATGTTTTTGATTTTATTTCATCCCATTAAAAAAAATTCATGTAGTTAACGGTGTTAAAGTGATGTTAAATCCCATTATTGATAACCTCCTCTTAATTTTCAAAAAATTGTGCATAACCACCCCACAAGTTCTATTAGTAAAGATAAGGGGGGTTTTATACCTAATTCTAAATCTTAGGGGGGTTATTTACAATGGAGAAAAAGTACACGGGGGTTATTGGCAATTTACTCTTTCTTTTAACTCTATGATTAAAACTTTAAGGCACTCTTAACGGAGTATTAATTAGGCTCCGTTTGGTACGGCGGCTTGAACGCGGTGGTTATGAACTGTAGTTCGTGAACGCACGACCTCACCAAAGGAATTTTGATGGGGTTTCCCCTAGTGATTCCCCCGGTCCAAACCGGTAGGACTTCGAACAAAACTCTGAAGCAATACCACTCGGCCGAGCGAGCTGCGCCCGCTCGAAGGGCCCAAAAACACCCCAGAAGGGGGGACGAAACCAAGCGCATGCGCGCGGGCGCCGCACACGGCCAGCGCGCGCACATGGCCAACACGTGCACGACCTCTGCGCGCGCGCACATGGCCAGTGCGCGTGCGGCCAGCTTGCACGCGCGACCAGCCCGCACGCGCGGCCAGCGCCCCCACACACGCTTGCACGCGTCAGCCCCGTGCGCGCCGCCTTCGTCTCCGCCACTACCGTCTCCGGGCAACGTGCTCAGGCCGCCCGGACCGCCCAGCTGGGGGGCATCTTCGTCATTTTGTGAAAAGTGGTGATCGAGGTGACCAGAACGGAGCGACGTCATTTGTCAACTCAAGATTCAGCCAGGTGCAATTACCACCATGTCCATTTAAGAAGGCTATAAATAAGCCCACATGCCTTCATTTGAAGATAAGCAACTCAAGGGACAAGAGATAACTCTGAGGTTTTTCGTCGAGAACGTGGGACTTAGATCGTTCCTTCTCTCGGAATTCACTCTGCTCCCATTCTAGTCCGCTCACGCCATCAAGGCAAGGGGGCAAAACTGTAACATCCCACAAACAGCTAGACCCCTAAGTCGATTTTGTCATGACTAGGTCATGACAAAACCATAGGAAGAGCTCAAGACCTTGTGAACATAGGTGAGAAGGAGAAAACCACCTTGGTCTGCAAATAGCAATTTCCAGTTTGCAAGCCTAGGATTGGATTTAGGGGCCCCACCTTAAACCTTGGCCCCACAATATCATCCCTAAACCATTAGAGGTCTCGTTGAAGCACCAGTGACCCATTGGGGTCAACCTAAGAGGCCAATTTGACTAAAGTCAACCTTAACCATAAATTGGTCAAACTAGCTCAATTAAGGTCAATTAGCCTCCACCCTGCCAAATTGACCATGCCCCTACCCTTGTATGGGTACTAGAATCCTAATGGACCAAAAAGCCCCATCATGGGGCCTCCAATTTGACCAATTTGCCCTAAACCTCAATTTGGTCAAAGTGCCCTAATAAGGGGCAATTCACCCTCACTTTGCCAAATTGACCCTACCTAGACCTTCCTAACCCTTCAGGGAAGCCAATGGAGCCCAAGCCATCCTTTGGGGTCAACCCACTTGATTAATTTGACCAGAGTCAAATTTGCCTTAATTTAGGTCAAAATAACCTAGTTTGCCCAAATTGGACCCAATCCACTTGGGCTAGGCCCAATTGGAGTAGCCCATTAGTCTAGGAGGCTGAGATTTACTCAAGAGTCATCCAATTTCTGGAAAATGGTGACTAGGAGAGAGAAATTGGGAGTTTCCCCCAATTTGAAGAGAGACAAAATGGCCATTAAAGGAGGATTAATGGCATTGAAGGCAAATTGATCCCTCATTCATCTCCCCTCACCCTCCATTCATCTCCTCAGGCTATTACAAGAAGCTTAAGGGGTTTTCCAGCCCTCAAGATGGCTGAATTCAATGGATTTCACCATGGCTGAAATTTAGGCTTGATGGCCATTAATGGTTTTCAATGTTGTAACCTAGCTCCCCCTCTCCTAATTGATCCCTTTAAAAGCTTCAGAGGGCTGAGAGGAGTGTTTTTCCCCTTTTACTTGGAGGAATCGTGCAAAGGAGGCTCAGATCGGCAAGGAGCTCAGGAGGAAGATCGGCCATGGCCAATCAGATAACGACAAGGAATCACCACTCCACACAGGTCCGATCCGTTACCCCTCCCTTGGTGCTAGATCATATCATGATTTGGGGCTAGATCCGAGCTCAATTGGGCTCGGATTTGGCTTCCGAAAGGGCTCGGATTGAGCCCTCTTTTCCCTGCTCTAAAACCTAGATCCGACCACCTCCGGCCGGCCAACCACCTCCTATCGCCGGCCACCACCTCAACGGAGGTTGTGGTGGCATTGGCTGGCCGGAAAGAGTCGTAGATGGCCGGGAAATCACCCCGCAAAAAGTCTCAGGACGGGCTGTCTTGAGTCGTCCAACGATCGGGGACGATGACGGAGAGCCATTGGATCGTTAATTTAATGTTTACGTTATATCATTTACTTCGTCGAGCTCTGTTAGAATTTCGTCGATCGAGTATTTCGTCGAACGCAAGATGTTCGACTTTCGTCGAGCGCTGACATGGTGAATTTAGTCGAGCGTTGTTATGCTCTGATTTAGTCGAGCTCAGCTGCGTTCGGCTTTCGTCGAACGCAGATTCGATCTGCTTTCATCGACCGCAGACTTGATCTGCTTTCGTCGAGCGCAGAGTTCGACTTTCGTCGAACGCTGTAACAGTTATTTAATTAAATGTTTATATGATTTTTGTCACATACTTTGCTGAACTTAGATTTAATTATTAAAAATACTTATGCCCCTCTACAGAAAAAGTGTCCAACACCAAAGTTGTAGCCCTTAGGGTTTACTTTATTTTAAAATTGATTTCACCCAAAAAGGAGTTGTGTAGCTCCTTGTAGGTCCATTTTAGTGGGGTTGGTCCCTAGTGAAGGGCAGCCACCAATATTTGTATAACTTTTGATTGGGAAATGATATGACCTTGAGATTTGAAACATAGCCTAGTTTTACCTACACACACATCATATCCAAAGATGGTATTTTTAGGAGAACCTTTTTCTGAGGTTCTTGAAATAATTTCATAAATCATCTAATGATTAATTAGTGGGTTAAATGACCTCCAATGCCCTCCAAATTTTGGTGGGTGCTCCTTAGGGTTACTGTATGACCTTGGTAAAATTATCAGCCCAATTGGGACTGTTTTGTTTGAGTATTTTGTAAACCCAAGTTAGGACAAATAGGGTCAAAGTTAGGGTATGGTGTTTACCTTGGGGTATGATGGTCAAAACTCATCACCATGTAGTGAAACCTTGGTGACTGGTTTAGGATCACCTAAGACACCTCCATGAGTGATATGGGGTGGTGTGGAGATGGTTAAGCCCTAGAATACTAGTTTTAGCCCTAGGTGTGCATATAGGACCTTGTGAAGGACATGGGGTCTTACAAGTGGTATCAGAGGAAACCTCGATCCGAAGAAAAGAAGTCCACAAACCCTGGGCCACCCCGCGCGAGCTTAGTTTGAGGACAAACTAGCAGCGGAAGCAGTGGTGTGCCCATATGAGAATCACATTGAAAAAGGTCCACTTTTAACTGAATCTTCTGGGTCAGTTTCCCCCTGCGAGTGTCAAGTTTTCTTTTGTAAGCCTGCGGCGAACCCTGCCCCCAGCAGGGAATACCTCCGGCTGCAAAGATTTCCTTAGTTAGTCCTTTAGGCAACGAGTTAGACTCAAACCCACTAGGATACGTGACTTACCTTAACAATTTTACCGTGACCTAGTCTGAAATAGACCGTAGGTATAACCTTTAGTGAAGGTACGAGGATACCCCAAAGAGGCTAGAGAAAGAGAGTTGACATATAAGCAGAATGGTATGAGACTCATAGATTCAACCCTCGTACCGGTGTCAGGATTACATTAAGACAACCACCATGACAAACACCGAGGGTCGGATGAGAATTGAAGTTCAGGAGGGACCCGTTTGGGATTGGGTGACATACTGACCTTGATAAGGTTGTCGTAAAAGGTACCTAGAAGAGCCTAAGGTGTGGAGTATACCAATGAGCCTCAAGATAGAACCCCAAGTCTAAGGTTGTGTGCCCTAAGAATTGCTTGCATACTTGGGACGAGTATAACATGATGATATCGAAGATACTTCGCCCAAAAATAGATAGAGACTAATCTTTTGTTTATTGGGGCTTACCTTTTGTTTATTGGGCAAATTAATGACGGACTTGGATTTCCCTTAGTCCTAAGTTAGAAAATTTTTGTGTCGTGAACAATAATGATTTTGAGGTTGATCATATTCGATGTCTCTTGGACAAAGATGAGATGGTGTAAAACTAGGTCATACAGGTCGTAGTTATATTGGAAGTGGTTTGGGGCATTTAGAAGTGATCAACTTATGGTTAAAAATCACGCCCTATCTTGGTAGATAATTTTAACTACAATAATAGCCCTTATACCTTGGGAGCTTTGATGACGGATAACCAGAGATCTTAGACGATGACCTATTGAATTTAGAATCTAGTGTTTGAGTCGACTGATAAGGAAAAATCTAAGTTTATCTTACCTTGGACCATTCGAAAGTGATCGAGACTAGCATATGTGAAAGTGATAGGAATTTGGTGAAATAAACGTGAAGATACTTTCTTGATGAAATTGACTTGTGAAAAACCTTAGGGTTTCAAAAAATTTACCCGTATACCTTATGAATCAAACTCCGCGTAGAAAAAGATTGGGAGTCGTCTTACCAACATGGATACTAATTGTGGTTGGTTAACATGTACTCATAAAGGCTCACAAGTGCCCCCATTAAAATTTAGGGATGATTGGGACGCTAGAAGATTTGATTAGCTCCATCAGTAGTAAGAACTGGAAAAGTTGTAGAGTAGAGATGAGTGATTACTCGGACATACCTGAAGGAGTAAGAAATTGAACATGTGAAGAAATATTTAGAGGCATAAGAATCTGCCCAGGTTAGAGTGGAAGATCGAGGATAGATTGACCAAGGTAGCTAGGTCACCCCGATCATGATAGATGATTCGACGGTGCGAGTCTTGCGACGCAAGAAGATTCCGTAGGTAAAAATCATGTTGTAAAATTATGGACAGGAGGAGCACACCCGGGAGCCACTAGAGCTGGTATGGCAGAGATAGTCGGTGCTCTTCGAGCCAGGAATAGTTTCAGTTCTTAGGGGATGTTACGTTCAGTCACTCTCGGTGAAAACCCGCAAGCCTAACCTGAATTTCGAGAACGAAATTATTCTTTTTGTTTATTGGGATATGTAACATCCCCAAACAGCTAGACCCCTAAGTCGGTTTTGTCATGACTAGGTCATGACAAAACCATAGGAAGAGCTCAAGACCTTGTGAACATAAGTGAGAAGGAGAAAACCACCTTGGTCTGCAAATAGCAATTTCCAGTTAGCAAGCCTAGGATTGGATTTAGGGGCCCCACCTTGAACCTTGGCCCAACAATATCATCCCTAAACCATTAGAGGTCTCCTTGATGCACCAGTGACCCATTGGGGTCAACCTAAGAGGTCAATTTGACTAAAGTCAACCTTAACCCTAAATTGGTCAAACTAGCTCAATTATGGTCAATTAGCCTCCACCATGCCAAATTGACCATGCCCCTACCCTTGTATGGGTACTAGAATCCTAATGGACCAAAAATCCCTATCATGGGGCCTCCAATTTGACCAATTTGCCCTAAACCTCAATTTGGTCAAAGTGCCCTAATAAGGGGCAATTCACCCTCACTTTGCCAAATTGACCCTACCTAGACCTTCCTAACCCTTCAGGGAAGCCAATGGAGCCCAAGCCATCCTTTGGGGTCAACCCACTTGATTAATTTGACCAGAGTCAAATTTGCCTTAATTTAGGTCAAAATAACCTAGTTTGCCCAAATTGGACCCAATCCACTTGGGCTAGGCCCAATTGGAGTAGCCCATTAGTCTAGGAGGCTGAGATTTACTCAAGAGTCATCCAATTTCTGGAAATGGTGACTAGGAGAGAGAAATTGGGAGTTTCCCCCAATTTGAAGAGAGAGAAAATGGCCATTAAAGGAGGATTAATGGCATTGAAGGCAAATTGATCCCTCATTCATCTCCCCTCACCCTCCATTCATCTCCTCAGGCTGTTACAAGAAGCTTAAGGGGTTTTCCAGCCCTCAAGATGGCTGAATTCAATGGATTTCATCATGGCCGAAATTTAGGCTTGATGGCCATTAATGGTTTTCAATGTTGTAACCTCCCCCTCTCCTAATTGATCCCTTTAAAAGCTTCAGAGGGCTGAGAGGAGTGTTTTCCCCTTTTACTTGGAGGAATCATGCAAAGGAGGCTCAGATCGGCAAGGAGCTCAGGAGGGAGATCGGCCATGGCCAATCAGATAACGACAAGGAATCACCACTCCACACAGGTCCGATCTGTTACCCCTCCCTTGGTGCTAGATCATATCATGATTTGGGGCTAGATCCAAGCTCAATTGGGCTCGGATTTCGCTTCCGAAAGGGCTCGGATTGAGCCCTCTTTTCCCTGCTCTAAAACCTAGATCCGACCACCTCCGGCCGGCCAACAACCTCCTATCGTCGGCCACCACCTCAACGGAGGTGGTGGTGGCATTGGCTGGCCGGAAAGAGTCGTAGGTGGCCGGGAAATCACCCCGCAAAAAGTCCTAGGACGGGCTGTCGTGAGCCGTCCAACGATCGGGGACGATGACGGAGAGCCGTTGGATCGTTAATTTAATGTTTACGATATATCATTTACTTCGTCGAGCTCTGTTAGAATTTCGTCGATCGAGTATTTCGTCGAACGCAAGATGTTCGACTTTCGTCGAGCGCTGACATGATGAATTTAGTCGAGTGCTGTTATGCTCTGATTTAGTCGAGCTCAGCTGCGTTCGGCTTTCTTCGAACGCAGATTCGATCTGCTTTCGTCGACCGCAGACTTGATCTGCTTTCGTCGAGCGCAGAGTTCGACTTTCGTCGAACGCTGTAACAGTTATTTAATTAAATGTTTATATGATTTTTGTCATATACTTTGCTGAACTTAGATTTAATTATTAAAAAATACTTATTCCCCTCTACAGAAAAAGTGTCCAACACCAAAGTTGTAGCCCTTAGGGTTTACTTTATTTTAAAATTGATTTCACCCAAAAAGGAGTTGTGTAGCTCCTTGTAGGTCCATTTTAGTGGGGCTGGTCCCTAGTGAAGGGCAGCCACCAATATTTGTATAACTTTTGATTGGGAAATGATATGGCCTTGAGATTTGAAACATAGCCTAGTTTTACCTAGACACACATCATATCCAAAGATGGGATTTTTAGGAGAACCTTTTTCTAAGGTTTTTGAAATAATTTCATAAATCATCTAATGATTAATTAGTGGGTTAAATTACCTCCAATGCCCTCCAAATTTTGGTGGGTGCTCCTTAGGGTTACTGTATGACCTTGGTAAAATTATCAGCCCAATTGGGACTGTTTTGTTTGAGTATTTTGTAAACCCAAGTTAGGACAAATAGGGTCAAAGTTAGGGTATGGTGTTTACCTTGGGGTATGGTGGTCAAAACTCATCACCATGTAGTGAAACCTTGGTGACTGGTTTAGGATCACCTAAGACACCTCCATGAGTGATATGGGGTGGTGTGGGGATGGTTAAGCCCTAGAATACTAGTTTTAGCCCTAGGTGTGCATATAGGACCTTGTGAAGGACATGGGGTCTTACAAAAACGTCCCTCCACGCCGCATTTTCAAGCATCCATCCCAGCACCGACGTCTGCCCGCAACGGCTAAAGCCAATGCGCAACGTCCTGCTCGCGCGTTCAAACGATTAGGAACCCAGAAAGAAAAATACTTCCAAACCATCAAAGCGCACAAAGCTCAAAACAGGAGAGCATACCAGCAAAGTGTCGCAAGGGCCACATGGCGAGCAAGGGCGATGCACAAAAAAAGTAGCGGCAAAAATCATTGTCTGACGCCCACTACAGATTAATCTTCAACTCGCAAGGCGAACACTAGCGGTGTCAGGTGATCAACGCACGCCTTCAGGCCTAACGACAAGGATACTTCACGCCGCAAAAAAAATAAATTTGTAACGCACGTGCAAAGTAATAATTCAAAATATATGACCCGAAAGCGGAATGATCAAGGTCAAAAATATTATGTGCTCGTCGCTTCGCGAATCACGACCCACAAAAATTTGGCAGCATTTGATGGTGTTCCCTCTAAAGATTCCCGGTCCAGACCGGTATGACTTCGACTGAAACTCTGAAGCAATACAACCCGACTGAGCGAGCAGCGCCCACTCGAAGGGCCCAAAAGCACCCCATAAGGGGGACGAAACCAAGCGCACGCGGGCGCTGCACATGGCATGCACGCGCGCATGGCCAGTGCACGTGCGGCCAGCCCGCACGCGCGGCAGCTCCCCCACGCACGCCGAAGCGCATCCACCTCGCGCGCGCCGCCTCGCCTCCGCCGTCTCCGATCGCCTCCGCCACCACCGTCTTCGGGCAACGTGCTCGGGCCGCCCCGACCGCCCAGGGGGCATGTTTGTCATTTTGTGAAAAGTGGTGATTCAGGTGATCAGAACGGAGCGACGTCATTTACCAACTCAAGATTTAGCCAGGTGCAATTACCACCACGTCGATTTAAGATGGCTATAAAAAGACCCTCAGACCTTCATTTGAAGACAAGCTGGCTCACACTCATTTACCACGACGTCATTTGCCAATTCAAGTGAGCGTTGAGTGTGATCGTCATTTGCTAACTCAAGGTTTAAGAAGGCTCACACTCAACGCTCACTTGGACGCTTTAGTGAGCTCAAGGCAAAGCAAAGAAGAGCGCACTCGTGGATACTTTGTAGAAGGATAGGTAGACACTCACTTCAATACTTCGTGGACTTGGCTATTTTTCTCCACTTTTCTTCACTAAAAGCTTATAACGGATTGGTGACTTGTCACCCTCCGAGAGAACTCAAACTCTTATAAACTCAAGGAAACTAATGGATTTCGGCCCGTCATCGATCCGGTCACGTGGTTTTTCACAATTTTCGGATTTTTCACGCTAAAACGTCTCCGTGTCATTGCTGCTTGGTCTTCTCTTCACTGTTTGCGCACCAGGTTCAACTCAGAGCTAAGACGGTCTATTTCTCCGGACTGGAGGGAAACCGGGCCACCCACAACAAACTTCATCCACTTTTATGTTCAAAATTAGTTTTCTTTTCTTGGTGACGGGCATAACCATTGTCTTGCAAAACAACATTCTATGATGGTCGCGTCAAACGGAGCCTTAGCAATATTCATCTACGTAGGTTCAATTTTATAATGCAATGAAATCCATTAAAATATGTGTATACAAATATATATATTTTGATAATAACATATATTATTGTATGTTTTATTTGGCATATTAAATTTTATGATGAGCATATGGAAGTTCCTAATAATGAAATTATGAAACATGGAGGGATTAGGATAATAATGAGTGTGCTAATGATTAGTTTCCAATGAAAAATTTAAAATTGATCTCATAGAGCTTTGACCATTTCTATTGTATGTTGGGCAAGCTTGATTGTGTTTTAATATGGGCTTTGTTATAGTGGGCTTTCTTTGGATGGGCCTTAGGTTTTAGGCTAAAATAGTTCTAATTAACTAGGGCTTATGTTTTCATTGGTATGTTGGTGGATTAAGAGCAATGTTGTAGATATCGGCCGACATATTCGATATGTCGGCCGACATAACGGTTTGGGAGCTAAAACGACGCATAACCGTTTTTTTAGTTGTCACGTTTTGAAAATAACGTGTCGATATATCAGTTATAATCAATATATCAGTCCAAAAAATGGTGAATATCGGTTTTATTATTATTTATTAATTAATTGGGGATTCTTTTAACTCCCCCCTAGTTCATTTCATTTCGAGCCGCTCCTGTCCTAGCTCTCCCTCGCGCTCTCTGTTTGAGCTCTCTCTCGGCTCTCTGTCGCTTGCTGATTGTTCTCTCTCTTTCTCGTGCTCTTGACACTCTAGCACGTACGCTGGTTGTTCTCTCTGGTTCATTCTTCTCCCTGCTGGTTGTTCTCCACGGTGCTCGCTGGTTGCTTACTCTGGTTGTTCTCTCCTCTCACTCGTGCTCTCAATTTCCTAGTTGGTGCTCTCAATCTCTCGGGCTCTCGACTCTATCGGTTGGTGCTCTCACTCTCTCGGCTGGTGCATTCTTCTCCCCACCTCTCCCTCTCATTCTCTCGCTTTGCATTTTTCATTTTCGCGTGCTTTGTTGGTTGCCTTGCTGGTTGTTGTTGCCCTGGTGCCATGCTGCCTTGCTAGCTGCCTTATTGGTCGGTTGTCTTACTGGTTGTGGTTGTTGTAGCATGGTGCCTGTTAGAATAAGTTGCCCTGTTGCCTTATTATTGGACGGCTGACTTGCTGGTTGTGGTTGTTGTAGCATGGCGGCTGTTCGAATTAGAATAGGTTGCTTTGCTACCTTGCTGCCTTATTGCCCTGTTGCCTTGCTGTAGCTGGTGGTTGTAGGCAGTTGGAAGTGGATTGGTGTTTGCTCCTTGTTTGGTGGTTGTTTGTTATTTTTATTTGGTCAGTTTATGGTTTTGTTGGTCAACAAATGATTTGAAATACTCATATTAGTAGTTATTTATCCAACTTCATTTTGCAATCGATGATGCATGTATATCCAACTTCATTTTCTAGTTGCCTTGTTGTTTTGTGTCTTTTGATAAATAAAATGTTGGATGTTTTGTTCTGATACTAGTATTGATACTTTGAATGATAATTGGATGTTTTTTTCTTTGATACTTGGGTTCTCTACTTTAAATGATAATTATAACTTTGTATACTAGTATACTATTAATAATGCAAAATGTTGTTGGATAAATAAAATATTGCGTGGATAATTTGAAAGATGACTGAAGATCTAACGATCTAATAAAGTTATGGGGGCTTTTCGGATGTTGATTTTTTCAAATAATCAAGTAATTTTGTATTTTTTTCTCGTGATGTAATTATGTAAAATATTTATTTCATTTCATATAATTAATATTTCTTTCATTTCATATTCCCTATAATGACTTCTTCAGGTGGATCTAGTGAGGTGCCCGTATCATTGGTACCAACCGGTAGAGATCCATTTTGGACATTTGGTGAGAAGTTATTTGTTGCAAACAACACCAACTGAGTCAAATGCAACTACTATAAACAGACAATGAATTGTGGAATTACACGTTTCAAGCATCACTTGGCTGGGTGGAAGGGTAATATTAAGACATGCCCTCAAGTTCCCGCCGACGTTAATGTGAAGGCTGAGTCGGACTTAAACTCAAACTTAGAGAGTAAGAGAGCTAAGAGTGCAAAGTTACAAGCAAGTTTGAATGAGGTGGTAGTTGGAGGAGTACATGATGATGAATTAGAGGAGACTGCTATACGTATGAGCACATGTTCCAAGGGCCCAATAGACCAATTTGTTCATTCAGATGCAGAGTCTAGCAAGGGAAAAGATTCCCAACATTGCATGATAGAGAACAAGTACAAAAAGAAAGTCAGTGATGATGTTGTCGTGAACATAGGTAGATGAACATATTAAAATGGGATCCCGTTTAATGCCATATGTAATTCCTCCTCTAGTAGATGGCTCATGTCATTGGGTTATGCGGACCTGGGATGAAGATCCCTATATTTTATGAGTTAAGAGAGAAAATTTTGTGAATGGAGGCGGAGAGGACGAAGGACATATTGGGCACATTCACGTAGACTTGCAAATTTAATGGCTACACTATCATGACCGATGCATGGACAATTCGGAAGGGTATAAGCATGATGAACATCATGATACATTGTAGTTCCGGAATGACATTCTGGCTTTCGAAGAATGTCTCCTCCTCCACACATGATGGAAAGTTCATCTTTGACTTTTTGGATGAGGCGCTTGAAAGCCCCTGAGAGCTCGGGAGAGGACAATATCTTACAGATTGTGATGGATAGCACGTCCAATAATATGGCTGCATCAAAGCTTATGGCTTTGAAAAGACCTATGCTTTTTGGGACAAGTTATGCGGCTCACACAATTAATCTACTGTTACAAGATCGATATAGGAAAATTGAAGCCAATAAAGAGTGATATCTCCTTGGGCCGCCAACTCTTTGTCTTCATTTATGATCACACAATCTCTCTCGACATGTTTAGAGAGTCGACGAAGGAATTGGACTCTCATGAGCTTATTCGACTAGTTGTGACTAGCTAGAGATTTGCCACAACGTTTCTATCTTTAGAGAGTATCTCAGAGAAAAAGAATCAGTTGAGGGACCTATTCACATCTGCAAAGTGGGATGCAACAAAGTTGGCAAAATAGTGTCGGGGAAAAGCAGGTAAAAATATTGCATATTTATTCATTTTATTTAAAATATATGTTTGCAACTGACGTTTTATAGTATTTTCTTATTTTCTTACTTATTTATTTTGCATATGGTAGGCTGCAATGATAGTGATGAGCGCTAGATTTTGGGCGAATATGGAGCTCGTTATTGGTATATTCACACAATTTGTGAAGGTTTTGGGAAGAGTAGACGGAGATACACCCTCTATGAGGTGGTTATAGGGGGATATACAAAAAGCTAGGGAAGAGGGTTGTTGATGTTCTCGATCACCAAGAGAACAACTATCTTCATATATGAAAGTTGATTAATAACAGATAAGAGAAGAAGATGAAAAACCTTTTGCACCTTGCAGGTTATTACTTACACCCATATTTTTATTATCCCGGTCAAGTGGAGATTGAGGCTGATGGAAAGTTTATGAGTGATTTTGTTGAGTGACTCTCAAGGATATATAGGAAAGATCCGTCTACACAAGATCATATCAGTGTTGAGCTTGATCTTTACCAATATCAACAAGAGTTATTTGGTAAAGACATGACAAAGAGACGGCTACAAAATCCCAACTTAAATTCAATTACATTTTAATATATATTTTTTGTATTAACTTTAATTTTTAATGATGTATTATGTATAATTGAATTGTATTTCATTTTAGTTTTCGCAGTACATTGGTGGAGGTTTAACGGTGCTGATACGCCACATCTTAAAACAATGGCTATGAAGATTTTGAGTCTGACTACTTCATCCTCTGATTGTGAGAGGAACTAGAGCACTTTGAGATGATATGCATTAATTTAGTTAATTATTTTGTTAAACATAAATATCTTATTATATGACTATGTACATTATTTAGCATTTTGTAAAATTTTGTAAATACATTCTAAGAAGAGGAATAAACTCGACAACAAAAATTGAACGATCTAGTATTTGTAATATTCAATGTTTTGTTGAAGTCAAAATATTCAGACACATATCGAGATCCATTGACAACTACGAGTTTAGATTCTGGGAAGGTACAAGAGTCGATGGTGAATGTTGATCCCGAGGAGGATGAAAATGAAGATGACGATGATGAAGTCTTTCCTGGAGAGGGGTTGAAATGGGCGCAAATTGGCAATATAGTCGACGCTGATCATGACGAAAGGAGGCCTCCAAGACTAGCTATAAGCAAAGAAGTGACAATTAGTTATCAAAGAAATGGAAAGAAAAAAAATATCTGAGGTGGATGAGGCAGCTCTAGAGGGTTAATTCATTAAATGATGACCATATTCTATCTACTCTGCCGACTATAAAAGAGTCTGTAAGTGATGACGAATAAGATATGCTTGAAATTTAATTTTAAAAATTTTGATGTCATAGAAATAATATATAATTGCACGTTTCTTAAAATTACTAATTTTATAAATTTTCTATCATTAAAGTATTGTATGTTAAATGTTATATATAACTTTTAATATTTAGAAGTTCAATAGCTTGTGAAATAGTTAGTATTGTGGCATGTATAAAAAAATAACATTTAATTACATATATAATTAATTTAATATTAAAACATGATATATAAAATATCCCCGATATATCCCACGATATTTAAAAAACTGACATGAAAACTCAAACCGACGTGTCCCCGGCATCCGACATCTGCAATCTTGATTAAGAGATAATATTTTTTTATTTGACAGTACCTTGATTTTGTGTAATGGGGAAGTGAATAACCATGGATGCTATTGGTGAGAATTTGGTTAGCTAAATTATATCATTAGATTAATTTCAATGATCATGATTTAGGGATTAGGTAGTAAATGGATGTCGCTTTAGATTCTTGGCATAAATTATATTAATTGGAGACAGATTTTTGTCTCCATGATTCTTTTATATCAAACAATATCCTTTTTCAAAACATTCTCCTCCTTCGGTTTGGTCAATGAGGCTCTGTTTGTGATAGTTGTTGCTGATGAGAAAATTGATGTGAGAAACTAATAGAGCTGTAAGGAAAGCAGCGATGAGAAAGTTGCAAATTATTTTGAAGAATATGTTTTAGCGATATTTAGAATGATGTTTTGTGTTTATCTATTTGAAAGAACAGCGGTTTGAAAGTTGTTTACCAGTACATATATGTTCATATATACATACCCATAATGTATAGTAGAAGTTTTTGTCTTGCCAGTCTGTTGATGTTGGTGAAACTACAGTGTTTTGATCTCATTTTTTGGCTGCCAGAGATATTTAAATCCATGATTTTGGTTTTCTCCTCTTTTATTTTTTTTATGATTTTAGTAAGGCAGATTATGTTTTTCTCCCCTCTCTTGAATTTGCAAATCATATAATATGATTTGAGAGATCAAATTGAGGGTATAACTATAAGTCTATAACTATATATATATAACTCTCTCTCTCTATATATATATATTATATATATAACTATTACTATATATAGCTTCAAAGGCACATTCATCAACTTTTTGTGAGTTTTGTTCCCTAATATACTATTGTGATGACATGAGAGGGAGGAAATGTATACGAATCCTATAAGCAATAAAGGAAAAAAAGGAAATTTTTTGGCGAGCGCCTATTTATTTAATAAGCTATATTTCTCAAATATTTTTCATATTTATATCATGACAAGATCAAGGAGGAAGTTTAAAAAAAATGATATGAGGTTTTGATTCTCTCTTCAAAAGGTCCAATGTGTTGAGTCCCCTGTGCAAAAGGCTCTGATTGTGTTCTTGAGTCTCCAGATGGAAAAAGACTCTCATAGGTCTCACATAGGCAATGTTATCTTACAAGGTCTTTGTTATAGTGGACAACCTAAATAGTGGTAACTATAGTGTACTGCCTATGTTTCCCTCACTATAGTGGTAACTACTATAAAAATTTCTTACGTCTCCCTCACTATAGTTCGATTTATTTTCTGTCATTGTACTTTATTTATTATTTTTGTAATTCTTGGTTGTGATTGTGTGATTATGAAATAATTTTTATTCTTTATTTACCTATCTCTAGAGGAATATTCAGTTCTTGTTATGAAATTTTACCTTCAAAACAAATAAAAGAATTGCAATAAATGGAGAACATTTGTGATCACATCCACATAGAAAACAATAAAGTTCATTAGTATAAAAAATAAATAGATAAAATAAGAACGATATCATCTTTTTAATAGAAGAGATGTAATAAATCAAGAACTTGTGATCACATGAGAACATGCATACTTTGACATCCCAATTCATTGAGATGGCGCTAAGTTTGTTAAACTGCTCACAGTTGGGAGTCAATATTGATTTTTTTTAAATGACAGTTTTGAGAAGAAACCCTTCTCGCCAACTCCATTATGAGAAACATTTCCCTTCTCATGATGGTATCCTTGTAACACCCCATATGTATCTGATGTATATTATGAATCCGATGGCCCACATCATACAACCTCAGTAGATATGTTATTAAAAGTGATATAAGAAAAGAAACTTAGACTAAGAATCTAGGAGTAAATAAATATAAAGCAGAAATAACAAATTAAAGAGAGCCCATATACTACAACCAAAAGCAAACCAAAATACAACATAGAGTCCGAAAACCTCAAGGCTATTACATCCATCCACAAAAATAATAATCAAAAGTCTAGGGTCTAAGCCAGATACATCAAAATAGAGTACGAGAAAACACTTCATAAAACTTTGATATCTCCCTTTAGCGGCCATTCATATCCTGGTGTGCTAAGCACCGGAGAACAATTAAAATAAGAGAGAAACATGGGTCAACTGAAAGTTAGCCAAAATAGTGTAACGACAATCCACCTCCCTTGGATTCTAATGGATTCAAGAGAACTTCATCAAACTACATATCTATATTCCGTGAAAGAATAACAATAATATATAAAACGATTAAGCAACATTGCACATGTAAGGTGTCTCAAATATCAAATATGTTTTTATATATAAAAGGGCATACAATACGATCATGAACTTGAATATAAGGATCATAATTTTGTAAGCACGTCTCAAGAAGTGGACTATCATGCCCTAGACTACTACATTACAAAAAAACATCATTTTTATAATCCTTATAATGCACTCATGTCGCCTAATATAATTGGGTATACAAGCCACAAACACATTTAAGCCTACAAAGCTTGCTTTGGCTATATACATTCTCATCCATCCCGCTATAAATATATGTTCCCGCCACACTTTAATGCATTCTCACATTGGGAAAATTCCAGTCAGTCCCATGACAATGATGCTCACTCCCTTCCAGGCAATTCACAAACACAATCAATTATCATATAAGATAACTCAAGCCTCTCTGTCAATCGCATGGCTATATATGGACATTCTCCTCCCGACATGAAATTTTGTACACATCTTGGGGTATAAGCACAATTAGCTACCATTATCCCCTCAAGGCTCACCTGATTTTCATAACACCAAAGCTATTATACGGTGGAGAGTTAATAACTCTCGTCTGTTGAAAATATTGAAGTGGAAGTTGGCGGTCTGGGAGGAGACCGCGCGGTCTAGTCTAGTCGCACGGTCTTACGGTCTCCTTCTGCGGTCTGACCTGTTCGGTCTAGCCGCGGTCTACTCGGCGTGACCGTCGTTCTATGTCCAAGGTTGCCGAGGTGAGGCCGCGCGGTCTGGTTTGTGTGACCGTGTGGCGAGCTAGTTTTCTGTAAGGTGAGGTCGTGCGGTCTGGTTTGTGTGACCGCGTGGTGGGGGCAGTCCGGTCTGGTGACTGTCCGGTTTCTTATTGGTGCGCGCGGACTAAGGCACTCTTAGTCGCGCGGTCTCCTGTTTGTGTTCGCATAAGCTGGTCCCGTGGCGATCTGCTGGTGTATGCGGTCACTGGTGTTGCTCGACTTGGTGGGCTATTGCCTTAGTCGACATGGTTGTGTTCGCGGTCTCTGAAGGAGGTTTCGTATATGCGAACACTGGTGGTGGGCGTCATGACCATGCGAGATTCATGATCGCGCGGCTTCTTGGAGGAGTGGCGATCTCTTGGTCCGGGTTGAAGTCGGCGAGCTCACTAAGCGCAGAGCAATCCGCTGACCGCGCGGGTTGACCGGTCTTGGTCGCGCGGTCAGGGCGGTGACTCTATCTCATAGGGTGATGACTGGATCTGGTCCCACACCTATAAATAGGAGCCACTGTAGCAGCATAATCAATCGCACCAAGTGTAAGCTGAGCTCGCGCCTATTTCTTGCGGTCTCATTTTTGTGACCGGACGGTTAGCTGATTGAACTTTCCTTGTGCAGCTTCTGCGGATTGTGCGGACAGCAGCCGGCACCTCTTCTTCTAAAGTGTTCGGGCGGTCTCGCGGCTTGCAGTGCGGGTTGCTGGAGTTCGGGAGAATCAATGGAGTTCAGGAGGTCGCGGAGGTTCAGTTGGTGTTGTTCAAGTCGCCGGCAGTGTGTGTTCGCGCGGTCTCCTTTTCTAGTCGTGCGAACAGCCAGGGCGCGCGGTCAGGCGGTCTCAGAGTTCAGACCGCTGGTTATCTTTCTGCAGCTCTGTATTTTCCTTTTGGTTTTGTGTACTGGCGAAATCATGTCTCGCCATGTATACCTCGCTCTGTAATGAAGATTTCTGCTATTATCAATAATGATTGGTTTGTTTCATGTGCTTCTGGTTGTTGGCTATAACTTTAAGTTGTACAATTTCTACTCACTCCTAGATCTACGAAAAATTTCACATGGTATCAGAGCGAGATTGGAGTGGATAGAGCAGTGAACAACTTAAAGTTGACATCGCATTTGTGAAGAAGGAACCAATGTTAGAGCCATGGAAGCAAGAGGTCTTGGAATTGAGATGCTCACGTCGACTAACTTTAAGAAGTGGAAGTCGTGTATGCAGAGTTATTGTAACATCCCCCAAACTACTAGACCCCTAGAGTGGTTTTGTCATGACTAGGTCATGACAAAACCCTAGAAAGCTTGATGAGACCACTTGGCCTTAGCCAAGAAGAAGAAAACCACCCTGGTCTACAAATAACAACTTCCAGTTACCAAGCTTAGGATTGAACTTTATGGCCTCACCTTGACCAGTTGACCCCACCATAGCATACCTAACCATTTAGGGGTTCCCTTAGAGCACCAAGGACCCATTGGGGTCAACCAAAGAGGCCAAATTGACCAAAGTCAAACCTAACCCCAAATTAGTCAAAGTAGCCGATTTAGGGTCAATTGACCTCCACCTTGCCAAATTGACCCTACCTAGACCTTCCTAACCCTTAAGGGAGGACAATGGGTGACTAGCCACCCATTGGGGTCAACCCAAATGGTCAAATTGACCAAAGTCAACATTATGCTATATTTAGGTCAAAATGACCTATTTTGACATAATCAAGCCCAATTCACTTGGGCTAGACCCAATTAAGGTGGTCCACCACCCAATGGGATTAAGTGCTACTGATTAGGCCATTCAATTTCAGGAAATTCGGCCAGGAGAGAGAATGCCCTAATTTGAAAGAGAGAGAAAGAGGGGGGGATTAATGGGGAGGAAGAAGAAACCTTCAATCTCCCCCATTAATGGTCACATTCATCTCCTCTAGGGGATAGGAGGAGTTTCCAGCCTTCTCCCGACTGGATTGAGCCCCTATTCATCTCCCCCAAGCCAAAACCGAAATCCCTTTAATGGCCATTAATGGCCATGGCCGAATTTCCCCTCCTCAAATTCCCCCTATTAAGCCCTCCTCACTCCAATATGACCACTCCATTAACTTTCGAAGGTGGAAGGGAGTCAGAATAGTGCTTTGGATTGCAACATTTGGTGGAGAATCAAGGGATCGGGCAAGCTCGTCGGAGAAGGGAAAAACCATGGCCGACCACCATCGCCATCGTCGTCGTGCTCCAATAAAGGTCTGGTTCTTCTCCTCTTCTCCAGTGGATATATCTTAGATCAAAATAGGTGAGAAATCGGGCTCAATTAAGCCCTATCCAATTGAGAAAAATCGGAAAATTCCATGAAAAAGGCTTGGTCGGGTTCGCCGGAAACCGCCCCTCCGGCGGTCGTGCCGCCGCCCGGCGATAGCCACCACCTCAACGGAGGTGGTGGTGGTGGTGGCCGGCCAGGGAGGTGCCGGAAGGCCGGCGGAAGAGCTTGGAAAAGCTACAGGAAGAAGAGATCTCGGCCGTCGAAATTTGGGGAAGATGAGCCGATGTCGTTGATCTGTACAGGAAAGTATAAAAGTTTATATTATTATCTCATTTTCTGTATTATTTCTGGCAGTACTTTGAATTAAATATTAAAAATATCTAGGCCCTTCAAATGAAAAAGTGTTCAACACCAATGTTGTAGCCCTCGATGTCTAGTTTATTACAAAATTTAGTTCACTCGGTTTGAAGCCCTAGTTAGATCACAACACTCATTTTGGTGGGTCTGTCCATAGAGCTGACCAGAGATTGATTTGGATGCCCACATCAATCCAGAACTCCAAATGACTTGAAATTTGGGGTGTAGGCTATTCTTATATATATAGGACATATCCAAAAATCAGAATTTTTGGAGAATATTTTTCTATAGTTTTTGGAAAAATTTAATAATCAATGTGTGATTTAATTAGGTGTCTTAAACACCTCAAAATCCTCCCAAATTTAGATGTGTGGCCTTAGAGAGCATGTTAGGTCTCTGGTAAAAATCTCACCCCATTTGGAGTTGATTTAATAGGTCAATTCACAAAGTCAACCCTATGCTCCCTAGGTTAGGGAAAAACTTTGGGTGAGTGCCCCCACTCCCCCACAAAGCCAATTGGTCTCAAATTTGGGGTGCACATTACCCTCACCCATGCCAACCCTTGGTCCAAATTTGGTGGGCATTGGAGGTGGTTTCCCCTAGTAAATTGCAAATGGGCTAATTGCTAAATGCACCCCAATTAGGCACCCTAAAGAACCCTAATCCTCACCAAATTTTGGTGTGACCTTGGGTGACCATTCACTGACCTCTGGCCAAAGTTTTGGGTTGATTGGACTTGGACAAGATAGGGAATTTCCCTTGGACATATGTATGCTTAAGGGTTAAATTAGGGTAAAGATGTACCTAGGCTAATTATGGAGTGTGGAGGGGCTTCCTCCCACTTATTGAAGGAGTGACTTTGGTCACTGACTTGGGGTGTATGGGACACCCCAAGGAGCCATTTATGGAAGAGTTGGGCTTGATGTGCCCTTAAACCCTAGTGGTTAACCCTAGTGTGCCCTTTAGGGCTTTATGAAGGACATGAGGGTGTTTGTCCTTGGAGAGGAGTGTAATAAACTCCTCTGAGTTCTATGAGTGATATAACACCCTCACAAGAAGTTTGGGTGGATTTGGGGAAGTATGGACCCTAATCCTAGGGTAAACCCTAAGGGGTGCATTTAGAGGTCAATGAAGGAAGAGGGGTCAAATCTTTATGGTTTGACCTAAAATTTTGGGTAGATGGTCATGGAAACCAGAGAGTCCTCCTATGAGAAATTGGTGGGGTTTGGAGTTGCCAACCATAGGAAATAAATCCTTGGGTAGATTTGTAAATATTTAGGTTTTGGGGATTTAGGAAAGATTAATACCTAGGGATTAACCAACTTCTGTCACCAACTTAGTTTTGATGTTATTAATCCCTG
Source organism: Dactylorhiza incarnata (assembly GCA_033032865.1). NCBI lineage: Eukaryota > Viridiplantae > Streptophyta > Magnoliopsida > Asparagales > Orchidaceae > Dactylorhiza > Dactylorhiza incarnata. Next base: position 1,638,742 of record JAWHQI010000233.1, read on the forward strand.
GAGATTCTATTAGAACCATTGGAAGACTTTTGGAGGTCCAAATTATAATTATCCTTATTGTTGGCAATTCTTGGGATGATTAATTTTAGGGTGTTAGTTTTCTGTAATTTCATGAAACTTTGTTGGATGTCATTTCATGCCATTATGAACCCACAGTAATTTTCTCCTAATTTTTGGATTGATATTTTTGGTACTTCTAGTTCAATTTGGAATTTATTGCAAATATGTCCTTTGTGGAAATTACAGATGTAACCTCTATGGAGTATGGTCAAATTTTGTAGGAATAAATACTTTAGTATGAGTCACCTCTGTATAAATTTGCATAAGGTTTGGAGTTCATATGAGGGTACCTACTTTGGAAATAATTGAACATTAGTGGGTTTAGGAATTTTTAAAAATAGTAAACCTTGCTGGAATTTCCTAAAAATTCATATTTACTGATTACTAAGTACCCTTGATTTATGTAAACATTCTAGTAGGCATTGGAAGTCAGAAAAGTGCACTTGTAGTTCAAACCTTAGGAGGTTGTATTTTTGGAAAATTGCTTTAAATATTAATAATGTTGGGAAAAATACGACTCTCTGGAATTGATCTTATAACATCATGATAGACCTCCAGTAAATAGCTTGGGTCAGTTGGATGAATATTTGGAGTACCTATAGTTGTGAGCTTCATATAATTAGTTTGGTCTGCGTATAATAAAACTGTGAAATTTGAGAATCAATTGGATCCTTAGGAGGGATGGGAGGTATGAGGTTTACCTAGTGTAGTTGAGAAGGTATGATGGTCAACAAGAAGGATTATAGATGATAAAGTGTGCTTGGTGAGTTGAGGGTAAAGTGGTGCTCGGGATTGACGAAGGATCGTCTTGGAAAGTCATAAGTCACCTAGGGTCAATTCAACTGTAATAACAAGGAGGGTGTTCTTATGGGTAGATACCAACAACACTAATTGTCTTGAGAAAGGGAACTTTGGGGTGTCATTCCATTTCGGTTCCTAGTACCGTAGCGAGCCCCTTACGGGGTAATCCACGGGAAGTCCAAGATTAACCACAAACTATAGGAGTAAGTTGTTATATAAGATTAACTTAATAATACACACACCCACACTCCGTGGTCACGGGGGTTTAACTGGTTTGGTGTTACGAGCAGTAGGCTCGGTGGTTGTAAGAGCGGATTGCTAAGTCAGGTGAGCTTGTGACTCAGTAGTGTTTGTAGGTGCGGACGGGTTGGTTCGGCGAGCCGATGGCTCAGAAGGTTATTGATGGTGGGTAGGTTAGCCCGGGGAGCTTATGGCACAGAGGTAGGTAGTAAAACATGTTGCATGTGCATTGAAGGTGGTGGGTCTTCGACATTGGATGATCGTTCACACCGACGTCAATACGTTGACTCGGCAAGTGTGGTATTTACACTTAGCCTTGAAAATCTGGTGGTCCAGCCAGTAAGAGTACGCAGATGCTCCGCGGGTTTTGCGTTGAGGCGTACGATAGGTCTAGGTTAGGTAGTGTGAATACCAACCTAGAGGTGGGCGAGGCCCAACCCACCGCTCCCGTTTGCCACTACGGGAGTATCCTGGGAGTCTAGCTCGCTCCAAAAAGGGGGAACTAAAGGTCTATGCGCATAGAGTCATGGTGAGTGAGTTGCACTTGTATGAACATAGCATAACATCATACTTTGCATGTCATAGCATAAACATTGCATTCAACCCCTACCCCTATCGTATCAGTCGGTTATGGGACTTCTTATACGATAGGCCCTGCTAAACGACCCCTTGGTCTATAGGTTTGTATGGGCATTCCTATAAATCAATGATTACTTTTATAATACTTTACTTGCCATTATACTTACTGCTTACTGCTATTTATATATTTTTTACCATGCTTTTATTTACTGCTTCAGTTATATATATGCACATGTGTAGTGTAGAAACATTTCATGTACCATTGTCGCCTGCTCTTTGTTATACCCCCTTGTTGTCCTCCGCTTCATCCTCTTGCACGGTGCCTAGGAGCCATTGGGGGTGGGGTGGGGAACATAAGGCTTAGTCTTTTTGACTAACGGTCGGTGGACCATATCATTGTAGGAGATCGAGGAGACGCAGCAACACCAGAGGTCGGTGCAGACGGAGGCGGACCAGTCTAGTACAGGAGCACATGATTCAGGATCAGTGAGTGATTAGTAGTTAGCTTCCGCGAGTGATCTTGTAGTGAGGATATGATGTACAGGGCATGAGCCCTTTATTATTGTAACCCTTGTTATCTCTTTTATTCAGTTATATCGCTGTGGACATTTACTGTATGGTTTATAATCCATGTGATTGTGGACTTGAACTTATAATTGTTCGTTTATACTTTTCTTCTTTGTGATCGAAATGGCCGGCAGGATCGGCGTTTTGTAGTGGCGACCTTGCCGAGTGAAGGTGTCACCACAAAACGGCGGTTCTGGGCCTAAGACCCGGCGTCTGAAAAGAAAAAAAAATGGGGTCTTACAGTTATCTTCTGGGTGAGGACCTCTGGGAGGTGGTTGGAGGAGATAGTACGGAGGAAGTTGTCCCAGTGGGGGATAATGGTCATGAGGTGAGAAATTGGAGGAGGATCAATGCGAAAGCAGAGTTCACTCTGAAGAGGGCAATATCACCTGACCTATTCGATCACATCTTAGGGTGTGGATCAGCTGCAGAGATCTGGAGAGCCCTGGACGGGCTGTTTAACAAGAAGAATGCAGCAAGGCTACAGTTCCTGGAAAATGAGCTGGCTAGGTCGGCTCAGGGAGATCTGTCTATTTCTACGTTCTTCCTGAAGATGAAGAACCCGTGCACTGAGATTTCAGCACTGGATCCTGATGAGCCAATTTCTGAGGCGAAGCTGAAAATGCATATCATCCGCGGCCTGCGAAAGGAGTATGTTGCCTTTGTGACGTCGGTGCAGGGTTGGGCAAATCAGCCGTCTCTGTTGGAGCTGGAGAATCTGCTTGCGTCGCAGGAGAGTCTGACAAGTCAGACGGCGGGGGTGTCAATGTCTGGGGGAGAAGACGAGGTTCTCTTCACAGGGAAGAAGAAGAAATGAGATAAGAAGAAGAAGACCGCTGGAGGCAATGAGCCTTCAACTTCTGGACAGCAGGAGAGGGGCTATGCTCCCAAGGTTGAAGGGAAGAAGAAGGGAGAAGGACCCAAATGCTTTAGATGCGGGAAGCTTGGTCACATCAGGAAGGATTGCCGGGTGAATCTTCAGCTAGGGCATGCTGCTGCAGGGAAGGAGGAAGCTGAGGCCAGGCAATATGATGGAGGATGGGGAGGAGCCTTCTCTGCTTCTGTCGGAGCTGCGACTCCTATCAACTATCAGGAGGACTGGATCGTGGACTCGGGGTGTGGTCATCACCTCACCGGGGACGAGTCGAAGCTTTCTTCAGCGCAGCCTTACTCAGGTAATGATGTCATCATAACTGCTGATAATACTGTGCATGCTGTCGAGAAGGTGGGGGTTGTTTCCTTGGGCAGTGATAGGGGGCACTAACTTTGAAGAGTGTCTATCATGTGCCCGGAATGAGGAAAAACCTCTTCTCCGTGACCAACGTTGTTGACGATGGGTATCACGTTCTGTTCGGCCCAACAGATGTGAAGTTTCTTCGAAATGTTGAGGCGGTAAAAGCTAACGTCGTTCATGTCGGGAGAAGGGCTAAAGACTTGTTCGTTTTATCGACAAGTTCTTATGTTGACAAGATGAGGACGAATAATAATGCCGTTATCTGCCACGAGAGGTTGGGGCATGTAGGGATGGATAAGCTGAAGGCTATGGAGATAAAAGGCCTGGTCAAGGGCCTGCCTAGTCTATCTTCCTACGGTGACGGTCATGTATGCGCGGGATGTTAGTTCGGCAAGTCTCATCGACTACCGTTTGATAAGTCGCAGACAAGGTGTAGTGTGTCGTTGGAGTGCATCCACGGTGACTTGATGGGACCGACTGCTACCCCAAGCCTCGGAGGCAGGAGGTATATGCTGGTGTTGATCGACGATTACACCAGATATGTCTGGGTTTATTTCCTGAAGGAGAAGGCGGAGGTGTTTGCCAAGTTTATGGAGTTCAAGGAGCTGGTGGAGGGTCGGCTAGGTTTGCGGATAAAGAGGCTGAGAACTGACAACGGGGGGGGGGGGGGGGAGTTCACCTCTGGTGAGTTTTCTAGTTTTTGCAGGAAGACGGGCATCCGTAGGGAGCTTACTTGTGCACATACTCCACAACAAAACGGAGTTGCAGAGCAGAAGATCCGTCATCTGACGGAGACCTGCAAGTGTTGGTTGCATGCCAAGAGTATCCCAAGGTCCTTCTGGGTGGAGGGAATGTCTTGTGTCGCCTACGTCATCAACAGGATGCCTCTCAGTCCCATCAACATGTTGACCCCGCATGAGATGATGTTCAAGGAAAAACCAAGCGTGGCGCACCTTCGGGTGTTTGGTTCCACCTGCTATGTGCACATTCCAGATACGCTTCGGACGAAGCTAGATGCGAAAGCAAGGAAGCTAATCTTCGTGGGATATGATGATCAGAAGAAGGGCTGGAAGTGCATGGACCCGGAGACGCAAAGATTTGTTGTATCACGCAACATCGTGTTTGACGAGGTGACGTCGTACAAGGGAAGTTCTGGTGTTGAGTTACCAGAAAGCAGGGTGGAGGAGCCAGAGAGAGCTGTGGAAAATCTTCAGGTGGAGCTGCCTTTGTCACCAGGTGGTCCATCCATGTCTAGTTCTGAGGCGGAGGCTTCTGGATCAGGAAGCAGGGAGAGCGATGCTCCTAGTACGTCTGGAAGAGGAGCTAGGGAAGAAGCAATTGAGGATTCTGCGAGTCAGGGAAATGTGTTGCGGAGATCAAAGCGAACAATCATTGCTCCTGATCGCTATATAGGAGGAAAAATGATGAGCTTTGTCTCATGTTTCTTTGCTGGCCCCCTGGATGAGCGGGAGTCGTCGAGCTTTGAGAAGGCCAAAGGCATGAAGCAGTGGGACGTTGCTATGGAGGAAGAGATGACAGCTCTTGAGAAAAATGAGACTTGGTCTCTGGTGCCCAGGCCGAAGGGCATTATCCCTGTGACATGCAAGTGAGTCTATAAGCTCAAGAAGAAGGCAGGCGACAGTATCGAGCGATACAAGGCTCGCCTTGTGGCTCGTGGATTCTCGCAGCAATATGGTGAAGATTATGAAGAGACATTTAGTCTGGTGGCAAAGATGACTTCAGTACGGTTCGTTATTGCCTTGGCGGCATTCTCTGGGTGAGAGATTTGGCAACTCGACGTAAAGAATGCTTTCTTGTACGGCGAGATTGACAAGGACATCTTCATGGTCCAACCGCCAGGCTTCGTATCTGAAGATTTTCCAGACTATGTCTGTAAGCTGAAGAAGGCCCTGTATAGGTTGAAGCAAGCGCCGAGGACGTGGTACGGGAAGATTGCAGAATATCTCATATTCTGTGGATTTGGTGCTTCAGACTCTGACTCAAGCTTGTTTGTCAAGAAGAACAGGACGCTTCAAGTCATCATGCTGCTTTACGTAGACGATATGATCGTGACGGGGAATTCGAAGGAAGAGGCAGCAAAGCTTCGGGTTGAACTATCTATCAGGTTTGATATGAAGGACTTAGGTGAACTTCACCATTTACTTGGACTCGAAGTGCAGAGGAAGTAAAGTGGAGTGTTGGCGTCCCAGGCTGGATATGCGGAGCGAATCGTGGAGCGATTCGGCATGAAGGAAGGGAAATGTATTTCTACACCTCTGGAGAAGGCCACGAAACTTCGGAAGGATGAGGGGAGGATTCTTGAAGATTCGATTGTGTTACGAGCTCTGGTTGGGAGCTTGATTTATCTGACGATCACTATGCCGGATATTGCGTATGCGGTTGGCAGGGTGAGTTATTTTATGGCGGAACCACGGATGTCTCATCTACTAACGGCCAAGAATATATTGAAGTATGTCAATGCGACTTCGGATATGAGTCTCCTATACAGGAGGGATGCGGGCTTCGAGGTGCATGTGTACATGGATGCTGATTACTGGGGAGATTCGGATGATCGGAAGTCGACGTCTGGATTCGTCTTCATGGCGGGCCATACGGCTATATCATGGTGCAGCAAGAAGCAGGATTCCGTGTCTGTCTCTACCACGGAAGAAGAATACAAGGCTTCGGCCTTGACAGCTCAAGAAGCCATCTGGCTTAGGAGGTTGGTGGGAGACGTCCATAAGGAGGTTCGGGGTCCGACTCTGCTCCGCGGCGACAATGAGAGTGCACTCAAACTGGTTACTAATCCAGTATGTCACGCGAGGACCAAGCATATCGAGATCGAGCATCATTTCATTCGTGAGAAGGTGTTGGAGGGGTCTCTTTCGGTCGAGCATGTTCGGAGTCAGGACAACATTGCTGACATATTCACAAAGGCGCTGGCGAAGGGGCCGTTCACTCGACTGAGGAGTTTACTTGGGCTGTTTTCAACTTCCCACTTCAAGGGGGAGTGTTGAAAATGTTGAAGTGGAAGTTGGCGGTCTGGGAGGAGACTGCGCGGTCTGGTCTAGCCGCACGGTCTTGCGGTCTCCTTCTGCGGTCTGACCTGTTCGGTCTAGCCGCGGTCTACTCGGCGTGACCGTCGTTCTCTGTCCAAGGTTGCCGAGGTGAGGCCGCACGGTCTGGTTTGTGTGACCGCGTGGCGAGCTGGTTTTCTGTAAGGTGAGACCGCGCGGTCTGGTTTGTGTGACTGCGTGATGGGGGCAGTCCGGTCTGGTGACTGTCCGGTTTCTTATTGGTGCGCGCTGACTAAGGCTCTCTTAGTCGCGCGGTCTCCTGTTTGTGTTCGCATAAGCTGGTCCCGTGGCGATCTGCTGGTGTATGCGGTCACTGGTGTTGGTCGACTTAGTGGGCTATTGCCTTAGTCGACCTAGTTGTGTTCGCGGTCTCTGAAGGAGGTCTCGTATATGCGAACACTGGTGGTGGGCGTCATGACCGTGCGAGATGTCATGATCGCGCGACTTCTTGGAGGAGTGGCGATCTCCTGGTCCGGGTTGAAGTCGGCGAGCTCACTAAGCGCAGAGCGATCTGCTGACCGCGCGGGTTGACCGGTCTTGGTCGCACGATCAGGGCGGTGACTCTATCTCATAGGGTGGTGACTGGATCTGGTCCCACGCCTATAAATAGGAGCCACTGTAGCAGCAAAATCAATCGCACCAAGTGTAAGCTGGGCTCGCGCCTATTTCTTGCGGTCTCATTTTTGTGACCGGCCGGTTAGCTGATTGAACTTTCCTTGTGCAGCTTCTGCGGATTGTGCGGACAGTAGCGAACACCTTTTCTTCTAAAGTGTTCGGGCGGTCTCGCGGCTTGCAGTGCGGGTTGCTGGAGTTCGGGAGAATCAGTGGAGTTTAGGAGGTCGCGGAGGTTCAGTTGGTGTTGTTCAAGTCGCCGACAGTGTGTGTTCGCGCGGTCTCCTTTTCCAGTCGTGCGAACAACCAGGTCGCGCGGTCAGGCGGTCTCAGAGTTCAGACCGCTGGTTATCTTTCTACAGCTCTGTATTTTCCTTTTGGTTTTGTGTACTGGCGAAATCATGTCTCGCCATGTATACCCCGTTCTGTAATGAAGATTTCTGCTATTATCAATAAAGATTGGTTTGTTTCATGTGCTTCTGGTTGGTGGCTATAACTTTAAGTTGTACAATTCCTGCTCACTCCTAAATCTACGGAAAATTTCACATCATCATGCACGACTAATCATATTACTGCTTGTCAGTCAACCATATACGTGAATGATTCATTATTCACATACCTACCATCTATTTGTCCAACTAGGTATTCTCATTCTAAGAAAATGGGGGATAATACCTAGTTATCGATTCACACATCTAAATCTCTCATAGATGAGTGTTATAGCAAAATGTCACATGAATAACCAAAAAAAGTTCTTTGCTTAACATAAAATGTCTATGCTCAGAATCAAACATTGCGCAAATGTATTTAAATATGACGAGGACACAATCTCATGCCATATGGTTCATACAAACCGTGGATTCCAAAGCCTCAATTAATTAGTTGGTGTCATATCAACACAATGCATAAAACGAAGAGAAGAAAAGCTATGCATTATAAACACGGAAGAAAAGGAATCATTTTCTTATTTATCACTTTTCTAACATGGAAATTCTCTAAGAATGGACGGAGAATGCTCATGATCAGGAGGTGCTTTATAGTTCTACAACCTCAGATCTTTGATAGACACTCACAAGCTTTGATGGCACCACGCTATCTCCCTAAGCTCCTCTTACACCTTCCCAAAGAAGGAGAATGTCATGAGAGGGACACTTATCCATGACTTAAAGAAATCAGGAGAGCCCCTTAAACATTGAATCAAAGGAGACACGATCAACGACTAATAAATGAGTCCAACAAAATATTTTTCATAGATTACACACCCTAGTATACAATCATGTACTAGTTTGTGTTACACTGAAAAGTTTAGACTTGCGAGGCCTTCACTTCATCAACTTATATTCTACGAGTTCAGACTCACGAGGCCTTCTCTTCATCAGCTTTTATTCCACGAGCTCACACTCGTGATGCCTTCTCTTCATCGGCTTCTATTCCGCGAGTTCACACTCGCAAGACCTTCTCTTCATCAACTTCTATTTCACGAGTTCACACTCGTGAGGCCTTCTCTTCTTCAACTTCTATTCTGCCAGTTCACACTCATGAGACTTTCTCTTCATCACCTTATATTCCGTGAGTTCATACTCACAAGATCTTCTCTTCATCAACTTCTATTCAGCGAGTTAATGCTAGCGAGGTCTTCTTTTCATCAACTTGTATTCCACGAGCCTGTACTCGTGAGATCTACTCTTCATTAACATATACTCATCGAGTCCATGCCCATGATGTCTCCTCCTTAATTGCCAACGTATGTTCTAAGTCTCTATTCCAAGAGTTCTTACTCGTGAGGTTTCTATTCAAAAACTTATATTATGCGAGTGCTTATTCACGAAGTCCTTATTCAAGAGATTCTTATTCATAAGTTTTAAGGCAAATATCGTTATATGTACTTCTCCTTTTCACGAACAGGGTATTTGGTAATATCCAGCCTCTTACTCTCGAATCATGTCTCACTAATGCTCGAGATAACTTCAAGTATTCCTCACCCAGGCTATATGCAAGCTCTCAATAAGCATTGCAAATGCTCTTATTTGGCAGTACTATATTGGGTTTCTCAATATAGTCAAATTTGGTTTTCAATACATTTATCCGACAAGCTCATGTTCAATGAGCACTCATTTTGGGGACTCTCATTCATAAATTCCATGAAATAAGATATCGCCACATCTGGTCCACTTACAACACATTCATGATCTTCGTTATTCTCTATGCTCACTGCTCTTGTGAATACCCATCATTATTTAGTATCAAGGTTATTGCTTGAAGATCTATGATGTTAACGACCTTGGAACGAGGAGTGGTGATTACCTAAAAAGGTATTGTCCATGATTTCTCGCCTCAAGGGGATCTGAGGTAATAACTTTGTACTATGTATCCCAAACATCGTCTAGTGATCAATTTGATTTATTTAATTCTGACAAGTTTGTTAAATGTATGCCGTCTTATTCATTTTCACGATGAACAACAACAAACCGACATCGATCTCCCAATTCCTCGGGAAGTTGATTGAACCTCCGACGACATGACTCTAAATCCAAGCCTTTGCATTGTCGACCGAGGATTAGCTCCCCCTTTGCACGTTGGTTGTCTATCCCTGCATGGTAACAACGACATTTTCGAGGAGTCGGAGAGTTCTCATCCAGAGTTTCTTCTAGGGCTGCAGTTTGCAGACCCTTCCATCGCTATCTTCACAATCGTTCTCCCATGTGAATACTCGACATCTCATGGTGCATGTCTTTAAATTCAAGCCTCTGCATTTATTGGTGAGATTAGCTCCCCCCTTGCACGTTGGTTTCCTACCCTTCGGATGCTTGTGTCTTTCCGAGTGGTAATGGTCTACTGAGGGATGAGACGGGAAGTATCCTCTTGGCGAGCTCTGCCGAATTGATGTCACCCAAAAGTTTAAATACCACTCGAACAATAAATTGCTCGGGCAACTTTTGGCTCACTAGATATCCACCTCGCTAGGGGCCCCACGAACATGCGACAGCCTGGAGTGTGAACTCCGGCCTCGGGCCATCAACACAACTTTTTCCTCCCTATATATCCACCTCGATAGGGGCCCACAAACATGCGGCAACCATGATTGTGAAGACTGACCTCGGGCCATCGATGCAACTTAAACCAAATAAACCATTCGGTTAACCGAGTGGCTCGCTTTGGTTCAAATAATTTGTGCAGTACGGTTCATCTAAGGGTGATTCAGTTTAGGATTTTGCTCAACCGAATCAAACCAAACAGTCACACAGGCCGCTTCTTCGGACTCGGCGGACGTCGCCGGCGGAGCGAACAGATATTTTGGTCTGGCCGAGAGAAAATAAAATTGGAAAAATAGTAAAATACTTGGAATTAAAATTAATCGAAGCAGGTCAAGCTAGAGAGAGAGAGAGAGCGAGAGGAAATCCAGAGGCGTCGACGTTCCTCACAAAACCCCATTTGCCTTCGTCTCTTTCCCTCTCACGGGAGCCTCTCTTAACCTCTCCCTCTTCCCATCTGACGCCTCTAGCGGCGAGAGAAGAACAAGAATTCAAAGCCGCTAAGGCGGCTAGGAGGTACGCCGAGCGTGGAGCGAGGAGACGATGCGATCGGATGATGACGATGATGAGGAGTTGGTGCCGGAGACTGAGAAGTGGGGAAGCTTCTGCGGCAAGGAAATCTGGTGATGGGTCTGCAAATGGCGTGGAAGCCGAGTGCCTCCGAATGGCGGAGGCCGCCGCTCGGTCTCAAGAACCTCGGCAATAGTTGCTACCTCAACAGCGTCCTCCAGTGCCTCACCTACACTCCTCCCCTCGCCCAATTCTGCCTATCCTCCGAGCACTCCTCTCTCTGTACTATCTCCATCGCCTTCCCTCTTCGCTCGAAATATTTAGGTCTTCTTCGCCTGCCTTTATTATTTGTCTGGTTTTTGTTCAGGCAAGAGGCTGCTCGCAAACAAGGAGAAGGAGTGCCCCTTCTGCATTCTGGAGCGGCAGATCGCTCGCTCCCTGAAACTGGACGGTCACCTCGACGCACCGTCTAAGGTCCAAAAGTGCCTAAATCTGTTTGCCGAAAACTTTCGATGGGGCAGACAGGAGGACGCCCACGAGTTTCTTCGTTATGTCATCGATTCCTGCCACAATACATGCCTTAAGCTCCTCAAGCACCGTTCCACCCCTTGCAATGGAAGCATTTTTAACGGTAATGGCGGCACGCCAAATGGACCTCTACAGAAGGAGGAGGCGTCAGAAGCTAATACGATCATGAATCAGATCTTCGGGGGTTCGCTACTCAGCCAAGTGAAGTGCCTCTCCTGCAAAGGAGAATCGAACAAGACAGATGAGATTATGGATATAAGCCTCGATCTTTTTGAGAGCAACTCGCTCAGAGATGCTCTTAGTAAATTCTTTCGAGCTGAGGTTCTGGATGGAAGCAATAAGTACAGCTGCCAGAGGTAAGCAACATTGTTCATTGTTTAGGAATATGTTAATAGAAGAGTGACACAATGTGAGAAGATTGGTAGAATGTGATGTATCGATTTTATTTCTGATAGGTGTAAAAAACTATCGGTGGCCAAAAAGCAGATGTTCATAGTTCGAGCTCCAAATGTGCTTGTCATACAGCTCAAGGTATCCTTTTTTTTCCTATTATTATAGTTCATTCTCTTTTTATCTTTCACTTCTTAGCTATGAAATCTGAGTTCGGTTATACCTTGAATATTCAGAGATTTGAGGGTGTTCATGGTGGAAAGATTAACCGTAACATTGAATTTGAGGAGTTGCTAGAGCTTTCAAATTATGTGTACACATCTTCTCAGGTGTGTTGTCTCTGCTTGTCTTAATAGTTTTGAGAAGTATATTTTGGTGAATTTCTACATTAACAAACTCTCATGATCCGTTCGGCGCGCAACAAGCCAATTCTGGCATTCAGCGGGATAGAGTTCATGGGGGGGGGGGGGGGGGGGGGGGGCAAAACCCACGTTTTTTTGTATAGCCTAAAAACTAAAGCCACGAATACCTATCCCTCCCTCTCGGTTTTGTGTGGAATTGCGGAAGACTTCTCGCTGCACTCGTATTCCTTCCTTCTTTTCTCCATTCTGCTCGTTTTCGCTGGAACCACCGGTCATGTCTGCCTCGTGCTCCCCCGCTGACCGTGAGGCGTTGAACGCTTCATTGCCTTGATCTCCTCTCTCGCATGGTAAGCATCAGATCTTCGACGGATGGAGTCGGGGAGACCATTGATGCGGACTTTGAACTCCTTGTATTCTCGCTTCACTCGTCTCCTATGCTTCACGAAATCCGATCAAACCTTGTTTTTGTACGGGTCTCGCTTCAAGTTGAAATAGCTGGTGGGGCTTCTCGACTGGGTAGTCGGTGACAAGGATGGATAAGATGGTGTTGGCAGTGACCGGAGGTGGCTCTTTTTTAGGGTCAGTTGCCGTTCTAGGAGTCGTGAAAATGCAAACCAAATCTCACAGACGACTGACATGCTCCAAAGCCAAGTCGCATCCAGATTCTTGTGCTTGATTCTCGATGCAAGAAAAAGACCTAAAACCGCCATTCGAATAAAGACGAGGAGTCTGCGATCACTTCCCTCACATCTCTGTAGATTATAGGTAAAAAAAGCTTTGGTTTTGTTAAAATTTTGTGAAATTCAATTTGTTCTAGAGTTGTGATATCAATCTGGTATTTTGTCTCTTGAATACATTGTTTTGTTTTGTTTTCAAGAAGATCATTCGTTTTTATATAATTAGTTCACTAGGTTGCTTAGGCATGAAAACATCAACAGTGGGGGAGTTCAGACTTCGTGGTTTTTGGTGCATATTCTATTGATTATAGGGAAGTGCTGGTGCATGGATTTTTCATTCATGTTTTGGTGAAAGTTAATCTTATGTTTGCTCCAAATCCAATTCCAATTCCATCCTGCAGCCGAATAGCTTTTATGTCTCAATTTCAAATTTGTTGACTAAATTTCATCATGCAACCGAACAACAAATTTGGTTATCTGCACAAAGCCAATTCCTGCAGATATTGGTTTTCTGACCAAAGCCAATTCCAGAAAGTCAATTCTTGTGCGCCAAACGAACCCTTAGGGTTTCTCCTAACTTGAAACTTTATGATTTCATGTGCAAGGCCGTAAAAAAGTGTTGAGTTTCAGTTTTTATTTAACCTTCCTAACTAATGCGATGTCAAAGTTTTTCTCTCTAGATTTTTATTGTCTGAATGCAATTAATATAAGAGAACATATATTTATAGAATTATTTTATTAAAAATATAATAATCGAATTTACTTATATTTCATATATGTTGCAGCCCGAGTCGCATCTTAATTTTATTTTTATTTCCCGCATTTTTATTTGTGTAGCGCATGTCTTCACACACATTTATTACTTCTATTTCCGCGCATATTATTTATGCCTTCGTATGTTTTGTGTCACACATGTCACTCATGCATACTCATATGACCTATTGTCATGACCGACAAATAATTTTCTAAATGAATAAATTCGTCAAATTATGTTAAATAACAATTAAGGCCGCTTAAAGAAAATATACTAAAATATAAACTTAAGTATTTTATCTTATTGCTAATTTTTTTTAACTTAAGTATTTTAGTTTCTAAATATTTAAGTTAATTTCCGAAATTATTAAATTTTGTGAGAAAACTTAATGTCCAAATTCACTCCCCCTGAATCATGATTACCTCCCTCCTTTATTTCCATTTAACATCTTTATTAAAATCTTAAAAGGCCTACCTATTATGAAGAATCCGCCCCCTCTGTTATATGACAGTCTGGAATAGATTTTGAACAGAGCAACCCTCTCATTTTGAAATATCCATAGTCTCTCCCGATTTTACCCTTCGTTCCAACTCCCATCCGCAGTAGCCAATCACCCAAAACCCGCCGCCACTGCCGGATGCCTTCTCGAGCTTCGACGACCTTGCTCCCTTCATCCTCCAATGGATTCCACGAACAGATCTTTCGCCTCCAGCCACAAAGAGCTCGACAGTCACCATGGGCATCTCCATTCGGTCGCCTGCATCAATTGCATTCACTGTTGTTTTCCCGTGAGATGCCAAAATTCATCGTCCACCGTTGGAAACCAACAACACCCCAGTCACTCATCAACCACTCCCGACCACTACCACCCCTTTCTTCCTGAGCTTGTCCACATCAGGCTTTTGTTTCCAGACCCTTGGTCACTTATCCAGTGATCCCACAGTCCTTGAGTCATCTTTCCACATCACCCCATCACCCCGCCAGATACGGTCTCCTTGTTCGTTGACGCACTTGTTAACCATTGTATATCTCTCCCACTCTCTTTGCTCGCATATTTTAATTTTAAGTTTATGCATATTTAATTTGGTCCTTGACTTTTAGAGCTTAGTTTTCCTTAAATTACCATTTACCTATTTGCCATTATTTTTGGAAAGCCTGTGTTATTCAGTACTTCAAAAGTCTGTTTTGTTCAATACTTCAGAAGTCTGCTTTGTTCAGTACTTCATTTCCAGGCCCGTGGAATGATATGTCATGTGTACGACTCACTTAAATGTTAGAGCGCCGTATGAACCTTGAGTTGATAATCTCTTATTCATTGCTCGTTGAGTCGAATTGAGCATTGCATAAATTAATTTGAACACATATCTATTTACTATCAAATTCTCATTTCTTCGGTTACATCAGTTTGGTATCAGAGATGGTCAAATTCACTCCTATCGTGAATTTATCAATCCGATTTTTGTATTAAAAATTTTGATAATTTGAACTTAAGAGAGTCCATAAAAAAATTTATATTGACCAAGAAAGAAAATACCATTTTATCTTTATTATATACATATACATATATATATATATAATGGACAATTTGGTAGACCGTTTATAGATTAGAGTTGACGATTTAGCCCCCAACACATGATCGATTTAATGAAAGCAGTCGAGTCTCTCACCACCAATATGGGTGACGTGGGTCATGTATGGACGACTTACACACATCTGTCAAGAACATAGAAGCCACCATACACGTAGGGGGAGCACCTCACCATATCTCTAGACACGAGAATTTTATAACTCGACTCGTAGATTCCGCACACCCTTATCCTGAACTCCGTAGCCAACCCCCTTGTGATACTGGAGTTAAGTTAGATGTATGCGATTTTGAGGGCCACGTAAAGCCCGATAAATGTTTGGATTAATGCGAGTGTATGAAGAGATTCATGTCATGGAATCAACCACGAAAGCGATATCCCCCTTACACACAAAAAAGTTTTATATACAAAATTTTTGTTCAATGTTCCACAACCTTCGCCAAGATAGAGTCCCGATAGAAGACTACACCAACGCGTTCCTAGTCCTACAATTTAGGTTGGATCTTCGCGAGAAAGACAACATGATGATGTTCTGCTATCTAAATGGGCTTCGTTATGCTATTAGGGACCATCTCGAGTTACACAATTATAGAGACTTATGTGAAGTATCCAGTAGAGCCCGTAGAGCAGAGTCATCACTTCTGAAAAGGAGTTTGGGCTTAGGTCTACTGATATACCTAATTCAAGCACCACCACTACCCATGATACTTGAATTTTAGATCCCCCTCGCCCTCATATCATTACCGTAATCCCGAATCCTCCCACTGACCCCTCCCAGGGTAAGGAGATCTTTGGGTCCAAGCTCAACACTGAAGTATTTCGATGCTTCAAGTGTATGGAGCCTGGACACAAATTATATGAGTGCTCGCTGCGCCACTTCGTTGCAATTATTAATTCTACTGATGGACATGAGCCTGAATATGGAGTTTACATTAATGATTCCAAATCTAATCCTGAGCCCGAGTCCAAGGGCGCGATAGAGGTCGAAGGAGAACATGTTGATCACTTAGTCTATGTCCTTCGATGTAACTTTGTTCCCCCCCAACGTCCACAAAAGCTGATTTTCGGAGGAACGATATTTTCTACACTACAACGTGCATTCATGGACAATTTTGTTCAACTGTCATTGATAGCGGTAGTATGAACAACTTTGTTTCTCAATGTATGGTAGACACATTAAGACTCAAGAAGCACTCCTTAGAACAACCCTATAACCTACCTGAGGTTAGTAGTCATTTGATTATACTTATTGCATACCGCTTTCTCGTAGAGTTTTCTATAAGGTTCACATGTCATGACGTTGTTTTGTGTCAAGTCACTGCCATTGATGTATGCCACATTCTATTAGGGCGATCATGACAGCATGACAGACACGTCATACACGATGGTATGAGGAATTTTCATTTCTTCGATCGCCATGGGCGCATGATTGTTCTTCTCCCCCAGAAGTACAATCTTGCTCCTAAGGCACCTGCGAGGACCTCACCATCATCTTATTCACCTCCCTTCACTTTCATTCATTGCTACACTTCTATCTGAACCCCCACTCCAGGAAGAAGAATGTGATTCTGTTGTGCCATTCATCTTAGATTGCCTTCATTTGATTCCCGTAGGCTAGTGTCACCTCGTATTTTTGAGTACGCCAACATTACATTTGCTAATCACTTACTAGTAGCACTAGAGACGCTACCTTATATCGATTTCATATTTGGCCAACACAAATTTAGTTCACTCAATTATCCTTAGATCATAGCTGAGCATGATTAGTTTCGTCGACAGATTATTAACTTATTTAGGCTTTGCCTTAAGCTTATTGGAGGATTGGGAGGACCCCTAAGACCTTCTCACACCATAGGGACACTCTCTTTTATGGGTCTTATATGGAAAATCCAAAGGGGTAGATTTGGAATCAATTTTACATTTCGTAGCGCTGATAGATTCTACGGGGTAAGAAAATTGGGATGGTTGATCTTGGTCTAATATGCACTCGTAGGTGTCTAGTAGGATAATGTTTGATACAATATGATTTGGTGATTCCACAGGTCGAGCATGCTTGCCCCGTACCTTTCGTATTTGATCTCTACTCTCTTCCACCTTTTGGCAGCCTTCTCTTTGATGCTCTAGATTTTATTGATCATTTAAATGATATGCATAAAATTATAACTAACAATTTGTGAGCATCCTCGCAAAACTATAATTCCATGGTTGATTTTATCACCGGGGTTATATTTTTTCGAAGGGGATTGGTTTCTTGCATCTTTCGAAAAGGAGATGTTACTTAAGAACCGTCCTTTGCCCCTACCTTCCTCAGACTTTCCCTCATCCCATTTACCTTTTTGGCTTATCTTGGAGGCGTTTGTTTAGTTCCTGGTTATTCAGTAGCATGACAGTTATGAAGCAGTTTCGGATTGTCGTTTGGATGTTTTTAGTAAACCCGGTGAGACTTGATGCGACCTAATTCACATCTTTATTTTATTTTTATTTCCCCATTTTTATTTGTGTAACACATGTCTTGGCGCACACTTATAGTTGAATAGACGCTCTTTATTTTATGTCGTCTATATACGCACGTGATATGTCACGTGTATGTCGTCTATATATATGTATGTGATTGCCCGGTGTAGGGCACCCATTTTTGAATCAAATCACCGGTTTCTACTTGGTATCAGAGGCGAGAGGATTCGTCGATCCCGCTCCTCGCTTCACGTCCAGATCCCGCTCTTCGCTTCGCGTCCAGATCCCGCCGATCCTTCGTCGTCTTCCCGCGCCTGCTCCTTCGTCGACTTCTAAGATCGGGACGCTGGCCTAGCTCGTCATCAGATCGGGATGCTTCGCCAGATCCAGACCCCTCCTTGGCCTAGCTCGTCGCCGGCGCCCCTTCCTTCCGGCTGCTCCTTTGTCTCCTTCCGGCTGCTGTTTTGTCCTCCATGGGGGCTGCCGGAGACACCGCCCTCACATCCTTGGGTGTTCTCTTCGGCTTCAAGATCTAAGGGGCACCTGCAGGATGTACTTTCGCTTCATTTGATCTCTTCGTTCTCTACGATGGATGATCCCTCCGTTGTCTCCCCT
The DNA here is from genome assembly GCA_033032865.1 of Dactylorhiza incarnata. Classification (NCBI taxonomy): domain Eukaryota; kingdom Viridiplantae; phylum Streptophyta; class Magnoliopsida; order Asparagales; family Orchidaceae; genus Dactylorhiza; species Dactylorhiza incarnata. The sequence continues at coordinate 1,656,820 of JAWHQI010000233.1, forward strand.
CCCTCTCAATCCGGTGCTCTTCCCGGTTCCTCGGCTCCCCGATCCGGCGCTTTGCCCGGTTCCTCGGGTGATCCTCCTAGGAGTCATGGCCAGTCTGGCTCGTTGAAGATTACTACTGTTGCCTTGGATGACACAAATTATCTGGAATGGTCTAGGGCGGCCCAACATGCTATTCGCAGCCACCAGTTGATGCAGGACGGCGCGTAGGGTTGCGCGCCTGTCGGCTATTTCTAGAAAACCCTAAATGCATGTAATTAAAAATTGAGATTTGAGCGGGCGTACACGAACTTAAGAAATTAAGCAACTAATTTTTTGTTAAGTTTAAAATTACTAATTTTGTTTAAAAATGAAGTTTCTTGCAATATGGTTCAATTCTAAATCCGGAGAAGGAAGTTCGCAACCTTCGTTCCGTTCCCCTTGTTGTAGCAAACGGAAATCGTGAACTCCAAATACGTTTCCGTTTGGAGTTTTCGACGTAGCGTTCGCTGACAAAATCCCGGACGAAAATCCAACGATGAATCTAATAACCTAAGAGAAAATGTAGACGCACACAAAGGAAAAGAAAGGAACAAGTTACCCACGGAAAGAGGCGTCTTTCCGCAATCGAAGTCGACGGCGATCCCGCGAGGAATTCCTCGTCACCTCCGATCTCCCACTCCGAGGTCGGCCGCTGTCGCACACGGATACCACGGAGAAAATTCGCTCACTCTCACACGAAAGTGGTTCCACGGAATCTCAAACAATTATTAGTGTAAGGAAGCCACAAACTAAACAACCAAATTTCTCACTCGCTCTCACACCTAAGGTGGATCCACGAAATCTCACAACAAACCCTCTATTTGAGAGCCACAGGAAATTAATTCGCTCCCTCACACGTTAGAGGTTCCACGAAATCTCAATCACTCCACTGTTTTGGGAAGCCACAAAACCAAGCACACAATTTCTTCAACTATACAACAATATTATCCAACGGGAAATAAACTACAGTACCAAACTGATACGAACTAGAAGAGGGAGAGAGAGATCTAGAGGGAAAGATAGAGGCAGAGGAGATGACGGCTACAAGAAATTAGGGTTGGAGAAGAAAGAAACCTGAAAATAAGTCTTCAATGCCCTTCACATCAAGGGGGACCGGGTTTAAATACTCCTCCCGGTCCCCAGGGGCTGGCCGGCCCCAATAGGGGCTGAACCAAGTCGGTTCAGCCCCCCTGTTGCTGTTTTATTGAAGTGGGGCTGAACCGGATGGTTTAGCCCGCTCTTTTGTCTGAGCCTCCTTTAGCCTGCGCCTGTACTGATGCCCGTGGAAGCGTGTCATGTCGCTTGGCGTAACATTCCCCTCCCCATAAGGGACCAACTTGTCCTCAAGTGGGAAGTCCGGATAGAGCTCCTTGAACTCCAGCAAATCGACCCATGTGTTGTGTTCTGTTGTCATGTGCTTCCATTGCACCAGCACCTCGGGGCGGTATTCTGTGCCCCGGAGCTTCCATCGAGCCATGAGAACTTGCTTTGGTAACGGGCGGAGCTCGCCCGCAGTAGTAGCCTCCGGTAGGAGAGGGGAGACGTGGACCGAGTCACCCAACTTCCGTTTGAGGAGAGAGACGTGGAACGTTGGGTGTATCCGTGAGCCTTCTGGTAAAGCCAAGGTATACGCCACAGGTCCCACCCGGCGGAGGATGCGAAACGGTCCGTAGTAGCGCGGTGCCAACTTCTGATTCAGCCGACGGGCCACCGATAGCTGACGGTAGGGTTGAAGTTTGAGGAAGACCTCGTCACCAACTGCAAACTCCCGTTCCGTCCGATGTTTGTCAGCTTGAAGCTTCATCCGATCCTGTGCAAGGCGTAGATTGTCCCATAAAGTAGCCAATGCACGGTCTCTGTCATGTAATGCACGATCCACTGCCAGAACTGCGACGCTTGCCGGTTCATAACTGCTCAAGGTGGGTGGTGGGCGACCATAGACGGCTTCGAACGGAGTCATCTTGCTGGCGGAGTGAAAGGCCGTATTATAGCAATATTCCGCCCAATGCAGCCAATGGGTCCACGTCCGGGGCTCATCCATCACAAAGCATCGAAGGTAGGTCTCCACGCCGCGGTTGAGCACCTCTGTTTGCCCGCCCGTCTGTGGGTGGTGTGTCGTACTCATTCGCAGGCACGTCCCCAGGAGGCGGAATAGCTCTTGCCAAAAATTGCTGACGAACGTCGGATCCCGATCTGAAATGATGGCCCGTGGAACGCCATGTAGTCGAACAATCTCCCGCGTAAAGAGGTCGGCCACTGATTCGGCCGTGTACGGGTGACGTAGGGCCAAGAAGTGTCCGTACTTAGAGAGCTTGTCCACGACCACTAAAATTACTGATTTACCCTCTGATTTGGGCAGCCCATCAATGAAGTCCATAAACACCGTGTCCCATATATGCTGAGGAATCTCTAGAGGGGTCAGTAAGCCTGCGGGAGCAACAGTTTCGTATTTCTGCCTTTGACAGATGTCACACTGCTGAACAAATCTCTGTACATCCTGTCGGAGACCTTTCCAAAAGACATTCGCCTTAAGGCGTTGGAACGTCCTAAGGGTCCCTGCATGTCCCCCAGTCGGTGATGAGTGAAACTCGTGTAGTAGCACTGTCTTTCATGGTGAGGATGCAGGAATGACGACACGATCCTGGTAGTACAAGTGCCCATTCCGCAACTGGTAGTCTGGGTAAGTAAGGTCCCCTTGCTGAAGGGCTGTCACGATAGGCCCGAGCTCTTTGTCTCGACGAACCTCGTCCTGTATTTCGTCTAAGGAGTCAATGAGAGGCACGAAGATCTGTTGCAGTACGCTCTCCGGTAAGCGGGATAACGCATCGGCGACTGTATTCTCCTTGCCCTGCTTGTAAATAATCTCATAATCGTATCCAAGTAGTCGGGTGACCCATTTCTGCTGAAGGGGGGAAGCCACTCTCCGCTCCAAGAAATGTTTCAGACTCTGATGATCGGTGTGTATTTTGAAGTGCCTTCCCATCAAATAGGGCCGCCAGATGGCGACCGCCTGAATGATCGCCAACAGCTCCTTTTCATAAGTGGAGAGTCCCAAGGTGCGGGGTGCAAGTGCCCGACTGTAAAAAGCGATCGGCCGTCCCTCCTGCATCAGGACCGCGCCAATCCCTACTCCAGATGCATCGGTTTCGACTATAAAGTCCTTGGTGAAGTCCGGAAGTGCTAGGACTGGGGTGGTCGTCATAGCCTTCTTAAGGGTCTGAAAGGCCAACTCGGCATCATCCTGCCACTGGAAAGCGTCCGTATGCAGTAGCTGTGTTAGAGGCCGCGCGATCTTGCCATAATCTTTGACGAACCGCCGATAGTACCCGGTGAGGCCCAAAAAACCCCGAAGTGCACGAACGGTTTGGGGACGCGGCCAGGTAACCATACTCTCAATCTTCTTTAGGTCCGCCTTGACCCCGTCCACGGAGACCAAGTGACCCAAGTATTCCACCTCGGGCTGTCCGAAAGAGCACTTAGATCGTTTCGCGTACAATTGATGTTGTCGGAGGAGTGTGAGGACCTGCTTCACATGAGCCATGTGACTTGCCCAGTCCGCGCTGTATATGAGTATGTCGTCGAAGAAGATCATGACAGATCGCCGGAGGAGGGGGCGGAATATCTCATTCATGACGGCCTGGAAGGTGGACGACGCGTTCGTGAGGCCGAAAGGCATCACGAGAAACTCGTAATGCCCATCATGGGTGCGAAACGCCGTCTTGTGGACATCCTCGGCGTGCATGCGAATCTGATGGTAGCCGGACCGTAAGTCCAGCTTGGTGAATAAAGCGGCGCCATGCAACTCGTCTAGGAGTTCTTCAATCACTGGAATAGGGAATTTATCTTTGACGGTGGAGGCGTTCAGTCCTCGGTAATCCACACAAAATCTCCAAGTCCCGTCCTTCTTCTTGACCAGAATGATCGGAGAAGAGAACGAACTAGTACTGGGCCTGATGATCCCGGCTGACAACATCTCCTTGACACTTCTTTCGATTTCTGCCTTCTGTATGTGAGGGTAACGGTAAGGCCGAATGTTTGTTGGCTCCGTCCCTGTCTTTAGCTGTATCTGGTGGTCGCGGAACCGTCGAGGTGGAAGGCCACGTGGCTCCTGGAATATATCGGAATACTGCTGCAAAACTTCCTGTAGCTGCGGGGGCGCCTCCGTCGGGGCCGCCGGTGTTGTTATGACCCCCATGACAACGGCCATCGGTCTCTCCTGCTCTCCCAACCGCTCCAAGCTGTGGAGTGTAATCTCCTTGATTGGGGTCGCTCTAATGCCGCCCAAACAATAATCGGTCCCCGTCTGATGGAACTCCATAGACATCTGCTCCCAGTCAAACGTCACCCGCCGTAGCTGACGCAGCCACTGTACCCCCAGCACCATATCAGAGCCCCGAATCGGAATTAAGTACACATCCGTCTGACCACTGTAACCCTGGATCCGTAGCTCTGCTCCTTTGATGACACCTTCACATTGAAGCTTGCTCCCGTCTGCCACCATAACCTGGAAGGCCGCGTCACGGTCAATCGCATAACCTGCCTTCTGGGCCATCGCTGGGTGGATGAAGTTGTGCGTGCTGCCGTTGTCCACCAGAATAGTGACCCTTGCGTGACCCACCCTCCCCGCCATACGCAAAGTGAGCGGGGCGGAGCAACCTTCCATGGCCTGGATAGACACGCCAAAGTCCGTCAAATCTAGGCTCTCCTCCAACTCGGCACTGAGACCCTCATCGTCCTCGTCCTCCTCGCGGAGCATGAATACCCGCACCTTCTGACATGCATGCCCCCGTGTGTACTTTTCATCGCAGTTAAAACAAAGCCCCTTATCCCTCCGCGCCTGCATCTCCGCCCAAGTAAGCTTCGTCACGGTAGGCTGCGTTCCCGGAGGGAGATCCCTACGACCCGTTATAGGAGTAGCGGGAGCTTTCACTGTGGCTCGGCTCTTCTGACGATTATAGCGCTCCTCCTGAATCCTCGCCAGACTGATAGCATGGCTCAAAGTGCGTGGCATGTACGCGTGCACTTCATCTCTCAGGTGATCCTTCAATCCTGATACAAAGCAGCTCAACATCGTTTTCTCCTCCCAATTGACCCGATTGGCCAACCGTTCAAACTCTGTCCGATACTCCGTGACGGTCCCTTTTTGCCGCAATTTCTGCAACATGGCTTCAACATCTTCGTACTCCAAAGGACCGAAGCGAGCAGAGAAGGACTCCACAAACTCCTCCCAGGGTGCATAGTCGCGTCCCCTCAGAAACCATTTTGTCCACTGATAGGCGTCCTCTTCCAGGTGGAAAGATGCCAACTGAACCCACTGCCCCGCCGGAATCTCTTAGTATTTGAAAAAAAGTTCAGCTTTCTGGATCCACTCAAGGGCGTCACCTCCTTTGAACTTAGGGAAGTTCATTCGTGTCAATTTGGGCTGCATATAGGGGCGGTGTTCTGCCGGTGCTGGATGGTATGGTGGTGCTGGAGCGACGACGTTCCCTGGCCGTCCCGAGTTCCACCCGTGGCCTCCTTGTTGCCCTCCTGCCCAAGGATTTCCATTTACATAGCCCGGCGGACCTCCCGGAGGCCGCGGTAGTGGCAGGATACCCGCCACACCTCCGATTGGGACTGCATTCGCCCCCGTAGGTCGAAAGGGAGCCGCCCCCTGCCCCGGAGCTCGCCAGGAAGACCCCAGCTGCGTCCCAGGGCCGATCCAGGCCGCTTGGGGGTCGGCTGGGTTGATCCCGTGCGCCGGTGGCTCCGGCTGCCGCCAGCCCTCTGGCCGGCCGTGGCCGACCTCATAAGGTCCGCCGGAGGGGGCCCATGGGACCCCGTTGCCATCGCACGCCGATCAGGCGTGCGTAAGCCCGATCCGGACGGGATCGGCTTCCGTCGAGCCCGATCCCGTCAGGGCTCCTCCTGTCGAGGTCGATCCGCCTCCTTGCTGCCCTCCGCTTGCCCCGCTAGTCATTCCTGTGCCGTTCGATGCCGCCGGAGGGAGATAGGACGCCTCGGCTTCGAATCCGTCCGGGATTTGAGTTTTTCCTCTCAGATTTTGCATGAGGAGGCCCTTGATCTCTTCTAAATGCTGATCCAGACGTTCCTCCAGTTGATCCGTTGTCTTCTTCAAACGATCTTCCAAGGCGTTGACGGTATCCGTCAACCCTACATAATTTTCCTCAATCGTGGCGATGCGGGCGAGTTCCGCTTCGGAGCGCGTCACCATGGCCGAGGAGCGGCTGCTTTGATACCAAATGATACGAACTAGAAGAGGGAGAGAGAGATCTAGAGGGAAAGATAGAGCTAGAGGAGATGACGGCTACAAGAAATTAGGGTTGGAGAAGAAAGAAACCTGAAAATAAGTCTTCAATGCCCTTCACATCAAGGGGGACCGGGTTTAAATACTCCTCCCGATCCCCAGGGGCCGGCCGGCCCCAATAGGGGCTGAACCAAGTCGGTTCAGCCCCCCTGTTGCTGTTTTATTGAAGTGGGGCTGAACCGGATGGTTCAGCCCGCTCTTTTGTCTGAGCCTCCTTTAGCCTGCGCCTATACTGATGCCCGTGGAAGCGTGTCATGTCGCTTGGCGTAACACAAACTATGTCATTAACTGTTCATCATCTCCCTCGATGGAAAGTAGGCAGCAGCAAGCCAAAACTCATACAGGAAGCATGAACAAACAAAATTCACTATTCACCGTTTCTTTCACTCATCCACAGGATTCGAATGGAAGTAGCATTCACGTTTCTCTTTTCAAATCAAATTCCATAACACCACAGAAGTCAACGGGAAATAAAAAAAATCAACAGACATTGAAGTCACTGTTCACCATCTCTCTCAATCACCTTCTGGACTCAAACGAAAATCATCATCATAATCGAAAAAACCAGCCCCCGTCTGCGTTCCCATCCCCTGCTTTTATAGTGTTTTAAAACCGGAGCGTCGTGGAAGAGGCGGCATGGAGGAGCTGGCCCAACTGTCGGAGAGGAGATCGTGGCTAAAAACCGAAGCCGGATGGGCTAGCAGTTAGAGCATTTCTGCGGAGGATTTCTTCTGGTGCAGCACCATTGTCGGGATCGCAGAAGTCTTCCGCGAGCAGCACGCGTGTGAAGGGCCGGCGTCGGGAAGATGAACCGATGAACAGAGAGGGCTTAGGTTTGTTCTTTTAACAGTTATATATATGTGTGTTATATGTGTACACATATATATATATATATATATATATATATGAAACAATAAAGCTTCAAACAGGCTACGCGCGCATGCGTGCAAAATTAAAATAACTACAAATGCAAATAAAAATAAATTTAAATGCAATAACTCAGGGCCGGTAGAGGTAATAACTCAGGGCCGGTAGAGGTCCGGACGGGCGCGACGTCGGGCACTTTTGCATCGACCTGATCTGGGCTGGTCTCCACCAACTCTCCCCCTCTCGAAATCACTCATCTCTGGTGAGTGTTCCGAGCGGTAGTGCTGTAGAAGATCGGCATCCATACGCTGCAACTCCTCGGCCAAGACCCAGCTGGTCTCGGTCTCTGGTCTGCCATGCCAACGAACCAAGTATCTATGAAAACCACCATCAGTAGTGGTCACTGTCTCGTCATCCAATATCTGCTCGGGAACCAATATCTGTCGCGGAAGTCTGTCAGCGGCTCTGGGAACTGGTGGGAAAGGGTCACCTGGTGTCTCATGCTCAATCTGAAAACTGTCAGTGGAAAAGGGTAGAACTGCAGATGGTGTGTCAGTAGCTGAATGAGTGTCGGCATGTCCGGAATGTGGCTCCTCACTAGCACTCACCAACCCAGAAGAATCAAATGGAGGAGAAGGCAATGGAACATCTAAAGACTCATGTGGATAATCGTGGAATAAAGTCAGATCGGCTACGTTAAAAACCGGATTTGCTCCCCAAACGGAAGGCATCTCAAGTTCATACGCATTTTGCCCAATCCGCTTGACCACTCTAAAGGGTCCAGTTTTACAGTCAACTAACTTCTTTACGGTACCCGAAGGTAGCCGTTCCGGATTTAGCCGAACCATCACCAAGTCATCCACTTTGAAACTAATAGCTCTTTTATGCTTTACAAAAAATTAGTTGCTTAATTTCTTAAGTTCGTGTACGCCCGCTCAAATCTCAATTTTTAATTACATGCATTTAGGGTTTCCTAGAAATAGCCGACAGACGCGCAATCCTACGCGCCGTCCTGCATCACCAGCTATATGGACTTACTGATGGTACCACTGTTGAGCCACCACGCACCGATCCCTCGTGGCGCAAATGGGATGCGGACAATTCGTTGGTCGTCTCGTGGTTAGTTTACTCGATGTCCCCTCAGGTGTATCACAGTTATATGCTGTTGGACTCCGCCTACAATATTTGGACAAGGGCCCGTGATACTTACTCCCAGGCAGGTAGTTCGATGCAAGTGTATGTGCTCACTCGCCGTGTTCTGGAACTGAAGCAGGGGCCTATTACCATTGCCGCCTACTATTCTGAGTTTGAGCGCCTTTATCAGGAGATGGATTTCTTCAGTACTTTCACTGCTGCTTGTACGGCTGATGCGGTGGCCCTTCAGAAAGATAAAGATCGATTCCGGGTTCACGTGTTTCTTATGGGGCTCAACATGGAGTTTGACGTTGTCCGCTTACATGTCCTCCATCGTGAGCCACTTCCCTCTCTTCGGGAAGCCTTTAGCATGCTCCTCAGTGATGAGAATCGTCGTCGCACTCTCGGCCCCACCACTGATTACTTTGCGTTGGCTGGGATATCTCGTGGACCCCCTCCTGTTTTTAGTCATTGTGGGAAGACTGGCCATGCCAAAAACTCTTGTTTTCGACTGCACCCACACCTTGCTCCTGGTGGTCGGGGCTCTAGTACCCGTGGTAGAGGTGGGTACCGTGGTAGTGGTGGTCGTCACTCTGGTGATCGCTCTCAGTCTTCTACTGAGGTTCTGGAGGACACCTCTGGAGGCCTGTCTGCTGGTGAATTAGAGGCCTTCCGCCGTATGCTGCGCTCCCACACAGACTCTGCTCCTGCTTCCTCTCATGCTGCTGTTGCCACTTCAGGTCTGTCCAGTGCCCATGCTGTGTCTTCCACTCCTTCCGAGGGGATTATCGACTCGGGTGCGACCGACCACATGACTGGCTCTGCCTCAGGTTTTACCTCTTATACCCCTCTCTCTGGTCGTGATAAGGTTATTGCTGCTAATGGCTCTCTCTCCGCCATCGCTGGTAAAGAGACTGTCCCTTGTTCTCCCGACCTATCACTGTCCTCTGTTTTACATGTTGCCTCTTTTCCCCGAAATTTGCTTTCTATTAGTCACTTGACTAACTCTTTAAACTGTTTCGTGACATTTTTTCCTGATGTTTGTGTGTTTCAGGATCTGGGTACGTGACGGACGCTTGGCAGTGGTAGGAATGTTGGCGGACTGTACTTGCTGAACCAGTCTTCTCCCAGTGCTCTCTCTTCCACCAGATCCCCGACTCTACATGACATCCGACGCTGGCATCAGCGCCTTGGCCACCCTTCTCCTTTATATCTTACTAAGCTTTTTCCTGTTTTTCATTAGTTAATTCAGTCATTCTCTTGTGATTCTTGTGAACAATCTAAACATGTCCGTCAGAGTACTAGTCATTTATCTGTTCCTAGTTTATTTCCATTTGATGTTATTCACTCTGATGTTTGGGGCCCGTCCCCGGTGTTATCTCTATCCGACTATAAATGGTTTGTTACGTTTATTGATTGTCACTCCCGCACTACGTGGCTTTATTTGCTTAAAAAGAAAAGTGATGTGCTTTCTTGTTTTCAAACTTTTCATAAGATGGTGACCCAACAATTTGGCGGTAAAATACGCGTGTTTCCTAGTGATAATGGTGGGGAATATGACGACCGGGGTGTCTTTGGGGCCTATCTTGCCGACCACGACATCATACATCAAACCACGTGCGTCCACACTTCCACTCAAAATGGGGTGGCTAAACGGAAGAATAGACACTTACTGGAGGTGGCCCAGTGTTTACTCATTGCTATGCATCTTCCTAAATCCTACTGGGGTGATGCAGTTCTCACTGCTGCTCATCTCATCAACCGTCTTCCGTCCCGTGCCCTCTCTTTTGATACGCCCCTGTCCTGTCTTGCCAAAAAACACATTGTCCACACCTCTCATCTTGTCCCTCGTATCTTCGGCTCCGTGTGTTTTGTCCACGTCCATACCCCACATCGTGATAAACTCGATGCGCGTTCCCTTCGGTGTGTTTTTGTCGGTTACTCTCCTACCACCAAAGGGTATCGATGTTATCACCCTCCGACTCGTCGCTACTATTGCACTGTGGATGTTGCATTTCTTGAGGGGGAGTCATACTTTGGTCCTCGTCAGGGGGAGACGAACGATAATGGTGACGAGACCATCGATTATCCTCTTCCTATTGTCCATCACCCTCTTCCTATTTCTCCTCCTGTCGTTGCCACTTCTCTTATTCCTTTCATTTCTCCCACTGCTCTTGTTCCTTCCACCTCCGCTCCACCTGTACTATACATATACTCTCGTCGTCCTACGACTGTTGAGCAATTGTAGACTGAGGATGTTCCGCCAGTGCCGGTGACTGTCTCCGCACCAAATTCGAATGATGACCTCCATGTTCCTCTTTCCCGTCTTATAGGTAAAAAAGGGTGGCACCAAACACCCAATTGCCAACTACATTTGTTATAATCACCTCTCTTAGGCCCATAAAGTCTTTATCTCTTCTCTCTCATCTATTGTGATCCCTAAGACATGGCAGGAGGCTGTTCAAATACCTGAGTGGAAAAAGGTAATGGAGGAGGAACTGTGCCTTGGATAAAAATAAGACATGGCGTCTTGCCTGTCTTCCTCCTGGGAAGAGAACGATTGGATCCCGTTGGGTTTTCACAGTCAAACAAAATCAAGATGGAGTGGTGGAGCGGTACAAGGCTCGTTTGGTGGCTCAGGGATATACCCAAGCGCAGGGCATTGACTATCAGGAGACATTTGCTCCTGTTGCAAAGATGAACTCAATTCGTGTGCTTCTCTCCTGTGCTGCGAGTCGTAAATGGGAGCTACTACAGCTTGATATCAAGAATGCGTTCTTGAATGGTGATCTGGAAGAGGAAGTCTACATGGATATTCCCCCGAGCTCTGTTATTAAAGGGTCCAAGGGGAAGGTCTGCCACCTTCTAAAATCCCTGTACGGCCTGAAGCAGTCTCCGAGAGCGTGGTTCAGACGTTTTTACAAGACCATGCTTCATCTTGGATACACTCAAAGTTAAGCTGATCACACTCTCTTTATTAAGAGGAAGGGTGCTCAGGTTTCTATCCTTATTGTATATGTGAATGACATCATCATCACCAGAGACTACTTGGAGGAGATCAATCACTTGAAAAAACAGCTAGGCAAAGAATTTGAAGTCAAAGACCTGGGAAAGCTGAAATACTTCTTGGGAATTGAAGTTGCGAGGTCTCAACGAGGGATCTTCATCTCCCAAAGGAAGTATACTCTTGATCTTCTTGAGGAGACTGGGATGCTTGGGTGTGCCCTCGTGGACACCCCTATTGAGGCTAATCACAAAATTGATGCAGATATTAGTGGGGAGAAAGTGGATGCCTCAAAGTATCAACGTCTGGTTGGGCGGCTTATATACTTGTCCCATACTCGCCCTGACATCACGTATGCTGTGGGAGTCCTAAGCAGGTATATGCACTCTCCTTCCATACGTCATCAGCAGGCTGCCTTTAGGGTGTTGCGATATCTCAAGAAGGCACCAGGTCGTGGGATTCTGTTCAAAAACAGTCAGTCATTGGAAGTTGAAGTGTTTACAGATGCTGATTGGGCTGGTAGCCAAGACGACAGAAAATCTACCACCGAGTACTGCACATTTGTAGGAGGCAACCTCGTTTCATGGAAAAGCAAGAAGCAGAATGTGGTAGCTCGCTCAAGTGCGGAAGTAGAGTATAGGGCTATGGCCCAAGGGGTTTGTGAGGGACTGTGGTTGAAGACTATTCTCCGTGATATAGGCCTTCAGGGGAACAATCCTATTATGATCTACTGTGACAACTAGGCGGCGATCAGTATTGCACACAATCCTGTACAACATGACAGAACCAAACATGTGGATGTCGACAAACATTTTTTCATGGATCACCTTGACAAAGGGAATATTTGCACTCCGTTTGTGAACTCATTTGATCAGCTTGCTGATGTCTCTTCACCAAGGGCCTATGCAGCGACAACTTCAAGAACAACACTGACAAGTTGGGAATGATCAATATATATTCCCAACTTGAGGGGGAGAGTTGAATATACGCTCTTTATTTTATGTTGTCTACATACGCACGTGATATGTCACGGGTATGTCGTCTATATATATGTATGTGATTGTCCGGTTTAGGGCACCCATTTTTGAATCCAATCACCGGTTTCTACTCTTATTTCTTTTAATTCCACGCATGTTATTTGTGCCCTCATATTTTGTGTCGTGCATGTCACACGCTCATATGACTTATTAGCGTGACCGACCAATAAGATCCTAAATGAAAAATTATGTCAAATTAGGTTAAGTAATACTTAAGACATGCTTAAAGAAAATATATCAAAAGAAATATAAACTTAAGTATTTTATCTTATTGTTAAAAATTCTTAAACTTAAATTCTAAATATTTAAGTTAATTTATGAAATTATTAAATTATGTGAGAATAACTAATTTCAAAATTCACTCTCCTTGAACCTCAGTTATCTTCCTCTTTTATTTCCATTTAACATCTTTATTAAAACCCTAGAAGAGCCCACATATTATAAATAATCTGCCCCCATCTTTTTATCACAGCCTCGAATATATTTTGAATGATGAAACCCTCGCTGTTTTGAAATATTCAGCGCCTCTCCTGGTTTCCCCCTTCGTTCCAACTCCCACCCACAGTAGTCAATTGCCCAAAGTCCGATGCCACTGTTGGAGGGCTTCTTTAGTTAGGTCTGGCGACCTTGCTTCCTTTATCCTCCGGCTGCTTCCACAAACCCTTCATCGATCTTTCGCCTCTAGCCACATAGAGCCCGACAACCACTATGGACATCTCCATTCGTCTGCCTACATCGATTCCATTCACTGCTGTTTTCCTGAGCCGCTTGAAGCCAACGTCCACCGCTGGAAATCACCAACACCCTAGTTCTAACTACTCAATAACTCCCGGACACTACAACCCCTCTTCCTTAGCCAGTCCACATCAGGCTTCTGTTTCCAAATCCCTTGCCATTGATCCAGTGATCCTACAGTCCGTGAGTCATTTTTCAACATCATCCATCACCCCACCCCACCAGATCCGTCCCCCTTGTTCATTGCCGCACTTGTGAACCACGGTATATGCCTCCCACTCTCATTGCCGTACTTGTCGTTAACTTTTAGATCTTAGCTTGCCTTAAATTATCATTTACCTGTTTGCCTTTAAGTTTGAAAATCCTGTGTTCTTCATTACTTCATTTCAGGCCTGTGGAATGATGCCATATGTATTACTCGCTTGAATGTTAGTTCACTTGAGAGCTTCGTACGAACCCTGAGTTGATAATCTCTTTTTCATTGCTAGTTCAGTCGAATATAGCGTTGCATAAGTTAATTTGAACACAAACCTAGTTAATATCAAAATCTCATTTCCTGGGTTACATTCAATATATATGGTTGTTTGCTCATTTAACCACTATTTGGTAATAGTTGACTGAGCATTCACCACTGTTTAATAACTGTTGTATGTACATTCACTATTATTTTTTGATTGGAGATTGAAGAATAAATGAAGCAAATATAGAAGAGGTAACTGAACTAATCAGCCAAACAATATGACTGACCATGCACACTATAACTAGGTCATTTTAAAGTTCTTATTATTTATTTGGGTAAATTGTAAAAAAAGATAGATATAATGAGGAAGACACAAAGACAATATAGCACACATATAATACACATTTACATCAGTCATTTTAATCCGTGACAAAAAGAAAACTCACGAATTAGGTTTTCTCAAGTTTGATAATGGTTTTAATTGTTTATCAAGGAATTATATCGATGATATTGTTGGAAACATATGAGGTTTATCTTACCCCAGTTTTTCTTGAAATCAATTTTTTAGATATATCTAAATCTTTGTGTTGTATTGAAATTTGTTTTTTGAGAGACTTGCAGTGAAAATGGTAATTCTTCTCATGCACTGAAAATAATTATTGAAGTTGTCGATGTTATCGCATTTTATACTCCGGTCTATGCATTAGTCCTCTAGGAATGTGTCCATGGGTTTAGTCCCACATTGCCTATTCTAGTTTACGAGTCCTTGTAAACCCTTTAAATGCCCTCTTTGAGGGTTAAATAAATTGCACTTTGTATTTTCCCCAATATTTCAACATGATATAAAAGGCATTGATTCCTCCCTGATCCGCTTTCGCTCTCGTACCTTAAGACATTTTTTTTCATTCGCTTTGGGTTCAACATCGTCGTGGCTCATCGACGAAGGAGTGGCAGCTACTCGATTCCTCCGCTGCTCATCGACGATGAAGGTGTTACTCTCGACCTTGTCGTGGATTCCCTCCAACACTCATCGACGACATTGCTCACTGCGCTCTGCGCTCGTGGACGACGCCATCTCTTTGCAGTTTCATCGACCTCGACGACTTTCCTTCCCGCTGATGACCCAGTCGGCGTTCTTTTCCTCGTTGACGATCCCGTCTGGCCCTTGCTGCTCCAGATTTCGCCTGTCAATGCCCTTGTGCTCGCTCTCTTCGACTTCTCCGTCGACAGGTCTGCACGGTCCTTCCGCCTGCCGATCCCTGCTTCTCATTATTCACTGGCCTCAGCATATCATCCCATCGATCCCGTCGTTTGGTGATGTCGATCGTTCCCTCGCGCTTCAGATCTCCTTCTAGATCCCGTCGCTGCTGATAAGCCCCAATCTACGATGTCGATGTTGATCCTGTCTGCTAATCCAGTCAACATTCTTGCCTACGGTTCCTGTGGATGATCCGGTCATCTGTTTTCTCTCATTCTGCTGCTTCTTATCTGTAGACTCCAACAATCCTATGCGGTTCTTGTTGACTCCAGCCGCAGCCTTCCTTCCAGCCTGATGCGCATCCGATTGCAACCACATCTTCCGCTTCTAGGGTGTTATTCGCTCGCTGATGCTTAAGCTCCTTGTTTTTTTTTCTTCGTGTTCTTGTTTGGTTATTATTAATGTTTGCGTAGTATGATCTTGTTATGCTTCCATGCACGTGTGCCCCACGTGAGGGGGAGTGTTTGGGACGAAGGCGACTCAGATGGTATTTCCCAACTTTCGTCTTAGTCCCACACGGCCCTCCAGGCTTATGTCTTGTGTTATTTCCGTCTCACCATTTTTTCTCCGTTGACTGGTACATGTGTTGTGGTACGATTTTTGTTGGTTCTCCTAATTCCAACAGGTTGTGTCGTGTGAGACCGCCCTTTGTGTGGATGATCCTCGACGGATTATTCCCGATGGATTATCCCCGGTTGCCCGTTTGATGATTAGCCCCATATCTTCCGTTACCTTCAACATGTGTGTAGATGATGTTGGTTGACCTGATTCCAGCGAGTCTACGTCATGCGTGGAACCTGCGTCGTTTGTGGGTCTGTGTCGTGTATATGTCCCTAGTTTGATTCCCCGGTTTGAAATTTCCCCCGGTGGCTTGTCTGATGCTTTGACCCACATCTCATACCTCCATTACCTTTATATGATGTTTTCAAGCTAGATGTTTCCCCTCCAGCTTGAGGGAAAGTGTTGAAGTTGTTGATGCCATCACATTTTATATTCCAGTCTATGTATTAGAGTCCTCTAGGAATATGTCTATGAGTTTAGTCCCACATTGCTTATTCTAGTTTCTGAGTCCTTGTAAACCCTTTAAATATCCCCTTTGAAAGATGAATAAATTGCACTTTGTATTTTCTCCAATATTTCAACAATAATCATACTATGGAAATGCGTCATTATTTGTGCTAAATTAAATTTTATCATACATTTTAATATAATATCTGGAAATTTAAATTTGATAAAAATGGGCATTTTCCTTCTTAGGAGGAAAAAACCATGCTTTTATTTGTTAAAACACACTCACATATTAAAACCATTATCATTGCTATAATTGGATCTAGATGTAGGCGGATTAGTGTGTCTTCAACTATTGCAAATTGTAGTTGATTGAAATTGAGAGGATCAATGACCTTCTGGTTCAATTAAAGCTATATACAACAAACTATACCTCATGTTTGGCCATCATTAAACATAACATGAATATGATGTTCAAAATGAAACAAGGGGCTATATGATTGGTTAGTCATGCTGATCTGACTCTGTAACACCCTTGCTATCTTAATGAGGTTGACGAATGATGTCTTACGACTATAACTGAATGAATTTGTATTTGTCTATTTAAACGACACTCTCATCTATAATCATATATGAGGGAATTCGCGAAATGTATTTTTGTTGTTACATCAACATCAATTTCTTTTGAATCATAAAAAAGTGCTTTTGTCAAAGGTGCTTCATGTAATTAAGATTTGAGGTTGGCAAAACAGAGATCAAAATGGACCCCTGAGGAAGCTTAAGGTGACCAGAGAGTGGCTCAGACTCAGAACAATTACCTGCACAAGGAGTTTCATTTGCGCTTGCAGGTGATCTTAAATTCATCTGTCACTTCTTTATTTTGACTTCTCCAGTACATGAATTTATCAAGGCTTCCACCAAGTTCGATTGAGGTTCAATGCACGGGGAGACATTCCTCTTGCTGAAGAGGGAGATTAGTGAAGTTTTTGTGCCAACCTTACTAAATCTACGAAGGTTTTCCGAGCTATAGGCTGATGCTAGTGAATATTCCATGGGAGAGATATTGATGCAGATGGGAGACCTATAGCATACCATTCATATATGTTCCAGGGAACTTAGAGGAACTATCCCAAATATGTCAAGGAGCTACACCGTTAGAGAACTTACCTCCTTGGGAAGGAGATAGTAGTTCACAACAATACTGACTGCTTTAGCACTTACAAACGCAAACAATGCTTTCGCAGGCCAGGCACATGAAGTGAACGACCTACTTTCAAAAAGTGTTACTTTGGTATTACTTGGAGTGCCAAGAAATTACCTTGTGGGAATTGGATATATGCTCACTTGGTGCAATCCATGCACCGTTTCCTACCTAAAATCCTCCTCCCCTTCAAAATCTTGCATCAATTTGGTTGTACACAAGTTAGAGGGGCTTGATTCTAGCATGAATACATGGATGAGTTTTGAAGTTTGTGCTTATATAGTCATATCAAGTGATCATTCTTGAAGAGCCAACCAATTAAATCTTAGAGTTAGATGCAATTGTTGTAGTCAAGGTTGAGGATCAGAAGGTGACATCTATGTAAGGCATTGAAATTTGAAAAGAAAAATAGCAGTTGAAAATTTCAAAAAGAAGATTTTAGCGAAAATTAAACGAGAAGATTCATTTGTGAAGACTGAAGAACTCAGAAGAATTATTATGGTACAAATGCCATGTTAAAGTAAGATGTAGTTTGAGCATCAATGAGAAATTATCAATGATCACCTGAAAAATAAATACAATTCTTCTTGAGAAAGATGATCAAAATCCACAAAGAAATGTTAAGTTGAAAATGTAAACTCTTTTCATCAAGTGGAAATTTTGTTAAATCAATAGGAATCAGTGTAAAACACATCCATCTCTCGCAGATATATTTCTTCATTTGGAAGATGATCAAAACAACGTGAAAATGGAAATTACAATTAATGTTACTTCTAAATTTAAAGTATTTTCATCACTGTATTTTTGTCAAGAATCAAGAAGAATAACTCCAAAGCAGACCCAACTCTCAGAGGTGAAGAAGTAAAAAATATAAGTAAAAAAATAATGGCCATGTTAGACTGAAGAATATTGAATTGAATGTTCAATCCTTCTTTACAAGCTAGAATTCATATTTTCCTTGATATGAGCTATGGTGAAGAACAAGAATATCGTGCACTTCTCTTTAAATTCGTAAACATGATTACACCTACAATGTAGCTCTCGAACTCTCGCATTGTTCATAAGGTAATTTCGCATGAGTTCTATTCACGTTGGTTTGCCAATCTAAGAGTTTTCCTTAATTAATACCTCAGTTTTGGTTTGATATTTTTTTATTTTATATTCGATACTATCATGATTGTTTTCTTTTAGCTGGCCTTAAGTTCATTAGGAGTAAAGTTTTAGTCTATAAATATTTACAATTTTAATTGTGCAAGATTTTTTTTCTTATGTGAATTTTCAGAATCTTATTAGTGACAGGTTAATATATATACTTTGATTCCATAATCCATATCCCTTCTGTATCAATCCTCCTCTTATTAGTTGCTCATGAGTCAAAATATTTATTTTTTGTGTTCTCCTTGTTATTTTCATGCCAATGCAGGAGTCAGAGCCCAAGTACAACCTTTTTGGGAGCATTGTGCATGCAGGATATTCACCTGAATCAGGACATTACTATGCATACATCAAGGTCTCTTACAAATTTGATTGCCATTCATTTTGAGCCATAACGAAGGATGGCTTGTGATTTACTCAAGTACTGTATTTATTTCTTGTAATTATATTCAGGATGCGTATGGTCGTTGGTATTGCTGCAATGATGCTCATGTTTCCCTTTCAAGCAGCCAAGAGGTCTTGTCAGAAAAAGTCTACATTCTGTTCTACTTGCGGTGCAATCAACATCAGAAGTCTAACAAAACTGGTTCATCTTGCAATGGAGTTAAGCCCACAGTTTCCAGTCAAAATGACACATCTACATGCGAGAATTCTGCTGAAAGTACAAAATCATTAGCAATAAAAAATAATGGCCTACTGTCTTCTACTAATAATGTTTTACCTGTGCCTAAGAATGGCAGTCTGCCCACAAATCCTCAATTCAAGCCCATTAATTCAAACAGTTTTGAAACTTCTAGACCGATCTCAAATGGCGATGAAAAGCTTGTGGTTCATGCTAATAAGAGAAGTAATGAGGCTAAGCGATCTCCTGCCGTGGAAAAGGCTATGTTACAATCCAGAAGCTGTGTGGAGCCAAAGTGTACAGATAATTTAAGTTATTCAAATGTGGACAGTGAGGGCTCCACGAATTTAAAAAAAAATGGCCTTCATAGTTTATCAAATACTAATGGAAGATGCAGATCTCCTATAAATAGTTCACATGAGAATAATGCTTGTAATTTGCGGACTGGTGGAAAAGATCCTAGTTTTGAGCATTCATCTGGTATACAGTGCTATCTCATGTCAGCTAAAAGAAAGTTGCATGACGACGAGCAGGCTGATGATTTGGTCTCTTCTGCTAAAAAATGTTCTATTTTGCCAAGCAACGACATGAATCATTCTTCAGAGGAACTTAATAAGTTCAAGGAATTGTGAGTTTCATTTGCACTTCTTTTATGACGAGTTAGTTTAACTAGGCGTTGTTGGTTATCCTGAATATGGTTCTTCTTTACATTAGTGATAGGAAACAACACGGAAAAAGCTAGAAAACGAAAAACAAAGGTAGAAGACGGCTAGGGTTTCTAGGAAAAGAGAATACCTGAATAAGATTTAGCATCTAGACCAAAAGAGGGGGGAGATGGGTATTTATGTGAACCCACTCCCCCTAGGGCCGGCCGGCCCCAAGTGAGGGCTGAACCGGTTCGGTTCAGCCCTCCTTCTCTTATTTAATTAATTGCGGGCTGAACCGGATGGTTCAGCCCGGTCTTTTCCCGGCGCTCCTTTTGGTCGTCTGGCGTACTGGAATCCTCGAAAGCGCGTGTCATCCGGGGGCATAACACTCCCCTCCCCTTCAAGAGGCAGCTTGTCCTCAAGCTGAAAGTCCGGAAAGAACTCCCTGAACTCTAGTAAATCCACCCAGGTGTTGTGGGCCTCAGACAGATCTTTCCACTTGACCAGAACCTCGGAACGGTATTCCGTGCCATGTTTCTTCCAGCGTAACAGCAGTACATCCTCGGGACTGGGGCGTAGTTCGCCAGTCGTAGTAGCCTCGGGAAGGAAGG
This sequence comes from Dactylorhiza incarnata, assembly GCA_033032865.1. Classification (NCBI taxonomy): domain Eukaryota; kingdom Viridiplantae; phylum Streptophyta; class Magnoliopsida; order Asparagales; family Orchidaceae; genus Dactylorhiza; species Dactylorhiza incarnata. Next base: position 1,676,884 of record JAWHQI010000233.1, read on the forward strand.
GGTCACAGTGACCGCCGCTCCCAGCTTCTTCTTCAGCAGCGATACATGGAACGTGGGATGAATTCTGGACTCTTTCGGAAGAGCGAGAGTGTAAGCAACCGGGCCCACCCGGTGAGTGATGCGGAACGGCCCATAGAATCGGGGAGCTAACTTCTGATTGGCCCGGCGAGCAACTGAAAGCTGTCTGTAAGGTTAGAGACGGAGAAAGACCTCGTCCCCCACCTGAAACGTCCACTCCGTCCGGTGCTTGTCAGCCTGTAACTTCATCCGGTTCTGAGCTGAACGAAGATTGTCCCGCAGGAGGACCAAGGTCTGATCTCTGGTCTGTAGAGCGCGATCCACGGCAGGAAGAGCAGTGCTACCCGGCTCGTAGGACCGAAGAGAGGGTGGTGGTCGCCCGTAGACAACCTCGAACGGAGTGATCTTGCTGGCGGTGTGAAACGAAGTATTGTAGCAATACTCCGCCCAATGTAACCATCGTGTCCAAGAACGGGGCTCATCCATGACGAAACAGCGGAGGTATGTCTCTACCCCCCGATTGAGGACCTCGGTCTGGCCATTTATCTGCGGGTGATGCGCTGTGCTCATGCGCAACCGGGTCCCCTGTAGCCGAAACAGCTCCTGCCAGAAATTGCTAATGAAAACCGGGTCGCGATCGGAGATGATCGAACTCGGAAGACCATGTAGACGCACCACCTCCCGGGCAAAAAGATCGTCCACTGTCTCCGCGGAGTACGGATGGCTGAGGGCGAGGAAGTGGCCGTATTTGGACAGTTTGTCCACCACGACTAAGATCACGGTCTTGCCCTGAGAGCGGGGTAACCCGTCGATGAAGTCCATCGAGACCGTCTCCCAAATGTGCTGAGGAATCTCCAAAGGCGTTAGCAGCCCCGCAGGTGAGGTCGTCTCGTATTTCTGTCGCTGACACACGTCACACTGCTGAACGAAACGCTGAGCATCCCGTCGTAAGCCCTTCCAAAAAACATTGGCCCGTAGCCGTTGTAGGGTACGAAGCACCCCCGCATGGCCGCCAGTCGGGGAAGAGTGGAACTCTTGTAACATAATCTCCTTCCAGGTAGACGAGGCGGGAATGACCACCCGCCCGTGGTAGTATAAGTGTCCCCCAACCATCTGGTAACCCGGGGGTGTGGGGTGGCCCTGGGACAGGGCCTCCACAATCGGCTGAAGCTCTGGGTCCTTGGCGACCTCTCTCTGAATGTCATCCAGGGACTCAATTAGTGGGCCCGACAGATGGAAGATGGTACTCTCCGGAAAGCGGGACAGAGCGTCGGCCACCAAGTTCTCCTTGCCCTGCTTGTACACGATCTCATAATCATACCCCAATAACTTGGTCAGCCACTTTTGTTGTAGAGGGGACGCCAACCTTTGATCCAAGAAATGCTTCAGGCTCTGGTGATCAGTGCGAACTTTAAAATGGTGGCCCAGCAGGTATGGGCGCCACAGCGTCACGGCATGTAAGATTGCCAGCATCTCTTTCTCGTACGTGGAGAGGCCCAGGGTCCGAGGCGCCAAGGCTTTGCTGAAATAAGCCAGCGGCCTCCCCTCCTGCATCAATACCGCCCCAATGCCAACTCCGGAGGCGTCCGTCTCCAGGATGAACTCCTTGGTGAAATCTGGTAGGGCGAGCACCGGCGTGGTCGTCATAGCCCCCTTGAGGGCGGAGAAGGCCCGCTCAGCTTCATCATGCCAGGTAAAGGACTCCTTGTGGAGGAGCTGGGTAAGAGGGCGTGCCAATTTACCATAGTCCTTCACAAACCTCCGGTAGTATCCAGTCAAGCCCAGAAAGCCCCGTAGTGCCCGCACCGTAGTGGGCCGTGGCCACTCCACCATGCTCTCGATCTTCTTTGGGTCCGCCCTGACCCCCTGGGCCGAAACCAGATGGCCCAAGTACTCCACCTCTGGTTGCCCAAACGAGCACTTCGACAGCTTGGCGTAGAGCTGATGCTGCCGCAGGATGGTAAGAACCTGTGCCACGTGCTCGATGTGCTCCTCCCACGTCCGACTGTAGATCAGGATATCATCGAAGAAGATGAGCACCGAACGCCGAAGTAGAGGCCGAAAGGTCTCATTCATCACCGCCTGGAAGGTCGACGGGGCATTGGAGAGCCCAAAAGGCATCACCAAAAACTCATAATGCCCATCATGTGTGCGAAAAGCAGTCTTGTGGACGTCTTCCGTCTTCATCCGTATCTGGTGATAGCCGGACCGAAGGTCCAGCTTGGTAAACAAGCTCGCTCCATGCAACTCGTCCAAAAGCTCCTCTATCATCGGAATCGGAAACTTATCCTTGATCGTGGAGTCATTCAAGTTGCGGTAATCCACGCAGAAACGCCATGAACCGTCCTTCTTCTTTACCAAGATGATAGGGGAAGAGAAGGCGCTGGTGCTCGGTCGTATGATGCCAGTCGCCAACATCTCCTTCACGCTCCTCTCGATCTCGGCCTTCTGGATGTACGGGTACCGGTAGGGTCTGACGTTTGGGGGAGCAGCCCCCTCTTTCATCTGTATGCCGTGATCCCTAAATCTGGGCGGGGGAAGGCCCTTAGGCTCCCGGAACACATCCTCGAACTGAGACAGCAGTGTCTGTATCTCCTCTGGAATGTCTGGAGGGGTTTGGCCCGACGCCTCCACCCCCACCACCATGGCCATGGGAGAGCCCTGCTCCTCCAACAGCTAATAATGTTTTACCTGTGCCTAAGAATGGCAGTCTGCCCACAAATCCTCAATTCAAGCCCATTAATTCAAACAGTTTTGAAACTTCTAGACCGATCTCAAATGGCGATGAAAAGCTTGTGGTTCATGCTAATAAGAGAAGTAATGAGGCTAAGCGATCTCCTGCCGTGGAAAAGGCTATGTTACAATCCAGAAGCTGTGTGGAGCCAAAGTGTACAGATAATTTAAGTTATTCAAATGTGGACAGTGAGGGCTCCACGAATTTAAAAAAAAATGGCCTTCATAGTTTATCAAATACTAATGGAAGATGCAGATCTCCTATAAATAGTTCACATGAGAATAATGCTTGTAATTTGCGGACTGGTGGAAAAGATCCTAGTTTTGAGCATTCATCTGGTATACAGTGCTATCTCATGTCAGCTAAAAGAAAGTTGCATGACGACGAGCAGGCTGATGATTTGGTCTCTTCTGCTAAAAAATGTTCTATTTTGCCAAGCAACGACATGAATCATTCTTCAGAGGAACTTAATAAGTTCAAGGAATTGTGAGTTTCATTTGCACTTCTTTTATGACGAGTTAGTTTAACTAGGCGTTGTTGGTTATCCTGAATATGGTTCTTCTTTACATTAGTGATAGGAAACAACACGGAAAAAGCTAGAAAACGAAAAACAAAGGTAGAAGACGGCTAGGGTTTCTAGGAAAAGAGAATACCTGAATAAGATTTAGCATCTAGACCAAAAGAGGGGGGAGATGGGTATTTATGTGAACCCACTCCCCCTAGGGCCGGCCGGCCCCAAGTGAGGGCTGAACCGGTTCGGTTCAGCCCTCCTTCTCTTATTTAATTAATTGCGGGCTGAACCGGATGGTTCAGCCCGGTCTTTTCTCGGCGCTCCTTTTGGTCGTCTGGCGTACTGGAATCCTCGAAAGCGCGTGTCATCCGGGGGCATAACAATTAGTTTGAAAATGTACTTTATTTTGGTTGCTTGTATGCGATCCCATCTTTTTTTTCAAAAAAAAAACAGTTATTTTTTTTGCTATCATAGAATGAGAAAATTACGCAATTTCTTAAACTTTTTTATATATGTGCTATCATGTATTTTGGATCCATCTCAAGCTTTTTTTTTTCAAATGGCTTTATTCAGTCTTGCATCAGAGGCACTCTCAGGTCTTCGATCATGTGATTGGTTTGACAAGGTGCATGATTTCATGCGTGCCGGGAAAAGGTCACGCACACAGGCAGCTGGTCCTCTTAACAATGCTGAGTTAAAGTAAGTACTTTATCCATTCAAGACCTAAAATGGTAGCTTCTCGTATAATTTCTTAATGTCTCCATAATTTTTATATATTCAACTATTTGTTTTCGGTTACCTCAAAACATGTGAATGATATTGGCCTACAAAATATGAGACAAAACGGAATCATAAATGATGGGTTGCTAATTTAGGATATGGGTACTATTAGGAACTGAAGGAATAGTTTGCTTGATAGTTTTGGTGTGTTTATGTGTGTTTTTTTGGTGCAAGTGTGAGTTATTCTAGATGAATGATTGAAGTGATATCTATTAAAATAAGCTAGTTGAAATGGATTAAACCAATGTGATAACAATTAGCATCCGATGAGTAGGCACTTGAGCGGATCTTCAATCGAGAGAGGGAGGGGGTCGGAGTGGTACACCTTGCCCCAAGAATTTTTCACAAAATACAAAATTAGGGATCAGATACTCATTAGGAGGGTTAGAAAGGAGAAGGGTGGACTTAAGGTAACATGGTTAAAAGTCATTTAGAATTATTTTAACACCTTAGACAATACTTAACATGAATCAATGAACGAAGAGTTAAGATTAGTCGTCTTTCTGGTTCAAGTCGTATTATTGTATTTTCCCCTTTGAGGGACTTTATTGTCTTTCTTTTATTTCCGGCTTCTATATAAGCTTTGTAAGGTCCTATTTTGAGGCTAATACAATTATTGTGCTATTCAACTTGGTATCAGAGGAAAAAACCCTAGCTGTCGTCCGTATTTTCCCGTCTCCGCTCGCGTTCGATCCCGCTGTCCCTTCTCTCCACCTGCGTTCGTCTCCTACTGCTCCTCCTATGTGGTTGTCGGGCAGCCTCCTCGCCACCGCCGGTTGCTGAGAAGGATGCTGTCGCCATCCTTCCATGAAGCAGTCGGACCGTTCCCCTCCCTTGCGATTTGCTCTCATCTCTGCAATGTTGATCGTCTGCCTGCTGCCAAACGATTGATCAACGCCGATCGATTGCTGCGCCGATCTCTGCCAGGCCGCTCGTCCGCTGCCTGTTGCCTCCTACCTGCTGGCTGCTGTCGAGTCGTGCGTCTCCTGCTTGCTGCCGATCCTTGCTTTCTCCTGCCTGCTGCATCTCCTGCCGCCATTTCGCCTGCTGTCTTCTACAACTTCCTTTCCTTCCTCGATGGTGGATCATTCCTTTGCACCGTCTGGTGCCCTTCTTTCTGTTCCTGCTTGCCTCTGACGGTTTGCACGATTGTGCCTGGAACGCTTCTGTTGTTTGAGTTCTCGCAGATTCTCCTCGTTGTTATGGGTGATCCAGATTCTTCTACATCTTCTCCGGATGTGATCCAACCACAGATGAGTGATCCTCAACAGCCTCATGGACACTCTGGCTCTCTGAAGATTACCACGGTTCCTTTAGATGACACGAACTATCTCGAGTGGTCTCGCGCTGCTCAACACGTCATTCACAGCCACCAGATGTTTGTTTACCTCGATGAGACAATTCAGGAACTCCTCAAGACCGACCCCTCATGGAAGCGTTGGGACTCTGACAACTCTCTGGTGGTCTCCTGACTCCTACATTCGATATCTCTCAAGGTCTATCAGAGTTATTTGTTGATGGACTCATCTCACGAGATCTGGACTCGGGCACGGGAAACATACTCCCAGATTGGTTGCTCTACTCAGGTTTATGAGCTTACCCGTTGCATTTTGGAGTTGCGGCAAGGCTCTATGACCGTGTCGTCGTTCTTCTCAAAGTTTGAGCGCCTGCATCAAGAATTGGACTACTTTGCTTATTTTTCTCCTATTTGTACTGCGGATGCTCTTCAGCTGAAACAACGGGAGGACCGCTTTCATCTTCATGTGTTCCTAATGGGCCTGAACATGGAGTCTGATATGGTGCGGTCGCATATCCTTCACCGCTCCCCTCTCCCGTCACTTCGGGAGGCATTCAGTATGGTTCTTGGTGATGAAGACCGTTGGAAGTCCCTCAGTGTTATTGCTCCTTCAGATCGTTTCGCCCTGACTAGTGTGGGTTGCAGCTATGTTCCCAGTCCTGGATCCTCGGTGCCTACTTGTGATTACTGTAGTCGCAGGGGACATACTCGGGAGGTGTGCTTCAAACTTCACCCTCACCTTGCCCCTCCTGCTCGTGGTCGTGGACCTGGACGTGGAGGCCATAGACAGGGTGGTTCTCAGTCTTATGATGTTGTGTACTCTGGTGATGTCTATGATGAGACATCACATTCCTCTCCTGGCCATCTCACTGCGCACGAGTTGGATGTTTTTCGCCGCCTGCTTCACTCTCAGTCAGATCCGTCCTCCGGTGCTCTTACTTCTCTTGCCACTGTTGCTATGCCAAGTGCTCATGCTGTCAATGCTTCCTCTTCAGAGTGGGTGATCGATTCGGGTGCCACCCACCACATGACGGGATTTTCGTCAGGTTTTCTTTCCTATACTCTATTATCTGGTAAGGACAAAGTTATCTCTGCTAATGGTAGTTTGTCCCCCACTGCGGGCAAGGGACACATTTCTTATTCTCCGACTATTCCCCTTCCTACTGTTCTTCATGTTCACTCTTTCCCTCATAATTTACTTTTTATCAACAATATTACTAGATCCCTTAACTGTTCTGTAAACTTTTTTCTTGATACTTGTGTTTTTCAAGAACTGAGTACGAAGCGGACATTGACAGTGGTAGGAACCGTAGCAGCCTGTACTACCTGGACTCCCAGCTTCCCTCTCCGACTCTCTCCTTCTCTGCTGTTACTACTGATGATGTTCACCGCTGGCACCTGCGTCTTGGACATCCGTCTCCTGCTTATCTTCAAAAATTATTTCCTGCTTTCCTTCATTTTCTTAAAACTTCTGTCAGTGATGTATGTGATGCGTCAAAACATGTGCGACATACGTCGTCGCATCTATCGTTTCCTAGTAGCATTCCTTTTGATGTAATACATTCAGATGTATGGAGGTCTTCCCCTGTTTTATCGTTATCTGGCTTTTGTTATTTTGTTACCTTTATTGATTGTTTTTTTTGTACCACATGAGTGTACCTGTTAAAAAAGAAAAAGTGGCATTTTTTTTCTTGTTTCCAAGTTTACCACATGAGTGTACCTGATGGATCTATTCAGGTTCTTTGGAGTGATAGGGGGGGGGGAGTATGACGATCGTGATTCCTTTGGTTCCTACCTTACTAGTCATGGTATCATCCATCAGACTACTTGTGTTCACACCTCCACCCAAAACGGGGTTGCCGAACGAAAAAAACCGGCACCTACTTGATGTTGCTCGATGCCTCCTTGCCATTATGCATCTCCCTAAGTCTTATTGGGGTGATGTTGTGCTCACCGCTGCTCACATGATCAGCCGTCTACCTTCTCGTGTCCTTAGCTATGCCACTCCTCTCGCCCGTCTCTCCACCATGATCGTTGTCCATAACCCCCCCCCCCCCCCCCCCCCCCCCCCCCCGTGTCTTCGGATGTGTCTGTTTTGTACACGTTCATCAACCGCATCGAGACAAACTTGATCCTCGGGCCCACCGATGTGCCTTCGACTCACTCTCTTCGTCTGGGGGAGAGTATTAGTGATAATGAGTCCAATGCTGTCCCTCTTCCTTCTGCTCCACCGCGTGCTAATGATTCCACTCCATCACCATTTTCGATTCTCTTACCCGATCCTTTGCTCTCTCTTCCAATCTCCCCTTTTCCTCATGTATACCACCGTCGTTCCTCAGGTACACAGGCTATTAGAGTTCCACCTTTACCAGTGCCCACTTCAGCCTCAGATTCTGATTATGTTGATCTTCATGTTCCGCTTGCGCTGCTGAAAGGTAAAGCTTCTTGTACTCAACACCCCATCTCTAATCATGTGGCCTACTGCCATCTTACTCCGGGCCATTAGGTCTTTGTTTCTTCTCTCTCCTTGGTTGTTATTCCTAAAACGTGGCAGGAAGCTTTGAGTATACCGGTATGGACTCAGGCGATGGAAGAGGAAATGTCTGCGTTGGATAAGAATTACACATAGGATATTTCTTCCCTTCTTCCTGGTAAGAAAGCCATTGGTTCACGACGTGTTCTCTCTGTTAAGCAGAACCAGGACGGTTGAACGACACAAGGCCCGTCTGGTTGCTCAGGGTTACACTCAAACCCAGGGAGTTGTCTACCAGAAGACCTTTGCTCCTGTGGCAAAGATGGACTCCATTCGGATGTTGCTTTCGTGCGCTACTTGCATGGACTAGGATCTCCACCAACTCGATGTGAAGAACGCGTTTCTCCATGATGAACTTGATGAGGAGGTTACATGAAATTCCCTCCTTGATTAATGAAAAATGGGGATGAAGGTCTTGTCTGCCGCCTAAAGAGATCTCTATACGGCCTAAAACAATCTCCTAGTGCGTGGTTTGGAAGGTTCCTCACGACTATGTTCAAATTTGGTTACAAGCAGGCTCAGTCTGATCACACTATGTTTGTCTGTCGCTGTGATCAGAGGGTTGTGGTCCTCATTGTCTACGTAGATGATATTGTGATAACTGGAAATGACACAGATGAGATTGCAAACCTCAAATCCCTCTTATCTGTTGAATTTGAGGTGAAAGATTTGGGAAGGTTACGTTAATTTCTTGGTATTGAGGTTGCTAGATCAACTCAAGGAATTTCATATCTCAACGCAAGTATATTTTAGATCTCTTGAAGGAGACTGAGATGTTTGGCTGTGTTCCTACGAACACCCCTATGGAAGCAAATCATGGGATTGGAGAAGATGGTGATGGTGACCAAACCGATGTTTCGCGCTATCAGAGATTGGTTTGGAAACTCATATACCTATCCCACACATGTCCAAACATCACCTATGCAGTTGGTATTCTGAGTAGATATATGCACACTCCCAGGAGCAGACATCAAGTGGCAACATATCGTGTGTTACGATATTTGAAGAAAGCCCTGGGTCGTGGCCTCTTGTTCTCTAAAAATAACCACTTGAAGATTGAAGTGTTCACGGATGCTGACCGAGCTGGATGTCGGGATGACCGAAAGCCCACAACCGGATACCGTTCCTTTGTCAGGGGAAACCTGGTGACCTGGCGTAGTAAGAAGCAGAATGTGGTGGCCAGATCCAGTGCTGAGGCAGAGTATCGTTTTATGTCACAAGGCCTTTGTGAGGGCCTATGTTTGTGTACTATATTACAGGATCTGGGTTTCTCCGGGAGCAGTCCTTTTTCTTTATTATGTGGTAATAAAACAGTTATTAGTATAGTTCATAACCCAGTCCAGCATAACAGGACAAAGCATGTGAAGGTTGATCAACATTTTATCAAAGACCACCTGGATAAAAAGACCGTGGTCACACCTTTTATCCATTCCAAAGATTAACTGGCGGATGTGTTCACTAAAGCTTGGGAAGTGATGTGTTTTCTGATGATATTCAATAACTTGGGATGACCGACATCTTCCGTCCGACTTGAGGGGTAAAGTTGAGATTAGTCATCTTTCTGATTCAAGTCGTATTATTGCATTTTCCCCTTTGAGGGGTTTTATTGTCTTTCTTTTATTTTCGGCTTCTATATAAGCCTTGTAAGGTCCTGTTTTGAGATTAATACAATTATTGTGCTATTCAACTCGAAGATGGTTCATCAAGCCCGAACCAAATAGAAATAGTTGGACAAGGGTATTGATTATGATGATGCATGCAAGAACACATGCATATCAACAAATACACTTATGACAGGAGACATCAATAAGTATGGTAATGTAGGTTTAAATACCTTCATGTCTCCTTATGCGAGGTTGCCAAGAAAACTGGAATTATCCATGCACATTTATTCATTGTGCATCACAATTTTTTTAATTGATTGACAGCAATTTTTTTTGCAAGACTAATAATTAGTCATGTAGGACCAGTTTCGTTTGTCTAATTTTTAAACAAATTAAGTAATGTTAGAATGTTGTATTTTGTGACAAACTACTTTATGGAATCTGGAATCAGGCATACCCAGTTGCCAACCCAACAATGCATTCATAAAGTATCTTTCATAAATTTGTTTCATACCAACTATATATTATATTTGAGAACTCTTTGGGTCCATTCGGTTGGATGAAATTGAGCCTCTGGAGTTGGAATTATGAGGTGTATGTCTAATTTCCTCATCCGTCCTGCTTAAACAAATTTGAAATTAGAATTCCTGCCAATTCCCATTACAATTTCATCACAATTGAAGAATTTTATAGGCTAATAAAATTTAGCAAACTGAGAAATAAAATTGATATAAAAATAAATTTTAGGGAGAGAATCTTAATAAATATTTAGAGAAAAAATCTTTTAGTGGGAGAATTCAACCACTATAAAATATTTAAGAGATAGATGTATAGAGATAAACACAGTGAGATTTTTAATGAGAAAATTTATAGAGGAAAATTTTCTAGGGAGAGTATACGAGGAGAGGAACCTAGTGGAATTGAACTTTTGAGAAACATATTTCGAAAGAGAGAATTCTAATGATATTCTTAGAGAACTTTCTACTGAATATTTATAGAGATAAAATATTTGAGTGAGTAATGAGATTAAGATAAAATCATTAAGAAGTATATTTTAGAGAGAATTCTATTGAGTTTTTTAGTAAAAAAAAAATTTCAACAGAGAAAAATTGAGTGAAATAATTCTAGTAAGTGCGTTTGAGAGATATATTTTTGGAGAGAGAATGAGATTTCTACTTAGAGAAATAACTAGTGAAATTTTGTAAGTAGGACTATCCTAGTTAGATAGAGTCATTGAGAGAGAATCATAGTGAGGTTTCTTGAGAAAAAAATTCTAGAGAGATATTTTAGAGAGAAAATTGATAGAAGCCAAAGGCTAGGGCTACGCTGGGTTGTATCCCTCCAATTCCTCAAATTCCAAATTAAAACATACATAATTCCAAGATAGGTCTCCTCCCCTTATATATAGGAAGGTCCAAAATCCAAATACATAATAAGAAAAACACATGACAAGTTAACGAAAATACAAAAGTCCCGGCGCATCCTCAAATCGCGCTCGGTTCCCGTGCGCGCCTCGTGTAAATCCTTGCGTAGCGCTTGCCAATGATGGGGTCTTCCGCACTCGTATCAACACCCCCGGACTCCACAACGACCTTGTCCTCAAGGTCGAACTCCGGGAACTAGGCTTTGATCTCCTCCTCCAGATTCCACGTGGCCTCCTCGGCCGGTTGGTCCCTCCACTGGATGAGAACCTGTTGCACTGTTCGCCCTTGGATGTCTTCGATCCGTGTTCCCAAAACTGCTGCTGGCTCGTACCGAGGAACCGAATCCACAGCTAAACCGTCCGGTAATGTAGCTTGGAGGGGGTGGTCCCCTAGGACCCTCTTCAGCTGCGAGACGTGAAAAACGGGGTGAATTCGGTACTCGCCGGGGAGCTGCAAACAGTAGGCTACCTCTCCGATTTTCTCTAAGATCAGAAAGGGCCCAAAATAACGGTCTGATAGCTTGGGATGTAGTCGGCCGATCAAGGAGCTCTGCCTGGGTGGCCGCAGTTTGACGAACACCTTCTCGCCCGGCGATAGTATCAACTCGCGACGGTTACGATTGGCCTGCTAGATCATGCGCTGTTGGGCCCGTGCCAGATGATGCTTCAGTTGGCGGAGGCCCTCTGTTACGCCCGGCGTCATTACCAGGTTATTCGGCTATTGGGCACGTCGACCAAAGGAGAAGGCGGAGGAAGACCGGGCTGAACCATCTGGTTCAGCACGCCAATATTAATATAAGGAGCACCGGGGCTGAACCGCACCGGTTCAGCCCCTATGGGGGCCGGCCGGCCCTAGGGGTTGGGTGGGCATAAATACCCAACCCCTCCTCCTTAGTTGGGGATGAAGATTATTATTCAGGTATTTTCCCCTCTCTTCTTCCTCAAACCCTAGCCTCAAGCCCTAGTTTCCTCTAATTTCCTCTAGTTCCCCCCTTCCTCTAGTAAGATCGTAACATTTGGTATCAGAGGATTCGTCCTCCCAGTTTTTTTCCCGGATTCGAGCGCTTCCGGACTGTTTCCGCTCGACTGTTTCCGCTAACAAAGCCGATCGACTGTTTCCTGCCGATCGACCCATTGCGCTCCTGTACGACTCCATCCCTCGCGTCCAGTCCTTGACATCCAGCCCTCGACATCCAGCCCTCGACATCCAGCCCTCGACATCGACGACTCCAGTCCTCACCATCGCCGCCGCCGCCTGCTGCCATCGACGCTCGACTGGTATCGACGCTCGACTGGTATCGACGCTCGACTGGTATCGACGCTCGACTGGTATCGACGCTCGACTGGTATCGACGCCGCCGCCTGCTGCTTCGGGGCCACCGCCGCCGCCTGAAGCTCCAGCCCTCGACAGCTCGCTGCTCTAGCGACGTCTCCAGGGATTCCAGCGCCGACTCCTTCCCGATCCGACGACTCCAGCGCCTGCTGCTCCAGAGGCCGCCACCTGCTACTCCAGCGGCCGCCGCCTGCTGCTCCGGGGCCACCGCCGCCGCCGCCGCCTGCCTCCTGCCTGCTCCTCAGGCTTCTGTTGCTCCAGAGCTTCCGGCGTCTGGTTCCGCGGCCATGGTGACACGCACCGAAGCCGAGAATGCACGCTTGGCCACCATCGAAGAGAACTACGTCGTGTTGTCGGACACGGTGGCGGCACTCGAAGAACAAGTGAAATCCTCCAATAAAAATCTAGAGGATCGCTTGGACGCGCGCATGGAGGAGATCAAGAACTTACTCGTGCAAAATCTGAAAGGAAAATCCCATGCGGCGGAGGGATCCGAAACCGAAGTATCCTACCATCCCCCGGCGCAGAACGACACAGGAATCGGAAGTGGAACGCAACAAGGTGCCGGATCCGGGTCTACGGGAGGCGGCATCCACGTATCGGGATCGGCGGCACCGAATGGGCCGTTCGGCGCTCAGTACGTTTGGAACGGACCGGGAATGCAGCCGGGTTCCTCGTGGCGGGGTCCAGGGCAGGGAGCAGCCCCTTTTCGACCTACTGGAGCGAATGCAATCCCACTCGGGGGTGTGGCAGGCATCCTACCGATGCCACCGCCATATGGAGGACCGGCGGACTATGGAAATGGCAACCCATGGGGTGGAGGGCAACAAGGAGGCTACGGTCTGGACCGGGGACGGCCCGGGCCTGCAGTGGCTCCAGCACCGGCAGAACACCGCCCATATATGCAGCCCAAATTGACACGAATGAACTTCCCTAAGTTCAAAGGAGGTGACGCCCTTGAGTGGATCCAGAAAGCTGAACTTTTTTTCAAATACCAAGAGATTCCGGCGGGGCAGTGGGTTCAGTTGGCATCTTTCCACCTGGAAGAGGACGCCTATCAATGGACAAAATGGTTTCTGAGGGGACGCGACTATGCACCCTGGGAGGAGTTTGTGGAGTCCTTCTCTGCTCGCTTCGGTCCTTTGGAGTACGAAGATGTTGAAGCCATGTTGCAGAAATTGCGGCAAAACGGGACCGTCACGGAGTACCGGACAGAGTTTGAACGGTTGGCCAATCGGATCAATTGGGAGGAAAAAACGATGCTGAGCTGCTTTGTATCAGGATTGAAGGATCACCTGAGAGACGAGGTCCACGCCTACATGCCACGCAGTTTGAGTCATGCCATCAGCCTGGCCAGGATACAGGAGGAGCGATACAATCGGCAGAGGACTCGGACGACAGGTCGGGCACCTACGGGTGCAGATGTACCCAAGCAAGAACCACCTACCGGGGGCCTCCCTACGGTGACGAGGTTGACGTGGCAGGAGCTTCAGGCCAGAAAGGACAAAGGGTTATGCTTCAACTGCGATGAGAAGTATACCCGCGGGCACGCTTGCCAGAAGGTCCAGGTATTCATGCTACAGGAGGAAGCGGAAGATGTTACTCACACTGCAGCGGAGGGAGAGTTGGTTTTTGACGACTTTGTCGTATCCCTCCAGGCCCTGAAGGGGGGTACCCCATCTCCGACCTTACACTTGACTGGGAGGGTCGGCAGGGAGACGGTGACGATCTTGATGGACAGCGGGAGCACTCACAACTTCATCCAACCCGGTGTGGCCCGGAAGACGGGGGGTGTCATAGATCGCAGCGCAGCGTTCCACGTCAGGGTGGCGGATGGACGTACACTGCAATGCGAGGGGGTGATGAAAGGGGTGGAGCTCCAGATACAGGGATACACCGAGCATATTGATGTTTACTTATTGCCAATCCGGGGTTCTGACATGGTGTTGGGCGCACCGTGGCTGCAACAACTTAAGCGGGTGACCTTCGATTGGGTCCAGATGACTATGGAGTTCAGCCAGCACGGGAAGGGGTACTGCTTGGAAGGCCTCCAATCGTCTCAGGTCAAGGATATCTCCCTCCGCAGCGTGGCACCGGTTAGTACGATGAGTGGAGCAGCGCCTGCGGCTCCAACAGAGGTCTCGCCTCAGATGCACGCCAGAGCCGGCTTGTTCCAGGAGCCTCACACTCCCCGCCTCCAGCTTGAGGACAAGCTGGTCCTTGATGGGGGAGGGAATGTTACGCCCGGCGTCATTACCAGGTTATTCGGCTATTGGGCACGTCGACCAAAGGAGAAGGCGGAGGAAGACCGGGCTGAACCATCTGGTTCAGCCCGCCAATATTAATATAAGGAGCACCGGGGCTGAACCGCACCGGTTCAGCCCCTATGGGGGCCGGCCGGCCCTAGGGGTTGGGTGGGCATAAATACCCAACCCCTCCTCCTTAGTTGGGGATGAAGATTATTATTCAGGTATTTTCCCCTCTCTTCTTCCTCAAACCCTAGCCTCAAGCCCTAGTTTCCTCTAATTTCCTCTAGTTCCCCCTTCCTCTAGTAAGATCGTAACACCCTCGTCTTGGTCCTGGAGGTCGGCGGCCAAGGCTTGCACTTGGCATTCGTCAGGTAAGCCGCACGGTATGGGTGGGGGTGGGCGGCCGTAGACCGCCTGAAAGAGGGTGACGCTCATGGCGGACTGATAGGACGTGTTGTACCATAGCTCTGCCCATGCAATCCACTGGGTCCACTGTCGAGGCTGCTCGGTCGCAAAATAGCGCAAGTACGTTCTCACGCAACAATTGAGAACCTCCGTCTGCCCGTCTTTCTGTGGGTGGTACGCCGTACGCGGTGCTGAACCGCAGCTTGGTCCTCTGTAGACGGAACAACTCTTGCCAAAAGGAGCTCATGAAAACTGGGTAGTGATCGCTCACGATGGAACGGGGAAAACTGTGGAGGCGGATAAGGCGCAGGGAACCGATGCCGAAGGACACCCACGCGTGCGCAGGCGGAGGTCGGCGCGGTAGCAGCCGACGGAAAGGGCGAGGGAAAATGCCGGCGTGCGGAAGAAACGCGACGCGGAAGATTCGTCGGCGGAGCCTTGCAGTCGCGGGGGCACGCAGAGGCAGGCAGGGTACACGCGGAGGTCGTTGGCGGAGCCTTGCGGTCGCGGGGGCACACAGAGGCAGGCGGGGGTACGCACGACTCAGCGAGAGGATCGGCGGCGCTTAAGACGACAGTCGGACCAAATGATGGAAGCGAAAGGCTAGGGCTACGCTGGGTCTTATCCCTCCAATTTCTCAAATTCCAAATTAAAACATACATAATTCCAGGATAGGTCTCCTCCCCTTATATATCGAAAGGCCCAAATACATAATAAGAAAAACGCATGACAAGATAACGGAAATACAAAAATCTCGGCTCATCCTCAAACCGCGCCCGGTTCCCGTGCATGCCTCGTATAAACCCTTGCTTAGCGCTTGCCGATGATGGGGTTTTCCGCACTCATATAAAAAATCCTAGTTATATTTTTAGGGATAAAAAGTGAGATGAATTCTAGCATAAATCATGTGATGAGTTTAAACATAGGTGTTTAATTAATAGAGATAGATCTTATAAGATATGTTATGAGTGACACACTAATCTGTTCTAGCATTAGCAAAACTAGTAATTTTTTTACTGATTTTTTTCCTGCAACTGAACGGCAGAATTAACTGATTCATTTTCTTCACACTCAATTCTTTTGTCACTCCTAATATCAAAATTGAAATTTAGAATAATTTCAAGGCATGCTTGGAATTGCAAACGGACCCTTTAACTTTTCTCATGTGATTGTTCATGTGATTCCTTTTCTATAGAATCATCAATCATGGTGTCAAGTTTTTTTTTGCCTTTTGTTTTTAATTTCAGCTTTTAGGTCTTTTGCATGCTTTTGATAGTTGTAACTCCATTTCTGTGCAATGCAGGGAAGAGTTAATTAATGGTGCTAGGGAGAATTTTATTTCACAAATTCCAGTATCATTAAAAGGGCGCCTCATAGAACTTCTAAAATCATTTAGTCAAAGTCATTCTTTGTTGGATATTTGAAGTGCCAACAGATTTAGGTACTGATTTAATTTAAATGTCCAATTATTTTGTTTCCAAGGAATTTCTATTTCTGTTTGTACAACTTGTCTTGTTAATTTGAATGTAAATTTGAAGAAGCTTACAAAAACTATTTTGCAGTTCTCTTTTTGCTGCTGACTAGCTGGTGTAAATTCTGTAATTCTGATAGGCGTATGCTCCAATGACACTGGTTTTTTGCTGGAACTCCTGGTATTCTGATGACTTTCTTTGTTATTATTCTGTTCCCAAATCTGGCTAAGCAGTACTTGAAAGTTATCTAACCACATTGTGACTTGCTCTTTGTGTTTTAAGGTTATTTGAGAATCTCGGCTTCATTACCATCTCTTCATTCCTGAGTTTTGAACAAATGAGATTGAAAGTTTTGCTATTGGAAGACATCAAGCAGAGTTGCATTCTATTGTAAGATTATCTTTTTGATGACACTAGTATTCCTCAATAAAGAGGCAATATGTTTTGTTTCTGCATTTAAGCCATTGAGTTACTTACAAACAGTATTGACATTTCTTCACATAAAAATCTCAGGTCTCTAGTTCTTTGTCAGAAATAGCTGTGCTATTTTCCTTCTATCCCTTTCTGCAGTAGGTTATGTTTCCATATACATGAGTTAAGCAATCAGCATATGATGTGTGGTTTACTCGAAGCTCTGCCTACTATTTGGTTACTTTGCTTTACTTTATGAATTTTCTCTTGTCTGCATTTGTATTTTTGCAATCCTAATTAAAGAAATGTGTAAGAACTTTCTTGTTTCATTCTAAGGTAATTTTCCTATCTATGCATAGCTATTTACATTTGTATTAAGAAGTAAAACATACTATTAAATATCATTAATCCTTAATTACAAATATCCAGAACTATCCCCGATCCATGTGCTCTATGATGAACAAATGGGATAGTGATCCACATGCTTTATGGAGTATGGACGGTTGATATGGTGACCGTGTGCTTTGTATTGCTGCTAGTCTTTAGGGATTTGTTGGGAGAAGTTGATATCTTTGAAAATTTTGTGTTGACAGAGTTTGATTATGTTAATATTCCCTCATAAGTTGATGTAAAACAATTAGTAGGTAGACCCTTGGTGAATGTGTTTGCTATTTGATCATTAGAGGCAATGAATTTTATGTGCAGTTGTCCACGATTGATGTGCCCCCATGCAATATTTTAGTCTATCTCAATGTGCTCTGTCCGAGCATGAAAGAACATATTTGCAGTCAAATATATAGTGTATATATCATCACAAAACGCAATGGGACTAGAAGTGAGACAAATGTCAAATTCTCGAAGGAGGCTCAATTCACATGACCTCTCACATGTGGCATTTGTGTCAGTTTTGTACCCGGGCTACGAATTTGAACGAGAAGCGGCCATTATTTTTTGCGCTCTATGGTATGAAATTTGATCTAAGAAAAACAAAAAGGTTACTAATAGAAAGATGATCAATTGAATCACCCGCCCAATTAGTATCTATGTAAATTGACAAAAATGTAGCATAGTGGAGTTCAAAGGGTGGAGTGTGCATTCCAAGGTTGAATAGTTGGAGAATGCATGGATTGAGAATCTTGATTATTGGAGAATGCAAAGTCTCTTGTAGTCAAGAAAAATACTACATATTACTGACCGTGCACTAGTATGAAGTAGGATTATGAAACAAAATAATATAATTAGGAAGAAGTCTAGCATAACTTATATTTTTAGTAGTGGACTTGTGATGTAGGGTAGGGTGTGCGGTGTTGACCTAAGATGCAATCCTAGTGGTTGTGGGGGTGTTACTACTTGGCCCAATGCTAATATGCAACGTGACCATACAAGTACGACGACAATATGCAAAATTAGAGCAATAAGTATTAAAACCCACTCAAGATTATCAATCAAGCAACAAGCAGTTTTTCTTTAAGAAAGCAAGCAATGACGTTCCTCCGCGTGGAGGGCCAAAGTAAAGCGCGCGGCGGTTAGTTCCTTCTTGCAAATCACAAGCACAACGAGCACAAACTACTAAAATACTGGAATATCTAGGCAATTGGAAATCACAACAATATATTTAGTTGCAAAAAATACAAGAGTCCATACAACAAATAACAACTCACAAGCATGGAGCTGTCGTAAGTGGGTAGATCTGGCTAGGGCGACGGTCCTGAGGCGGGGCTTGAGGTTACGGGGTTAAATCTGAATGGAGGTGGCTGTTTTGGGAGGTCGGGGACTGGCTTTGGGCAGATCTGAGTGGAAGGGACAAATTCTGGATGGGAGGGGCTGGATGGCAAATTTGGGCGGGTTTTGGTGGTGGAAAACTGGCGGGGTGAGCTGGATCTGGGCGGCCGGAGGCAATGGGGCAAGGGCGTCGGCTGGCTGTCTGGGTTGGATTGGGCGGTGGCAGCGGGATTCAGGGGGCTGGTAGGGGCGGCGACTGGACTGGGAAAAGCTTCTGGCGGCAACAGTTGGACTGAGAGGGGTTCCAGGCGGTGGGAAGGGGTGGTAGAGGGGATGACGATGGATGGGGAAGGGGGAGAAGAGGGCAATGAATAGGGAGTACCTTAGGGAGTCGGGAGCACACCTAGGAGTCGTCACCTAGGGCCTCACGGAGTCGGCACCGTGAGGGGACCGTCGGGTTTTGGGATTATTCTCTACAGAATCTGCAATGACCTAAAGGCTGCCCCCTCTCACTCTATTTATAAGAAAATAAAACTAGGGCACCCTGCAATTGATGGCTATGATTGGCCGTAGATGCGACGACCTGATTACAAGAAATAAAGGTGCAATAAAACCATATAATATATGAAAAAAATCTGGGAACGGCGAGCCGGACCCATCCGCGGGGTCGGATCGTCGATCCGATCAAGTCCTCCTTCGTGAATATACGAGTGTGGGCCCCGCCTTGCGGTGAGTTAGCTTCGATGATCCCCCATCAACTGCCCTCGATTGAAATGTCTTCATCTCCGATGAATGGAGACGATCGTACTGTAATCGAAATCCAAGGGCGAATCAATCAAGCTCTGCAACAATAATCCAGGTGTCGTCGGTGAAAGGTCGTCCATGCCAATGTACTAAGTATCGACACACAAGGCCATCCAAGGAGGGGAGGAACTCATGTGACACGATCTCAGTGATGCTCTCAGCGCTTAACTCATGTGTAGATGCCTCCGGGGCGATTGGCGGTGGCAACGACGAAGCCATAGTAGACATACTCCCAGGTGGATGAGGCTCAAGAATGGGGTGGGTGTGGACTGGGGACTGTGGTGGTCGAGGCTCGGGGAAATCCCCACAATACGGGTCCACATACTCATGAGGTTCATAATATGGCAAACTAGATTATTAAAATATTTGTAATGATTTAGACAAACTAGATTGGATGTGAGTGACCTCCATACTAAGAAAGACAGGGATCTAAGTCCTTGGAAACAAACTTACGATCAAGTTGAAATACAAGGGAAGTTAGGGGAGCACTTGGATGCCAACTGAGTATGATTTCATTGACATATATAAACATGAAAAATTGCATAGTCTCTCATTCGTTTAAAACATAGAGATGAGTCAACCTTAGAACTAATGAAGCCAAGTCAAAGAAGAAAGCATCTTAAGTGAAGGAACCATTTGCTTGGAGCATGTTTTAGGCCATAGAGAGAACGTTGAAAAACACAAACAAAGTCAAAGTGATTGATCAATTAACACAATAGTTGTTTCATGCAATATCTCTCAATAAGGCCATATAAAAAAGCATTCTTGACGTCTAGTAGGCTGGGTAGATTGGATGTGAGTGACCTCAATACTAAGAAAGACCGGGATCCAAGTCCTTGAAAACAAACTTACAATCAAGTTGAAATACAAGAGAAGTTAGAGGAGCACCTAGATGCCAATGAGTATGATTTCATCAATATATATAAACATGACAAATTGCATAGGCTCTTATTCTTATAAAACATAGTGATGAGCCAAGCATAGAACTAATGAAGCTGAGTCAAAGAAGAAAGCATCTTAAGCGAAGGAACTATTTGCGCGGAGCTTATTTTAGGCTATAGAGAGCACGTTCAAAGACAAATAAAGTCAAAATGATTGATCAATTAATACAGTAGTTACTACATGCAATATCTCTCAAGAAGGGAATACAAGAAAGTATTCTTGACGTCTAGTTGGCTAATTGGCCAACCTCTAGATCACATGTATGATGACGATATGGATCATTCACACATCATTTTACTGATTTATGGGATCAACAACTTTTGAGTCGTCAGATTGACGATCAGAAACCGTCATTGCGTTCGTCGCGATTTCATATCTTTATATATATATCTATATTTTTTCCTGGGCAATGGTTTGGATATTAGTTTAAATCACATGATTGGACAATGCGAGCCATCAGGTGATTTAATCTAAACTATCCGCTTTACATACAATATGATTGATTGCCTAAGGCTTTCGTTCATTGATGATTTGAGCTTCTAAAACTCATCCGCTCGGCCGTATGAGGGTGTCGATGCCCGCGCCCCTTGCTGCTGACACCAAGGGCCCCTCCCACTGATTTCCATCGCCTCTTCAGTTTCCGACGAGCCTTCTCCAGCCTACGATGAGCTTCCCCAATGCAGTTCCTACAATCCCTGCCACTGACGTCCCTTCTCGTCTCCACTGCTCCCTCCTTCAGCCACAGGAGGCCTTGCCTCCGCCGCCCAAGGACTCTCCGACTTTCGACAACACCATCACTACTTCCATAGTTTGCAACTACCTTCCCTAGCCCCATCCAACCATGTTTTTTTTTTCCTTCCAGCCACCTCCCAGGCTTCGTCCCACCCTGTTTTCCCCTCTTTCCACCCCTTATAGACGCATACACCTCTCCCACCTCCTTCCCCATCCCAACCCAACCCATCCACCCCCTGCCTTAGCATCCATGAGCCCTTTTCCCTTATCCGGAACCTCCAAACACCTAAAATCCCTTAGATTTCCCAAGAACTAAATGACAGTCCACATTCCTCGCTATCTAACTGCACGTGTGATCCAACACAATGCTCTCACGGTCATTCCTAGCCCGCATACCACTTCCTCCACCGCTGGTGTCGATCTTTTGGTAAGTTCTTTAGTTTCATTTATCGCATTTGTACAAATATACAATTTATTCCTAGTTATGTTTTGCTCAATGAATCAGACTCTTTAATTTAAGTATGCGTGCTTTATTCACTTTTGCATTTAATTTTAGCACTTTCAATTAATTTGCAATTATTATCGGGTTGCTTAACTTAGAATGTTTGTGATCAACTGTGTCTGTGATATTTCCGCAAGGCTTTAAAAATTATAGTTATTCAATTTAATTGTGCGTCAAAATTATTTGCATGGACTCTTTGACATTACATTAAGTTAGTGTTTAGATAGTGATCAAATTATTCATTGGCTTGCGGGCATGCACACACCATAATTTATAAAATCCTACAACTCCATTTGCATTTGTCGTGTGCTTACATGCATTCATCTAAAGTTAAGACATCGCTTCTCGGTCCCCTGTAGATTTGTCCTACGCCAGTTTGGTATCAGATCCCAAGTTTGGGCTTTATTTTGATGCGCAATCGTAGAGTCTCTAGGTTTCCCCCATGGCATATCATCTTCGTTACCCTTCCCCTCTATTAACATTTTCAGTTAGTTTGCAATTATCACATGTTTGTTTAACTTAGAATATTTGTGATCAACTGTAATATTTGCGCAAGATTATAAAAGTAGCATTATTTAATTTAATTGTGCGTCAGAATTATTTGTATAGTTGATTCATTGACATTACATTAAGATTGGAGTTTAGATTGTGATCACATTATTCATTGTCTTGCGGGCATGCATGCATCATTATTTATAAAATCCTACAACTCCATTTGCATTTGTTGTGTGCTTACATGCATTCATCTAAGGTTAGAACATCACTTGTCGGTCTCCTATAGATTTGTCCTACATCAATTTGGTATCAGAGCTCCAAGTTCAGGCTTTATTTTGATACACAATAGTAGAGTCTATATGTTTCCCCCATGCCAGGTCATCGTTGCTACCCTTCTCCTCTATTTGAGGAACCCAAGTTCGTCTATTCTCGATCCCATAAAGTTCCTCTGGAGAGATCATCGTACTATTACGATGATCATCATCATCCTCAGCCCCGCTCGTAGAGATTGTACTGACCTTTCGACATGATTCGATTATGCTACAGACTACTACTATGATCATCATTTCGAGGAGGATCTTGAGTATAGATTTTGAAGAGCTGCCCCAACATTTGATGACTTACAGAGTCTTAAATCTTATAGTTATTGACTCCTTGATCAAGATAATCATATTGGAGTATGATAAAGTGAACTCTTAGGCGTGACCATTTTCACTCTGTTACTACTTGGGTTATATGAAGCAGTTGTTTTGTCAGAAGTATCTTCTTGCTTCTTATAGGAGTTGTCTCCCCTAGCAGTTGTTTTACCTATAGCTAGGGTCTATGCCCGCTGACGATTATAGGGCTAGCTTTGACAATTAGTAGTGAGGAGTGACATCCAAGTGGAGCTTGCCGCGAACACTTCCCGATTTCGATCTGGACTCCAGTCCGAGATATATCATCATCATCCTCAGCCCCGCTCGTAGAGATTGTATTGACCTTTCAACATGATTCGATTATGCTACAGACTACTACTATGATCATCATTTCGTGGAGGATCTTGAGTATAGATTTCGGAGAGCTGCCCCAACATTTGATGACTTAAGAGTCTTAAATCTTATAGTTATTGACTCCTTGATCAAGATAATCATATTGGAGTATGATAAAGTGAACTCTTAGGCGTGACCATTTTCGCCCCGTTACTAGTTGGGTGATATGAAGCAGTTGTTTTGTCAGAAGTATCTTCTTGCTTCTTATAGGAGTTGTCTCCTCTAGCAGTTGTTTTACCTATAGCTAGGGTCTATGCCCGTTGACGATTATAGGGCTAGCTTTGACAATTAGTAGTGAGGAGTGACATCCAAGTGGAGCTTGCTGCGAACACTTCCTGATTTCGATCTGGACTCCAGTTCGAGATATATCATCATCATCATCCTCAGCCCCGCTCGTAGAGATTGTACTGACCTTTCAACATGATTCGATTATGCTACAGACTACTACTATGATCATCATTTCGAGGAGGATCTTGAGTATAGATTTCGGAGAGCTGCCCTAACATTTGATGACTTACATAGTCTTAAATCTTATAGTTATTGACTCCTTGATCAAGATAATCATATTGGAGTATGATAAAGTGAACTCTTAGGCGTGACCATTTTCTCCCCGTTACTAGTTGGGTGATATGAAGCAGTTGTTTTGTCAGAAGTATCTTCTTGCTTCTTATAGGAGTTGTCTCCTCTAGCAGTTGTTTTACCTATAGCTAGGGTCTATGCCCGCTGACGATAATAGGGCTAGCTTTGACAGTTAGTAGTGAGGAGTGACATCCAAGTGGAGCTTGCCGCGAACACTTCCCGATTTCGATCTGGACTCCAGTCCGAGATATATAATGAGTTGATCCATCACAACTTAGAGTCAGTTGACTAGACATTTCAGCTCAGCCTGTATTACGAGTACTCCTTCAAATCCGCTAGAGTTAGTCGAGTAAATTTACACCTCCACTGACCCATCATGAGGAGCCCTCCCTAGTTCGAGGCCACCACTGTGCCTACTTGTGTCCCCATGGACATGAAAGATGGGACCCCTAATACGTTATCCCACTCTAGTGAGGGTTGGTGTACAAGGAGTGGTCCACCATTTGTGTCTGACCTAGAGCCTATGACACGGACTTAAGGTGATTAAGAGCGACCTAGTGAGCCTGTAGTGGTTTGTACTTATCTTACTCCTTGCGTAGACTTAGTTATTGCTTCAATTATTGAACCACCTTGGAGTGCATGTTCTTTAGAGTCTCTTCATTTTGTAGTGCCTAGTCCTGTTTTTGAGTGGGAGTTGAGATTCTAGTGTTGGTCATGTAGTAGTTGTCTCCCCATCTTCCTAGTACACTGTCGTGATCATTGATACTCATTTAGAGGATCATCCAGCTATTGATGAATTTAATTATACCCTCAGTGATCCACCTGATGAGTTTCCCCTCTAGGAGACGGTCGTTCCTAATGTCTTGGGTATTCGTTTGAGTGACCGTCGCATTCATGATGAATATTCTTACACGTCGTTGAGTGACACTCCTGATGATTCACATCCTATGAGAATCATTTGGCACACCGTAGAGCTGTAACTTAGTGCTAATGTGTCGAGTTGTCATCTAAGTGGTCATCATACAGTCGATGAATATTTTTACATCCCGCCCAAAGAGCCTCCCGATAAACCACCCATTCTAAAGGACTTCCATTGCCATGTAGAGCCTATGCTTAGCAAGTCTGTCTGGTCGATCATTTATCATTTGTATTTGTTGCATGATATGCATGTCATACTCCAACGTAAAAAATTATATTAAATTATGAAAATTTCAAATTTGTGTGGATAATAGAAAGAGAGAACGAATGTTCAAAGAAGGCGGTTGCGTGATGATTAACATATTACTTGAAAGGTTCCCATTGAGGACAAATATGAATCTAAGTGTTAGTCGAATAAGTTCATACACTGTCATGAGGGAGACCGAGTCAAATTTTTTATGAGCTTGATATTCCTATGAATATGTATATTCATCTTGTATTCAATGTTGATGATTTGATTTTAGATGTCGAGCTACCTAGGTTTCAGAACTGTTTGCCTTCCTTGCAGCCTCGACTTCAATTTTTACCTCTTCCACGACCTCACCTGTACCTTATGCCTCTATCGCAACCTTACCCCTGACCCTTACAA
Organism: Dactylorhiza incarnata; assembly: GCA_033032865.1. Lineage (NCBI taxonomy): Eukaryota > Viridiplantae > Streptophyta > Magnoliopsida > Asparagales > Orchidaceae > Dactylorhiza > Dactylorhiza incarnata. The sequence continues at coordinate 1,702,025 of JAWHQI010000233.1, forward strand.
CGTCTTCCTTCATGTGTGGGTTCCTCAACAAATATTATCTATTTGCTTAAATTAGAATGTTTGCGATCAACATTGATATGTGCGCGATAATTTAAAATTACTATTATTTAATTTAATTGTGTCGAAATTATTTACATGGTTGACTCATTGACATTGCATTAGGATTAGAGTTTAGATAGTGATCACATTGTTCATTGGCTTGCATGCATGCTCGCATCATCATTTAGAAAACCCTATAACCCCACTTGCATTTGTTGTGTGTTTATTTGCATTCATCTTGGGTAAGGGCATCGTGTGTCGGTCTCATATAGATTCGTCATGCGTCAAATGTGTATTAACCTTGATAATAAGGTTGTAAGTGTCATGGTAGTCAATCCTCTTGTCGTTAAATTTTTTTGGAAACAAGCTTACCTTATGACAATCAATTGCATCATGAACATGATTTTTTTAGTTTGGAAGTTTACCTGCACATGATAATATTGGAGTTGGGACGGAGGGGTACAAAATTCCATGTGACATTGCTTAAAGGAACATTGTGGTAATCAATCATGACCTCATTTTGTGAGGATGGGTGATTGCTTCATAGGAGCCTTTCACAAAGATCAATGTCAGAAGATGTAGCCAAAATGCAAGGTCAACAAGTACGATTTATAGATTGTGTGACCATTGGGTGAACAATTGAGTTGGTGCTATTGAAAGGTTCCAACTATGGTGGGTGGTTTAACACCTTGTGATGGATCTATTGTAGGTGGATAGTTTGGTGTGATCTGCCAATATAATTGGAGCTTTTGTGGTAGAAGTATTTGTAAGTGGATTATGCATCCACACACCTTTGCTAATAGGATCTGTATAGTCAAAAGATGGAAATTGCGCAGGAAAACTAATCACAACACGCAATATAATTATATATGGAGGTGGTATTGGATGGTAGGAGCTGATTTATTGGGAAGAAATGGGTAGGTGCATTCATCAAGAAGGCATTGACAACAATGGACAATCCCTCAAAATTGGGTTCTAAATAAGGATAGTCATGACAACCTATAGGGCACCCAAAAAACATAAAAGAATGGAGCGAAATTGTAATTTGTTGTGATTGTAAGGACGAAGGTGCAGAAAACAATGATCACCAAAGGACAAAAGAAAGTCAGTCTGGATTACGTTGAAAAGGAGTTCCCATCTTATTTAGTGTGGTGGGGGAGAGACTGTTGACAAGATGGTAGCAGATTCAAAAGTGAAGTACCATAATTTGAGTGGAATGCTCAATTGATATATTTAGTTTCTTCCATGTGTTGATATTGATACAAACTCCCAAGGATTACAGAGTTAAGAGTGAATATTGATGAGGGAGGAAGATGACAATGGACCGCCGGTAATGGTGATCGAAGAATTTGAGGAAGGAGATGTTGTTAGATTTCATGACTATGATACCATAAATTTTTTTGAGAAGTTTCTTAGTTCATTTCATAGTAATTATTCCTATTTATACAAAATGATAACATAATACATAAAAGGAAATCTCATTGTTCCCTAATTATAAGTATCCAAAACTATGCCAATTCTTGTGCTCTATGGTGGTTGATTGAGATGATCTTTGTGCTCTATGATGTACGATTAAGATGATTTCCCGTGTACTCTATAACACTGCTAATTTGTAAGGATTTGTTGGGACAGTTGATATCTTGGGAGATATTTTCTTTTGAGTTTGATTTTGTTAGTACTAATGTTTGCAATATATATTGAATTTTTATGACTGATAGTATTGAAATCTTCAATGTGACTATTCTTGCTTACGGAGTTGGATGAAGGAGAAAAGAAGAAGAGAGCAGGGAAGAGAATAAAAATACATCTCAACTGGGCGAGGAGAAGAGTTTATTACCAAACATTTGAGAGTTTTCATTTCCTTCATCATATGTTGCGCAATTCCTTCTCTAAAAGGTTTACTTATAAGAGAAACTTTAGGATATTGATGCCAAGATTATGATATCTGTATGGTTCCTAATCCATGCAAATACAAGTATAAAGCCTAATAACCCATAGAATAAGACAAAATATTCTAAAATATACTATTGTCTTAAATATCTCATTAATATTGCAAGTCCAATTGTCTTAATTATATTGATCAATGTGTTGAATTTTTCTGCGCCTATTATATCATTCTAAGATTCAGTGCATTGTGATTGTCCATATGGATCAAATTTCTCAAGTTGACAAGAACTCAACTTGGGAATGCGAAGGTGCAGAGTTTTTGTTAAGAAGATCATGAATTTGATGCAAAACCTCATTATGCCTGGATGTCTATGCCATAGAATGAAGTCGAGCTATTGAACTGAGGGAACTAATTGTAATCTATTCACTAATGACTAGCCCATGCCATATATCTTTTGAAGATCACATTTGGATGGATGCTTCTAGGAAAGGTTTAGACTCCACTTGAGGAAATGTAACATGAGGAAAGAGAGGCTTGATGTTTCCTAAATAAGGTCACAAATCCATGACATGTAAAAATTCTTATCTGGAAGACATGTAATGCAAGGTAAGCTTGGGAGTGCGATGTTAACCTAGTAGATACATAACAATGAAGTGAATGATAGATGTGACTAATGAAACTAACTAATAAATGCTAATGCGAACTTTCGATGACTGATTGCAAATAATAAACACAACACAATCACAATTAAAAAAAACTTGCTGATTCTATTTCATGCTTGGTGACAATGCTTGAATTAATTGTATCACGATCGTAGGATTCAAAGGCACAAGCAAGTTACAAACAAGTATCACTAATAATTTGAAGTCACCCATACACTGAAAAAATACAATACTCTAGATGAAAGAGACTCACATAAGCGCATGGGAACCTGAAGGAAGTCGTAGTGTGGAGATTAGACGGGTGTTGGCAATGGAAGAAGACTATGACATAATTGGGTTGTCGGTTGTAACCAAGGTGGAGTGAGGTGGTCAAGTCACCGACCAGTTGATTACTGGAGGAAGGAAGTCGTTTGTTTTTTTTTTTGTGGGGGGGGGGGGGGGGGGGGAGGTAATGGTGGCCGGAGACCACTCGAGGGGGCTGCTGTTGAGGGGCCATGAGATGGTTGGATGCTGGGTGGAAGAGAGTTGCAGAAGGCTGAGGATGCAGAGAGGGGTAGAGGTTGGAGGGGGGATTGCTAGGAGGGCATTGGACTGGAATATCGGGGCTTGCGGTTGGGATGAGTGCGTGGCTTGTGACTGAGAGGAGGTGGGTTGTTAACAGAGGTTACAATGTGAGGAGGGGCGGCGGCCAACGATGGACAACCAAGGGGAAAGCCGACACTAGCAAGGGAAAATAAAAATAGGCACCTAGGGTTTACGATGTTGGCTCTTCATGTACCCCCATCGTATCTTTCACCGTAAATTAAGAAATTTTATTATATCAAGAATTTATTAATATTATGGGTGCAACAGACGAAATAGAAGATGAACATATTTCTTCTCTTACTTCGCCCGATTCCACTCCTATTTTCATGAATTTTCACACACACCACCTAATTATTTGGAAAATGAAGTTCATGAATATATTGTGTCCATGAATTTATTCCACTTGACATTCCACTAGAATTATCGGATAACAATTTTGTTTTTGAAAATGAACAACCGACGCTTAATCTTTTATTTTCACAAGAAACTCCACCTTGTGAAAATTTTTCTGACTCGCTTATTGTTGAAACCGATCTCTCGGTCTCTTGTGAAGCTCGGGCCCTCAACAAGTTGAGGGGAAGCTAGCCCTTACTGATCCCTCGGAAGGAGCAGACTGGAGACTCGGAACTTGACTTAGACCTTGGTCGCAGCGAGGAGGTCCCACCACAAACCCGGAAGATCGTTGAGCGCTTCTCCTCCCAAGCCAAAACTGAGACTGGGCACCTTGGAGAGCTAGAGAGCTAAACCAATATAACTTAGGGAGGAAGAAACTCAGAAACTGAGATTGGAATCCTCTCCCAAGGTGCCCTTCAAGGTCTATTTATAGTTTTTTTTTGTCCGTGGTTTGCCAATAGCGGAATCCCGCCTTACATTCTTACTATATGCAGCCCAAAGTGGTCTGCCAACAACCTAACTCCGCTGTTTGGAGAGGCTAACTGCAGACTACCCGGGGTTTCCAAGTAAAAACACCTCGGGACCCTTACTGGGCGAGCCACCCACAGGGGCTCCCCTCGCGACCGCGAGAATCCGGCTCGCCCAGAAAACCACTTTGAGCGGGCCGTGAGGATCTGGCTCGCCCGCCTTCCTGCGAGCGGCCCGCGAGAACCCGGCTCGCCCACCTTCTCGCGAGCGGCCGGCTCGCCCGCCTTCTTGCGAGCGACCTTTGAGACTCTGGTTCGCCTTCCTTGTTACTTCTTTCGCCTGTTGACTTCTCAATCTATGCCCATCTCCTGGCGAATATCGGGGTTGTACACAATCCCCGCTCTTCGCGAGGCTACCTAGGCTCGCGAAGAAACATCCAACCCCTGGTATTTGCCAGCCTCTTGATGACGTGGCGCGAATCTTTTGGTGGGGTCCAGGCCTAGAGCTATAAATACCATCCCTCCCAGCTGGTGTTCAAACTTTTTCTTCCTCTTTCTCTCTTTTCCCCCTCACCGTGAGACTCAGTGCGATGTCCAAAAAGGAAGAGATGCTGGTCGCAGGCAACCCAGAAGGCCAAGGCAACCACGCTCGCTTCCTGGACCTCGCCGCAGCGTGCTTCGCCTCAGACCCTCACAAAAACTGCAAAAACCGTCCGACGCTCGCCCGGCGAAGATGGGTCTTCTCCTCTGTCTCCATCCTCCCACGAAGAACTCGACTCACAGGTACTAATGCCAAGCGCGCTCATTTAACATCTTTCTTACCTAACATCGCTTCTTCGCTCGCAGAACACTCCCCCGGGAGAGAATACACTGGAGAAAACAACTACGGAGATTCGCACTTCCACCCCTGGGAGGATTGACCCCGCATCCCGGGTTGTGGGGACATATGATATGCGGGCCCCGCCCTCGCAGTCAGGTGAGTAGTTCTCCTCGCCTTCCTTTGTAATATGTTTCCTTACTCGCTAAGTTTCCCTTATACCTTATGCAGCGCCTCCTCTCACAAATTTGGAAGAGCGGATTCCTCCCCCCGCGGACCCGCCGACCCCGCCTAATCAGACCATCATCACTCCCGGATTCGGCCTTCTGGGACAAAGGAGCCCCGGAGGGACATTACTTGCCGAGCCCAGACTCGCTGCTGAAGCCGCGTTCCCCCCCGGTCTGGGGAAGGTTGTTACCCCTTCCTTCGTCGAAGCGTTCCAGGGCCGGCCGGGCACCTCTCGCCAGCGGCCCAGTACCCAAATTCCCCCACCAGGTTAGACCATCCCTGCAGAGTGCTATTTCCACCTCCTCCTCGCTGATTTCTACCTCGCAGGTGATCCCCCGACCCCGCCCACTGGGTCGGAGCATGGAGAGGTGGAGATGTCGCCACCCCCCTCGCCGGGTCAGGTCGCGGATTTTCTGGGGGACCCCGGCAATCCAGAGCAAATGAAGAGCCGAGTCACCGAGATATTCTAGAAGCACACTTCCATGTTGCGGGAGCTATACGAACAAAATCGGCTGGATCGGCTCGCGTCGAAGAGAGATTTGCTGCGATGGAGGACGCGAACGCGCGCATCCTTGCCGAGGTGCGGCCGGTCGACAGCAGCGAGGTGACCTCCCCCGGGGTGCACATCGCTCGGATTGAGGATTACGCGCGACTGCTAACTCGCGAGGCCCAGTCGGTTCGCGAGTACCACTACCCGCGAGTCCCCCCACGCTCGGGTGTGCGGGGTCGCAGACGCTGGAAGTGGCTTCGCTATTGAAAAGCTTCTCTTTGTAATTTGTTGTTGGCTTCCTCTTCCCCTCCTCTTTATGGGGGGATTAAACAATTTGTTGATTTGTAATATTAAGACTTTCTTGGCTCGCTTGCGAGCCCACCATTTCTGTTTTCATTACATCCATCGTTATGTCCATCTCATTCGCTCTTTGCAAACTTTTCTCTTAATAACTATATTTGGTCGCCTTACTCTCGCGATTCGCTCTCGCTCTGTTTCTTTATACAGGTCTTGCTCGCCCCATGGCTAGCTGGAGGGTTTTCTTTTGTGGGGCGCCAACTCGCCAGGTGCGGATAAGGCTCCAGGAGGTTTGAAGAATACAGCGCGGATCCGCTATTCGCAGCCCTCGACCCTTCATATCCTTCCCACCATTTTCATTTCTATAAATAGTCTCCGCCTTTATCTTTTCAACCACCGCATTTACTGCTTTCTCTTTGCTCTCTTCTTCTAACCCTCTCGCAGAACCTAGCTCGCGCTCGCCACTTTCGTGATTCGCAACCCTCTAACATCATGGTCGCAGATGTGGAGGCGGAGGGGCGGGCCAAGTGTGTTGGAGCCTTCCTCGAGGGCCCTTTCTTCTGTGCTAACCTCACCCCGGAGGAATTTCTTGCCACCGTCGACCAATATATCCCTCCTGGATTTGTGGCTCGCCGCCCTATCGATTGAGACACCATCAGCGACCCCTACTCCAACGAGCTCGCCATCCCCATCGCTCACTTTGAGAATGGGCTGCGACTCCCCCTCTGGCCGGAAGTGCGCCAGGTATGTTTATTCCTTGGCCATAGTATTCCTGGCTCGCTTCGCGAAGAGCGCTCTAACCCTTGTCGATTCTTCTAGGTACTCAAATACTTTGGCGTTCTGTCGAGCCAGCTGACGCCGAACACGATCGTCGTGGTGGTCGCGTTCGCCAGCTACCTTCGGGCGGAGAGGATCGAGTTTAGTCTGCTCGTTTTCCGCAAGGTATTTTCTTTCCGCGCATACAAAGATGGGACGACTCACTTCGCGAGTCAGCACGTCACCATCTGCGAAACGGTGAATAAGGCCCATTACTGGACGCAGAAATATGTCCTAGTGAAGGGTCCCTTCGGCAACATCTCCTACTCTCCCCTTCAGCAGGACGAGACCACCTACCGCCCCCCTGCCTCGCTGGGGGGCGACGATGCCAAACTATACCAGTACCTACAGGGGAAGAACTTCGAGGTCGTCTTCCTCCGGCAGAGGGTGGACTCGCTGACGTCCGTTCCCCAGGGAGAAGGTATGACTCGCCCTCGCAAACTTTCCCTCTCCCTTTATTTCGTGTTTTGCTAACATTTCTAACATCTTTCTTGGAAAACGCGATCTTCCGCTCAACCCCTTGCACGCGATCCCCTCAACCCTCACCGCACCAAAATGTTGAAACGATCTCTCGGTCTCTTGTGAAGCTCGGGTCCTCAACAAGTTGAGGGGCAGCTAGCCCTTACTGATCCCTCAGAAGGAGCAGACTGGAGACTCGGAACTTGACTTAGACCTTGGTCGTAGCGAGGAAGTCCTACCACAAACCCGGAAGATCGTTGAGCGCTTCCCCTCCCAAGCCAAAGCTGAGACTGGGCACCTTGGAGAGCTATAGAGCTAAACCAAGATAACCTAGGGAGGAAGAAGCTCAGAAACTGAGATTGGAATCCTCTTTCAAGGTGCCCTTCAAGGTCTATTTATAGTTTTTTTTGTCCGTGGTCTGCCAATAGCGGAATCCCGCCTTACATTCTTACTATACGCAGCCCAAAGTGGTCTGCCAACAGCCTAACTCCGCTGTTTGGAGAGGCTAATTGCAGACCACCAGGGGTTTCCAGGTAAAAACACCTCGGGACCCTTACTGGGCGAGCCACCCACAGGGGCTCCCCTCGCGACCGCGAGAATACGGCTCGCCCAGAAAACCACTTTGAGCGGGCCGCGAGGATCTGGCTCGCCCGCCTTCCTGCGAGCGGCCCGCGAGAACCCGGCTCGCCCGCCTTCTCGCAAGCGGCCGACGAGTGCCCGACTCGCCCGCCTTCTTGCGAGCGACCTTTGAGACTCTGGTTCACCTTCCTTGTTACTTCTTTCGCATGTTGACTTCTCAATCTATGCCCATCTCCTGGCGAATATCGGGGTTGTACACTTATTTTTAATTCTTAACTTGAGTAAGCTCTTCCGCACTTCGTCATGGAGTTGAAAAACACTGCATCGCACTAACTTGTAGATTATGGCTTCGTTTGGCGCGGTGGTGGCTGTCGTGAACATCGTGATCATGAACCGTCGTTCGTGAACGCCCGACCTCACCTAAAAAAATTCATGCATTTTATGCTCAAAACTACTTTATTTTCTTTATAGTGGTCATAACCTTTGTGTTGCCAAACATACATTCTATGATAATGGCGTTTTTGACCAAACTCACCGGAGCAAATAAGCCGCGCCAAACGAAGCCATATGTTCTTGTTACATACTAGGGTTGGAGAGGAGGAGAGGGGAAGGATGAGACGAAGGGGGAAGAGAAGAGAGATGAATCTAGCCCCTATGGCTCCTTCAAAATAGTTCTTATACCTCGATACCCCAAATTAAAGACAAGCCTATGCTTATATAGTGCCCAATTACAATATATGTGAGAGCAAATGGTAAATATCCAACGGCTAGATGTACATGTGTGCTAATAAAATATAACGATGACAGTGCGTTATGTCCATGCACACTACTGGAGAACATCCGTCCTAGAATCAAGCTTCGTGTCCGCGCTGCCTTGGTCCCGACGATGACATGCGTTTTGCCCTCGTGTCCTCGTCCTTGACCCTTTTCGGTCTTCGTAACAATGCCGCCCTCTAGAAAAATCGCCTTGTCCTTAAGGCTGAAGTAAGGTCCTGAACGCACGACAACTGAGATGGTGGAGGGGTGGTCGGGTAGTTCGGTGTGACATCGTCCCACAGGTGGGCGACCATAGTCGTTGGCTACATAGGAGTGAGGGACACCACCGGCGGGGGAAGGACACCTCCCCAACAAAGAGGAAAGGGACTCCCGCTTGAGGAAACACATCTTCATGCGAGCATAGTTGACGTACACATCACCCAGGGTACATAGCCACGCGATGCCAAGAATGACATCAAGGTCACCGAGCTGGTGAGCTCGAAGGAATAGAAATATGCGCGGAGAGGGCAGGACCCAGAGTCTTGTGCTGGTTCGGAAAGTGGCCCCCACTGGTAGTGCGACAACCATCGCCCAAGTAAACCGCAAGAGGAGCATGAGACAGGCGAATGTCGAACAATGACACCAAGCGCGGTGAGATAAAATTTTGGATGCCCCACTATCCATCAACATAGTCAGGGGAGAGTCATACATGGACCCAAAAAATGTCATAGTGAGGGGGGCAAGAGGCTTCGCTAGTCGCCGAGCACAGAAGCTCGCAACGATGCAGCCGCGCGTGGGGTCCCGTGACGACGGGGAGGTCATCGCCCTCCAGGGCTTTGAAATCCCCCAGGGTGATCTCCGGGTCTTCTTCGCTAATGGATGCGGAGCTCCTTCAAAGGACAGTCATATGTCCGAGAGTAGGGTTGTTTATAACGAAAACAGAGGTCATTAGTGCGAAGATCGTGATACTCTTGGTTAGTTATCCGAGGGCCATGCAGCTGTCGGGGCGTCCGAGGCGGTGGGCCGAGACACGGGGGAGCCGCGGTAAGCATCTGGGGGTGGCGACCGGAAGGGTGTAGGAGGGTGAGCAATTGGACAGGGCGTCAAATTCCCCAGAGAATTTCTAGTGTCGACGAAGGGGACATTGAAGTCCGCTTCCACCAAGCGGGCAAGGTCCATGGCCTCGGTAATAGAGGGTGGGTGATGTGCGCGTGGCGAGAGAGATGAATTCGTCGATGTAGTCATCGAGGTGAGCCGTTTGACGAACACCGCAAATGCGCTCCACCGTTGAACCCGAGTAACATACATCGTATCGACGAACGAGATCTTGTTGTAAGTCGGGCCAAGAGAGAGCATGTTTGGACTGTTAGAGCCAACCAACCCAATGGAGTGCAAAGCCCTCCATGTCGATCATAGTCGTGCTGACTTTACGACTCCGAGATTTGTTAGATGTCGAAAAAACTGCTCCGCTCGGGCAATCCAACCCATGGGATCGGTGTCATTGAAGGACGGAACATCGAAGGACCGCGATGCTGGGGAGAAAATAGCCGGCGGCGAAACCATGTCCTGGTGAGAGTCCGGGGGTGCGCCGAGGAGGGACAGGGAGGCCACAGTGGAGGTTGCAGACGTGCTTGGCCGTCCGGCCATGATGGCATCAAGCTTCGCGTCCATCCGTAACATGAGGGATTGGAGCGAGGGAATGACGTCGTCGTGACCGCAAGGCGATGGAGGATGGTCGGATCTACCATAGTAGGAGGCGTCGGTGTATCAGAATGTGCCATGGAGCGGAGCCGAGGGGGCATGCACACAGGTAAGACTCGGCTGGAATGCGCGAGAAAGCGGAGATGCAGAAAGGAGGAACACGCGGGAAGGAGGGAAGGAGGAATAGGCGATGCCAATTAGCAGGCGGAACAGGTGAAGACAGAACAAGCGAAGTCGATCGTAGCAGACGATGTACTGGCGTCGACTGCCGAATCAGACGTTGGGCAGTCGCGGACGTGGAAGGAGGAACGGTGCAGTCAATTGTAGCAGGCGATGCCGGGTAGCAGGCGACGTCGATGGTAGCACGGAGGACGCAAGGAGCGCAGAACGAAGGGCAGAAATCGCTAGGCGAGCAGGCAATGTCGTCAATGTTAGCAGGCGAAGTCGATGGCCGAATGGAAACACGAGGAGCGCTAGTAGTGCGTTGGACGACAGAGACCGCGATCGGAACCCCAAAAGAAAGACAAGCCTAGACTTATATAGTGTTTAGTTACAATATATGTGAAAGCAAACAATAAATAACCAACGGATCGAGATACATATGATCTAATAAAATATAATGATGACGGTGTGTTATGTCCGTGCGCACTACTGGAGAACGTCCGTCCTCGAATCCGGATTGTTTACAACGAAAACATAGGCCATTAGTGCGAATATCGTGATACTCTTGGTTAGTCATCCGAGGGCCATGCGGCTGCCGGGGCGGCCGAGGCGGTGGGCCGAGACACGGGGGAGCCGCGGTAAGCATCTGGGGTGGCGGCCGGAAGGGTGTAGGAGGGTGAGCAACCGGACAGGGCGTCAAACTCCCCAGAAAATTTCCGGTGTCGACGGAGGGGACATTGAAGTCCGCTTCCACCAAGCGGGCAAGGTCCATGGCCTCGTTAATAGAGGGTGGGTGATGTGCGCGTGGCGAGAGTGATGAATTCGTCGATGTAGTCATCGAGGTGAGCCGTTTGACGAACACCGCAAATGCGCTCCACCGTTGAACCCGAGTTACGTACATCGTATCGACGAATGAGATCTTGTTGTAGGTCGGGCCAAGAGAGAGCAGGTTTGGACTGCTAGAGCCAACCAACCCAATGGAGTGCAAAGCCCTCCATGCCGATCATAGCCGTGCTAACTTTACGACTCCGAGATTTGTTGGATGTCGAAAAACTGCTCCGCTCGGGCAATCCAACCCATGGGATCGGTGCCGTTGAAGGACGGAACGCCGAAGGACCGCGATGCTGGGGGAAAATAACCGGCGGCGAAACCATGTCTTGGTAAGAGTCCGGGGGTGCGCCGAGGAGGGACGGGGAGGCCACAGTGGAGGTTGCAGATGTGCTTGGCCGTCCGACCATGATGGCATCAAGCTTCGCTACCATCCGTAACATGAGGGATTGGAGCGAGGCAATGACATCGTCGTGACCGTCAAGGCGACGGAGGATGGTTGGATCTACCACAATAGGAGGCGTCGGTGTATCAGAATATGCCATGGAGCGGAGCCGAGGGGGCATGCACACGGGTAAGACTCGGCTGGAACGCGCAAGAAAGTGGAACATGCAGGAAGGAGGAACACGCGGGAAGGAGGAACACGCGGGAAGGAGGAATAGGAGGGAAGGAGGAACAGACGATGCCGATTAGCAGGCGGAACAAGTGAAGACAGAACATGCAAAGTCGATCGTAGCAGGCGATGTACGGGCGTCGGCTGCCGAATCAGACGTTGGGCAGTCACGGACGTGGAAGGAGGAATGGTGCAGTCAATTGTAGCGGGCGATGCCGGGTAGCAGGCAACGTTGATGGTAGCACGCAAGATGCAAGGAGCGCAGAACGAAGGGCAGAAATCGCTAGGCGAGCAGGCGATGTCGTCGATGTTAGCAAGCGAAGTCGATGGCCGAATGGAAATGCGAGGAGCGCTAGTAGTGCGTTGGACGACAGAGACCGCGGTCAGAACCCCATATGAAAGACAAGCCTAGGCTTATATAGTGTTTAGTTACAATATATGTGAGAGCAAAAAATAAATAACCAACGGATCGAGATACATATGATCTAATAAAATATAACGATGACGGTGCGTTATGTCCGTGAGCACTACTGGAGAACGTCCGTCCTCGAATCGGGATTCCTGTCCGCGCTGTCTTGGTCCCGACGATGACTTATGCGTTGTGTCCTTGTCCCCGACCCTCTTCCGTCTTCGTAACAATTCTTCTGTCTTGGACTCTTCTTCAGTGGTGATCTAGTCATGATTTACTACATCTTATTGTTCATATTGGGAGCAAAAATGTTGTATGTGTTTTAATCAAGACTAAGGTGTGCTGTGGGCCGGTTTGCACATTTACAATTTTTTGTTGCGCATGAACTTGTGTAATATAAAGGGGAGCCTTGGCGCATTGGTTGAGGTGTTGTCGTGTGACCTGAGGTCACGGGTTCGAGTCCTGGAAGCAGCCTCTTGCAAAAATGCAGGGTGAGGTTTGCTTACATTTCACCCTTATGGTGGGACCCTTCCCCAGATCCTCGCTGCGCGGGGATGCTTTGTGCATTGGGCTGCCCTTTTTATGAACTGGTCTAATATTTAGTTCTCTTGTTCTTTGAATTTTCTTTCGAGTAATGATTGATTCGGATCTGTTGATTTGGGTTTGTCTGCATACGGCAAAGACAGTAGGACGGATCTGATAAGGTTCAGAATGAGACGTTTCAATCTCTAATACTCAACTATGAGCTTCTTCTGAGGTTTCAAACATGTAATGGTTCACTTGTATCTTCATTTTGGTCCTAAACTATTTTCTATTTTGTCATCATTATAGGTTCTTCTGATAAATTGCTCTTGATGATCAGATCCTCGGAATGGTTATGGTAATCAATTATAGATTGATTGCCTTGGCTCGCATTAAACAACTATTCACTAGTTGTTTATGGTACTAAGATGATCAAATATATTCTTTTCAGAAAACATCTCTTTTGGCCCATGTGTAAATTGATGGGTCGCCAATGCGATCATTATTACTTTTGAAACCTTGCCAGAATTGTTTTGTTGGCTAACTAACTTCATCTTTAAGAAATGGATCCATTAACAATTGGTCATTTCATGCCATTTGAAATGTTTTCCTGAGTAAAAAACCAATCCAAAAATGGCATTGATGTCATGATTACCAATGAATAAATGGCATCGATGACATTTGAAGTATGGTGACATTGTCTAGGGTTTTTGACGTAGGATAAGGTGAAAGTCGTGGTGTGATTATGCCATAACGTAATTCTAATGGATGAATGCAAATGTAGTGACGTAGTGAAGTTTAAAAGGATTGATGCACATGCGTTAATTACTTAATCCAAATATTTAATTGCCATAATTCTGAAATTAATAGAAGAATTCACGAACATGCATGATTGAGATTAGGCGTTAGAAACACAAACAAGATCCAATTAAAAATTTAATTTAGAACGTTTCAATTAAACCTTCGCCGAATAAACCTTTCTAAGTAGAATAAAGAAATTGAGCAAACTTGTACGAATTTATATCTCTAGCATTCCAACAAGTAATCTACACAGTAATTTAGACTTCCAAATTAGAACTTACACAAGTCATTGGAGTCCAAAAAGATCTATTAATTTTAGTTACTTTTTGTAAAAAACTTATTTTTATTTTAATGTATTTTGAAGGTCATCATGATCATCCATGTTGATCCCCTAGTCTATAAATAGGGATAAATAGCTCATTTAGAAGGCATTGAAAGTTGAGTGTAAAGTTTTCCTTTTGATCACGTGGTGCGGTAGTCGGAGTCCAAGTGCGAAGCTTAGAAGTTACCTCTCCCCTCCCCTCTCCTCTCCATCTAGTTGGCCACCCTTCATCTCCCCACCTTCCCTAGCCGGCCACCCCCATTCCCACCTTAACTCCATCTTGCTGGCCACCCCTTCCCCTTTCCTCCACTACTTGGCCACCCCCACTACTCCACCACCCCAACATTTCACCACCACATCCACCACTTCAAATCCCTCACTCTCAGTTTTCCAGCAATCGCCGCCACTACCTCCTACGACAACCACCGTCACCGGCGACCACCACCGGCCACTTGGTCGTTCACCCTCCTCCCCACTACCCATTACTCTCAAGCCACCTTCCCACTACCCCACTACCCCACCTTCCCACTCATAACTCCTAAAATCTAGTCCACTCCTAAAATTACTTCCACCCCACATCCTTTTGTTGACCTCGTATCCACCTCACACCTCTCTCCACAAATTCAGCCCAGGACCTCCTTAATTCCCTTCCCACCCGCGGCCTACTCTCCGTGTTAACCCATCTACCCCCCTAATTAAATTAAATCCCAATCTTAATCGGCTACACCCCTAACTGCCACTCCCTACTATTCCCCAACAGGTGTTGTTTTTCCCCCACCATTCCAAACCACTCCCCACTACTTTTCTGAAGCCCGATCTCTACTCCCTTCCACTCTCTTCCTTTATTCGGGCCATCCCTCCCTCCTTGAAGCTAACCGGCCCGTAAACTCTTTCACCCTGTTCCCTTCTCACCCAACAACTGGAAGTCACCATGAACTACAACTTGAAACCAACTCCTGCCCTGGGAATCTATTATGGCACTTCTTTAGCCAGTCGGAGACCCTACAGAACTGGTTGGGTTCCCATTCTCTGCTCAATCAAAGTTCTGGGCAACCAGAATATTGAATTCCAGGCCTTGGAATTTCAGTCCAGCACCCTGAAACCCCATGCCGACCCTCAAATAAGCTGTCCACCGACATCTCATCGGACACTCATCGAGCCTTCTATCCCGTAAGCATTGTCAGTTTATTGAGTGATTGACATTTCTTTTGTGTTGAATCGTGTGCTTATTTCATATTTTGGAAAATATTAGTTTGTAATCTTTGTGCCAATATTATCCCGTGGCTTACCGAGTTTTGTTGTCCGAGTATTTATTTTCTAGCACTCTTGCATGCGCATGACAACATTTGTTACCTTTCTAGAAAGCTTTACCCTAAACCCTATTATTTATAACGTTCATTGTCTCAAGTTTCTTAGCAGAAAATTGTCAAGTTCATTTGGACATTCACAAAGTCCACCCTTGCTTTGCTACATCCGTCCTGCTTTAGCTGGTTGGACAACAACTCTTTTGAAATTCTGCTTTGTTTTCCCCGAAATGAAATTTTGCACTGTTTTGGACTTCCAAAGGGGATAGCTGCAGCACGAGGGATGTGGGCTAGTCGCATGAGTGATGTGGATTGACTAGGCTAGAGATCGAATGCATTCAGGAATCCTTCTGGAAGATGCATGGTGGCTGCAACCTCACGTCAACTCCAATCTTTGACCAAAAAAGGCTCAATTAGTGGGCTAGGAGGAAGATTCCTGCGCCTGCAAGAAGTTCTAACCTTTGGAATTTAGTGGGGGAAGACGTCCGACCCTGCCACCCTGGAAACGTGAAGGGGAGTTCACATTTTCTGATTTGGAGTAACCGCCAGATAATTCCTCTTAGTTGGTAGTTGCAAGAATTATCTATTTATTGAGATTTAAAGTTAGGGTGTTTGTTTCATAACATAATTATTACATAGGATTAATCATGAGTGAAATGATGTAATTTTATAAAGAGTTTTGTATAATTGACGACGAGATTTCCTAAGCACTCAAAACCCTTTGGTTTGGGCAAATCAATTATAATTCCCTAGAAAATGGCACATCGTGGACCGAACATGCCTAGAATAATATGGAAAACTTTAATGCACTGTTAAAAATACTAATTACACCAAGTATTTAGAAATGTAGCTACTGAATAGACCAGTGCCACGTGGCTCGTAGGTATTTAAATCTATGACGCTATTCACCGGATCCGTAAATCATTTGATTCAGGTCCGATATCAACGATTACACACAAAACTAGTGTACTGACAGAGATATAGCCAATTATTGGAGTGATTAGAGGAGGTTCGGTGAGGAGGGTTGGCCGGCTATTTTGGGTGTACTTTTTGTGGCTGTATTGGAGGAATGGAAGGGGAGGGGGGGGATTACCGGCTAAGGGAGTAAATGACAATCTAGGCTTCAACACCTAGATTTCATGGCTTTGGCATAGTGGGGAATTCACGGGAACCTGAAATTTTAATCCACATTCTGGAATACTTGAAACACCCGCTAGAATCCTATTTATAGGCTAGGATCCTATTACGAACGACTATGATTGGCCGAAACAAAATATACATGCAACGTGCATAAATAAAATACATAAGAAATACACAAAATAAAATAAGAAATCCCTTCGTCGCTCTGAATGCGACTACGAGCTCGGATCGTCAATACGATGATCCTAACTCCTTCCGAGAATGTAAAATCGGACGGGTTTCAATAAGGGCCGGACCGCCCTTGTACTGTGATTCCCATAAGTTACCTTTAGGATAAGGTCTTCATGGCAAATGCTCTTCAGTCATCATCATGTAAATACATCTAATGGTCACATCAAAGATGGGGTTCAGTGTTGATAAAAAAATGTGTTCTGAAGTCCTTTAAATTTACGTTGGCATTTGATCAAATTGGATTCCAGAGTTCGAAGGGAGAAGGGTTAACTATGACACCCTTGGAGATTCATTTAGTGCAGGCTTTGACGTTCAAATGATATTTAACTGCTTGGCTAAGTCCTTAAATTCATCAGTAATTCCCCGCATCTAGGATTAAAAGTGTCCTCATTCGTCACATGACGCCCCTCCCTGCACATTATGCAACTATGATAGTAACCCGACCATCACAGTGTGTCCCGTTGTGCATAGTGTTTGGGAGTGGCAGATGGAATAGTTAGACAACCTTAGAAGAGATGAATAAGATATGCTCAAAAGATAATTAAATTACCAAGAAATAAACAAGTATTTGATTATAATAATGAATATCATAGAGTGTGGTAATGAAGTAAGAAAATGTAGCAAAAGAGTAATAAAGCCCCTTTTGCTTTTGGAACCATCGCCCCCCCATCCCTTAATACCTAAATTCGTCCTTACCCTTTGCTCTAGTTCGCTTGTCCTTAAAAAATTCACTTATTTTTTCAGTTCTTTCTTGCTTTTTTAAAAGGTTTTTGTAGGCAATTAGATGCAATTAAGAAATACTAAATATATAGTACAATGAATTTATTATGATAGTGTTGAATAATATAACAAACTTGTCATTTTTACTTCTACCAGTACATTGGCCTTTGGTCCCACCTCCTCCCATTTTTCCCTCGTTGTCTCCTCCCCTCCCTTCTATAAGAAGTGCAAAAAGGTATAAAGGGAATCCTCCATGTTGCCGCAGAGTGTGACTTCCCTTTAAAATGGGCCTGTCGTCCCACCTCCTCCCATTTTCCCCTCTTTGTCTCCTCCCCTCCCTTCTATAAGAAGTGTAAAAAGGTAAAAAGGGAATCCTCCATGTTGCCACAAAGAGTGACTTCCCTTTAAAATAGTAACAGGTTATATATAATATTACCCATTCTCAAGCAAGACATTTTTATCAAAAAATTGTTGGTGATTTCATATAGTTAGACTATGTGATGCGGAATTGAGATGCGGACCCACATCGAAGGATGAGTTTTGGGTCTATTCGGGGCCGATTGGCTACCTACCATATATGGCTTTTCCGGATCGATGATCCGACTCCACAGATGCGTCCGGCTCGTCGTTTACCTACATTTTCATATATTATATTGTTGCATTTCAGTTTTATTTAGTGTAATCGGGACCTCCGCATCCCCGACCAATCATAGCCGTTGATGTCGGGGTGCCTTAATTATGTTTTATTATAAAAAAGAGATACGGGGGTTGCTTGGATTCTATTGCAGATTTTGGAGAAGAAGAAATCCCAAAATCCGGCGGTCCCTCCACGGTGCCGACTCCGTGGAACCCTAGGTGATGACTCCTAGGCCCTCTCCCGCTCCCCAAAGGTAACCCCAACCCTTAGCCATCTTCCCTCACCCTCAAATCCCTCCACCCCCACATTTCTCCAATAGCCAGCCGCCTGCCACGGACTTGTCTTCTTGCAAGCTCCCGTGCGGCCTTAGCTCCTCCTTGCCACTCCGCGTAGCCAAGTTAAGTCAGTCTCTCCTGCAAGAACTAGGTGCTGATGAAGAAAAGATGCAAAGCAGAACTTCAAGAGAACTCACAATTGCAAAGGAAACTCAAAGAACTCTATTGCTTCTCCCAAAACTTCGATGATTACAAATGAGGAGGGCCTTCCCCTTTTATAGGCCCCAAAGAGGTTTCCCTCCAAAACACGGAAGATTCTAGACTACTACCATTCTAGAGTGTTCTATACAAATCTAGTATATACATGATCATGGATTATCTAGAACTTTCTAGCATCTTCCCATGTACAAGCTTCTGGTTTTCTCTGGAATCCTCCTGGGCATTAACCCCCAAATGCACGCAAATACAGATCCGTGACATCCTCCCCCACCTATCTTGGTGACGTCCTCGTCGCCTCGTACTGCCGAAGGATGTCCTTGAATTGCCATAAGTCTTCTAGTGTCTCCCATGTAACTTCAGACTCTGACAATCCCTTCCACTTAATCAAATATTGTGGGCATGGTGGCACACCTCTTCTTCGAACCACTCTCTTTGTGAGCACCTCTTCTACTTCTTTGTCAAAAGACTTTGTCACCACTGGAGGTGCCCTCTTTGACTCCCCTCTTTGAAGGTCTTCATCATCTCTATGGTATGGCTTGAGCATACTGACATGAAAAACTGGATGGATCTTCAACGAGTTATGTAAGTCAAGGCGATAGTAAACCTTACCCACTTTTGCTACTACCGGGAATGGGCCTTCATATTTCCTCACTAAGCCTTTGTGTACATTGCGCAAGGCTTTAAACTGTTGGGGTAAGAGTTTTACCATCACCATGTCTCCCATTGTATACTCCACCTTCCTTCGCTTTGCATCGGCCCACTTCTTCATCCTCTTGCGGGCCTTCTCTAAGCATAATCTGGCTAAGTCAGCATGCTCCTCCCATGACTTAGCCATCCTCCAAGCTCCTGGGCTTCTCCCATCATCGGTGGTAGTCGCCAATGTTTGCGGTGTGTGAGGTTGTCTTCCCGTGGCAAGCTCAAGTGGACTCTTCCCCGTGGCTTCACTCCGCTGCAGATTGTAGGAAAATTGTGCCGCATCCATAAGTTTTGCCCAATCCTTTTGATTGGCACTCACAAAGTGTCGTAAGTAGCACTCTAACAAGGCGTTTACCCTCTCCGTTTGCCCATCTGATTGTGGGTGGAAGCTGGTGGAGAAGTTTAACTCCGACCCAAGTAATTTGAAAAGCTCCGTCCATAGCTTCCCCGTGAAGCGAGGGTCCCGGTCACTCACAATATTCTTCGGCATCCCCCAATACTTTACTACGTGTTTGAAGAATAGCCGCGCCGTCTCTTCCGCCGTTGCATCTTTCACACTTGGTTTAAAAGTACCGTATTTAGAGAAGCGGTCTACCACTACCAAGATAGAACCACAACCTTCAGATTTGGGCAGCGCATTGATGTAGTCAAGCGTCACCGTCTCCCATGGATACTCTGCTACAGGTAATGGCTCCAAGAGTCCCGCCGGTTGTTTGTTCTCCACCTTGTTTTGTTGGCAAACAAGACATGTCTTCACGTACAGCTCAATGTTGTCCCTCATCTGCGGCCAATAGTAAGAATCCTCCATCAACGCTAGAGTGCGTTTTTGCCCCGATGTCCAGCCCACTTGGTGTCGTGGCACTCCTTGATCAAATCCCTCCGCGGGTTTCCCCACTTTGGGATGTACAACCTTCCTCCTTTGGTGTAGAGTAGCCCATCTTCTACCCAAAATCTCTTTGTACGACCATCTTTAGCTAAGAGCATGAGTTCCTTAGCCACTAAATCCTCATTCAGCCCACTCTTCACCCGCTCCAAGAGATCGCTCTTTGTCATTGAGATTGCCGCCAGCTCTGCCTTGCGGCTCAGTGCGTCTGCCACCACATTGGCTTTGCCTGGTTTATGTTCCAGGACAAAGTCAAACTCTGCCAGGAAATCCTGCCACCTAGCTTGCTTGGCCGACAATTTCTTTTGTGTTTGAAAGTACGTGGTCTCCACATTGTCGGTCTTGATCAGGAATGGTGCTCCAAGCAAGTAATGTCTCCATACATGTAAGCAGTGTATGATGGCTATCATCTCCTCTTGCACCGTGTATCGCCGCTCTGCCTCATTCATCTTGCGGCTTTCAAAGGCAAGTGAATGTCCCTCCTGCATCAATACTCCTCCTATAGCAAAGTCAGATGCATCAATGTGTAGTTCAAAATTCTTTTCAAAGTCCGGGAGTGCAAGCACGGGTTCCGTGCTCATAGCCTTCTTCAAGTCTTCAAAAGCTTGTTGGCACTCCTCAGTCCAACTCCAAGCTTTCTCCTTCTTGAACAGCTCTATAAGTGGTACTGCTCTCTTTGAATACTCCATGATGAACCGTCGATAGTAGTTCACCAATCCAAGGAATGATCTCAGCTCCGTCACCTTTGTCGGCGGCTCCCATTCGACAATCGCCCGCACCTTGTCCATGTCCATCTTTAGTTGGCCATGTCCGATGACATGCCCAAGAAAGTGTACCTCCTCTTGCCCAAACGAACACTTTGACCGTTTCACATAGAGTTCATTCTTCCGCAGCACTTGGAACACTATGCGAAGATGTTTAGCATGCTCCTCCATTGAGTTACTCTAGACGACGACGTCCAAGTATACTACCACGAATTTGTCCAAGTAGGGATGAAAAATCTGGTTCATCAATGTACAAAATGTAGCGGGTGCGTTGGTTAGGCCAAATGGCATTACCAACCACTCGAAGGATTCGTACCTTGTTACGCATGTAGTTTTAGGCTCGTCCCCTTCAGCAATCCGTACTTGGTGGTAGCCCTTTTGTAAATCCATCTTCGTATATATCCTTGCACTTCCTAATCGATCAAACAAGTCAGCAATCAATGGTACGGGGTACTTGTTCTTGATGGTCACCTTGTTCAACGCCCGATAGTCTGTGCATAAACGTAAGGTTCCATCCTTCTTCTTCTGAAAGAGCACCGGTGCGGCGAATGGTGCCTTCGACAGTCTGATCATCCCAACCTCAAGCAGCTCCTGTAACTGCTTCCTCAATTCTTCGAGCTCGGGTGGAGCCATCCGATATGGGGCTTTCGCCGATGGCTTGGCTCCAACCTCCAACTCAATCTTGTGGTCTACCTCCCTGCGGGGAGGCAACTTCTTTGGTAGCTCCGCGGGCATGACGTCCTTGTTCTCCTCAAGGACTTCTACAACAAGTGGAGGCACTTCCTCCACCGTTTCTCCAACTTCCTCCTTCAAAGCTGCTATGAAAGTCGGCTCTCCTTTCTTCACACCCTTGGCTAGTTGCATCGCCGATAATTATTTTGCTCCGTTGCTTAGTGGCCCCTCCACCGTGGGGACCAAGCAAGTTGCACCCTGCTGCATAATACAAACTGAACGGCATGTTGGCATGACAATATCACTCACCGTATCAAAGAACTCCATGCCCAACACCAACTTGTGATCATCCATTGGTGCGACCGAGAAATTCGCTTGTCCCTTCCTTGTTCCCAAGCGAAGCTCCACGTCGCGAGCCACTCCTATTAGCGGTCTCGCCTTCCCGTTCACCGTCTTGATCCAACCCTCGCACTTGGAAACTTGTAATCCAAGCCTCCTAGCTTCCTCTTCCGTCACGAAATTGTGGGTGGCGCCCGTGTCTACCAAGGCTTTGGTAGCCTTATTGTTGACCACCGCCTCCACATACATAAGCCCTTTGCTTGCCACTTTCCTTGCAGGCTTTACCTTCAAAGCATTAATAAGTTGTAAAGAACACATTTGATTGGTATCTTCTTCACATTCCGATTCAATGACATCCTTCTCATGTAGTGCCGCAACCGAACCAAGCTTTTGGTATTTGTTCATCATGTGCGGCCCCTTGCATATGCAGCATCCTCCTTTTGGGGTGAAGCATTTGTTTCCTCCATCGATCTCCTTCCCATGAGTAGGAATTCGATCTCCTCTATTTGGTCTTTGTGTCCCAAGCCTTTCTCTCCCACCTTTGGTGTTGTCATTCCGGTAGCCCTTTCTGGCTGTCGCATCCGATGGTCTTTGGAACTCCGTCATTGCTTCGGCTGTCGCAATTGCTTCGTCCATTGTCTTGGCATCCCGCCGATGCACTTCTTGCTTTACCCAATTCTGCAGACCATCCTTAAAGTTGAACACTTGATCATCTTTGGACATACCTGGCACCATCAACATCAAGTTCTGAAACTCCTTTACATACTCCGTGATTGACCCCTTTTGCTTAAGTTCCTTCAGCTTCTTCCTTGCCTCATTGACAACATTCTCCGGGTAGAAGTGCTTCTAGAGTTCAGTCTTGAATGCCTCCCAAGTGTCTAGGGTGCATGTTCCCTTCTTGATGTCTGCCATCTTTCTTTGCCACCATAACGATGCAATATCAGAAAGGTAATAACTTGCAGTCTTTACCTTCAGCACCTCCTCCGTGAGATTGATCCCTTCGAAGTACGTCTCCAGTTGATAAAGGAAGTGCTCAACCTCCTTGGCATTTCTATTTCCTGCGAAGGGTTGGGGCTTGGGGACATCAATTTTTGGGTTGGTCACAACCCCACCATTGCCACCATTTGCAATAGCCTTTCTGCATACGGCTAGTTCCTCCTCCAAGAATGCGATCCGCTCCTCATAGTCATCTTCCATCTGATCGTACCTTTGTTTCAGCTCCGCATGAGCATCCAAGCCTGCTTGAACTTTGGTCATCAAAAGTTCCAGGTCTCCGCGAGCCGGTAGCTCCTGTTTGACAGCTTCTAGTTCACCGCGAACATGTGAGTGGTCTTCTTCCACCGCCGTCATGCGCTCCTCCCATTCGGCTAACATGCGGTCCGCGTGCGCTTCATCCCGAGATTTGTTATGGCTCCGCCTCTTCTTCTCGGACTGGGGCAGCATCTCCCTGCCGTGCTCATCCACCACGCTTGAGTTGTTGTTCGCTTCACCAACCATCTAGTCTTCTCGGACACCAAGCACAAACTTGAGCAACCTGGCTCTGATACCAACTATCACGGACTTGTCTTCTTACAAGCTCCTGTGCGGCCTTAGCTCCTCCTTGCCACTCCGCGTAGCCAAGCTAAGTCAGCATCTCCTGCAAGAATTAGGTGGTGATGAAGAAAAGATGCAAAGCAGAACTTCAAGAGAACTCACAATTGCAAAGGAAACTCAAAGAACTCTATTGCTTCTCCCAAAACTTTGATGATTACAAATGAGGGGGTCTTCCCCTTTATAGGCCCCAAAGAGATTTCCCTCCAAAACACGGAAGATTCTAGACTACTACCATTCTAGAGTGTTCTATACAATTCTAGTATATACATGATCATGAATTATCTAGAACTTTCTAGCATCTTCTCATGGACAAGCTTTTGGATTTCTCTGGAATCCTCCCGGGCATTAAACCCCAAATGCACGCAAATACAGATCCGTGACACGCCTCCCCTTTCCCTGCTGTCCAGCAACAACCGCCCAGTCCTCTGCCTACAGCCGCCCATACAGCCCCCTAAACACCCCGCCGCCACACCCTCCCTGCTGTCCAGAAACTACCGCCTCACTGTTGTCCGCCGCCCTCTTCCCAACCACCTTAGCCTTCCACCGCCCCTCTTTCAAGCTTCCAGCACTCGTCACGCTCAGATATGTCCCCCCACAGCACGGATCCGCCTCCAAGCAGCCGGATCCACCCTACCGCAGCCCGGATCCGCCTTCATACAGCTGGATCCACCCTCCTGCATCCTGGATCCGCCTCCATACAACCGGATCTACCTTCCCACCGCCCAACCAACCCTTGTTTCCCTTCCGGGTCGTCTACATCGCACCGTGCTTCACCGGATCTCTACACCTTGGGCAACCCTCATACTTTTGTGAGTTTTCTTGTTGTATGAACTCTTGTTTTCATCATTTAAATATTGTGTTGTGATCTTATACTTGTTTGTATAAATAGCATCGTAGCACTTTTGTTCTAGATTATTTTGTGAATTGCAGGAACTATTCGTCGTGCTCTCTTTCTTTGGCCCTCCACGCGGAGGAAAATCATTGTTTGTTTGCTTAAGAAAATTATTTTGCTTATTTTGCTTATTTTGCTAAAATTATCTAAGTGTGATTTGATTATTTATTGCTTAATTGATCTCGTCGTCGGATCTTGCATCTTACATATAATCATTTAGGGTTGTCGAGTTGTTTCCCCGACATTTCACCTAGAGTTGCATGTTAGTCGCGCACCCACGTAGCCTACCCTACATCACTATGTCTAGGAGCTAGAAAATAAGAAAATAGGAAATTGCCTTATAGTCGTTTATAAATTTTTTGATTTGTGAAATTCAACATGCAAATTTCAAGATAAGTTCTATGTAAAGTTATAATAGATTATAACTAAATAGAGCTTCTTGAAGGTAGAATTAGTGTGCGACACAAAACTCGCAAATGCAGAGTTATGTCGAAAGATTAATGCCTCCAGCAGAGGATATGATTTATCTCTAGTTCTGCAACATTTCCAAACTAAAAATGTCCAGTTCCCATCATATTTGTTTTCTTTTAGTTTAAATAAGTGAAATGGTTGTTTAGGTAATTACTTTGATCTTACATTTGCTAAATATCACATGTACTATCTTTATGGAGATAAGATAATGGATGCTATTTCATCTACTAGACATTTTGGCTAGACATTTTTGGCCAACAGTTCATGTTATGTATGTGTGTGTTGTATGGTACGTATACTTGTGCTTAGGTGACTGGTATTTTGTATTTGCGTGTGAGTTGTATCCCTTTATAAGGGAAGGGCGTATGTATGTTTTTATCGTTTCATGTTCTGGATTTTGGAACCGGGCTTTGCCCGGGCAAGGGAACCAACTCTCAATTGTATCTCACCGACAAATTTCTCTCAATTTTTAATGCAAGCGTCCCGCGTACCATTTTCTTTGTGTGCTAACAACTTGGTCAACCCCACGTGATGTTAGATGATTACTCCAGACATCAACATCCCGGGATTAGCCTTTGTCACCAAGTCTCCCCTTATCTATTGTATCTCCACGAGTCTCAATGTTTGCGGTCACTTCGTGCATTGTCATCTTCCCCACTTGCATTCAACACTACACTCGATTCCAACTCTGTCTTGATCCACATTAGTAATCGATTCAAGTAAGAGATTTTTTTATATCATCGTCTACGCTCGCATTTCACATCAGCTTCCAACGTTTACCGAAGCCCTGTTGTTTTTCTGTCACCAGTTTTACAGATTTTTACTATCCGTCACTTATACCAGCTGCTAACAACATTTGATCGTCCTCTTCACCAACGTCAGATAGCGTTTCACATAGGTTCATTTTTTGGATCGCCACCTTAATCTCCTATCAGGCCCTGTCTTTGGCTCGTGCAAAATGTTTTGATTGGTCCTATTTGGTGCCCCAACCCATCATATAAGGTCCACTTTTCGTCAACTGAGTCACCACTCTTTGGTTAGATCGGTGCCCTAATTCATCTAGCAGGCCCCGATCGATCCAGAATTGCATCAATCTTTCCTTCACTGATTCAGTGCATGACCATCACTCCGTTGTTTCAGACAAACTCGTTGGCGTTGACACACAGTCACAACCCTCTCATCCCACAGACAAATGTGGAGGCGTCCTTGGCCGACATTTTCCACATCTTACGTCACGACCACCAACCTAGCCTTACATCACTTATGACTCGATCACCATTGAATCCACTGGCATGGTAAACACGCATCACCTCCCTTGCTGACGCCGCCTCCTTCGCATCCCACCCTTGTAAATTTTCGATGGTGATTGGACATTCTGATTTTTGAATATACACTGATCCTCTCCATTGGATTGTGTGTGGAGCGGATTTTTGAATCTCAAAGTGCCTCACTCCATGATTTATATGGAGACCTTGACTCTCCATTGGTTGTGTTGGCTTTGTCAAACAAACAGAACTATGACTTGACCAATATTGAAGAACAAACTCATCCTTCATTGTGGCACATGACAGTCTGACAATGCTTTCAAGTGCTTATGTGTCTCATCGACCAAGATCATACAGTCGACACATACTTTTGCAATTTTGTGGAGTTGGCCCCTGATCTTGCAAAGGTGCATTGGGTTACTTTATGCATGGATTCCAACGCAATTGTTGAACGATTGCCCCTTCTTCCTCTATTCCAATCACACGCCTTCCCAACGCCTTTCCTTCCACACTCCACCCAAAGATCCACCGTTTAATTTGCACCACCCTCTACTTGAATCCCCACAAGAATCTCTCCGACCTTTATCCACTCTTTGTTCCCTCGATATGGTTGCACAAAAATAAAACCCACCAAAACTAACAACTACCCAATCAGGAGTAACTCGACCTTCACCTTTAGAGTCTCTATTTCCGCTGCAGGCAACCTTACTTTCCTACACATCAATGTTTGAATAAAGAAGTGTGTATGCTCCTTGGTGTTGAAGATGAAAATATTATCATGGCTAATTTCGAAGCACTAGCGTTGGATGATGGTCTTTCAGTCTTTAGCTCGTTCTCTCTCTCACAATCTTGGGGTCATGGTCAGTTTTTCCGATGGGATGTATTGTTACATATACTATTTTTGAATGATACATATACTATTTTTGAATGATACATATACTATTTTTGAATGGTACATGTACGTGTGTCATAACCTGAATATCAGGTGCATTAGTCTAGTTGAGCCTTATGAACTAGTAGAAGTATTTTGATGATTTGTGTGTGAGTTGTGTCGTACCTTGGATATCAGGTGCATTAGTCTAGTTGAGACATCTTTTTCGTGTGCTAACACTACCATCTGTAGAAATACAAATATATTGCCTTTGACAGTATTTTAACTTTCAACCATGCCTGCAAGTTCAGGATTCACTTTGGTCCTGCTAAAAAGCTTAATTTCTTCAGTTTCACCCAATTAGGCTCTGCGCAAACCTTCCAAACCTCAATTTATCAAAAATCCTTAATTCCATCCATTTTCAGATTGCTTGACTGAAAATCAATAGTCACATCAATTACCGTTTTCTGTCTACCAGAAATCTTAAATTCAAGCTATGGATCCTTATCATGATTCTTGAAATTTGAATTCTGAAACTTCTATCGTCCTCTGCAAAAATAAAACTTCGACCTTATACTCCTTTTTAATTCAAAATTTAAAAATATCAATTTAAAAATTTCTGATCTAAATTCAATTCAATCCAACCCCATTTCAACCTATTTATCCTAACTACCACTTACCCATTCAAAATTTAACCTATCATTTTCTAACTTGAGCATGAACATCAAACCAAACAAATTTTAAACCTTGAGTTATACATTAAACCAGCTTCCCCTATAGTCAAAACTGCAATTCCTCCCACTGAAAAGAGGGAAATCACATGCCTGTTGTTCGCAGGAAATTGGGGGCAAACGCATATCAACCGCTACAGTCTTCCTGCGCTTCAGTCTTATGACTTTGACCAGCATTTGGAAGATTCTCAATATGCTGCTCTCCTTGAAGATAAAGGGAAGCAACATCGACTTCTTTGTACCAAGATAATGAAAAAAAATGATGCAATTTTTTTTCTGCTGCAGAAATCTGTGACAGTACAAATTCCTGCTGCATAAAACTGCTTTTCTTCATTATTGCTTTTGCCAGAACCATTGCGTTCTTCCCTGAGCTCCCCTGCCCTCCCTCCAACATTGCCTACATGCATTCCAAGTTCTAATAAGAGGTACTTTTATGCAAGAATCATTAAGGTATAATCTGAAGGCTTATTTTTTTATTTTATTTGGTATTATTATTACTTCGGATTTTTGTTATGTTGTGGCCAAATTGAGTTGAATGCATCAGAACTAGCGAAGGCATTTCACAAAATGTTAGAAAAGCATCCCTTTGCAAGGCCAACCTTCTTCGTTTAAGCTTTATGTACTGGAATTTATGCTTAAATCTGAATTTTGCAAAAATAAGTTGGTCTTGAAATAAGATTTTTTTTGTATATTTATGATATGTAAAACCTGCTTTCATTTTATTTGCAATCTGCATATGTCATAACTATTGGCATCTAGTTACCATTTTAATCAGCAGCATTCTTGCCAGCTTTGGCCAAATTTTGTGGAGAATTTGATTTAACTCAAGTTGTTGATACACTTTAGCAAAGGGTAGAAGCATTTGAAATTAGAGCTACTGGTAAAAAGAACTAACAAGAATCTTAACTTTCAAAATGTCATGAAAAAATTGATGGAAACTTAAGTACAAATCCTTGGGGCATAATCGACCTTTTTTACCTTCCATCACATGCTTATATTGATGTTACAAATCCAATAAGTCTGTCTCCATGATAGTTGAATGCTGACCATACTGCTTTCTTGAAAGCTTCGTGAAAGTTAAAGAGAAATCTAAGTAGAGTGATAGTACTGACAATAGAGGAACAAGAGCTGGAAGAGAAAAAATGCTAGAAAACAAAAGGAGCGCAATATTTGTAGGCCGCCGTTTGGTGTATTTAAAATTTTTGGGTGCCGCAACTAAATTACACCGTGGAAAAGCAGAGAAACTTGTATGCCCCCAAACAGTCATCATCGGTCATATCAACAAAATGTGAGCTCAACACATTGATAGAAGAAAATTGATATGACAATCTAACTAAGCACGCTAACTTGTTTGTCTGATGGGGTATTCAGTTATGGGTGACCGCTATTCGGTAGTCGACTGTCATCACAACTAAGTCTTCACTTGTTGGCTACTACTCATCATCAAATCTATTTTTCGAGCTCGGTATCTGGTAAAGCACACAATGCAATTCATCAAGTCGATTCAATGAGCATTATCAAAGCCAATCGTTGATCAAAATTTGCACGTCCACATAAGGAAGCGGACAATCAAATCGAAGAGAGGCCTATTGCGGATGAACTTTCCTTTCTCCTTTCTTAATTAAGATGATGAATTAAAGATTTCATGCCAACACAAGTGATTAGCGTAGTTTTAATGTATCTATATTTTTCACACTAATGAGAATCGGCTTATACACTTATTGTGGCGTGATTCACGAGATGCCTGAAATCCTACTATAATTTTTAAATTCGGAGGAAGGATTCATAAATTTTTTTCTATTCCTTACTCGGGCCCTTATTGCAACTCTGGTGCTTGAAGGCGAAGATATTTCACACTTCTCGGGTTAGAGGAAAGACATCCGCAAAAATATTCAATATGATTGCTCTCTTCTCCACTAGTGTTTTTGACTCATTATCTTGTGGTTGTTGATTGTTTTGTAGAAAGTTGTTGTGACCAATAATACCTCGCTATTAACTTCCAAATGATGCGTTTCAACACCTTGAAACGAGTGAGCATGGAGTGGTTAGCAAAAGTATAAAAAAAATCCCGCGGTTCCCGACCTAATCGCGATACTCCTTCAAAAATTCCATCATCGGCCGCGTTCGCCTTGACCTCCATCATTTTTTAGTTGAGTGGCTCCTTCACCTTCCTCATGCAGGACTCCTAGCCGGTGGGAATCCTGTTTAACGACATTGTGCTTAATTGCGCTCTTGTTGCAAACTACAATGTCCACAGAATCCCGTTTACATTGGGAGCTCTATAAATGTCTTATTCAAAGGGGCATATAGGAAGGTGAGGCTAGACGTCAATAAATTGAAAGAAAATTAAGGCCTGCTCGATGAATTTGCAGGAGAAAGACAGTAGGTGGAGAGATCAGTTGAATATACGCTCTTTATTTTATGTCGTCTATATACGCACGTGATATGTCACGTGTATGTCGTCTATATATATGTATGTGATTGCCCGGTTTAGGGCACCCATTTTTGAATCAAATCACCGGTTTCTACTTGGTATCAGAGCCGAGAGGATTCGTCGATCCCGCTCTTCGCTTCGCGTCCAGATCCCGCCGATCCTTCGTCGTCTTCCACACCCGATCCTTCGTCGTCTTCCACGCCCGATCCTTCGTCGACTTCCCGCGCCTGCTCCTTCGTTGACTTCCAAGATCGGGGCGCTGGCCTAGCTCGTCGTCAGATCGGGACGCTTCGCCAGATCCAGACCCCTCCTTGGCCTAGCTCGTCGCCGACGCCCCTTCCTTCCGGCTGCTCCCTCGTCTCCTTCCGGCTGCGGTTTTGTCCTCCATGGGGGCTGCCGGAGACACCACCCTCACATCCTCGGGTGTTCTCTTCGGCTTCAAGATCTAAGGGGCACCTGTAGGATGTACTTTCGCTTCATTTGATCTCTTCGTTCTCTACGATGGATGATCCCTCCGTTGTCTCCCCTCCCTCTCAATCCGGTGCTCTTCCCGGTTCCTCGGCTCCCCGATCCGGCGCTTTGCCCGGTTCCTCGGGTGATCCTCCTAGGAGTCATGGCCAGTTTGGCTCGTTGAAGATTACTACTGTTGCCTTGGATGACACAAATTATCTGGAATGGTCTAGGGCGGCCCAACATGCTATTCACAGCCACCAGTTATATGGACTTATTGATGGTACCACTGTTGAGCCACCACGCACCGATCCCTCATGGTGAAAATGGGATGCGGACAATTCGTTGGTCGTCTCGTGGTTACTTCGCTCGACGTCCCCTCAGGTGTATCGCAGTTATATGTTGTTGGACTCCGGCTACGATATTTGGACAAGGGCCCGTGATACTTACTCCCAAGGTAGTTCGATGCAAGTGTATGAGCTCACTCGCCATGTTCTGGAACTGAAGCAGGGGGACTATGACCATTGCCGCCTACTATTCTGTGTTTGAGCGCCTTTATCAGGAGCTGAATTTCTTCAGTACTTTCACTGCTGCTTGTATGGCTGATGCGGTGGCCTTTCAGAAAGATAAAGATCGATTCCGGGTTCACGTGTTTCTTATGGGGCTCAACATGGAGTTTGACGCTGTCCGCTTACATGTCCTCCATGAGCCACTTCCTTCTCTTCGGGAAGCCTTTAGCATGCTCCTCAGCGATGAGAATCGTCGTCGCACTCTCGTCCCCGCCACTGATCACTCTGCGTTGGCTGGGATATCTCGTGGACCCCCTCCTGTTTGTAGTCATTGTGGGAAGACTGGCCATACCAAAAACTCTTGTTTTCGCCTACGCCCACACCTTGCTCTTGGTGGTCGGGGCTCTAGTACCCGTGGTAGAGGTGGGTACCGTGGTAGTGGTGGTCGTCACTCTGGTGATCTCTCTCAGTCTTCTGCGCACTCTACTGAGGTTCTGGAGGACACCTCTGGAGGCCTGTCTGCTGGTAAATTAGAGGTCTTCCGCCGTATGCTGCGCTCCCACACAGACTCTGCTCCTGCTTCCTCTCATGCTGTTGTTGCCACTTCAGGTCTGTCCAGTGCCCATGCTGTGTCTTCCACTCCTTCCGAGTGGATTATCGACTCGGGTGCGACCGACCACATGACTAGCTCTGGCTCAGGCTTTACCTCTTATACCCCTCTCTCTGGTCGTGATAAGGTTATTGCTGCTAATGACTCTCTCTCCGCCATCGCTGGTAAAGGGACTGTCCCTTGTTCTCCCAACCTATCACTGTCCTCTGTTTTATATGTTCCCTCTTTTCCCCGAAATTTGCTTTCTATTAGTCACTTGACTAACTCTTTAAACTGTTCCGTGACCTTTTTTCCTGATGTTTGTGTGTTTCAGGATCTAGGTACGAGGCGGGCGCTTGGCAGTGGTAGGAATGTTGGCGGACTGCACTTGCTGAACCAGTCTTCTCCCAGTGCTCTCTCTTCCACCAGATCCCCGACTTTACA
Organism: Dactylorhiza incarnata; assembly: GCA_033032865.1. Taxonomy (NCBI): domain Eukaryota; kingdom Viridiplantae; phylum Streptophyta; class Magnoliopsida; order Asparagales; family Orchidaceae; genus Dactylorhiza; species Dactylorhiza incarnata. The sequence goes on from JAWHQI010000233.1 coordinate 1,733,988, forward strand.
TGACATCCGACGCTGGCATCAGCGCCTTGGCCACCCTTCTCCTTTATATCTTACTAAGCTTTTTCCTGTTTTTCATCAGTTAATTCAGTCCTTCTCTTGTGATTCTTGTGAATAATCTAAACATGTCCGTCAGAGTACTAGTCATTTATCTGTTCCTAGTTTATTTCCATTTGATGTTATTCACCCTGATGTTTGGGGCTCGTCCCCGGTGTTATCTCTATCTGGCTATAAATGGTTTGTTACGTTTATTTATCGTCACTCCCGCACTACGTGACTTTATTTGCTTAAAAAGAAAAGTGACGTGTTTTTTTGTTTTCAAACTTTTCATAAGATGGCGACCCAACAATTTGGCAGTAAAATACGCGTGTTTCGTAGTGATAATGGTGAGGAATATGACGACTGGGGTGTCTTTGGGGCCTATTTTGCCGACCATGGCATCATACATCAAACCACGTGCGTCCACACTTCCACTCAAAATGGGGTGGCTGAATGGAAGAATAAGCACTTACTGGAGGTGGCCCGGTGTTTACTCATTGCTATGCATCTTCCTAAATCCTACTGGGGTGATGCAGTTCTCACTGCTGCTCATCTCATCAACCGTCTTCCGTCCCGTGCCCTCTCTTTTGATACGCCACTGTCCTGTCTTGCCAAAAAACACATTGTCCACACCTCTCATCTTGCCCCTCGTATCTTCGGCTCCGTGTGTTTTGTCCACGTCCATACCCCACATTGTGATAAACTCGATGCGCGTTCCCTTCGATGTGTTTTTTTCGGTTACTCTCCTACCACCAAAGGGTATCGATGTTATCACCCTCCGACTCGTCGCTACTATTGCACTGTGGATGTTACATTTCGTGAGGGGGAGTCATACTTTGGTCCTCGTCAGGGAGAGACGAACGGTAATGGTGACGAGACCATCGATTATCCTCTTCCTATTGTCCATCACCCTCTTCATATTCCTCCTCCTGTCGTTGCCACTTCTCCTATTCCTTCTGTTTCTCCCACTGCTCTTGTTCCTTCCACCTCCGCTCCACCTATACTATGCACAGACTCCCGTCGTCCTACGACTGTTGAGCAAGTGCAGACTGAGGATGTTCCGCCAGTGCTGGTGACTGTCTCCGCACCAGATTCGGATGATGACCTCCATGTTCCTCTTGCCCGTCTTATAGGTAAAAGGGGTGGCACCAAACACCCAATTGCCAACTACATTTGTTATAATCACCTCTCTCAGGCACATAACGTCTTTATCTCTTCTCTCTCATCTATTGTGATCCCTAAGACATGGCATGAGGCTGTTCAAATACCTGAGTGGAAAAAGGCAATGAAGGAGGAACTGTGTGCCTTGGATAAAAATAAGACATGGTGTCTTGCCTGTCTTCCTCCTGGGAAGAGAACGGTTGGATCCCGTTGGGTTTTCACAGTCAAACAAAATCAAGATGGAGTGGTGGAGCGGTACAAGGCTCGTTTGGTGGCTCAGGGATATACCCAAGTGCAGGGCATTGACTATCAGGAGACATTTGCTCCTGTTGCAAAGATGAACTCAATTCGTGTGCTTCTCTCCGGTGCTGCGAGTCGTAAATGGGAGCTACTACAGCTTGATATCAAGAATGCGTTCTTGAATGGTGATCTGGAAGAGGAAGTCTACATGGATATTCCCCCGGGCTCTGTTATCAAAGGGTCCAAGGGGAAGGTCTGGCACCTTCTAAAATCCCTGTACGGCCTGAAGCAGTCTCCGAGAGCGTGGTTCGGAAGGGTGCTCAGGTTACAAGACCATGCTTCATCTTGGATACACTCAAAGTCAAGCTGATCACACTCTCTTTATTAAGAGGAAGGGTGCTCAAGTTTCTATCCTTATTGTATATGTGGATGACATCATCATCACCGGAGACTACTTGGAGGAGATCAATCACTTGAAAAAATAGCTAGGCAATGGATTTGATGTCAAGGACCTGGGAAAGCTGAAATACTTCTTAGGAATTGAAGTTGCGAGGTCTCAACGAGGGATCTTCATCTCCCAAAGGAAGTATACTCTTGATCTTCTTGAGGAGACTGGGATGCTTGGGGTGTGCCGACACCCCTATTGAGGCTAATCACAAAATTGATGCAGATATTAGTGGGGAGAAAGTGGATGCCTCAAAGTACCAACGTCTGGTTGGGCGGCTTATATACTTGTCCCATACTCGCCCTGACATCACGTATGTTGTGGGAGTCCTAAGCAGGTATATGCACTCTCCTTCCATATGTCATCAGCAGGCTGCCTTTAGGGTGTTGCGATATCTCAAGAAGGCACCAGGTCGTGGGATTCTGTTCAAAAACAGTCAGTCATTGGAAGTTGAAGTGTTTATAGATGTTGATTGGGCTGGTAGCCAAGACGACAAAAAATCTACCACCGGGTACTGCACATTTGTAGGAGGCATTCTCGTTTCATGGAAAAGCAAGAAGCAGAATGTGGTAGCTCGCTCAAGTGCAGAAGCAGAGTATAGGGCTATGGCCCAAGGAGTTTGTGAGGGGCTGTGGTTGAAGATTATTCTCTGTGATATAGGCCTTCGGGGGAACAATCCTATTTTGATCTACTGTGACAACAAGGCGGCGATCAGTATTGCACACAATCCTGTACAGCATGACAGAATCAAACATGTGGAAGTCGACAGACATTTTTTCAAGGATCACCTTGACAAAGAGAATATTTGCACTCCGTTTGTGAACTCATTTGATCAGCTTGCTGATATCTTCACCAAGGGCCTATGCAGCGACAACTTCAAGAACAACATTGACAAGTTGGGAATGATCAATATATATTCCCAACTTGAGGGGGAGAGTTGAATATACGCTCTTTATTTTATGTCGTCTATATACGCACGTGATGTCACGTGTATGTCGTCTATATATATGTATGTGATTGCCCGGTTTAGGGCACCCATTTTGAATCAAATCACCGGTTTCTACTAGATCAGCACTTGACAATCACTCGGGATTTGTTTGGGGTGGGTGGTTGCTGTTGGAGATGGAACGGTTGGAGATGAAGATAAAACAATGTTCCTTGAATGCAACTCATTCTCTGCGGTTGGAATCATGCATAAAACGACGTTTTGAAAGATTGGTGGTTCCAAATAGAGGCTATTTAAACATGCAAAAATAACATTTGTGTTTTTTGAAAAACACAGCGAAGAAAAACGCCCAAACAAATGGAGCCTTAGGGAGGTGTAAGCAAGATGACCCTTTTCATCTTCGTTGACGATTCGAGTTAATTATAATACCATTTTCAGCTGATTCACTTGCCAGTGCTAAATGCTTATCAAGTAATTGTGTCCACCAATCATTTGTCGATTAAGTTCTCAACAAATGACAGTGAAGTGACTTTCCACAACAATCTCTTCACTGTGAGGGAATGTTATATTTGGGCTAAGAATTTTATTTGCCAGCCTAAAATTCAAATCCGCGACCGTGGAATAGTAGATCGAGAGTGGATGCAAAATAAGAAGTTTGAGACCAATCAGTTATCCAACATGAAGAAATTAAGAGTCTGGCAATGTATTTTTGATAAGAATGTTGAATTCAAGCAATCTGTGAACGGTATTTTCGTCCTGGAAAAAGTTGACACTGTTTCAAGATTGACTTCATCCATGAGGCACATCTCACATACATCTACACGTTGTCCACTCATGAAGTGGAAAATCTTGCGTGATGGAGCGGCGACGACCTCAAATGATATTGTTCTTGAGGTCGTGCTGCACATGGTAATGCAATTAACCATTTTTTTATCTAGCGAAGGCTCGATAAAGAAAACACCCAAAATGGTCACGGTCGGCAAAGCATACAAATAAATTGCACAATGATAGACCTAAAACCGAGATCAAGAGACAAAGCATATTCAAATATGCAAAATTCAGAGCTCATTGGGGAGCATGCACACTTGAGATGCCAATATGAAGCGGAAATTAGCTCACAATGCGAGTACATCTACTGATGAATTTGGTGAGCCTACACCATCACAAGAGCCCGAAAAGCTCATACACCACATTCAAAAGTGAAATAGACAACAACTTCAATAGAAAAGTTCATCTGAAAGATTAGAACAAATCAAGCGTCTCGGCGCTCATCCCAATTGCAGTTCCCTGTTCTTTCATATACAACAACAACAACAACAGAACCCATATAGTCCCCAACCATGCTTCCCTGTTCTTTCATATGAATCAATATAATCCAGCATGGTATTTCTTGTTAGCGAACACTTGGTATCAGATTTGGTCATACGATGGTTGTGACTGCAAGCGAGCATTCTCCTCGTCATGCTTCCATTCTGCACTTTGCAATTTGAGCGTGGTGGACTTCAACTTGAGCGTGGTGGACTTCAACTTGGTCGTCAATTGAGCCATTCCAGCACCATAGTCAATTTCACACATGGCCAGCGTGCATGCAAATGGGCATTTTCATTAGCGTGTTTCTCTTCCTGCTTAGAGAAGGCTCCTTTCATGGCCACGACCTCTGAAGAAAATAAAATAAATTAGAAAAAGAAAAACCATTACAATTCTCACAATAGAGGATGTGAGCTATCTTCAACAAGGTGTTAGCATCTTGGCGTATCTGAGGAGCTTCCTTTAAGAGTACGTTCTCTCTTTTTCTTGGTCACGACCTCATAGGACTGCATTTTGGACCTTGCCAGAAAGTTCATCGCCTTGAATGCATACATCATTCTTTGGCAACCATGGGGGAGAGATGGCTTGTTAGCATATTCTCTGATTCCTTGTAATTGTTGTGACTAAAGAGGGCTGTGTTCCAAGTCAAGAGCCACGATGGATGGATTTCCAGGAAAAAAATGAAGGTAGGTTCGTATGAACATTGATATGCCTTTCAGCTCTGCATATTCTCCTCTGAGGAGAAATGCCCCCACCTCTCAACGTTGAAGTCAGACGAGGTGCCAAAGCCGCAAGTGGTGGAACCGAGACGACGATGAGGGAAGAAGATAGATCACAGTTTGAAGGAAGTATTTGCTTCTTAACCACAAAACACTAGCATCATCTTGCTTTTGTTTCACTTGTTGGGTGGTGTTGGTTTGTGAAGTTCCAACCTACACCACTTCAGTAATAATCACGACAGTCCTCTTTATCTAGCAAGGGTGATTTCTCGAAAATACAAATATTTCTGTGAAAAACAACATTCTTAAATGTCGCTAAAAAGCAAAGCATATGTCAAACGCATGACATGTTCGCGACACTTGTTGGAGTTGTGTTGCGATCATTAGCCGTCAATTAGGATTAGAGAACACTTAACTCAACAACATCCTCCTAGGCTGCCACTATCTTGGGGACCTTAAATTCCCGTGCAGATCTGTGAGAAGATTTGAAGACCCTCGTGGAGGTGTGGACAAAGAATAATTTCATGGTACAATTTGCTATCTTAATTCGTTAATTTTCAACAACCAGCTCAATGCTTTTAAAGATGACGCATTCGGGACGACAGTACGACTCCAAAGAAAGCAAGCTCTAGAAGACATTTAGACTCCATTTGGCCCTCCCTCCGCAATAAGATAATCAAGGAAATGACATTTGTGTGAGAAACCGACTCTGCTTGAGCAAGAATTTATCCAAAGTGGTTGAAAATCTCAGGAAACTCCTGCCAGATAGGGGAGGCAATGGCCAAAGTCGAAATGGGCCACAAAGAACGTCAAGAGGCGATCTTGGCGGGAGTTTGAGTGTCCAGATGAAGTATTATGAATCACAAAACGTTAGCCAAGCGGGTGTCGATGGAGTATTATGAATCACAAAACGTTAGCCAAGCAGGTGTCCATATTAACGTAACAAATCCATAGTTCCTGCACCGTGATTGATTGTTGAACATTAAACACAGTGCATTTTCTGGAAGACTTCATAATACTACAATAACCATCATCGTTGAATTTTAGTAGAGACCCTAGCAGGCAGTTATTCTCTCATATATGTGCATATTACTTTTGTTTATTTGATATCATTGTTTCCTCGTGATATGTTTTTCATTGTATTTGTGGTGATATGTTTTTCGTTGCATCTGTGGTGATATGTTTTTCGTTGCATTTGTTGTGATATGTTTTTCGTTATATTTGCTGTGATATGTTTTTCGTTGTATTTGTTGTGATATGTTTTTCGTTGTATTTGTTGTGATATGTTTTTCGTTGTATTTGTTGTGATATGTTTTTCCTTGTATTTGTTGTGATATGTTTTCCCTTGTATTTGTTGTGATATGTTTTTCCTTGTATTTGTTGTGATATGTTTTTCATTGTATTTGTTGTGATATGTTTGTCATTGTATTTGTTGTGATATGTTTGTCATTGTATTTGTTGTGATATGTTTGTCATTGTATTTGTTGTGATATGTTTGTCATTGTATTTGCTGTGATATGTTTGTCATTGTATTTGTTGTGATATGTTTTTCATTGTAATTGTTGTGATATGTTTGTCATTGTATTTGTTGTGATATGTTTGTCATTGTATTTGTTGCGATATGTTTGTCATTGTATTTGTTGCGATATCTTTTTCATTGTATTTGTTGTGATATCTTTTTCATTGTATTTGTTGCGATATCTTTTTCATTGTATTTGTTGCGATATCTGTCATTGTATTTGTTGCGATATCTTTGTCATTGTATTTGTTGCGATATGTTTGTCATTGTATTTGTTGCGATATGCTTTTCATTGTATTTGTTGCGATATGCTTTTCATTGTATTTGTTGCGATATGCTTTTCATTGTATTTGTTGCGATATGCTTTTCATTGTATTTGTTGCGATATGCTTTTCATTGTATTTGTTGCGATATGCTTTTCATTGTATTTGTTGCGATATGCTTTTCATTGTATTTGTTGCGATATGCTTTTCATTGTATTTGTTGCGATATGTTTTTCATTGTATTTGTTGCGATATGCTTTTCATTGTATTTGTTGTGTTTCTCGCACTTTCAGCTTATGTAGACCTTGCATGATGATTCATTATTGACATTAATTTCTCTCTCTTTATCTCTCTCCCTCCCTCTCGCTCTCTCTCGCTCGCTCTGCTGTATCTTTAGCTATAACTGAAGCATATTGGCTATGTTTTTTAGGATCCTGCCCTTTGGCTTTCACTTTGCAGCATCTTTAGCTATAACTGAAACATATTGGCTACAGTTTTTAGGATCCTGCCCTTTGACTTTCACTTTGCTGCATCTATAGCTATAACTGAAGCATATTGGCTATAGCTTTTGGGATCCTGCCCTTTGGCTTTCACTTCCGCATGTATTTTTTTGGGAAATGGATATACTACATTTGCTTGGTTATCTCAGTTTTTCTCCCTCAATGATCTCTGCCCCCCCCCCCCCCCCCCCCCCCCCTCTGCGAATATGCTAAATGACGGTGAAATAAATTGAACAATAGATAAATGAATGATTCTACTAAAGAAATGGTGAGAACGACATATATGAATGGTAGATGATTCGAAGTAGGCTTTAGGTGTTCGGCGAATGTATAACAAAGGTTAGAAACAAACTAGCTGATGAGTGAATAGAATTAGTTTTGAAGAATTAGGTGGGAGAACCCGAGAAGGGGGATAGACCTAAGGTTATATGGACATTGCAACCCCTTGAGCGCACGATTGCAATCCCCCGACACAATTGCCCTCGGGTCGGGGTTCTAGGGGGGCTGTGCACTGTCTCTCGTATTACTATATATATTTAAATTATTTAAATAATTATAGATAGTTATATTATATATATAGATTATTATATATATAGGGCCATTTACCGGGACCTCCCCTCTAACTTTGCTAAATTATTGAGATCACCCCTCTTATTTTCGAAATTACAAAAAACTCCCCTATAAGTTAGCATAATTACAAAAACTTCCCTTAAAGTTTTAATTTCATTACAAAAAACCCCATCCGTGATACAATTTCATTACAAAAAATCTAGAATTTTTGTTCATGATGTTATGAAATTAAAAGTTCAGGGAAGGTTTTTGTAATTTCGAAAATAAGAGGGGTGCTCTCAGTAATTATGCTAACTTACAGGGGAGGTACGGGTAATTATTTCTATATATATAGTAGCATTCTTGATGCCAACATCATCAAGGAAATATACACCATCTATTTTCAATAAATTTAATCCTACATACAATTTCAACTCAATCGAATGCCCAACTACTGCCCCCCCCCCCCCCCCCCCCCCCCCGATTTCGCAATCACTCTAAAAAACCATCCCTGCCCTCGCACGATTCCCTCGCGCCCGAAGTCTTCTTCCTCCCCCCTCGCCCACTCCGCTGCCCTACTACTGCCTGCCCACGATTTCAAAATCATTCTAAGAAAGCCTTGCCGCCATCTTACGATTTGCTCGCTCGCCCACGGCGACGGTGGAAGCAATACACTCCTCCCACAAGCAAAGAGCCGGCGCACTTATTTTCTTCTTCCGAAACCTCGGGTAAACATAGCGCGAGTTCTCCTTTCCAACAGAGTAGTACGCCACAGTTTCTGAAAATATGCAGAAATCTGGGTTCTGTTTTTTATGGTTTGATGCTTAATGATATGATTTCAGTGGCAAAGCTTCCAAAAGATTGTGACTTGATGATCTGAATTCTAAATTTAAGTTGATTGTTTAAACATGGTTGTTAATTGTTGTTCCTTGAGGCTTGAGATTTAGTTTCTACTGTGCAAACCAACATGGTTTTGGTGTTCTTTGCTAAAAAAACACGCGTGAATGCGGATGGAGAGGGTCGCTCTTCAACTTCCGTTTCTTTTATAATAAGCATATATTTACAGACAGCAGTTCTTTATGATATGAGCTGCCATGCATTTTTCATGTCTTTCATAGAAGTATTCCAGTAAGGAGGGAGGCGCCACATAAGATGCAGTTTTTTGCGCTGTGTTCGGGCCTTATTGGCCGCGGTTTGTCTGCCGCAACCAAAAAATTGTTTGTTGTTTTTGGCGAGTTCATATTTTGTTGATCTCCAACAGTAGCACTGTATCTGCAGCAGAACTGCTTGCTCAAACCATTTTTGAAGAGCTGTTAGAAAATTTGTCAGCTCAGCCCCTGGATTTAAAATATTAGCATCATCATGCATGCTGGTATAATTTCATGGAAATTTTGACTTTTAGTTTGCTGGTAAAATGTAGCACAACTTAATACTATGATGTGTATTTTGTAGCGCAAAATATTCCATAATATTACCTGAGCTTTGGCTTTGATTTTTTTTTTTAATTTTAAGAAAGATTTTTGAGCAAGATTTGGAAGGGCGGGAATTGCAGCTCATTGGCTGTTCTTGATTATTGTGTTGGCCAAGCTACTAATATCTTATTCGCCAAGTTTTGTGCTTGGGAGATATTATGTGACTCTGCCTGCATTTATAAATAATATATACAATTTTCTAAAAAATTATTGGAGAACTTTTCGCTTCATTTGATTTTTTTTCTTGTATATGTAGGCAATTATTCATCTATATGTAAAATAAATGTATTCTCGATAAATTCTAAAACTAAAAAGTATGAAATTTTCTTTATAAAATAAAATCAGCAGCTCAAAAAAAAAGTTTCGTTCACTGTTTTAAGGATTGACTGAACTAAAAGCATTTGTTCGTTTGGATAGAAGCTTAAATATAATGAAATCAAATAAAACTACTATATGAAGAGACTATTTTTAACAATTATATACAACAAAGGTGGATTATATATGCGTTTAAAAGAATGCCAGCTGGGCATCCTAATGCGCCTATGCTGGCCAGGACTGTTATAAAGCCCATGATGGGCCTGCTACGCAATGGGCCTGCTACGTAATGGGCCTGTTAGGAAGCCTATAAGGGCCTGCTATAAGCGCACGAAAGACCCATCACAGGCCTGTTGGCGTCCCATTGATAGCCAATTACAGGCCTGCTGGCGGCCCATCACAGGCCTGCTGGCGGCCCATTGATAGCCCATCACAGGCCTGCCGGCGGCCCATTGATAGCCCATCACAGGCCTGCCGGCGGCCCATTGATAGCCCGCCACAGGCCTGCCGGCGGCCCATAGCCACCACAGGCCTGCGAACGGGTCTAGCAACCCGCTCATTAAAGGCCTGTTGGCGCCCAATCCAGGGTTGCTAGCGGGTACCCTGAAAGCCTCCTATTACTGGCAGCGGACCAGGACACTACAGGCCTGCGACTGGACCCGATTAGTGTAGTGCGCCCTGATCAGCTTGGGCCCGTGCCAGACCTGCTCCAGAACCTGCTGCAGGCCTGTTTTGGGCCCTGCGTAGGTCCACTTTTGGCCCTCTACGTCACAGCCGAGGGCCACTTTATACATATTGGACTCTAATCAAATGAGTTAGCCACCCACTAAAAGGTGCTAGCGGCAACTAAAGGCCTGCAACCGGTCCACTAAAGGCCTGCGACAGGATTACCCGGAGCAGGCCTTCTACAGGCCGGTTTAGGCACAGCCCAGGCTTTCTACCTAATATATGAGCCACCATAAGCCCGCAAAGCTTAGTCATCAGCAAAGTCCTCGGTAATAATTTGATATTTAACTGTGGTAATAATGCATAGTGAAAATTTGTTTTGATGAGTTGGGCAATACTACTTTATAGAAATTATTATGTGGAAGGCTCAGTGAAGGGTAATAATATACATGGGCCGCTCTTAGCCATTTGAAAAAGAACAAAGAAAAAAAACAAGATGACTCGTTGGGCCTTTTTGTTCTATTTTATGAGCATATCTTTACAGCAGCTGTTGGGTGGATATTGATCAGCTGGTTCCCCAGACTGTGTCCCATGCTTGTCCAGAAGCTTTTGGCCCCTCGAGAAGTCGCTGCTCCGGTCCTTCCGTGCCTGGGAGCTGAGCGGGTCCAGGGGGCTGCCGCACCTCCGGCTTTGTTCTGATTCCCAGCAGTCTCAGGGCAAATCTCGCGAGTTCGCCGTACAACATGCCAGAGCGATCAAGGAGCTACAAATATTTTAAATCTAAGAAAAATATGATCCCACTAGAAGGATGGGGGGTGTGGAAATATGAAACACCAGACACCGTGTTTTCTTTGTAAAGCGTGGTGAAGTCATATGTTCGACAATAATGAGTTCTATGCTGTTCATGGCTCTCCGTTTGGGAGGTGGCACGGTGTCAAACTGTGGTAGGAAATGCACTTTGTATTTTTGACTTTGCAAAGCCGGGGCGTTCGCTACCAAGCTAATGCCCGGAAAGATGTCAACAGATGTATCCAGGGACCAAGGCTTCGTTTGGCGCGGCTTATTTTCTCCAGTGAGTTTGGTCAAAAACGCCATTATCATAGAATGTATGTTTGGCAAGACACAGGTTATGACCGCTACCAATAAAATAAACTACTTTTGAGCGTAAAATGCATGTATTTTTTTAGGTGAGGCCATGCGTTCACGAACAACAGTTCATGACCACCACGTTCACGACCGCCACCACGCCAAACGAAGCCCAAGACTTGTGTCTCTATATGGGAGAGTGATTGCAGCAGTTGTGGACGCAACTGTGAGAGTAAGTTAGCATTTGAGTAGGCGCGATCACAAAAGCCATTTCACTTCAATGCCTGCGGCTGTGTTTTCGTGATTGTGGATACTCAAATGCTACTACCTATGTCTCTTACCACTACGTTCACAACTGCCATTACACTCCCAATATGAAGAATAGCTCATGCAATCTATTAATGAAAAGGAAGAAGAGGAAGGAGAAGAAGAGGAAGAAGAAGAAGAGGAAGAGGAGGAAGAGGAAGAAGAGGAAGAAGAAGAAGAAGAGGAGGAAGAGGAAGAAGAGGGAGAAGAAGACGAGGAAGAGGAAGAAGAAGAAGAGGAGGAGGCGGAGGAGGAAGAAGAGAAGGAAGAAGAAAAAGAGGAGGAGCTTACTAGCAGGGAGGGATCGAGAGCAGGGAGCGTGATCTGGAGCGACAGTGGAGCAGCAACAGCTTCGGCTGCAGGGGTCGGGAGGGAACAACGCAAAGTTGTGGGGGTCGAGGTCGTGAAACGCGTGAGTGTGAACCCTAAACAATCAAATTAATATGAGGCGTGACCACGCGCCTGACGCCGTGAATAAAATAGCGGGAAACGCGTATCCCGCAAGCAGGATACGCGTTTCCCAATTAATTTTTTTATTTAATTTAAATGTTGCGTTTCCTACATTTCGGAAACGCGTTTCCGGGTGTTTCCCGTATCCGATACGCGAAGCATTTTTAAGTATCCGTGCTTCGTAGCACAGGGGATCGTGCGGGAAGCGGAGGCGAAACAATGTTTCAACCACCAGAGGACTCCTCATTCCACTTTAAAAGGGTCATGGAATGGCAACCAGCACACATCTTTTAAAACGTGATATCTATAAAACCAAAAGTTGAGAGACCGAAAGGCAAACCTGTAGAAGAGCCGTCATGAACAAATGAAAAGCTTGAGTATTCTGATCAATCAGCATCGAAAAACGACCGAAAAAGTTAACCACGCCATGCATCTACAAAATATGAGCAGAGTGAAGAAAGTCCAATAAATAGCAATCATAAAAAAGAAAATCGATGAAAATACTATTTCTCACCACACGAAGGAACGACATCCAGAAACCCGGCGGAGACGACGGAGGCCCATACGGATCATTCGGATCTTGATTCCCATAAGGACCGGCCATGCCATATGCGCCCATCGGACCACCAAATCCGCCGTTATTCATGGTGCCACCATACAATCCGCCGCCGCCGCCGTACATGCCGCCGCCGCCGTACATGCCGCCGCTGCCTCCATAAAGCCCTCCTCCATAGCCCCCTCTATACATGCTATTTCCATAAAGACCACCGCCGCCATATGAACCACCCAATCCCCCATATGATGATCCATACACGCCTGAACCATATCCAGAATTGTAGCTCATATTTGAACCATACCCTACAATCATGAAAGATTATAATTATCCACATAAGCACTAATGATTTTCAAATGAATGTTTTTTTTGTTTTTTTTTACCTCCATAACTACTTCCGTAGTTTTGTTCCCAAGGTCGAGCGGGTGAGGGTCTCGCGACAATGTTAGTGCTCGCAGCTGTGATCCCGGTGTTAGAACCCACCTCTCCAGGCTTTGCGGTTCCGGAAGCTTCCACAATGTCGCTCGTGCTTCCAGGAGATGGTGGTTTGAATGGAGCTGGGCCGGATGCCGAGCCAGCTCGTTCCCAAGGTTTAGGTGGGGGAGTAGTTCCTGAAATGGAACACATTCAAAAGAATAGGAAGAGTTCTGTGATACTGAGCTTTTTTAGTATTCGAGCGAGCATACGGCGTCAAAACAATGGCAAATCCAAGAAATTCATGACGCTGCTACTTTTAATCGACTATAGCAACATTTTCCACAAATTTATCCTCAAATTTAAGAATTCTCCGTGATATTTTTATTGCATATATATTACTTAAAAAACATTTATTCAATTTTACAATCAACAACTACAAAAGTTATATTCTCATTTGAATGTCCCCATTATTCTATAAATACATCCATGACATTTATAGGTATCTTCATAAACAATATAAAATGCATGAACTTACTATTGATCTTTGATGTAATCTTATTATGATTGGAAGCGGAGGTCCCATCTCCGGCGGGTAATGGAGCCCCTTAGAAGTTCTCGCTTTTCCCACCGGAGCCACACAGAGTTTGTTTGGGGCGCCTCCATCTTCCACCACTCTGATGGCACATGGAGCCGCAACGGCCCCCAAAATGCACCCTAATCAATCCCCACTCTGAAGGCATATATGTCATCGAATAATGCACAAGATGTTAAACCTTAACTATTTAAATCATCATGAACAACTTTCATTCACATTGCTCGGTCCTAGCCTTTTTGGGCAAACCCTTCAACACTAAGGCTCCGTTTGGTGTGGTGTTTTTGCTCTAGTGAGTTTGAACAAAAATATCACCGTTATAAAATGTATGTTTAACATGACAGTGGTTATGACCGTCACAAAGAAAAGAAAAAAAAATAGTTTTTAGCATAAAAAGTGGATGAAGTTCCTTAGGTGAGGTCGAGCCGCCGCCACCGCGCCATACGGAGCCTTAGTTCATGCGAATGATTTAATGGGGAATAGTCTCAAAAGAATAGAGCGACTTGTGGTTTCGTTTGTTGTTGTTGATTTTTTTAGTTTTTTTTTTCTATTTTGTGACGATGTTAGTGGTAAAAATATTTTATTGTTATCGCCAAAAATGTATTTTATGACGGTGGCGTTATTGTCCAAACTCACCGGAGCAAAAACTCCGCGCCAGACGGTGCCTAAATCTATCTTACAGCCAATTTTTTCCAACCCATCAAAAGTATATTTTCAATTATCTTATTTTTTATAGATGTCACTGCTATTTCTTTTCTATAATCATTCTTTCATCTATATTTTTCTCATTTGTCACACACTCACACATACATTTTAGCATTCTCAATTATGTCGACACAAATTATATTAAACAACTTTTGTTCGTCCATATTTCTTGGGTCTACTCCTTCCCAATACTCAACACTAACTCTATATTATGCTTTTTATCTAATCGGCGCATTTTCTAGCATTCGTTTTACACAACTCAACTAACTTCTATTTATTTTATTACCTTATCATCAACAAATGTCATGATCACTGTTCTTTAATATAATCATTCATTGACCTATATTTTCTAATTTGCCACACATTTCATTTTAACATTCTTATTTATGTCAAACTCGACGTAAGCATCAACACCTTTTTTTGTTGCCCAACACTTAGATACATACAATATTATTGGTTAATAAACAATTTTAAAAATTGTGTATTTAAGTGTCGATGCTGTTCTCTTATTGTGTAGTACACCCAAGGCACTTCTGCATTTTAACCAACAAGTATTAACTCTAGAGGTTATATCATCCTTTATATCTCCATCCAATAATCGATCCATGATACTTGAACTCATTGCAATATGGATCTCTTTATTCTCAATAATAAATACCCCATTAAAATTGCATATATATATATACTCAAACTGGTTCAATTAATATGAAGCTCTCTCTATCTTCTAAACTATATCTTCATTATTCTATCCTTTTTTTACTTAACTTGGTAGATGTCGTGCTAATGAAAACTATGTCATTTGCAAAAAAGATACATCAAGATACCTTGATTTGAATATCTTTTGTAAGTGTAGAAATTTGAAATGTGGGGCAGAAAAATATTTACTTATTCACTTATTCAAAAAATAATACAAAGATTTGTACATATATATATATATGGAGTAAAAACTTAACTCCAAATCAAGATGTGGGACTAAACTATGCATGCCAAAAGCGGGCCTTTACATGGGTTAAGTCAATTCTTTTATACTCCCCTGCAAGTTTGGAGCATACAGATTGTAGGTGCAAAGCTTGGAAACGAACTCCCGGTATAGTGGGCATGGTAAATTAAGCGGGCCTTTACATGGGTTAAGTCAATTCTTTTATACTCCCCTGCAAGTTTGGAGCATACAGATTGTAGGTGCAAAGCTTGGAAACGAACTCCCGGTATAGTGGGCGTGGTAAATCCTTGGTGAGAACATCAGAAATCTGCTTGGCAACTGGTACATGTTGCAAATCAAGTTTGTGTAGCTAAACTTTTTCTCGAATGAAATAACAATCAACTTCGATATGTTGGGTATGTTTATGAAAAACGAGATTCTCAGCAATATGGATAGCAGTTTGACTATCGCAGTAGAGAACGTCCGAAGAGGGGAGTTTCAAACCAAGATCAATAAGAAGACATTCCAACCACGTGAGTTCAGAAAAAAAAAGACTTCATTGAACGATACTCAACTCTACAGATGTACGTGCCACCACCGTTTGCTTCTTGCAGCTCGTAGACTGACGATCATCGAGAGAACTGACATAATCTGCATTGTTGGAATATGCTTTCCACATCTCTTGGTTTGAGAATAACAAATCTCGTTGTATTTGATCATACTTATCATGTGTCTATAGTGTGCAGGAACTCCATCTTTTAAGACCCTATGAGTACGATAAAGAAAGATGACGATGTTCTGTTGCTAATGCGGCGCGTTAACGCTACCGCTGACGGTAGCGTCGACATATTTGGAAACATCATTGAGACGGCAATATCGTCGAGAATGGAATGTTGGTGGGACTCAGATATAGCCATAGTTATTAAAGGCGCAAGGCGCACCAAGGCGCAAAGGGGTCTTGGAGCCTAGGCGCAAGGCTCAAGGCGCAGGCGCGCGCCCGAGGAAGACAAGGCGCAACCACATTCATTTTAAAAAATAAGCATCAAACAACAGTTCATCTTCTTGATCAGATTTTTCATCTATTCTACTCATTAATCATTCATTACTATCATTTATAACTCTTAAAAAATAGAATTAATGTGGTCGTTTGCATCATATCTAAGTCTTAACACTCGATTATGTTTCACAAATACTAAATCATGCAAAAAATATTGAGTTCTTACATTATTTCTTTCTTTCAATTGGGAAAAAAGTTTGCAACAGAAATCGCTCTCAGACGCGCCTTTTATACTCCAAAGGCGCAAAAAGGCGCACGAAGGCGCAAGCCTCTGAGCCTGTTGAGCCTGGAGCCTGAGGCGCGCCTTTAACAACTGAGGATATAGCATGTGCTACCGCGACGGGTTAACGCTAACGCCGACGGTAACATATGGAAGGCTCGTCATCATGCTGCTGATTGAGGAGCAAAAGAGGAAGGAGATCCGACGAAAAGGAAACACGTTAGTACTACCGCGGCGCGGTAGGAGGGGTTGCCAAAATTGGAGCAACAAGGGCCCTGTGAGGACTACAAAGAATTTGCAGCGTGGGGGTGGCGACTACGTCTAGGGTTAGATCTAGGGAGCGACTCGAGGCCTCATCTGGGAGAGATAGGCTAGAGCCAACCGGTCCTTGGGAGAAGGGTCGGTATAAAAAATCAAAAAGGTTTTTACGTTCGCCTCAATTCCAAGCGCCGTTGGGATCAAGTTTTGTAAACGTTTTAATGCAATAATATTATCTTCTACTCTAGTCTTGACTTCTTATCTCTGATCATTGGAATATAAACAAAAAGGGAAGTTTCTATCGCTAACGCCGCGCATTAACTTATACCGCTGACGGTAGCAATAGAGACTCCATCTCTCTTGCCTTGTACACACTTTCATAAAAGCACATATCATTCTCTTGAGAGAAATATTTCGTAAAAAATATTCAACATATAACTATAATTTCACTTAAGCACTAAAAGTTTTAAAACCCTTATTCACCCCCCCCCCCCCCCCCCTCTAAGGGCGCCTACAGATCCAACATGCATCTAAGTAGGCAACTAAGGATAAAGAAGATAAGGGCTTATACACAATCCCTTGCCCGGGGTATTCTTCAGATGCTGAAGGATTAGCTCGACAACCCAGAGGTGGGACATCCGAGGAGCATGCATGAACCGGATGACCACCCCAAGATCAAAGGATATATCGAGCCGTGTGACATTAAACACATGAGCTTGCCAACCAGGCGACTATAGTACTCCAGATTATGGAGGAGCAGATCAGAGTCGGATGTATGAGCGCAGAGCATCAGATTGCCTGCAGACTTACATCCAGAGTAGTCTACATCGTGAAGAAGGTCGGGACAATACTTATGTTGACACAAGACAAGTCCATCGAGTCGACGAGCTACCTTGATGCCCAAGAAATATCGAAAGTTGCCTAAATTTTTTGTCTGAAATGTGAGGCCAAGTGATACTTGATCATAGAAATGTTATTCAGAACATCACCCATGATTAGAATATCATCAACATATATTAGAAGTATCACCGTGCCTTTCGGGCAGCGATGAGTAAATTGGGCGAAGTCCGTTGAGCTCCGAGTGAATCTAAAATCGTGAACGACCTGACTGAATTAATCAAAGCAAGATCGAGGAGACTGTTTGAGGTCATATAGAGATTTCTTGAGGTGACAAAGAAGGGACTCCCCCGTGGTTTCATAACCAAGAGGCTGATGCATGTATACAGTCTCTGCGAGATCTCTATTAAGGAAGTCATTCTTGATGTCGAGTTGATGCAACAACCAATAACGATGGACGACCAAGGAAATCAAGACCCGAACGGTATTCAACTTAGCCACGGGGGAGAACGTCTCTTCATAGTCGAGATCGTATTGTTGAGTGAAACCACTAGTCACAAAACAAGCTTTGAGGTGCTCAACAGTCCCATCAGGACAATGCTTCACACAAAAGACCCATTTACATCCCGCACGAAATTGGTCAGGAGGAAGGGGGACAAGGTCCCAGGCCTAATTGGCCCAGAGGGCAGCCATTTCTTCATCCATCACGGCCGCCACCCGAAATGTTTAAGAGCTTCCTGTACATAAGAGGGGGGGGGGGGGGGAATATAAAACAAGAAAGTCGCAAACGTGTGAAGGCCGGGAGTTCATCGGTGTAAGGAGACATAATGAGAGAGAGGGTGAGTGGTAGACATCGTAGGGGGATCAGCTGGTCGTGGAGCGTCATCAGTATGGGGCAACTATCTCAGGGAATCAGACGAAAAACGACGGCAAGTGCACACACGAAGAGGAGGTGGCAGTGTTGGGAGCACGAGAGGTGGAGTTGCAAGAAGAGGTGTTGTTGTTGATAGGTACGTTAGAACGTGGGATAACAGGTAAGAAAGTATCACTAGGGGCAGAGGAGTAGAAGGGGATCCTCAAGGAAGGTGACATCAGCGGACATAACAAGTTTTCGATCAGTGGGAGAATAACACACATAACCCTTCTGTCACGAGAGTACCCAACAAACATATACTTGGTAGCGCGTGTGGCCAGTTTATCCATGACAGAGCCAAGATGACGGACAAAACAAACACTGATGTAGACACAAGGAGTCGAGATGAAAAGGGGTTTCGGAGAAAACAAGATGGAGAATGGCGTCGCAAAGTTGAGAATGGCATAGGGCATGTGATTACTTAGATAGCATGCGATGGGGACAACAAAGTGTCAATAGATCTTGAGGACCTGCATTTGAAACATAAAGGAGCGAACAACCTCAAGGAGGTGACAATTCTTCAGCTCGGCCACATCATTTTGTTGCGATGTATAGCGCATGATGTTTGGTTGATAATAACAAACATAGTGCTAGTTTCCTGAAAGTTGTGACTTGTATATTCGCGTGCATTATCGGTTCGAAGTTTTTTAATTGAGCGCGAGAATTGAGTATGAGTCTCAACGATAAATGAGTGAAAGACACGTAGTAGTTCAAAGTGATCGTGCAACAAATACAACCATGTCATGCGAGGATGATCATCAATAAATATAAGAAATTAACGATATCCAGATAAACAAGCAGTTTTATACGGGCTTCAAATGTCTGAGTGCACTAAATCAAAGGGAGAAGAGCTCCTAGTACAGTGGGGGAGAAGGTAGAGCGATGTTGTTTCCTGTAGATACATGATTCACAAGTAGAGTCAGAAAAAGAAAAATCAGGTAGAGCTTTCTGCAGGATAGAAAGAGTAGCATGATCAAGACATCGGTGCCAATCAACAGAGTTGATAGAAGAGAGAACTAAGGTGGGAAGTTCCAGAGTGTAAAGCTCATTTGACAGCCATCCTCTACCAATGATATTACACGTCCGTCGAACGTGCACCACAAAGGAAGAAGAGAAAAAGGTGATGGAACAATCATGATCATTAGTAAGACGACTAACAGTAAGGAGATTAAACTGAGAGTCGGGAACATGAAGAACAGAGCACAGAGAGATGGATGGAGTGAGAGGCACATCTCCTGATCAGCAGGCTGTGATGGTTTCGTCATTAGCCATCGTGATAAATTTAGGAAGCAGAGTGCGTGTACCGAGAAGGATGCGAAGTAATATGATTTGTTGCACCAAAGTCCACTAACCAACCCCTGGAGATGTTGTAGTAGGAACATCCACCGCAAGAGTAGAGTGGTGCTAAGAGTTGGAGGTCTGCGGAGGAAACCAAGTTTTCGATAACAGGTTGCCTCAGTATGATTGCCCGACCACAATAGGGAAACATGCGAGTATTTTGCCCCTTATAGAGATCACGACCATCGTGTCCGCAACCCTAAGATCCATGGAGACCTCCACGGAGCCCATTATGTGGAGGGCGAGTGTCAGCAGAGTGTTGGAGTAGAGCAGGAGAGGGAGTCAGCGGGACATCGACGAGCGGAGTCACCTTCAAGATCATGGAGCACGCATCTAAGAGAGATGGAATAGTGGGAGAGGATAAGATTGTCGCACAGACACTGTATAGATGAGGTGGAAGTCGTGTCATCATCAGAGTTATGTCGACAACCTCCTTCTGAGCTCGTTGGGTAGCAAGATCCAACGTCGGAGGTTGGTGCTGAATTCAGGTCTCGGAGAGTGTCTTGTATTGGACCACAAAAGATGTCAGGTCACCGTCCGAACCAAGTTCAACGGCCTGAAGGTCCCAAAAGATATCGAACAGATGTTGAAGGTTGTCCTGCTCGGAATATACAGACTTCAGTTCATCCCATATAGCCTTTGCGGTCTCGTAATGCTCAGTCATGCGATATGGTTCACTGTCCATGGAGTAGAGAGAGTTGAGAATCCATGATTGTACGCGATCATCATCACAGAGTCATTGCTCGGTAGGCTCAACATGGGCGTCACAAATGCTTGATGAAAAAGACCTTTGGCTGGAGGACTCGACACACTGAGTGTACCCACTCAACAAAAAATTTCTGCCCACTAAGAGAGATAGTGGTAATTCGGAGTTCGTCCTGGACGTCAGTGATAGGGGCCGGAGCGACTGCGGGAAGGGTAGAGGAAGCGAACGCAACATCCGCTCCCATGTGATTAGATATTGTTGTGAGTATTCGATAGGAGGTGGAGGGTTGCGAGCTCTGGAGGAAGTAACATGGAAGGGGGGTTTGTGAGCTCGGGAGGAGCTGCTGCAAACTCTGGAGGGGCGAATACGGCAAGGATATGCTACGAGCTCAGAAGATTACCACAGGGACGGAAGAAGCAAGTACGGGAGGAACCCAAGGGTAGCGACAACAGGGAAATGACAGGTGGTGAGACCTCGCTTCTGGAAACGGCGAGACCTGCAGACGAGAACGGCGAGTGTTGGAGTCTAGTATCGACGAGCACAATAGCTGGGAGTCGACAAGTTCCTGAAAGAATCTTGGGCGAGCTCAAGCCCGCGAGCGCTGGAAAGAGCGATCGACGAGTTCTGGGTGTCGTCGTCTGCAAGAAACAGAGACAGGAACCCACAAAAGCAGGAGAGCTAGATTTGCGAGCGTCTGCGAGTACCACGTCGTCGTCTGCGAGTGACAGAGACTAGAAATCGCAAAAGCAGGAGTCGACGAGGTTTGCGAGCTCTGGAGACTAGAGTCTAAAGGAGAGCGATTGATACGAGGAGAGACCGCCGACAAGTACAAAAAAGTTGGAGAATGGAGATCAGATAGAAACGCAAGTGTAGGCGAGTCCCGGGAAACAGGGTGCGAGTACTTCAGAGATGTAAGGGCCTATAAAAGGCGATGCAGGAGGCATCAGTCCAACAGCAGACGAGCAACAAAATTTCGGCGAGCTCTAGGATACCATCTGTGAGTACCTGAGAAACGAAAAAAACTGCAGCAAAAAAAATTGAGCCCAATTGGTGAGAGTTTAGACGCAAGGAGTGTCTAACACAGTAGTTTTTTCTATAATAGATCTCCCGACATAAAACCAAAATGATTCTATAAAATTAAGATAATTTTTCTAAGTCTGCACGCCATAACTAATTCTCATGCTTTTATTGTCGAACTCATAATTTAGCTTCGACAATAAATAACACAATCCAAAACATATTTATTAGGTATCTCGGGGAAGAATCCGACAAGGGAGGGGGGCGACGGTAGGGGGAAGAGGAGGAAGAGAGGAGAAGAAATCTTAGGGAGCAGTCTCAATCCTTAGATTCATCCAAGATAAAACCCAAATGAGAACATACAACACCCCTTATAGCAGCGGAGTGCGAATAACGAATGTTCTGAAGTGCGAATAGTAAAAATATAAATCAACTCGAAACGTAAATATTCAATTAGAGGTAGTTCTCGCGGTTTCCACCAACGTCAGCGGGCTACGACTCAGTGTCTTCTTGCGCATGTAGATCCTCCACGGCGTTGCCTCTCATCCACGTCCTTCTGGAAATTTATCTCGTCCTCAAGGCAATAGTCAGCGAATTGGCAGCGAAAATCATCACGGGGCAGCCATGTAGTGTCGGATTCCGGGCGGTTGAGCCAAGGTAATAGGATTTCCTCGGGATCGGTGTCGCCCGGAAGGTGGTGGCGGCGGCGAAGGATCTTGGCTGGGTAGTAAGGCGCTTCGCCAATGAGATCGATGTCCGGCGGTATGTGGTCCACGGTGGGGTGTTTGCCCACCACTCGGCGTAGCTGAGAGACATGGAAAACCGGGTGAATGCGGCTTCCCTAGGGAGGCGAAGTCGGTATGCCATGACACCAATGCGGGCGATGACTTCGAAAGGTCCAAAGAACCCAGGGGCCAAGTTTGGACAAGGACGACGGGCCACCGAAAGTTGTCGGTAAGGGTGGAGTTTGATGAACACCTTCTCGCCCACTTAGAAGGAAAGATCGCGTTGCTTTCTATTTGCAAAGAAAGTCAACTTCTCTTGAGCCCGGCGTAGGTGATGTTTCAGTTGGTCAAGGATGGTGTCCCGATCTTGAAGATGGCGGCAAGGCTTTCCACTTGGCATTCCCCGAGAAAGTGGCGGACGATCGACGAAAGTGACCGGCCGTAGACGATCTTGAACGGAGTTGTGTCAGCCACTTGATGGTACGCCGTGTTGTAGGAATATTCGGCTCAACTTAGCCACTTGGCCCACCCACGGGGTTGCTCCCCAATGAAACAACGTATTGGACATCCGTCTCCAAACACCTGTTGAGAACTTCGGATTGGCCATCCGTTTGCGGGTGATACGCGGTGCCCATGCAGAGACGGGTGCCTTGGAGACGGAAGAGGGACGTCTAGAATGCGCTAAAAAATAAGGGGTCGCGGTCTCGCGGTCTCTCAGAATCGATCAAGGAAATCCATTAAGTCGAACGACCCCATTGATGAAGCTCTCCACCATGGAGGCGGCCGTGTAGGGATGGAGGGGAAGAAAGTGAGCGTATTTGGAGAGGCGGTCCGCCACTACCAAAATACAGTCAAATCCTTGCGAGCAGTCGAGCATAGTAGCCGGGTGATGAAATCCATAGCAATATCTTCCCAAATCATGTCCAGAATCGGTAGCAGTTGGAGCAGCCCGCCCGGAAACATGGCTTCATATTTGGCCTTTTGGAATGTGAGGCTTGCGACTAGGAGAGCCTTGACTTGGCTGAACATGCGTGGCCAATAGAGAGACGTTGCCATGCGGCGGTGTGTATGGTAGGCTCCGGCGTGTCCCCTGGAGAGAGATGCATGGAATTCGACTAGGCGGCGAGGAATGCTCAGCGACGCGGTGCAAGGACTAGGCGGCCTTTAAAGAACAAATGACCTCCCACAAGAGAATAGGGCGTTCAAGCCGCGACGTCGGCGATTAGGGCCATCCAGATGGCGTTCAAGTGGGGGTCGGCCTCCACTTCATGTTGGATGGTCGCCGCTTCTTCCCAAATGGGCCGAGAGATGGCCGAAAGTACCGGGGACTGATTTTGACGGGAGAGAGCGTCAGCCGCCCGGTTCGCTTTGCCCGGACGAAACTCAATGGTGAAATCATAGCCGATGAGCTTGGCGACCCAAACTTGTTGCGCCGGCGTCGCAATTTTTAGTTGGAGATAACGGAGGCTGTGATGGTCGGTGCGAACCACAAAAGGTCGGACGAATAGATATGGTCGCCAATGTTGGACTGCCAAAACTAGGCCCATTAGTTCGTTCTCATACGCGAAGCGGCTCCGAATGGTACTTGAGAAGGCCCGACTGTAGTAAGCCACCGGTCGGTTAGATTGCATGAGAACGGCCCTGACACCGGTGTCGGACGCGTCACACTCCACTAGGAACGGAAGGCTGAAATTCGACATTGCTAAGACCGGTATTTGCACAAGAGCTTGCTTGAGGGCAGCAAAAGCGGCGACCGCCGCGACAAACCAAAGAAACATACCCTCCTCTAATTTCTTCAACAGTTGTGTCAGCGGTCGTGCCATCGCCCCATAGTCTTGGATGAAGCGGCGGTCGGTAGTACCCGGTGAAACCCAAGAATCAACAGACTTCCCGGAGCGAGGTGGGGGTCGACCAATGGAGGACCGCCACAATCTTTTCTTCATCCATCGCACCTCCCCCCCCCCCCCCCCCCCCCCCCCCCCCCCCTCCGGGCCGAATTAGTGTGGCCCAATTAGCTCACTTCCGACGCGCCAAAGGAGCATTTCTTTGGGTTGAGCTTGAGGTGATGGCGATGAATAGTAGCCAAAGTGAGGCGAACGTGAGATGAGTTGTATACCAAAATGTCATCGAATAAAATGAGGATGTGTTTACGAAGTACCTTTCGGAAGATGTCGTTCATCGTTGTTTGAAAGGTGTCGGGAGCGTTCGTCCATCTAAACGGCATGGCGAGAAACGCGTAGTGGCCATCGTGGGTTCGGAACGCGGTCTTGGTGATATCCTCCGGTCGGACCCGGATCTGGAGGTAGCCCGCCCAAAGGTCAAACTTGGTGAAGTAAGTCGCCCCGTGAAGCTCGTCAAGCAACTCCTGGATGATCGGAATTAGGTACTTGTCTGGTACTGTGGCTTTATTGAGCTCGCGGTAGTCAACACAGAAGCGTCTACTGTTTTTCTTCCGCACTAAAAGGATCGGGCTAGAGAAAGGGCTCGCACTAGGACGGATGAGGCACCCCATAAGCATCTCCCGCACAAGGCGCTTGATTTCATCCTTTTGCACATGACCATATCGATAGAGTCGTGCCGAGACCGTCGTGGGTCCAGGGTGAGGTAGAATGGCATGGACGGTCGGCCGCACCGGAGGAAACCTCGTAGGGCTCTAAAACACGTCAGTGAACTCAGTGAGAAGCTCCTGGAGCTCGGGCGGGAGAGAGAGTTGCAGACACGGCCTCAGCAAGGGGCCATAGCCACGCGGTGAAGTCGACCTATATGGTTCGTTGAATGGCACGGAAGGAGACCGGAATGCAGAGTAAGGTGGAATAAGGCGGCACATACGTCCCTCATGGAGGAACTGCATAGTCATGTGAGCTCAATTTAGCCAAACATCGCCCAGTGTGCGGAGCTACTCCACGCCCAAAATGGCGTTGATACCACTCAGGCTAAAAGCATAGAAGTCCGCTGTCACGGAGCAGGGGCCCACTGAGAGAGACATGGAAGGGCAACAACCCTTGGTTGGTCGTCGTCGCCCATCGGCAAGGCAGACTGTGAACTCCGGGGAGGGGTTGGTCGAAAGATGGAGTTGCATGGCCAGTTGCTTCGAGATGAAATTGTGGCTCGCACGACTATCCACCATAACGATGATCGGACGATCCTGAAGCATCCCGGGAAGTTTCATGGTCTGGGGCGCCCGAGGTGTCGTCCTCCGGGGCGAGCTCGAGGGCCTCAAAAGTGGCAAGAGTGACCGGGGTCAAAGTCTCCAAAGATGGTGTGAAACTCCTTCACAGGGCAGTCGTGGTTGGGGCCGTACGGCTGACGACACTGGAAGAACAAGCCCTTGCTGCGGAGCTCGTTGTAGTCGTTGTTGGAGAGACGCTACGGGGCCAGGGTGCGGCCCGGGAGGTTACCCCTGTGCGGGACCCGTGTGAGAGGAGCCAGGACGGGTGGCCGCGGGGTGTGGTGGCCGGTGGAAGGCACATGCAACCGAGGAGAGAGGTCGGCCTCCACCAAGCGGGCCATGTCAAGGGCATCGAAAACCGTCTGTGGATGTTGCGTGCGAAGATGGGAGCGGATGTGCAGGAGCAAGTCTTGCATAAAAAACCCCAGATAGTGATCGGGCGGAAGGTCAGGAACATGCGTCACTAAGGCAACAAACTCATAAATATAATCGTAAAGGTCGGCCGCTTGACGCACGCCACAAAGACGTTCGATAGCGGAGCCGGAATAGCGGATATCATACCGCCGAATCATCTCTTGTTTGAGCTCGCTCCAAGAGAGGAAGGGATTGGACTGATGGAGCCACCAGGCCCAATGCAGCGCGGAGCCATCGAGACCGACAATGGCGGTAGCCACCTTTTTCGTGTCCAGAGTGAGATTGAGGTCGAAATATTGCCCCGCTTTGGCGATCCAGCCCATCGGGTCGACGCCGACGAATGACAGAATGTCGAGGGAAAGGGCGAAATGGCCCGGAGGAGGTGGATGTTGCGGTTCCGCCGGCAGTCGAGGCGACAACTCTCCAAGAATGGACCGTCCGACAAAGAATCAGAGCTGGAGGTGGAGGGGGCGGCAGCAGATGCTTGGAGGTTGTCGATCTTGGAGTTGATGGCGAGGAGCATTGCTTGCATGGAGGCGAGGAGTTGGTCGCGTGCATCCATGCGACGGCTTAGGGCGTCGTCAGCACTATCCGTGACGGGATCGGGATGGAGTCGGGTGGAAGGAACCATGGATGGTGTCGGCGGCAGGGTTGCTATGCACGAGGGAGGTTGGGGCTCATCGGCCACGGGAGCAGCGAGAGCAGCGGAATGCTGGAGGCGATCGGCGAGCGGGATGCCGTAAGCGGGCGAACGAGACGAGCGGGATGCTAGAATGCGGGCGATCAGCGCGCTATATGCGGCAATCGGGCGAGCGCAGATCCGGGCGAGCAGGTAAATAGGGTTGGCAGCAGCAAATCATTGGAGAAACCGGTGGCTTCAGCGGGCGGTAGGGCAGGTCGGACCAAATATTAGGTATCCCGGGGAAGAATCCGGCAAGGGAGGGGGCCGACGGTAGGGGAAGGAAGAGAAGGAAGACAGAGGAGAAGAAATCTTAGGGAGTTAGCGATAATCCTTATATTCATCCAAAGTAAATTCAAATGAGAACATGCAACACCCCTTATAACAGCGGGGTGCGAATAACGAAAGTTCTGAAGTCTGAATAGTAAAAACATAAATCAACTCGAAACGTAAATATTCAATTAGAGGTAGTTCCAGCGGTTTCCGCCAACGTCAGTGGGCTACGGCCCGATGTCTTCTTGGCGTGTAGACCCCCCACGACATTGCCTCTTCATGCACGTTCGTATTAATATTTCTCGAGTTGCTTGACATCCTCTTAATCTTCAAATTTTCCTTGAAAGACTTCTCAGCCAATAAGCTACAATATCCCACATAACTCTCTGAATTTGAATGACTATATTATCGGGGGACCAAAAGCCTTGCATTTATGCATTTTCTTCAAAGTTAATTCTACTTCATTTTTCAAATCAATCTATATATACCTCATTATTTGATTATTTTATTCTTCCAAACTAATCTATTTAAACCACTTATTTACTAACTTCTAAAACAACAATTTTTCTCTCCTTGATGTATTTTACTACAATTACAAGTTAATATCTTCAATTTTGATGCATCTAACATAGATTAAAAACTCTAGATCTCTCTTCAATTAGATGTCACACACACACAAGAGTGACCTGGCAATTCTAAAGACCAGTAAAGAAAATGGGATATGCTAATCCGGGGGGGGGGGGGGGGGGGGGGGGCATGCACCGCTCGACAGTACCTCGGGCGCCGGTACCTCCACCCCAGCTCGCTTACTCTCGGGCGCCTGGTCTTCACACGCCAATATTGCACTTTGGGTCAGAGATCGGGAGTGAAGACAGGGCGCCTGAGAGTAGGCGAGTAGGGGCAGAGGTACCGACGCGGCCGGGGTACTGTCGCGCGAGGCACGGGGGCCCCGTGCACTGTCACTTGTATCAAGTATAACTAATAACATACGGAAAAATCTACAACGGTATCAACTGACACGGACGCACACGGCTACGAAGCAGGGTGGGTGCGGGAAGAGCCGCGACCGAGAACAACTGAAGTATTGGGCTCACGCCAATACCATGCATACTAATCTAAAGTGCACGGATTGTGAAAAAGTGTTGTTATATGAGGTATTGTCAAGCCCATGCATACTAATCTAAAGGAAAATATGTATTCATATGGAAGTAAGTGCATTCTAAAGTGGTGAAATAATATTTCTGTAAATTTAGTTGGAAGCATAAAAAATTGAAGAAAAATATGTAGTTGGGCGGAGAACTATAAATAAAGGAAAAATTCAATGAAAATAGAGCAAAAAATCTCAATCAAATAAATAAAGGGACAGTGAAACCTAGATAGTTGATTTGCTTTGGAAATCTATGGTTTGATATACCTGAATGCATAAGGCGGTAGTAAGGTGATTTGAAGGTTGGAGAATCTATCAATGTTAATGTCTCCTGCAGAAAGACACGACGAAGCTTATTTTGATTTCAGTAACTTGTATGAGCTCTTCTTCCTACTCCATGTAGATTGATGCTTCTGGATCATTAACAAACCAAACAAAATATATTTTAGTCATTAACTATTATAAGAGATGAGTAACAGTAATAAGAGTGTCTTACTCTTTGTTACATCAATGTTGCAATCAGGAGCAATAGAAAAAAAATATAGGATCATGTCTACATAATTAAGTGCTAAAATCTAAGTACAGAGGTGCTGAAATAAAATCAATAAAAATAATAAGCAAAAGCAGGTGTTGGCAATTGTAACAGTTAGCATCAAGTATTTTAGAGATGTACACGTGCATCAACTTCAATGAGGTAAATGAGCGGCTATTTTAGTTGTTGGGGATTTGAAACTGGCCTCTAAAGCAGCAATGGAAGCGTAAGTAAAGAAGTATAACCATCGCAAATACAATATAATTGAAATCTAAACCGGGAATAATTGAATGTGAAAGTAAAATTCTCTAGGGAAGGTAAAACCTTTAATCTAAGAACTCTTAAATGGATGGGAGAATCGAATCCCGATTGAGATGAACCTAAAAATATTTTAAAATATGAATGCATAACAAAGAACATAAATTAAGAACGAAAATGTTGAAAAAGGAAGAACTACATATCAAGCATATGACTAATTAAGTTTGTAGAATAAAGAAAATTCCTTCATATTGTCATATTATCATGATATTGCCTATGTAGAGAATGAAAAACTATGGGAATGCCAAATAAGAAATGGAAATATCTTATCATCCATTAAACATTAAAGCGGGTATAAAAAAGCAATGTTAAGAGAGGCAAAAGAACTATAATATAAGGCCAAATTAAGACAACAATAACAGAATTAAAGGTTGAACATAACTTGATGACATCACATGTTACACTACCTAAATCGCATGCATCTCTTGAGCATTCTGTCAAATAGCTTGTGGGCATGTGAATAAAGCATACCGCTGCATAAAAATAAAGAAACATTCATGGCTTGCAGCATGCTTTCTATTTTCTTTATATAAATATCGAATAAACATAAAAAAGAGTGATAACTTTATTCAAATATAAGATATTTATCAAGCAATCAATGAAATAGAATGCATGATCAATTGGGAGATATTGTGCAATATTAAAGATAACAAAATGGAAGAAGCAGAGAGAAATAGCAGAAGAATATGGAGGAATTTGGGGAGAATGCAAATAAAACAAAGAATTTTAAGAGAGGCAAAAGAATGGTGGAGCTTTACTATATTCACACATTCCCACTGTCCCTACTTCATGAAAATCAGCAAGGAACTCTAGGGCTACTAAATGCCTTGAAGATTCAGTAGGTAGCAGATGCTAAAATCACCCTGATGCTTGTAGGTCAGGTGGAATCTAAGAAGTCAAATTCTGAGTCGATTGTTTAATAAGGATAGAAATCAATATAAAAGCTAATTTTAAAGGAATAAAATTTAGAATCTAACATCAATGATTTTCCTATATTTAGCATAGGATGGAATTCATACTTTTTGTAGAGAAAAGGTATAAAACCTTGTAGTATATTCACTTGAAAGGTAAATACAAGTATGGATACATATATATAGGAAGAGAGAGGAGAAAGAAACCCTATACAGGAGATGTGGGACTAAAAGAGAGGAGAATAAATGGGCCTAATAAATGGGCCTTTCACATGTTTTCCTATATTCTCTAACACTCCCCCGCAAGCTGGAGCGTACAAGTCGTAGGCACCCAGCTTGGATAAGAACTGATGGTATAGTGGCCGAGGAAGAGCTTTAGTCATGATGTCAGCAACTTGTTTTGCAGCTGGGACATGTTCCAATTCTATCTTCTTTGACTGAACCTTTTCCCGGATGAAATGACAATCAACTTCAATATGCTTTGTCCACTCATGAAACACAGGATTCTTGGCAATATGAATAGCAGCCTGACTGTCACAAAGAAGAGTTGCCGGAGAGGAGAGTTTGACACATAAATCTCCCAAAAGTCCTTCAAGCCAGGTTAATTCAGATGCGACAGCAGCCATAGCTCTATATTCAGCCTCAGCAGAGGAGCGAGCAACCACAACCTGTTTCTTGCTACGCCATGTTATAAGATGTCCACCAAAGTACGTACAAAAACCAGTCGTGGAACGCCTGTCATCTGGAGAGCCAGCATAGTCAGCATCCGAGTAAGCAAGAAGAGATGGCGAGGTGGATGGTTTGTAGACAAGGCCTTGTCCAGGAGCAGTTTTCAAGTATCGGAGAATGCGCTCAACAGCTTGGAGATGAGACGTCCTCGGAGTGTGCATGAAGCGACTTACAACACTGACGGCAAACGAAATATCTGGTCGAGTAACTGTAAGATAAATCAGCTTCCCAACCAAACGACGGTAGTACTCTGGATTCTCAAGGAGTTGATCAATCTCAGAACCAGCTGCACATAATTTTTGGTTTGAATCCATAGGGGTATTTGCAGGTTTACAGCCAGAGAAACCTGCCTCTTGAAGTAAGTCAATGCAGTATTTTCGTTGGGACAGGACTAACCCATCGGGTCGACGAGCGACTTCAATTCCGAGGAAGTATCTAAGATTGCCAAGATCCTTTGTTTGAAATGCCGAGTTCAGATGCTCCTTGAGTTGTTGTATCCCAGAGATGTCGTCCCCAGTGATCAAGATATCATCAACATACACCAGGAGGATCACAGTTCCCGTGTGTCCTTCTTTGATGAATAGCGAGAAATCAGCAGAGCTTCGTCGAAAACCAAGTGCCAGTAGGACTTTGCAGAATTTTTCAAACCAAGCTCTCGGAGATTGTTTGAGGCCATAGAGAGATTTCAGAAGGCGGCAAACATAGGCAGCACGAGACTCCCCCGTGGTCTCAAACCCGGGAGGTTGGTACATATACACTGGTTCCTGTAGATCACCGTTCAAGAAGGCGTTCTTGATATCTAACTGAAGAAGAGGCCAACGACGGTGGACAGCAACGGAGATCACCACACGAACGGTGTTCAACTTGGCTACAGGGGAGAAGGTTTCATCGTAGTCCAAGCCCTGTTGTTGAGTAAAACCGCGGGCAACGAGACGAGCCTTTAAGCGATCAAGGGTCCCATCGGCATTTTGTTTGACCGTGAAGACCCATTTGCAGCTGACACAGTGTTGGCCAGGAGGAAGAGGTACCAGCTCCCAAGTGTGATTAGCGCGGAGAGCGACCATCTCTTCTTCCATCGCAGCACGCCACCCTGGATGCTGTAGCGCTTCCTGCACAGAGTTAGGGAGGGAAATGGAAGAAAGAGAGGTAGCAAACCGGTGAAGAGGTGGAGATAGCCGGTGGAGAGACACATGGTTTGCCATCGGATGAGCTGTAGAGGCGGAGGCCGGATCAACCGTTGATGGAGAGGCATCGGTAGCCGAGGGCGTCTGACGGGGACCATCCTTAGACTTACGACGAGAGTATACTTGAATAACGGGAGGAGGTTGTGCAGGAGATGGAGATGGTGAAGGTACCGTAGGTGGCGGAGATGGTGAGTGTGTAGCGTCCGGCGAAACAAAAGGACGAACAGGAGTGGAAGGTAATGTGCTTGTAACGGAGGGAGAGTGGAATGATTGATCTTCACAGAACGTAACATCAGGTGAGACAACGGTCTTGCCGGTTGTTGGAGAGTAGCACACGTATCCTTTTTGGGTCCGAGAATAGCCGACAAACATATACTTGGCAGCTCGGGGGGCAAGTTTATCGATAGGGGGACCGAGAAGGTGGACGTAGCAGACGCAACCGAAAATGCGAGGTGGAATAGGAAAAAGAGGAGTGGAGGGGAAGAGTAGTGTCATGGGAGTGGCAAAGTTAAGAACAGAGGAGGGCATGCGGTTAATGAGATGGCAAGCAGTGGAGACGGCAAAGTTCCAGTATTCCGTAGGAACCCGCATTTGAACCATGAGTGCCCGAGCAACATCCAGAAGGTGACGGTTTTTCCGTTCGGCAACGCCATTTTGTTGATGGGTATAGGCACAAGAGGTTTGGTGAATTATGCCAAACTCTGTGCAGAGAGTGGAAAAGGAGCGGCCAGTGTACTCGCGAGCGTTGTCAGTTCGAATTATTTTAAGTGTAGTGGAGAATTGTGTCCGTGATTCAGTTACAAAGGCACGAAACACAGATGGTAGCTCAGAGCGATCATGAAGTAAATATAACCAGGTAACACGGGAATAATCATCAATAAAAGTGACAAAATAACGATAGCCATTAATACTTGGGACCTTATAAGGGCTCCATACATCAGAATGTACTAAAGATAACGGAGTCGTGCTCCGGGTACAAGAAGGGGAAAAGGAGGAGCGATGGTGCTTGCCGTAGATGCAGGCTTCGCAGGTAAACTCGTGAAGAGGTACATCAGGGAGAGCTTTGCGGAGAACGGGAAGAGGAGCATGCCCAAGTCGGCGATGTCAGTCAACTGTGGAGACAGACAGGAGAGCGGTAGGTGGGAGATTCAAGAGATAGAGCCCGTTCAGCAGCCGACCGCTACCAATGATACTCCGTGTGCGGCAATCCTGAAAAACAAAAGAAGAGGGAGAGAAGGTTACACAACAATCAAGATCCTGTATCAAACGACTCACAGAGAGTAAGTTGAAAGGAGAGCCCGGAACATGAAGAACCGAGGAGAGCTTTATAGTGGGAGTGAGGTGCAGATCAGCAGCACCAGCAACCGGGGTAGTAGCACCATTTGCAACAACAATAGACGGAGGGTGAGACGTCTGTATATACTGAGGTGGTTTCTGGGAGGTGATGTGATGCGTTGCTCCAGAATCTACGATCCAATGAGAACAGTGAGATAGGCAGGTTATACCTTCAGTAGAGAAAGAAGCAACGGATCCAGGAGAACGGCCAAGACTGCCCTGAAGCTGTTGGAACTGAGAGCGTAGGTCATCATATTCCTGTCGGGTAGGACCAAGCTGATCGGCTGGTGAAGAAGCAACAGGAGGTGCCGAAGAAGCAGCAAGGTGAGGAGGTAGACCATGCTTTCGGTAGCAAGTTGTTTCACGATGACCGTCACGACCACAGTAAGTACACTTTAAAGGAGGTCGGCCACCACGTCCTCGTCCCCGAGACGGGGGACGGCCACCTCGGGCAGGGGAACCAAGAGTAGGTGTTGGAAGGAGCGGCTGTTGGAGAAGAGCCGGAGAAGAACTGTGCGGGGCCTCAGATGGAGGTGTAACCTTGATAAGCATTGAGCAGACAGCAGACAGAGACGGTGTTGTAGTAGAGGAGAGTATTTGAGCGCGAACGCTATGTAGATGAGGAGGTACGCTAGAGAGTAGCATAGCAACGGTCACTGCCTCTTTCTGTGATCGCTGAATAGCGAGATCTGGAGTGGGGGGCTGATGCTGAAGCCAAGCCTCATGAAGAGTCTTTGCCTTGGCGACATGAGAGAGCATGTCATCGGGCGCACCAGGCTTAAGGTTCTGAAGATCAGATATGATGTCATACAGATGTTGGAGACTGTTCTGCCCAGAGTAAAAGGCATGAAGTTCATCCCACATGGCTTTAGCGGTGTCATGATACATAGCCATCCTATACGGCTCCGAGTCCATGGAGTTGAGAAGCCATGTTTGGACACGACCATCATTCTTAAGCCAGTCAGCAGAAGGCTCCTGGGTTAAGTGAGAAAGGAGCCCTTTGGTCTGTAAGACTCGACGCACCGAGTGCACCCATTCCACAAAGTTACGCTTTCCGGTAAGAGAGATAGTGGTAATTCGAAGTTCATCACGAACATCTGAGGTCGGTGCAGCCGGCGGAGCAGGCGACGGAATGGCAGTGGAGGAGGAATCGTCGAGGGCCATTGGAGCAGCAGCGGTCTGGAGCGATCTTGAGCGGCAGCGGAATTGCGGTCTGGCAGAGACCGGACGAGCAGAGCGCAGCAAGCGATCAGGAGCAGAGCTTGAGGAGATCGCAGAGATCGCTAAGAAGATCGCAGAGAGCTGGATCAGCGGTCTGGAGGAGCTGGAGGCAGATCGTTCCGGACAAGGCAGAGACCGCTGAAGAGATCGATAGGACCTTTGCGAACAGAGATCGCTGTTTGCACTACAGGGATCGCACGGCTAGACGAGACCGCGCGAGATCGTTCGAGCAGCGAGCAGAGGAGATCGCAGGGCTTGAGTTCTAGAGAACCTTTGCGAAGCACGGGAGACCGCAGGAAGAGCTCGCGGGAAGAAGATTGCGGAGCTGGACGACGCACGAGATCGCAGAGCGGGAGATCGCACGAGCTTTTGTAGAGCAGTGCAGCAGAAGAGACCGCGAGAACGGGCGAGCAGCGAGCAGTCGCAGTGAGATCGCGAGGAGACCGCTTGGGGGAAAGAGAGCTGGAGAGAGGTGGATCCCACGTGTCAGGAAGGAGAGGACTATATAAGAGAGCCAAAGAGGAGAGGAAGTTGGGAGAAGCAGAGTTGGCAGCAGGGAGGAGCGGTCTCAAAAATTGAGACCGCGAGAGCTCGAAAAAAAGGAGAGGGAGGGGGGGAGGGGGGGGGGGGGGGGGGGGGGGGGGGCGGTCAAAGAATGGGAGACCGCAAATTCTGGACCGAGAGCTCTGATACCATGTAGAGAAAAGGTATAAAACCTTGTAGTATATTCACTTGAAAGGTAAATACAAGTATGGATACATATATATAGGAAGAGAGAGGAGAAAGAAACCCTATACAGGAGATGTGGGACTAAAAGAGAGGAGAATAAATGGGCCTAATAAATGGGCCTTTACACATGTTTTCCTATATTCTCTAACACTTTTATACCATGAATCAAAGAATCCCGTGAAAGAGCGTGGCGCTCGCATCTCCTCGCATTACGTGCATCTCATTGCTGTTGAGTTAGTGGTTGTCAGGGTCGGTTAGGGCGGTCGCGATTCATTTGCAGTAAGTGAGGGAGAAATGCTATTTGAATTGAGATAGAATAATGTAAGTAAAGAGTAGCGAAGCATCAAGAAATGTAGCATCGAAAGAGGTTCAGAAACTATCATTTGTAGTTTTCTTTGTATGTATTGTATGAATTAAAATATGATGCAAACTATCATAAAGCTAAAACAACTCCGAGTGCAAATGCTTGAACTCATTCTTAGGAAAAAATGACTTAGCCAAACCAAAAAGTGCTACATTGAACACAATCTTATAACTTCTAGCAAACATTAACTTTATATTTGAACTGAATTATGCATCTATGAAATTTGAGGATTGCAAGAAGAAAATAGAAACTAATTGTAAGATTTGTTAAGTGGATGTACCCGCTCAACGAAATTCAGATCTGAAAGCGTCGTCGGACTCGTATTGAAAAATTACACAAGATAGATCCTTCAATCAAATGTTTGCATGGAGATTTAACAGGACTACCAATTTTACAAAATTGTAATTCTATAGCTAATTGTCAAAAATTCGATAATTAGATCAAATATTATCACCAACAACAGACTCATGAAAACTAGTAAAAAAATTCTTAAAAAATTGCCCTGATCAACAATAGTTAAAAGTGATATTTTCAAAAACTTTGACCAGTTTTATAAAGAGTTTTCTCATATTTTTACATATAAACTGTCTTAAAGAGCAATGTAATGGAACTTGCATCTTGCATTGAAAGTTGTGATATTTATTATATATATGTATATATATATATACATACACAATATTTTTCAACAATAAGTCTGACCATTTGTTTTTTTTTTCAATTTCTAAAATTTTCACGTTAAAAATATTATTGACATTTCTTTTTTAATTTTGTGTACACTTGATTGTTTTGAGATGATGAATCTCTCTACTTACTTGTGTGAATGTTATAAACATACAATGAATTTTTTTTTTACTTGGTGTCGGCCAGAGTCTGAATCCTAGTTCCGCAACTGGAAATAACAATTTATGTAGAGAATTAGGATTGCATTTGATCTGTTGGAACTTGGAACTGGGCTTGTTGATGGGGTTCCCCTGTATCATTTTACCAGGCCAGCTTAGTGTTGACAATATTATTATAATATAATATGTAAAAATTCTAGGTATAGCTTTTAGGATATACATTAGTGGACATGTGGGTAGCAGCACACGGTTACAAAAGGTGGAGGGGATAATAATTTGCTGAGCTACAACCCCACTTCTAGTAAACCAGTTGAAGGCCACATTGAAGCAAAATGTGAGATTCCTCTGTGGTTTTTGCGTATGAATTTGTCAATCTTATTTTCTCCAGTAGGGCGTCGTGTTTCCCTTGCCTTTATTTATTTGTGTCATACCGAGATTTTTTTTGGTCAGCAGATAACAAAATCGTCGGTGAAAAAAATTTTGGACTGCAAATAGTGAGAACAGATGAGCTGGAGAATATCCTTCATCTCAAGGTGGAGGGGGTAGTATAAGCAGTGAGTTAAGTTCAGAGTTCAAGCACTAGATCATGCTAGAGTTATTGAATTCGACTTTGGCTCGGGTACTAGATTTTGCTCAAGATTGGGTACAAACTTGAGCTCATCACACTCGAGCTTCAGCAGAAGTGAAATGACAACATATGTATATGGAGATAGTGGGACTCTGTTACGGACGTGCACGTCGATGAGACACCTTGGCGGGTCTATACACGTAGGAGGACGCCAGCACCTATTTCACTTGGAGCGGAAGAGACCAAGGGCGCGTGATGGACACGCTTATCTTTATTTTGTAGGATGTTGTCTATGAAGCACCGATACTTCCTTGAGGGTCACGTACCCGTACCGGAAACGTATCCGATACCGGTACGTACCCGATACTCACAGATACACCTATTATTCTAGTCTGTAGATACACTTGGACTTAGTAGATTGTTCTGCATATTGTAATAAGAGTGTTTTTCTGAAGTAAACAAAAGACTTCTGCGTGTCTTTTAGAAAAGAAAAATTGTGACCCAGAAATGCAGCTAGCGATGCTTTTTTATTACAGTAACGGAATGTACTTCAGATTTAAGTATCTTCTTTCATTTAAACTATAAAGAATTTGATTTAAATTTTATTACTTTGTTTTTTTACTATATATTTAAAGATTAGATATTTCAAATTGGTATTGTTTCTACTTGTTCAACATGAAATTTTCTATGTTTAATATTTTGCTAACTTGTCTCTACACAAACCAGAAGTTGAAGATGCGTTAATCTACAATAATGTGGAAGAAGAGTAAGAAAATGACTGATAAACATCCCTAAATTTGAAATGATTATGAATATTTTTGTTTGAGAACTTCATATTATATTGCATTAACTATGAATTTGTACTTCAATTGGTGATTTATGCAATTATGTTTGATGTTTAATTATTTTGAGGACTTTTAATTGCATTTGTGAGATTATACATATATATATTTATTATATTTAATACAATATATCCCGCCGCACCCGTATCTTTATTTTTTAAATTTTGTCGTACCGACGTACCGAATATGTATCGTACCCGGTACTCGTACACGTACCGATGCTTCCTAGGATGTTGTTCTTTTTCTAATGGCACACCAAACTAGTGTTATTCGCACCCCTGCAGTTATAAAGGGGGATGTATGGGTTCATTAGGGTTATCTTTTGGATGTATGAGATTTAGGGCTGCTCCCTAACTACTTTCTTCTTGATCCCTCCTCTTCCTCCTCTCCCTACCTCCTCCGGCCCCTCCCTTGCCGGGATCTTCCCCGAGTGCGTAATAGACTCATGGAGTTAATAATGTAAGTGAGCTTTAGGAATGGAGGGGCTAGTAGTGTAAATTGAGTTAGCGGAGCAGACAGTAAAGAATAGAGGAGAAATGCTAATTTTGGACATGTATTTGATAAATCTTCATTTTGGTGGTTGAACAACTGGAGAAGACTAAAAATTTCATTTTTAGCGCACTCCCACCACAAAATGGGAGCAACCGTGGCTCTCTTTCACACTGCTCAAATAGAGACATTTTCTTTTATTTACAATATTGTAATTGGGCAGTGAAACCAAACAAGTTTTTAGAATATATAATATAAGATAAATGTAAACAGAATTTTATAAAAGAAATTGTAAATAATTTAATAAATCATTTTTTAAATAAATCATTTCTATGTTTATAATTACATAATTTTGCTCAATTTTATGTAATAAATCCTAGGGGTTGCTTATTTTAAATGTGTATGTACAACCCTCGTATTTGCCGAGTCGGTGTGACCCTCATATTCGCCCAAGGCAGGGGCGAGTGGACCCCTGGTCCACTCGCCCAAGCCCCAGGCGAGTGGACCTATGGGCCACTCGCCCAGAAGTGGCGAGTGGACCATGGTCAACTCGCCCAGGGTGAGGTGGTCCACTCGCCTCGGGCACTCGGGCGAGTGAACCCATGGTCCACTCGCCCCTAAGGGGAGTGGACCGAGTGGTCCGCTCGCCCAGCCCAGGCAGTGGACCATTCGGTCCACTCTCCCGACCCCCGGCAAGGGGGGGAGTGGACGTCTCAACCTCCACTCGCTCCCCCTCCTGTTTTGGTCGTTCAGGTTCGTAGTTGAGCTGCGGATAGCAGAATCTTGGCTATCCACAGCCCAAGTTTGGGAAGTCAGTAAATAGACCCCCATGGGCACCTTAGGAAGGGTTGGTCTCCCCCTCCCTCGCGTGTGTCTTGTGAGCAAGCACTACCCACCCCCACCCCCTGTCAGTTAAGGTTGACGGTGAGGTAGTCCTTAGTGCCCTCCGAGGCGCCCAGGCTCAGCATTGGCTTGGGAGGAGAAGCTCTCTTTGAACTTTCAGGTGTGTGGTGGGACCTCCTCGCTGCAGCTTAAGGGGTTCGTTTTAAGTCCCAAGTGTTCTTCAGGGGTAAGGTCTTTCGGTTCTCAACAACTAGTCAGGGTTCTAGCTCGAGTCAAGTAAGGGGTCAGATGCATACCCGTTGCGAACGTCGAGACCGGTTCTCCGGTTTCAACATTCTGGTGCGGTGAGCGTGGAAGCAGCTAGTTCGGAAAAATCTGAGCAAGTCCCATGACTGGAAGCGATGAGCTGGGGGACTCACCCCCTACCTGCGAGTACGTGGAGAAGGGGGACTTTGAGGAGTTCAGGAAGTCGATCCTGGAGCTCTTGCAGGTCGCACTCCCCCCTCACGACGAGCGCTCGACGCCACCAGCAGCCGTGCTCGCCTCACCATCTCCGATGGAGACAGAGCAAGCACGTCGACAAGGGAAGGGGCTAGCCTCAGAGGAAGGCTTGAGCCTCCAAGCGCGAGTGCTTTTCAACAGCACTCCTGGGACCGGCTACCCCGGAGAGGAGGCAGGGAGAACGCCTTCGACTCGCCAAGGAGGATGGGGGAGTCCCTTCTGCGAGCGGATTACCTCAGCTCCAGTTCCAGATGGGTTCAGTGAACCCGCCATGTCTTACTACACGGGCAAGGATGACCCTCTCCAGCACCTCCAGTGGTTTGAAGACATGGTCTCGATTAGGCAGATAACGTACGCCTCCAAGTGCAGGCTCTTCGCCATCACTTTCAAGGGAGAGGCAAAAGGCTGGTTCCACTAGCTCCCATCAGGTACCATCTACAACTTCAAGGACCTGCGGCGAAGTTTCTTGTTGAGGTTCTCCACCTCGAAGAAGGGGAGGAAGGGGGCGGAGTTCCTGTTCTTGATTTAACAGAAGCAGGGGGAGACGCTGGGAAGCTACGCAGATCGGTTCCAGGAGCAAGTCCTCCACCTCCAGGTTGACCTGAGAAGCAGGAGGGACCAGGAGAAAGAGAAGGAATAAGAAGACGAAGAAGATGGAGGAAGTGGTGAAGGAGATAACCAAGGTGCATGTGGCCGAGTAAGCGCGAGAAAGCGCATTGTAATGGTATGTAATCTATTTATAATGTATCGAAATTAGTTAGAGATAGCATCTAGGTCAAGACCTCGACTGGAGACCACTCGCCCGGGCTTGTTGATGTCAGTCGCTGGGAGGCTCGTCGGGTGGATTCGTTTTAGGATAAGTCCTCGACTGGAGACCACTCGCCCGGGCTTGTTGATGCCGGACGCTGGGAGGCTCGTCGGGTAGACTTGTCTGAGATCAGTTAAGGCTTCAGGAAGAGAAACCGGCTTTGGGAAGGTGTTGAGTTCCTCTGCCTCCAGGTGAGCTAAGCTCCTAGGACGTGGACTGGTTCTCCGCTCCCAGTTGCTTTGGGAAGGTGTTGAGTTCCTCTGCCTCCAGGTAAGCTAAGCTCCTAGGACGTGGACTGGTTCTCCGCCCCCAGGTGGTGTGGGAAGGTGTTGAGTTCCTCTGCCTCCAGGTGAGCAAAGCTCATAGGACGTGGACTAGTTCTCCGCCCCCATGTGGTTTGGAAAGGTGTTGAGTTCCTCCGCCTCCAGGTAAGCTAAGCTCCTAGGACGTGGACTGGTTCTCTGCCCCCAGGTGGTTTGGAAAGGTGTTCAGTTCCTCCGCCTTCAGGTGAGCTAAGCTCCTAGGACGTGGACTGGTTCTCCGCCACCAGGTGGTGTGGGAAGGTGTTGAGTTCCTCTGCCTCCAGGTGAGCTAAGCTCATAGGACGTGGACTAGTTCTCCGCCCCCAGGTGGTTTGGGAAGGTGTTGAGTTCCTCCGCCTCCAAGTGAGCTAAGCTCCTAGGACGTGGATTGGTTCTCCGCCCCCAGGTGGTGTGGGAATGTGTTGAGTTCCTCTGCCTCCAGGTGAGCTAAGCTCCTAAGACGTGGACTGGTTCTCCGCCCCCCAGGTGGTGTGGGAAGGTTTTGAGTTCCTCTGCCTCCAGGTGAGCTAAGCTCCTAGGACGTGGACTGGTTCTCCGCCCCCAGGTGGTTTGGGAAGGTGTTGAGTTCCTCCGCCTCCAGGTGAGCTAAACTCTTAGGACGTGGACTGGTTCTCTGCCCCCAGGTGGTTTGGGAAGGTGATGAGTTCCCTCCATCTCAGGTTGAGTTCGGCTCAACTAGAGATGTTGAGCTCCCTCCATCTCAGGTTGAGTTCGGCTCAACTAGAGATGTTGAGTTCCCTCAATCTCAGGTTGAGTTCGAACTCAACTAGAGATGTTGAGTTCCCTCCATCTCAGGTTGAGTTCGGCTCGACTAGAGATGTTGAGTTCCCTCCATCTCAGGTTGAGTTCGGCTCGACA
This sequence comes from Dactylorhiza incarnata, assembly GCA_033032865.1. Taxonomy (NCBI): domain Eukaryota; kingdom Viridiplantae; phylum Streptophyta; class Magnoliopsida; order Asparagales; family Orchidaceae; genus Dactylorhiza; species Dactylorhiza incarnata. Next base: position 1,775,302 of record JAWHQI010000233.1, read on the forward strand.
AGAGATGTTGAGTTCCCTTCATCTCAGGTTGAGTTCGGCTCGACTAGAGATGTTGAGTTCCCTCCATCTCAGGTTGAGTTCGGCTCAACTAGAGATGTTGAGTTCCCTCCATCTCAGGTTGAGTTCGGCTCGACTAGAGATGTTGAGTTCCCTCTATCTCAGGTTGAGTTCGGCTCAACTAGAGATGTGTTGAGTTCCCTCAATCTCAGGTTGAGTTCGGCTCGACTAGAGATGTTGAGTTCCCTCCATCTCAGGTTGAGTTCGGCTCGACTAGAGATGTTGAGTTCCCTCCATCTCAGGTTGAGTTCGAACTCAACTAGAGATGTTGAGTCCCCTTCATCTCAGGTTGAGTTCGGCTCAACTAAAGGTGTTGAGTGCCCTCCATCTCAGGTTGAGTTCGTCTCGACTAGAGATGTTGAGTTCCCCCCATCTCAGGTTGAGTTCGACTCAACTAGAGATGTTGAGTTCCATTCATCTCAAGTTGAGTTCGGCTCAACTAGAGATGTTGAGTCCCCTCCATCTCAGGTTGAGTTCGGCTCAACTAGAGATGTTGAGTCTCCTCCATCTCAGGTTGAGTTCGGCTCAACTATAGGTGTTGAGTGGCCTCCATCTCAGGTTGAGTTCGGCTCGACTAGATATGCTGAGTTCCCTCCATCTCAAGTTGAGTTTGGCTCAACTAGAGATGTTGAGTTCCCTCCATCTCAGGTTAAGTTTGGCTCAACTAGAGATGTTGAGTTCCCTCCATCTCAGGTTGAGTTCGGCTCAACTAGAGATGTTGAGTCCCCTCCATCTCGGTTTGAGTTCGGCTCGACTAGAGATGTTGAGTTCCCTCCATCTCAGGTTGAGTTCGGCTCGACTATAGATGTTGAGTTCCCTCCATCTCAGGTTGAGTTCAGCTCGACTAGAGATGTTGAGTTCCCTCCATCTCGGGTTGAGTTTGGCTCAACTAGAGATGTTGAGTTCCCTCCATCTCAGGTTGAGTTCGGCTCAACTAGAGATGTTGAGTCCCTTCCATCTCAGGTTGAGTTTGGCTCGACTAGAGATGTTGAGTTCCCTCCATCTCAGGTTGAGTTCGGCTCGACCAGAGATGCTGAGTTCCCTCCATCTCAGGTCGAGTTCGGCTTGACTAGAGATGTTGAGTTCCTTCCATCTCAGGTTGAGTTCGGCTCGACCAGAGATGTTGAGTTTTCCTCCACCTCAGGTCGATTTTAGCTCGACCAGAGGTGTTGAGCTTTCTCCACCTCCAGTTGAGCTCGGCTCACAGGAGGGTTGTTAAGTGGAGAAATGTTCGCCTTTCACCTCAGGTCGAGTTCGGCTCGACTAGAGGTGTTGAGTTTTCCTCCACCTCAGGTCGAGTTTAGCTCGACCTAAGGTGTTGAGCTTTCTCCACCTCCAGTTGAGCTCGACTCACAGGAGGGTTGTTAAGTGGAGAAAGGTTCGTCTTCCGCCTCAAGTCAAGTTCAGCTGAAAAGCTCGGCAAGAGTAACCCATTGGCAGGGTCCTCCGTGGATTTCCCCTAAGGCCCCACCTACTCGTCAAATAGGTGGGTTGGACTTTCTTTCCGAGCTTAAGACAAGCTCGAAAAGAGCGGGGATTGTGTATAATCCTCATATTTGCTGAGTCGGTGTGACCCGACGCGGATGAGGTCGTGATAGAGAGAGTGGTCGTGACGCGGAAGATCGACTAGTTGGAGGCCGTCGAGACCAAAAAAGAAGTCCCAGGGGGAAGGAAGTGGACCTCACCTAGGCGAGAGTGGGCCTAGCGGGTCCACTCGCCCAAGGCAGGGGCGAGTGGACCCCTGGTCCACTCGCCCAAGCCCCGGGCGAGTGGACCTATGGGTCACTCGCCCAGGGGTAACGAGTGGACCATGGTCCACTCGCCCAGGGTGAGGGGCGAGTGGACCTATGGTCGACTCGCCCCGGGCACTCGGGCGAGTGACCCATGGTCCACTCGCCCAACCCAGGCAGTGGACCATGGGGTCAAGTAAGGATCAGCTGCATACCCGTTGCGAACGTCGAGACCGGTTCTCCGGTTTCAACAGTGTAGTTTGACTTTTCTTTTAAAAAATCATTTTTTTAAGTCAAACGAAATTATTATTTGATTTATTACATAGAAATGTTTCCCTCTAATTTTGTTCATTTTTTTAATAATTTTTATGTAATAAATCCTCTCACTACCTAGGGGTTGCTTATTTTAAATGTGTCATTGACTTTTCGGCCATAATTTTTTAAGGTGATTGTTAACCGCAATTCATTTTGGCTGTCCATAACCTTTTGTTAACGGCAACTCGTAATTTTTAAAAAATTTATTTGTAAACCAAATTGTTATCGGAAGATCAAAACCCTACCAAGTTAATCAAATCAAAAGTTCGCAAGACCACTAAAACATGCTAAATAGTTTTTCCCTTCTTTTTTTTTCATCTCCAGCATCCATAAAATGTTTTCCTTCTATTTTTTATTCTCCAACATCCATGAATAGTTTCCTTTTTTCCATCTCCCGCATTGCTGAAGTTTTTGCCGAATAAATTCTATATTTTCCCTCAAATTCTCGGACTTATTAATTTTCATTCAGAGTTTAAATTAAAGTATTTTCTTGATGTCTGTATAATCAAAGGTCTAGGGAAGAGTTTAAGAGTTCATTGGGCATTAATAAACGACAATTAGTAACTACCACATTCATGATGATCACTGTCGTGCCAAACAGAGCCATTGTCAAGTGCGTAGAGGCCTTATTTATTAAAAATCTTTTCGGTAATATCAACATAAACTAATTAGTGGAGGCGGGCGGGTTCTTCTTCTTCCCCGTAGAGAGGAGAAGGAGCGGTGAGTCGTACTGGAGAGATTAAACACAAATGACGGATGGCTGGAATCTGGAGGCTTCGTATGTAGATTCTACTTTTACCATGACATCAAAACCACCAGGTTTTTCATCGGCTTCACCTCCCCATCCCCTGTCTCCCTTTCTTGAAGCGGGTTTGGCGATTATTCGTAAAATGTTCGAAGTTGGGATTTTTGAGTTGTGCAATCGGTTGATCCGATTTCGTAATCCTCATACCAAATTTTGTCTGTGAATCATACCAATGCAAGTTTCCTAGGGTTTTGCATCACCTGATACGGTACTGACTTTCCGTGACAGAACCCTAGGCTTTAGGAAGGGATTAGTTTGTTTTGATTATATTACTCGCTATCTCCCGGTGAAATATTGTGTTACCCCTTAGGGTTTCGTGGAGAGAAAAACGGTTTGATAAATTCCAAGAGGAAACCTCTTGTCAGCCCTAGGCTCCAAAACGCAAGTCCAAGATCAAAAGTGACCACAAAGAAACAAGAGGAAGGTATAAATACCCCTCATACAATGGCAAAATAGTAAATAAAGCTAATTAGATAAACGAGGTTAATGTTTTAAATATCGGATATCGGTGACATCGGATTAACTTTTTAAATGTCGGATGTCGGAAGTTGGAGACATGTCGGGATATTTTAAAATATCGGATTTCCACGTCTTATAAATAATTTTTTTATTTTTATGTATACTAACTATAATTATATATTATAAAATAGAAAAATAATATAACAAACAGATAAAAAATGGGTCATTTATATTACGAAATAAAATCAAATAGTATCAAAGATAAAATATTATTAACAAATACAAAATGATACATTGAAAAATATATTTAATAGTATACACTAATTTTATTTTGATAGCAATAAGTTTATTGCAAATAAAGATCTAAATATTTTAATATTTTTGTAATAAATGTATTAAATATTTTCATATTTTTGTAATATGAAATTAAAAAATTATGAAACAATTATACAAAATTGGTTGTAAGAATAAAACGTTAAAAAAATCAAAACAATAAGTCTAATCGATTTAAACATACATAATATAATATTCATAGGAGATTTAAACATATGTTGTTAGTCTGCTAATATAACATAAAATAAATTAGCGGACGATATATTTAAAAGTCGTGTCGGTCGATATATCGGAAAAAATCGGATATGTCGACTTATATTTTGCAAAAGGACATAATCTATTTTTTTTAGAAAAACATATCGTTTTGCCCTAAAAAATAACATGTCGGGAGACATGCCGGACATGTCGGAGGACATTTAAAACGAGCGCCCTTAATTTGGCATGTCCTGCGGCTTTGGCCTCCGAGAATAAACCCGCCAAGTAGCGATGGCACCTTAACTCGTGGGCTCGCCCTCCTCCGCCATAATAATATCTTCGTTTGGAAAAAATTTCTTGTCCTCGAGGAAAATTCCGAAAACTGTGCGAAAATTGTCGCGGTCCCACCATGCCGCGTCTGACTGAGGTCGATGCCGCCAAGCCACTAACACCTAATCCCGATCGGTTGCCTGATCGGATGTGCGACCCAAGATGGTGGCAGGCAGATACAAGACGGCGCCATCTGGTCCAAAAGGAGGCTAGAAAAGAGTCTTCGACGGTGTGATCCCCGATCACCGGCTTAAGCTGTGAGACGTGAAACACGGGATGGATCCTGCTGTGGGACGGAAGACGGAGTCGGTATGCCACTTCGCCGATACGTGCGGTCACCTCGAAGGGCCCGTAGAAGCGGGCGGAGAGTTTCGGGTGGCCCCGCTTTGCGACAGAGGACTGGCGGTAGGGGCGGAGCTTGACGAATACGGAGTCTCCAACCTGAAACTACACGTGACGGCGACGCTTGTTGGCGTGGTGGATCATCAGCATTTTGAGCGTCTCATCGCGATCTTTAAGAAGGTCTCTCACGGCCCCCACATGGCATGACACCGGAAGGTGTTGTAAGATGGTTGGTGGTGGGCGGCCATATACCGCCTGGAAGGGTGTCATACTCGCCGAATGGTGGAAGGCGGTGTTGTACGAGAATTCATCCCATCCCAACCACTTGCTCCAATCACGTGGGCAATCCGACGTGAAGCATCGTAGGTACGTCTCGAGGCAGCGGTTCAACACTTCGAATTGGTCATCCGTCTGTGGATGGTAAGTTGAGCTCATGCGGAGCTGTGTGCCTTGGAGTTTGAATAGCTCCTGCCAAAAGTCGCTCATGAAGATAGGGCCACGATCACTAACGATCGAGCGGGGAAAACCATGTAGGCGTACCACCCCCGAGATGAAAGCCTCCGCCACCAGTGGTGCTGCGAAAGGGTGTCGCAGTGGAAGAAAGTGGCCATACTTGGACAGACGGTTCACCACCACGAGGATGCAATCGTACCCTGAGGAACGCGGCAGACGCGTAATGAACTTCATGGCCAAGTCCTCCCAAATGAGGTTGGGTAGAGGCAGGGGTTGCAAAAGTCCTCCAGGAAACGTGGTCTTGTATTTGGAGCGCTGGCAGACTAAACAAGCGACAACATAGCTCTCTTCTACCTGACGCATCATGCCTCGCCAATATAGGCCCACAGCAAAGCGGCGGTAAGTGCGGAAGGCACCGGCATGTCCGCCGGCTGGTGTGGTGCTCAGTGAGGAAGCGTGGGATATTGAGAGACAAAGTGGACAACACCATGCGGCCGCGGTACAGTAGTCGACCCCCCACCAGAGAATATGGCGGGCATGAGGACGCATCAGTACGTAAGCGGTCAATGATAGCACACAGTGTCGGGTCAGCTACCACCTCACTCTGCAGGGTAGCCGCCTCTTGCCAGACGGGGCGGGAGATGGCGGTCAATTCTACTGCACCGGAGTGGCGAGAAAGTTCGTCCGCCGCGACGTTGGTCTTGCCCGAGCGAAAATCCACAGTGAAGTCATAACCCAATAGTTTGGCCGCCCAAACTTGCTGTGTGGGAGTGGTCATCTTCTGACTCAGAAGATAGCGGAGGCTATGGTGGTCCGTCCGGACCACAAATTGGCGGTTGGGAAGGTAAGGTATCCAATGTTATACGGCCAGTACGAGGGCCATCTGTTCGTTGTCGTAGGCCGAACTGGAGCGGACAGTGGTGGAGAAGGATCGACTGAAGTACGCAATGGGTCGGCCAGCCTGCATGAGAACGGCACCGACACCTGTGCCCGAGGCATCGCACTCCACTGTGAAGTGTTGTGAGAAATCTGGCATGGTCAGAACCGGGGCGGTCACTAAGGCCTGTTGTAAAGCCGAGAAGGCGGCGGAGGCCTCGGGGGGGGGGGGGGGGGGGGGGGGGGGGGGGGGGGGGGGGCACTTGAAGGTGGAGTCTACGGACTTGCGCAGCAGACGTGTAAGCAGTAACGCCAGGGTGCCGTAGTCGCGGATGAATCGCCGATAATAGCAGGTCAGACCCAGAAATGCTCGGACAACCCGTACGGTACGGGGTTGCGACCACTTCAGAACCGCCTAGACCTTGTTCGGGTCCATGGCCACTCCCCGAGCGGACACTGTATGGCCCAGGTAGGAAATCTCGCGCTGACCAAATGCGTATTTCTTCAAGTTGGCCACTAGTGAATGTCATCGTAAGGTGGATAAAACCATCTCCATATGGCGTAAATGGTCCTGCCAGGTCAGACTATAGACAAGAATATCATCGAAGAACACCAGAACGAACTTACGCAGTGCCGGCCGGAAGATGTCGTTCATAATCGCTTGAAATGTAGTCGGGTCGTTGGTCAAGCCGAACGACATGACTAAAAACTCATAGTGGTCGTCATGAGTGCGGAATGTTGTCATGTGAATATCCGATGCGCGCACCCGGATTTTATAGTAGCCGGATCGGAAATCAATCTTGGAGAAAAATGTAGCGCTGCTCAACTCATCCAACAGCTCCTGGATGACCGGTATAAGGTATTTGTCGGGGACGGTGGCTTTGTTGAGCGCCCGATAATCTACGCAGAAGCGCTAGCTACCATCTTTCTTAGGCAAAAGAAGGATCGGGCTGGAAAACGGGCTGGCACTGGGCCGGATAAGGCCGACTGTCAGCAAATCGGACACTAGTCGCTCGATCTCGTCCTTTAGAATGTGGCAGTATCGGTAAGGTCAAACGGAGACCGCTCTGGTGCCCTCCTGGAGTGGAATGGAGTGATTGGTGGGACCGTGGGAGGGCATACTCAGAACGTCAGTGAAGATATCGGCAAACTGAGCCAAGAGACGGGTGAGCTCGGGGTCCTGCACAGAAGGGGTCATCGAGACGATCTGGGCCAATGGGTCGAGGTGCCACAACATGGCCCGGAAGTCCGTGGAGGTAGTATGCTGAGCCATGCGTGCCGAAACGGCAAGGCGCTGTAATGAGGTTTCCCCCACAAGTGTGCAAGGCCGGTCGGCCCACTTGAACATCGTCCGCATTGAAACCCAATTGTGACAGATGTCACATAGCGTCTGAAGCCACGTAATCCTGAGGATCATGTCCACTCCGCCCAGAGGGAAGACGTGAAAATCGGCGGTCGCGCTGTAGGTGCCCACGGAGAAAGAAAGGGAGTGACAGAGGCCGCCTGTCCTAGACCGTATACCATCACCCAGGTGGACGATAAAGTCGGGAGTCGGATCGGTAGAAAGCTACAGTCGAGTCACCAAGGCCGTTGATATGAAGTTGTGGCTTGCGCCGCTATCGATCATGATGATGACGGGAGAGCCCCAAAGAATCCCCTTGTAGCTTCATGGTGCGTAACCCAGAGATGCCCGCTGGCGACAAGTGCGACAGGTCCAACAGTGGGTGGTCCAACGGTGGCGGGTCGGTTGGTAGTGTGTCCTCCAACACTAAGGCATCGAAGTCGGTCGCCGTAATTTCATTATCATCAACACACATCAACTCTCGCAACTCCTTGAGGGGGCATTCGTGGGTTGGCGAGTAGGGTTGTTTGCAGCGAAAACATAAGCCCTTACTCTGCAATTCATTGTATTCCTGAGTCGAGAGACGATTATGGAAAGGAGGCATGTGCGGCCGAGGGTGCGGCGGCTGTCGTACGGGTGGAGCCGTGGGGTCGGTGTCTGCTGTCGTGGGTCGTGGGTTGACGACCGGAAGTGCAACGCGCGGAGCAGAGCTGACGGGAGCAAAAGGCCCACGAGGTCGGTCAGTGGACCGGACGGCCAGGACCGTCTCCACTAAATGCGCGATCTCCAAAGCGTCAGAGATGTCGGAAGGATGGTGAGTGCGTAGACAGGAGCGGACGTGGGGCTGGAGACCTTGGAGGAAAAAGCTCATTTAGTGATCGGGGGGAAGACCAGGCACATGGTTGGCCAATTCGATGAAGTCATCTATGTATTGATCCACTGAGGATGAATGGCGGAGTGCACACAAGTTCTCCACACAACATTGCCGGAATAGCGGTGATCATAACGTTTGACTAGCGCCACCTTGAGGTCTGCCCAGGAGAGGAGCAGGGAGGAATTACGTAACCAATGCACCCAGTGTAATGCGGATCCCCTCATTGCCAACAGCATGAGGGGGACTTTTTGGTGATCAAGGGTAGCATGGATGTCAAAGAATTGTTCGGCCTTGGAAATCCAGCTGAGAGGATCCGAGCCGTTAAAGTGAGGAATTTCTAGGGTTTGCGGAGCGTGGCCGGTGGCTAGAGTGGACAAGGAGGTGGGAGTTGGCGGCGGTGTGGCGAGAGTTGCGGGGCCAGAAGGGGGAAAGGTCGGGGACAACGGCGCTGCGTGACTGGAGGCACGGGTCTCGCGCTCGTCCATGCGCTGAATGGTGGCATGCATGGAGGAGAGGATGGAAATGTTTGCTTGCAAGTCGGACTGCAGGGAGGCGAGGTTGGAGGCCTGCTCGTCGAGGTGCTGCTCGGACATGGCTCGAGTAGAGGGGCGACGACTCTGCGGAGGAGCTAGGTGAGGAGGGAAAATGAAAGGCGGACGACATTGAAGAAGCGACGGAAGGACGACGGGATCGTGCGGTCCCGTGCGGCGGAAACTTGCGATGGAGGAGGTGGCCGAAGGATTCGTCCTCAACGTTGACGTGCGTGAAGGAGCAGACGACTCCCTTCCGCGACGTAGGGCGCAGGTCACGTGGTGCGGCAGATCCGTAGGCGCGAGTGGAGAGGAGACCCTGGCAGCAGTAGGCGGGCGGGCGGGAAGGGCAGGTTGGACCAAATTGTTACCACTTAGGGTTTAGCGGAGAGAAAAAACGGAAATTACTTGATAAATTCCAAGAGGTAACCTCTTCACAGCCTTAGGCTCCAAAAAACAAGTCCAAGGTCAAAAGTGACCACAAAGAAACATGAGGAAGGTATAAATACCCCTCATACAATGGCAAAACAGTAAATAAAGCTAATTAGATAAACGAGGTATTGCGTCCTTAATTTGGCATGTCCTGCGGCTTTGGCCTCCGAGAATAAACCAGCCAAATAGCGGTGGCATCTTCACTCGTGGGGTCGCCCTCCTCCTCCTTCGCCGTAACATATTGTTCCTAGGGTTTTGCATCAGCTGATACGGTAATAACTTGATTTGGCTTGCAGGATTCTTCCTTCACCCCTTGTCCATATAATATATCCAGAATATTTAGGCTTATCAACCAATCATAGTATGTCATCCTGGAATATTTATTCACAACTATTAATTTGGCATCATTATTGAATATCAAGTACTACTCTTGTTCTTTTGATGTGATGTGCCAAGAGAATGGAGAATGATGCATGTGGGAAGGATATCTTCGTAAGCTACCATATTTGGAATTTGCTCGCGATTTTACCTTGGAAATTACCCAAATAATAGGAGTCTGATAACCCTTTGGCTTGAAGATCTAAAAATCACAATCACTTTTGTTCGAACATGAGGGATTTGCGTGACAATATTGAGGATTTAGTTCATGTTCCCGAGTAAGAACCGTCCCATACCAACGGATATTGGCAATCACTCACCCAAACATATTTTCATGGTTGAGAAGGAAGGATGAGGAATTGTTATAGACTCTATTTGGCTTAGCTTTTTACTTCTTACTTCTGATTTCTTGAATAAAGAAGCAGTTCTTTTATGTTTGTTCTAAAAACTTCAGTAAAACTTTTAGCTGAGTTGAAATGTTATTTTCTTAGGACAGTAGGTTATGTGACTCACAGAAGTGAGTTTATGAATTTTATATTTTTGGTAATTAATAAAAAGTAACTATTTTTGACTAATTATATACTAGTTAAAATAATGATGTACTATTATTGTTGCATGAAACTAATAATATTATTATTTTTGTCATTCAATCAGATTATATTCATCCAACAATAGTTTATTAAAAAATAGCTACAACTCTTACTACACTTTGAACAACAAGTTTAACATGATTTAACCATACAATTATTGATTCTACTATATAGCATAGCACAACACACAAAATGCCAAAAGAACCATAATCTATTGTAAGGTGCTCTTGTATAGAGTTTAAGAGGGATCTCATTTTAGAAATGTAAGATTTGTTTATATCAAAGTGCTTCACTTTGAATTGAGATCCATCTGAGATAAATTCATTTACAATTTGGAATTTTGAGTGGAAAGTAGATTGTCAGCCAGTGCTAAGGGTATTTACTTTCATTAGGAGCTAGGGCGCACACGGGCGTGCACGTGCACGTGCACGTGTGTGTGTGTGTGTGTGCGTGCGCGTGTGTGTGCGTGTGCACGCGCACGCGCGTGCGTGCGCATGTGCGTGCGTGTGAGAGAGAGAGAGAGATGAAAAGAATTGCTAATGTAACATGCAAGTGAAGAAGAACATGTCATTAGAGCTTACGGAGGGGGAGGTGCAAAACCAAGTAAATCAATTTAGTTAATTGATCATTAACTGAAAGACAAAAAAAGTCAACAACCCAATAAGCTCGCAGACTGTTTATAGTGCACTCTAGCTCCTAATGAAAGTAAATACCCTTAGCATTAGCTGACAATCTACTTTCCACTCAAAATTCCAAATTGTAAATGAATTTACCTCAGATGGATCTCAATTCAAAGTGAAGCATTTTGATATAAACAAATCTTACATTTCTAAAATGAGATCTCTCTTAAAATCTATGCAAGAGCATCTTACAATAGATTATGGTTCTTTTGGCATTTTGTGTGTGTTGTGCAGTGCTATGCTATATAGTAGAATCAATAATTGTATGGTTAAATCATGTTAAGCTTGTTGTTCAAAGTGTAGTAAGAGTTGTAGCTATTTTTTAATAAACTATTGTTGGATGAATGACCAAAATAATAATATTATTAGTTTCATGCAACGAAATAGTACATCGTTATTTTAACTAGTATATAATTAGTCAAAAATAATTACTTTTTATTACTTACAAAAATTATAAAATCCATACTCACTTCTCTGAGTCACATAACCTACTGTCATAAGAAAATAACATTTCAACTTTCATACAACTAAAAGTTTTACTGAAGTTTTCAGAACAAACAGCTTCTTTATTCAAGAAATCAGAAATAAGAAGTAAAAAAACTATGTCAAATAGAGTCTATAACAATTCCTCATCCTTCCTTCTCAACCATGAAAATATGTTTAGGTGAGTGATTGCCAATATCCATTGGTATGGGGCGGTTCTTATTTGGGAACATGAACTGAATCCTCAATATTGTCACGCAAATCCCACATTATGTTTGAACAAAAATGATTGTGATTTTTAGATCTTCGAGCCAAAGGGTTATCAGACTCCTATTATTTGGATACTGTCCAAGGTAAAATGGCGAGCAAATTCCAAATATGATAGCTTACAAAGATATCCTTCCCACATGCATCCTTCTCCGTTCTCTTGGCACATCATAATTTGTCTAGAAATCCCAAGAACAGGCGTAGTACTTGATATTCAATAATGATGTCAAATTAATAACTGTGAATAAATATTCCAGGATGACATACTGCGATTGGTTGATAAGCCTAAATATTCTGGATATATTATATGGACAAGGGGTGAAGGAAGAATCCTAAAAGCCAAATCAAGTTATTACCGTATCAGCTGATAAAAAACCCTAAGAACAATATTTCACCGGGAGGTAGCGAGTAATACAATCAAAACAAACTAATCCCTTCCTAAAGCATAGGGAGGTAGCGAGTAATACAATCAAAACAAACTAATCCCATCCTAAAGCATAGGGATCTATCACGGAAAGTTAGTACCGTATCAACTGATGCAAAATCCTAGGAAACTTGCATAAGCATGATTCACATACAAAATTTGGTATGGGGATTACGAAATCGGATCAACCGATTGCACAACTCGAAAATCTCAACTTCGAACATTTTAAGAAGAATCGCCAAACCCACTTCAAGAAAGATCGATAAGGGGATGCGGAGGTGAAGCTAATGACAAGCCTGGTGGATTTGATGTCATGGTACAAGTAGAAGCTACATACGGAGCCTCCAGATTCCAGCCATCCGTTATTTGTGTTTAATCTCTCCAGTACGACTCACCGTGTTACGCCCCCAAACGCTATCCGGTTCAGAGGATATCAATATGCGCGAAGGCCAAAGGCGACGGCGGAGGAAGACCGGGTTGAACCATCCGGTTCAGCTCGCCAACATTAATTAAGAAGAATTGGGGCTGAACCACACTGGTTCAACCCATGGGGGGGCCGGCCGGCCCCCTTGGTCCCGGATAGTATATAACCCGGGACTTCTCTTGGAGTAGGCAGCAAGTATTGTTATCAGGTATCCTCTCCTTCTTCCTAAACCCTAATTTCTCTCTCCCTCTCTCTAGTATTCCTCTCTTGTTCGTCTTCTCCTCCCTAGATCATAACACATCGCTCCCTCTCCTCTCTACGGGGAAGAAGAAGAACCTGCCCGCCTCCACTAATTAATCTACGTTGATATTACCAAAAAGATCTTTAATAAATAAGGCATGCACGTGTTTGACAATGGCTCCGTTAGGAATTATTAATTAAAGATAACTGACGCGGGACGGTCTGATGTGAAAACAGGAAATGTCGACACGCTAATGCAAACCTACGTGAATGCGTGGAATGAATGTGATTAAGCCCAATCTAAATGATGCGTGCAAGTTTTTCAAGCATGTAAGCAATTTACATTCGTACTCACACAAGAGGTGCATTCCACTAAAACTTGCACAAATAAATATTATAGAACTAAAAGAAATGAAACAACAATGCTAACAATCCCATTACCCAAACAACATGAAATGTCTTCCAATATTTAATGAATAAAATTAAACACAATACAATTATACTCACGTAGCAATAGAGATCCGGTGACAAACACGTATGTTGGATAGCTGTCGTGGGGGAAAATTCGATGGTGGCTGGATATGGGGGAAACAGGGCAGCTGGTTGCTGAAACGGGGTGGGCAAGGTCACAGATTTGCTGGACCGAAAGGGGAAGGGTGTTTGTTGGAGATTCTAAAATGGAAAGAGTGTTGGTTGCTGAATCTGAGGGAGGTAATGACTGTGCTGGGTTGCAAAGAGGGAGGGTTGTAGGATGTAAGGACTCCTGGAGAGTTGGCATCAGGCGAGCGGCACTGGGAAGAGGGGCGGGGTTGGCGGTAACTAGCGGAAGCTTACTGTGGTTCCACGATATAGGGGATGACGGAGGTTGAAATACGAGGGTTGGAGGAAGAAGAACAGTGGAGGAGGATGGCTTGCGGTGACTGGCGGCGACTACTGGTGGTTCCACGAGACAACGAAGATGGGGGGAAGGAAATCGCGTCGAGCTTTGCAGGAGGGGTCACGGGCTCTGGTTTGGGGAAACGAAACCGATGGAGGAAATCACGATCCGCCTGGGAAGGCGTCGTCGAAGCAGGGACGATGAACAGGTGCGTTGGCGAGGAGGACAAACAGTAACTGAAGTGGCGGTTTCCTCCTTCGTCGATGAAGAGGAAGATGAGCAGCGCTAAGTCGGCAGTTTTCTTCTTCCGTTGAATGGGATCGTGGGGAGAGGGCACGGGAACAGTAATGGGAACAGTGTATGAACAGTAAAAGGGATAAAAGATGCTGAAATAACCCGAAAGTCGCACACGGGGCTCGCGGCGTCGCACCACGAATGACCGTGAATTCTGAATTCGCTCACAAAATACACAATGAATTGAAAATGAGAACATCCACCCCTATTTATAACGAGAGGGGGCGGTTGGGCACCCGGCGTGAACGGCTATGATCGTCTGTTACGCCCGGTGTCCTGAAACAATAAATACAACTCAAAAAAATATAAAAAAATACATATGAAATGAAAAATGACGCTCCGGACGCGCTCGCGGTCTCGGATCGCCGATCCGATCAATGCATCTCCAGCAAATCAGCAAAAATGGGTCCCGTTGAGTGGTGGCCCGATCTTCGATCACGAACATGCGGTCGATCCCCATCAGTAACTCTTGACCGCAATTCGTTTTTTGGCTCGTTAAAATAATTTTTTTTAACTTCGGGTCCGTTTGACACGGCGGTGGTGGTCATGAACGCGGGTGATTATGAGTCGTAGTTCGTGAATGCCCGACCTCACCTAAGGAACTTCATCCACTTTAATGTTCAAAATTAGTTTTCTTTTCTCGCTGGTGTTCGTAACCGTTGTCATGTCAAACATACATTCTATGACGGTGGTGTTTTTGTCCAAACTCACCGGAGCAAAAATGTCGCGCCAAACAGAGACTTAGGTTCCGTTTGGCACGACGGTGATGATCATGAATGTGGTAGTTACTAATTGCCATTTATTAACGCCCGACCACACCAAGGATGAGGTGCAAAAACACAACTCCAAATGAACTCTTAAACTCTTCCCTAGACCTTGATTATACATACCTCAATAAAATACTTTAATTTAAACTCAGAAAGAAAATTAATAAAACCGAAAAATTGAGGGAAAATATGGAAGTTATTCGGCAAAAACTTCAGTAATGCGGAAGATGGAAAAAATGAAACTATTCATGGATGTTGGAAATTAAAAAATAGAAGAAAAAACATTGTATGGATGTTGGAGATGAAAAAAAGAAGGGAAAACTATTTAGCATGTTTTTTAGTGGTCTTGCGAACTTTTAATTTGATTAACTTGGTAGGGTTTTGTCTGCGGATAACACTTTGGTAAAATTTTCAAAAATTATGAGTTGCGGTTTACAAAAGGTTAAGGATAGACAAAATGAATTACGGTTAACAATCGTCTTAAAAAATATGGCCCTATTTGCTTCAGTTAATTTGCTTGGTAGCTGAAAAGTCAAACGCACATTTAAAATAAGCAACCCCTAGGTCATTTGCCAACCGCATCCCCAGCTCTATTTCGCTCTTGTCTGAACGGCGCGTCTTCCTCGATCTCGATCTGGAGTAGCTCCTCACGTAAAACCATTTGTGCGCGCATCGGCCTTGTTTTCCTCCTCATCGTCTTCCTCAACTCCGCCTCTCATTTTCCTTCTCCGATTATTTATGCTACAGTAGAACGGGAAAGATTCCATGTGGCCCCTTCTTCACTCTCTCACTCCCCTTTTCTCCGGACAGGAAACGGATGCATCTTTGAGAATGGCGAAGGAGATGGAGTACTATGACATCCTTGATGTCAGCCCTTCCGCAAGCAAGGAGATTCGAAAGGCTTATTATCTGAAGGTGTGATCTTTGAGAGAGATGAAGTTGATACATGTTTATCATCGTTCTTTTCTTTTGACATGCACCATGTTTTTATACTCTCGAGTGTTTGGATCAAGGTAATAGAGGTGAAATTTTGTCAAATTCTTGTCATGCCAATTGTGATTCTTAAACTAACATTCATAACATAGTTGGTGCTAGTTTCAAAATCAATAGTAAAATGACATTTGTGGTGGTTGTTTTGTAGTTCGAAATTTGGCATCGGAGTTTGGATTGTGTATTGATTTATGTGGTTCTATTTATTGTTTGGATTGAGTATTGTAGTTATACCAAAATCTAGTGTAGTATAGTTTTGATTGTGTAGTGTAGGTTATATTTTAATCCTATAGTTTAACCCAATATTGAGTGCTCAACTCATATGTGTATGGAAATGTAGGACCCGACTCCACAAAATCTTCACTTGATGATTATACCAATTTGAAAAAGACAATCAACAAACTCGGTTTTTATCAAACTTATTGTTACTGCGTTCTGAACAGCTCCACAACAGGGTTTCATTCAAACAGTTTTGCACTGCAAACTTAATTTCTGACAGACAGCTTCTTTTTCAAACTTCATTTCTAATAATTTCTTTTTGATCAACATCAGCTCTCCCTAAACAGTCTAAGCTACTTTAATGTTATACAACGAGAGTTAGGGGTGTTGTAGCTATCTGAGCATGCAGTAAAGCTCATACCAGATTGCTTGCTATCTGGGTAACTGCAAGAACAACACAATGTTTACAACATAAAATCATAAATATATAAATAAATATGAAACATATGCAACAACGAGAACAGCAAAGACGAGACTTGGAGGGCAGCAAGTCGAGCTAATTGCGCTGGGCCAAGAGAATATCCTTGACTAGGCGCCCCAGCTTTGACGTCGTCCTGACGATTTGTCGCTGCGGATATTCTTTCAAGTTGAAGAAACGAAGGAGATGGGGGAGAAAAAAATCATCGGTGAAAGAAAATCCACATGAACGGAAAGGAGGAAGAATAAAAATCGAGAGCTCGGGAGTCGCTCTAGTAGGGTGGTCGTGTTATACAAATTTAGGTGCGTCACTATGAAAATTGTGTTATCGAAGAATGGCACAATACTGAATGTGGTGACGACCAATGGAGGATTGTCTTATTCAAAATCTATCAATCTCTATTAGAGTGTAAAATGCAGGATTACAATTTTTCTAATTATTAATAAAATCAAGAACACACAAATAAAATGGAGCTTGAGCAAACAGTAAATCTACTGAAGTGCGGAAATTAGATTTTTACCGTTTTTGGGTCCAAACTCGCGCTTCATAATGGCAGATATCCTTAAGAGTTTCAACGTATTCCTCCTTATGAAATATGAAGCTATCGACGAACTTGCTAACATAAAAAATTAATTGAGATTTTGATCTCTACGATGAAAAGGTGTTAGCACAAGCATATAATCTGATATCAATTTAACCAAAAGGATAATGATGCGAGTCTAGTTATCAAAAGCATGATCTCTAAAAGCAATTATGCATAGCTATGCACACATTCACTACAAATCAAAGAGATCTTCATCTGTTCTACCAAATCACTGAATTTGGATATTATAAAACTAATAAAATACCCCAAATGGTTTAAACTAGAAATTAGATTTGATAAATTAGATGTTGGATATCATACCCTTGAGTGTGCTGCAGATAAGATTCGCAAAGTGCTGTAGCTTAAGTTGATTCAAGGCCTGTTAATGATCGGCTACACAGAGGCCCAGCCCCAAAAGCAAGGTGCAGAAAACTGAAAGCCTTTGAAAATAAAAACTGTCTTCCTGATGTGAATAAAAGTCGGTTGCCTCACAGAGAGAAATAGGGCAACAGATCTCCTTCTCCAAAGAGCCGAAAATGAGAGCAGAAAAGCTGAGTCGGTGGGTTTTATTCAAGACCGAAATACCTGCTCAGAGATCCCTAGGTCCCGTCGCTGGATCTATGAAGAAGATGAAGAGGCGACACTCGACCTTCCCAAGAACCGGTGAGGAAAAACCCCGATCTCGCAAAAACCTGAAGGAGCGGCGAAGTGGTAGCCAGCGACGTGATGATTTCAGGCCCTCTCCACAAGATCTGCCCTTTCTCCCCTGTCTTTTGTATAAAGAAGAAAATCTGGATCTGAAGGTGGAGCGGCAGCAGTTTTTCCGAGAATTGATGGATGCAGAGGACGCCCCTTTGTTCACGAGAAACTAGAAGGAAAAACAGTCGGGATTTCGCCCCTTCGTTCACGAAAAACTAAAAGGAAAACCAGTCGGGATCGAAAAATTAAGAAAGCATCACTCGGGATTTCGCCCCTTCTTCCCGTCAAAGAAATGACTGGCAGGAGAACCTCTCATTTGAGCTCAGGAGAAGCTCTTATTTGGTTTGGGAGATATCATTTATGATTTCAATTGGTTGTATTTTAGATCAATAATGTGTGAAAAAACGTGTCGGCGGAAATCTACGATCGGATCGAGGGTCACGTACTGACGTACGGTGATCTAAGGTGTGTTGCACGCATCAATTTTTTTTACTTACGTGGAGTTACTAAAACTAAGGCTCTGTTTGGGGGGTGGCGTCGAGCCGCCGGTGCGTGAGCAACCGTCGCCGCAATGCGGGAAAACAAACACAATTTGTGCGCGGGCGGCGGCGTTTGCTCTCACAGCGTTGGCAAAAAGAGTAGTGACGCCCCGTCTCCAACCCCGCCTCCCCACCTCTGGTTGGAACCCATGTTCGTCAGTTGCCGCGCCGGAGCTCGGAAGCCGCCCCAAACGGAGCCTAAATGGATGCAATGAATTCCATTAAACTCCAAAAATCTAAATGAAAAATGAAACCCCATTAAATTAATTAAAATAATTATGTCAAAATTTATGTCAAGGATGAGACCGAGCACGCAACATAAATTTACGAGACTATCTAGTTCACATATTACAAGCTGCGACTGTTCGCTCGACTGAATTAACACACACTCGTAGGAGTTCGAATAGACTCAAACATTCGTGTACGACTTCACTGGGTCGTCTCGATGAATCGAATCCACCTAACGAAAATTTCTAACAGGTCGGTCACTCGCCTCCAGCGATCGAGAGTTAGGGATCGCGAAAAGGCGATGGAGCATGGCTTGCACTATGAGGGTCGTGAAAAGGTGACGGGGCATGATTTTCACGAAGGCGATCACGAGAAAGGGGTGTGACATGTGGGTGGAGAATATGGGGGGGGGGGGGGGGGGGGGGGGGGGAGAAAATTAAGTTTTTAGAATGATTATGCTATGCATATAGTGACTTCAGGTATGCATCCAAGCGTTCTTCTAATCTTAAGAGTTTGTCAACTTTGGATAAATAGATTTAGGGCGTTGTTAACCGCACCACAGTATTGCTATCCGCACTGCAATTCAAGTTAGTTTTAAGAGTTTTTTTTTTTTTGCTTCTATCCGCCTACTTCCTGTTTCGTGATTTCCGTCGATCCGCCGGGCGAACTCCCCACGATTCCGCCTCCTTCTCTACGACTTCCAAGTTCTCCGGCGAAATCCTCCGTGTAGGCGTGCGTGGCTACCCTGACCCGGTCCCAACCTTCTTCCTGGCGGAACAGAGATGCTCAAGCTTCTAAGCTCTCCGCCTCCTTCTCTCCGGCGACGAAGTTCCAGAAACAAGAGGAGATGAAGGCCGAAGGCACGGTGAGCATGACTCCTTCGTAAAGGCCAGCAAAAGTTCAAATTAGAACATGGATGTATGAATACTAATCCCGCCCCATTAGAACATGGAATGATAAGAATAAGAGAAGAATAACTTCGTAAAAAAGGGATGTATGAATACTAATCCCGCCCCATTTTAAGGGTAAAGGAATGTTAATTAAATTAGAGTTTTCATGTTACCAGAACCATAGGAGATGAATGAAGATGGCGCAGAGAGCATGCTCGACCATAAATCGAAGGAGACATGCTCGACCATAAATCGAAGGAGAGGTGGGATCAAATTTCCCAAATCCCAACTTTCCTCCCCCATCGAGAAGTCCGCGGAACCAAATTCCTCTCTAAACCGTCCCTTCTCAACCCAAGATGGAGCAGCATGCTCTTCCAGAAACAAAATTCTTCATACCTGCGGGCTGCGGATAGCCATTCCTTAAAATGGAGCTTGCGGATAGATAACCATCAAAATGGTGCTTACGGTTAGCCGTTAGTACGGATGGTCAAAAATATAGTGCTAATATCAACGCTCTAGATTCATTTAACACATAGGAGATGCATTGGTTGTTAACACAATTTATTTTTCTCTAAAAATAAGGCAAATATTTAATACCCAGCCTTTAATCTTTTACCCATTTTTTACTACTCTTTTAAATTCAGGCAATTATAACCGGGATGAGTTGCCTTCTATTCAGTTAAAATTATATATATCATTTATAGTAAACTCTGCTTTTTCTAAGGAGAAATATTTCCGTTCTGAGCGCCGAATCGCGTCCTGGATTGATCGACGCCGTGAGATACATTAGGGAATAAATCAGGTATGTACACAGTGAAATGCATTTTTTGCGCATGAATCTGGCCGGCTTATGTAGCATGTGTTGATTGGCCGCGGACAATCCACTTAAATTACTACCAACGAACTTAAAGCAAAAAAAAAAAGCTTTAAAAATCACAAAAATTTCTTTTCCCACCCTTTGGGTTCATCTCACAGAAAAAAAATTAGGTGTGTTTCACTCAACAATATAGCCGTATGATCTCGCATCTTACGACAGAGTTGTTTTCGCGGAATACTGCAGTTTTCTAAAAATATTGTCAGTATTTCAATCAACGGTTTGATGCATGCGAGCACCGTGATGTTATAAACAAAGTGATTATAAATCGTCGTTCCGGAACGCCCAAACACACCTAAGGAACCTCATTCACTTTGCCAAACGGAGCCAAAATTAGTAATATTTAGCTTGTATAGAGAGTAGTTGCAGAATTTCCTTAAAAATCATTTGCTCGTATTTTCTCTCCTCCTTCCTCAAGCCGAGACCTTTTTTATGTTCCCAAAAAGCCCCCGCCGCTATATTACTAATTTCCAAATTTCCCATTGAAAAAACTCTATATAAGCCCCCCTCCCGCTGTCAGGCTCACCACCGCCGCACCGGTCGCCGATTAATCATGGAAAACTCACAAAACCAGAAAGCAGAGCAAGTCTTCGTCTCCTACTCTAAGCCAGCCAATGCAAAGAAAACCTCCATTACCGTCTCCATCTCCATCTTAGTCCTCTCCATCCCTGTTCTCTACCTCTCCATCCTCCGCATCCCCCCTTCCAATCTCATCAAAGACACAACCTTCTGGTTCATTCTCTCCAACTCCATCATCCTCATCGTCGCCGCTGATTCCGGCGTATTCTCATCCTCCTCCTCTTCCGGCAATGCGTATGAAGAACTCATTCGCGACAACACAAACAAGAAGGCTCCGCACTTCTTGGCAGAGCCTCGGAAGCCCAAGGAAACCCCGCCGGTGGTCCAGAAACAGAGCAAGGGGAGAGTGAAGCAGGAAAACTCCGCCCAAAGCTCATCTCAGACACCTACCGCCGTGGAAATAAGTGCGAAGAAAGACAAAGAGCCCCAGCCACCGGAGATGGAGGAAAAAACTGTTTTGCCCGAGCCGAGCTCCGGCGAGGAGGCGAGTGAGTACTCGAGGATGAGCGACGAAGAACTGCATAGACGAATCGAAGAGTTTATCAGAAGTTTCAATAGGGAAATTAAACTCCAGCAAACAAGTGGATTACAGGTGAAGTGAAAGGGCGAAAATACCTACTGTCGTCGTCTTCCTCTCCAGACCAAATCTCAGAAACGGTGATTTCAAATAATCGTCTACCGTTATTCTGACAATTCTGGCGATGCAGCAGCCATCTTAACGGCTGGATCTATTTTCGACGGTTGAGATCAACTTTAGTTCGATTTGAAATATTGTAGCTCAAAATATTGTATCGAATTAATATATATATATATACCATATATAAACAAATATCAAACTCATGAATTTTAAAGCCGTTGAAATGATTACGACTGTCGAATCTGCATGATATTTCATGAGCCGTCGAATCAAATCGCTCCCTCTCTCCACTTTTTCATAGGTCTCCTAAATCTACTAAGGGGTGACCTAAAACTATGAAGTGTAGAGTACCCTACAACATGAAATTACGATTTACCCCTAAATTTATTGAAAAAGAAGTATCATATGACCCGTTTTTTAATCTCACAAAAATTGTCAATGTTGAGATTTGAACTCAGGTTTCCACTATGTCAAGCAAAGATGACAAGCATAATACCATATGGTTTTGTTGAACAACATTGAATTAAGTTTTATATATACGTACATAAATATTGATCACCCCGCCGAAAGTCACCAACACTGCCGAATGTCGCCTCCACCGAATGTCGCCGCCCTTTTCGAATGTCGCCCACGACGAATGTCGCTGCTCTTGCCAAATGTCGCCGCCCGCACAAAGGGACCCCGTGCCCTGTCACTTATATATATAGCTTAATTTTGGATCGAATTGAAATATACATTATTCAAAATAGACACAAAATGGTGCTGTGTATGTGGTTGAATTGGTGTTTAGCCCGACTAGAGTTTAATAGACACAAAATGGTGTTGTGTATGTGGTTGAATTGGTGTTTAGCCCGACTAGAGTTTAGCTTTTATCATCATTTTTTAAGGGCAATGTTATAAGCAAAGCATTTTGTAGCTATTAGTAAATCATTTTTCGCTATTAACAAATCTTAACTATTAGCAAATCAGCTATTTTGCAAATGATTATTCACAATTTTTTTAGTCATATATCTCCTTTAATTTCCAAATCTATAATTCAAAAGTCTTTATGCTAATGATTGAGGTCGTGCGGGTCGGATGAGGGATGTTGCCGGAAGGATAGAACTTTATAGATTGTGTTGTCATCGCCAGAAATCGGCTTGGACTCATCATCGTCGGCGGAGGAACAACGCAAGACAAGCGGAATGAGGAGATTCTTTCATAGGCAAAAGAGAGAGGGACTCATGATTTCTATGTTATTTTTCTTCCACTTGCTAGTATCCACTTTGGCTTTGCTTATAATGTTACCCATTTTTAATTGCATTATTTATTTAGATGAGTTTTGGGTCCTAGAATTGTGAACCTTTACAATTCTATGTTGCCTTACAACTCTATTGTGTATTAAATATCAGGGTAAAGTATTGGTTGCATTCATATATTATAGAAGAAAGACATTTGACCTCCTATAAATTTTAAAAGGACTGTTGTAACCCCTAATTTTTTATAACAGAGACATTTGACCCCTCGTCGAAAGAATTTGTAGGGGGGCAATTGTCTCGGTTATGAAAAATTAATGGTTACAATAGTTCATTTACAACTTACATGGAGTCAAATGTCTTTCCACTACAATATAGAGATGTCACGCGTACTTTATCCTAAATATTAACAGATGATTGTTGATATATCTCGATTGTGCATGGAATAACTAAGAATTGAAATTTTAAGCTATCTGCGGTGTGAGCTTTTAAGCTATTTGCAGTCTTGTGCACATACACATGCACACACGTACAAGCGCGCATTTTTTTTTTCAAATTGAGACGTTTTATATTTTTACTCTCACTTGAGCTTAAGAGTTTATTCCTCACAAGCATTTTATATTACCTTCTTTCTCATGTCTTCGCAATGCTCTTTGTGATGAGCAAAATTTTTATATTCGCGTCCCGGACTTCGGGATGATCTTTCTAGAGATCGAATGAAGCTCCATGAATATAGAAACATGTTCACTTTTCCTTTACAATTTTTTAATTTAGATATCAATCATTGCTCCCCCGCCACCCTTGATAAGGCACCTTCAGCAGAGTTGGTGACGAGGACTGCTAAAGACGTATTGTTGCTCTGATCGTAACTATAACGATTTTTTAGCGAATTATTGAAAATACGCCTTGTCCATGCATTTTTAGGAAAAGTGTTCAACGCGAAAGTTGTAGATCTCGACGAGATCTACAATTTTCGTGTTGAACACTTTTCCTAAAAATGCATGGACAAGGCGTATTTTCAAAAGTCGCGTAATAACTCATAGAAATTGGTGTGCGAATAGCCAAAACTGGTGTGCTTATAACAATTGCCTAAAAAAATAAGGCGACGTAAAATACTGTGACATGAAATTTAGAATTGTGAATCTTTAGAATTGAAATTCCATGATGACTTGCACCTCTATTATAATATCAGATATTGTGTATTAAATATCAGGGTAAAGTACTGATGACACTCATATATTATAGAAGAAAGACAATTGGCCTCTCGTCATGTGTACGCGTGTGCATGTGTATGTGCGCAAGGCTGCAAATAGCTTAAGTGCTCACACTACACATAGCTTAAAATTCCAGTTCTTAGTTATTCCATGCATAATAGAGATATATCAACAATCATTTTTTAATATATTTAGAGTAAAGTACACGTGACACTTTTATATTGTAGAGGAAAGACATTTGATCCCCTGTAAATTTTAAACAGACTATTGTAACCCCTAATTTATCATAACCGAGACAATTGACACGCACACTTTTTTTCTTCAAATTGAGACGTTTTATATTTTCTCTCACTCGAGCGAAGGAGTTAATTCCTCACAAGCATCTTTTATTACCTTGCTTCTCATCTCTTCACAATGCTCTGTTGTGATGGAGTCTTTGCAATGTAGTGTATATTTACTTTGGACAATATTTTCTCAAATTATATATACAATATAATCTTTTAAGCAATTTTTTTATTTTAAAAAGATGATGTAATTGAAAAATAAAATTTATTGAACATGAATTTAATGGTGTAGTTCCAATTTGTGTGATTAGTAGTAATATATAATTATTATTTATTGATATCTAAGATGATGTGATAATAGTTATATAAATATTAATATTTTGAAGTGAAAAGTGGCATGCACTTTATTTGTGTATATTTATAATTAAAACTTATCTATTTCTTGCAGTGCATTTTTCATATAATATCTATACATTGATGTTTTATTACCATAATAAATGTGATATAAAATTATAAATTACTTAAATAGTATGCCACAACAATTATTATATGCATAATAAATAGCAATAATCAACTTTTTTTTTGATAAAAGACATGGAAATAATAATATATAAATATGATTTTTTTTATATTTCTTATTTCGTCCTCCTTTTTAAGGACATTCCGATTAAATATTTTAAGAGTATTTCATAGTGATTCCAATTTTAGTATATATAATAATTATTATCAGCGGAAATCATTTATGGAAATTAATTAATTAATTCTACAGAAAATAATATCAATTTATAAGCCTTCTAAGGAAAGACGGAGCCAGCTGGAAAAGGAGATCATTTAATTCTTCCAAAAAAATATCGGGGGTTGATTAAGGAAACTAATATCAACTTAAAAGCCTTTTAAAAAATATTTAATAAAGTCGGTCGCTTGGGAGAGATTTTTTGAATACCGGTGGCCAACGGGCGTCCGGGACCAATTGAAATGCATCAGTCCATGGGTCCCGCAGTGCACAGTAAATTTGTGCACCGTGGGTGATGCAGGACAAGTGTCACACTCGCCTGCCACCTAGCGTCGCACCAGTGTCCACCTTGGCGTCACACCAAGATAGTTTTATCAAAGCTGCAACCCACACATCCCAACCTTTGGCCGGTCTCTCGACAGGGCGCAACGGGTTGTTGAGGCCAGGAGTCCATCCCAGGACCTTCTTGATAAAGAGCCTTCACGAAGACTCTCATCAGCTCAGTTGGTGTACAATATCATTCATATTTTGCTGTTTGGAAGATTGACTGGTCCAAGCAAATCATTAGCATGTTGCGCATTCATGCCCAAACTATAAGACCTAAGTAAACAAAAATTGGGCCCTCAAATATGAGAAGCATATTTTCAGCCAAATAGTGAAGTTGTGTTAGGAACTTCAATGTTAAGTGAGCTACGAGTGAAGACAATTCTCGGATGGGTGACCTCATCAGAACTACTCGCATGCCACCGCAAGAAAAAAGTTAAATCATGTGACTCAGCTTCATTTCTTGTATTAATGGAGCCTCACCAAATAGTGAATTTTGCCCTCAAAAGACGCCTCACCATGTGAGAATGGAGCCTCGCTCTTAACTACTCGGATCCATTTCCCTACGGGAAACGTGGGACTAAGAGAGGCATTGGCCCTCAAGTCACATTCATGGTTTTGTTTATGTCTTGGCCCATTTTACCACAGTTAAAATTAAGTTCGCCCTCGAACTCGCCACATTGTTACGAAGGAGTCTACTATGATACCAATAGTAACGGCCCGCTTCACACAGTGAGGTATTGTCCTCTCTGGGCCTTGGTCCTCACAATTTTACCCTCAAAAGACACCTCACGATGTGAAGACGGAGCCTCACTCTTAACTATAAGGATCTATTCCCCTGCGGGCGATGTGGGACTAAGCCGAGGCATTGCCCCACAAGTCACAGCCATGGTTTCTTTTTTGCATGGGCCCTTTTTACCATCGTTAACATTAAGTTTGTCCTCGAACTAGCCACGTTGTTACCGAGGAGCCTGCTCTGATACCAATTGCAACGGCCCGTTTCACACAATGAGTATTGTCCGCTCTGAGACTTGCCCTGGTTTTGCATCTTTGCCAGATGGTGATGCCAGATGGCGTCCTACTGCGATGCATAAGAAATTCACTCTAGAAGTAGGCGGGGAACTCGCCCGGAGGGTTCATTTCTCGTATAGAGGTCCTACGTCATGGCGAGTACTCCAATGCGCGTCCGCCAGATTCGCCCAACCAAGAAGATATCTCTGGAATGAAATTAGAGACGGGTGTATAAACAAATGTGAATCTCAATTATATGATGTTGATGTGTACATGGCAGTGTCACTCGTCATTAGTTAATTGTTCAGTCAGTCTTAACACAGCTATAGTAGGGCAGCAAATTCCAAATTATCAAACATCAAATCGCCAAAGTCTTTGCTCACAATTGATCAGAAATATAGTATATGTATCTCATAATCATTGTTAATTACTAGTTAATTACTTGTTAATGTGAATAGGATTAACCACGAGTGCCGGTGGCAGACGCTCCCTTCCCTGCCGCCGCCGGAGAGCAGACGCCGTCCACAAACAGACCCTTAATTTAGATAAATTAATGTTTGGAAGACAGCTTGACAAATGGTCAGAGCCATCTGTAACCAACATCTACCAGGAATCCTAATCTTCATGCTGATCTGACCCAACCTGATCATAGATTCGGGTTTGTTGCGGGTCGCTCAAGTGCTTTGGTAGACCGATCGACTTGAACCGTCTTAGCTCGGAAGCGAACCGAGCGCGCTAACAGTCAAAGAGTAAGCTAGTAAGTGACACGAGAACTTTTAACGTGGAAAATCCGGAAAGGGTGAAAAACCATGCGGTCGGAGTTGTGCCAGCCAACTTTCACTATCTTCTGGGGAATTACAATTAGAGACCGACTTAGAACTCGAGCGCGACATGCCGCTGCTCGTTATAATGAGAGAGAGAGAGATCTCCGAAGGTGACAGGCCACCTCTCGGAAAGCTAAGTCATTTTCCTTCTGAGAACAATAGTGAGAACGAAAGTGAGAATGCTGGTGAGAACAAAAGTGAGAATGCCGAGTCGTCTTTCGCGACCTTCGGAGGCTCGAAGGAGATCTTCGAAGATTCGAAGAAGATCTTCAAGCGCCGAAGGAGAATTCCAAGGAAATCATCAAAAGAGCTCTCACGGGTGCAGAAGGCAAGGTCCCCTGAAATGAAGGCATGGGGCTCCTTTTATAGCTTTGGCCGGTGGTAGCCCGGTAATTTTGTCGTCGTAACCACCGTAACCACCTGACGAGCGAATCACGCTGGTCGATTTGGAGCACACGGATCGCCATTTTTCGTAAAAGACTGTCTCGCCTTTTGGGCAATTCGGGCAGTTTGGGCAGCTTTGTTGAAGGCGAAAAAGGCGACAAGGGAGTCCTGCAATCTGAGAAAGTAAGAAATGTTAACTGCGCGCGCGTTCAGAATGTGGAAACGTTCTGAGCGCGCAATGAACTCGGGAGTGTTCTGAGCGCGCAGTGAACTTGAGAGCGTTCTAAGCGAACGGAGAGGCGTTCTGAGCGCGCAACGAGCACGGGAGCATCCTGCGGCGAACGGGGAAATGAGAAGTCGCGCCCTGTCACGACCCGTCTCGACAAGAGTCAGAGCGCGCTTCGGGCGGGCCGTGATGCCACAGGCATGGGCGGAAGGAAAACCATGCCTGCTAACGCGCAAGCAGAGATACTAATAAATAACTTGAAAATAGATACTTTTGAGTAAAACAGCTTGTTTTGTTGCGGAAGCT
The DNA here is from genome assembly GCA_033032865.1 of Dactylorhiza incarnata. Taxonomy (NCBI): domain Eukaryota; kingdom Viridiplantae; phylum Streptophyta; class Magnoliopsida; order Asparagales; family Orchidaceae; genus Dactylorhiza; species Dactylorhiza incarnata. The sequence continues at coordinate 1,803,056 of JAWHQI010000233.1, forward strand.
TTAAAACATGTTAATTTGAAACAGGTGCACATGCGTTCTGCAAAGAAAATCTTATGATACAAGTTTTGAAATAGATTTTTTTATGCAGTGATCATCGCAGACAAATGAGCATGCAAATATGCCAATTCTTGTACATAGAATATTTATCCTAGCAGTTGTCCATGAAACATGAGAAAATGGCTGAACGTAATTATTGCATAAAAGAAATATCCAACAGATAAAGAAATGAAACATAAACATAGAACCTGAAACTTGACGCAGAACGGCCTCAGAGAGCAGGCAGCGCCGGCACGAACACTAAGGCAAATCCAAAACAAGAAGGAAAAGCCTCGGAACATTGAATTACACAAGAATAAGCAAAATGAAGTACGAGCAGGAGAAACAGAATATTTGTGTACCGCTTTTCATGAAGCTGAGCTAACAAAACAGGCAAGCAAGTGAGACAAACAGAAATATCTATAGTTATTAGACTATTCCGAAGTATAGCATACATAGATGATCAAGTAATAACTTAAGTTGTAACAAGTGAAAGTGTAGGTGTTTTTGGTTGACGCACAGGATTCGTGATTCAGACAGATTCAGATTCAGGTGCAAGTCTTATCGGAAATTCAGGATTTCTACCCGTAACCTCTATGGGGCGGCTCTTTCGAACCCTCACCCTTGAGCCAGGGAGTTCATGCTTGTTATGACCGGTCCTTTGTTCCCGTTAGGGATTCAAGAGGGAACCCAAGTCGAGGAGTTGCATCGATTAAACACCACCTTTCATTGTTTACTTAAGTTATTAATGAAGTAATTCATGATCGAGTGATTCAAACATATCAAGACATGTAACCAAATATTGATTCAGATATACGATAGTATATTTTACAAACGTGAAACAGGAGGAATCAAGTTATAGAACGTTATTTAACCAAGTCTTGGAACCAGACAGGAATAAGAAACAAGATTCGATGACTCAGAGAACTCGATAGAGAGTTTAGAAACTTGCGGATTCAAGTATTCACGAGTAACAAGATTACTGTACATTAATTTCTAGGATACCAAGCAATTCATTAAGGTTGATCCATTTCAAGACACGATTATCTTCTAAGCGAACATGTATACGATCCGAACATGATAGAAAAACACCGATCATATATTTGCTAACCATATATCATTACTATTATTATCATGACGCTTGTTACACATACTCAAAAAAAATCTAGTATTCCTTGAATTATCCATCAAATAAGAAATTCATTCATCTAGGCGACTAATCAAAATAACATCATTCATGTACTCAAATTCGTGTCATTTCAAACGCGTGAAATCTCAATTTATTAACAAGTCAAATCAGGTATTTAAGATCTAAATTTATTTGATGACACATGGATTCAAAAGTGAAGTCATAAAATCATAAGAACAGACAGGCGAAGTAAAATCAATGATTGCAAGAGAGAGGGATCTCTACTTGCCTTAAGTGAGGTTGGATCTGACGGAGGCGGTCAAGCGACGCAAGCAAAAGCTAAGGGCCTTATTTGAACCTGTTCAAGCACAATTTATATTAACGAAAACCCAACGCTAGCACAAGAAGATTATTTATAAAACCTAAAACATGAAGGGGGTTTAGGAATTGCCTTCCCTCAATGGTGAGGGGAGAGGAGATACCACGCAGAACCGGGGATTTAGCGGAGCTTAGGCTTAGGGAAACCCTAATTCGGAGAGGGTTTTGCGAGATCCTACCAACTGTTGGATGCAAGGTGCCGGAAATCACAAATACAAAACGGTTAGATGATTATAAGAGGAGCACAAGCTTGGATCACAAAATAGATGCAAAAAAAAAAGCACAAAAAATTTCCAAAAGAAATTATATAAAAATCGGGATAACGAAGGGAAAGAGGAAATCCTTACCCAATAGGCAAAAATCCGGGCCCAAGCAAGAGAGGGAAGGAAACCCTAGATGTGCCCCTTGAAATCACCGACCGAGACAGAGAGGAAGAGAGAAAAATTAGGGTTGACGGCCCTTGGAGGAGAGAGCATAACTGCTGCAACGGAGAAGGAATCGTCGTCCACGGCAGGAGAAGCAGGCGCCACCACCGGCTATTAGAGGAAGCTCCTCCGTCGGCCTGATGGAGAGAAGCAGGAGGCGTCGGATGGCAGAGGAGGAGGGGCCATTGACTGCCGGCTGGAAAGCGGAGAAAAGTAGCAGGAGGAGTCGGCGGTTGCGGCTTACGGAAGAGGCGGAACTTCCGTCGGCCTGAGATGGAGAAGCAGGAGGGGGCGGCGCGGTTGCCGACCGGAGCAGGAGGAGAGGGCGGTTGCGGCTTGCGGAAGATGGGGGTCGCGCGTCGAGCGGCTTGCGGAAGGCCAGGATCGGGCGAGAGGCGGGATCGGGAGTGCGGCTGAGCGGAAACCCTACGACAGAATAAAAGAAATCGGAGGTGGGGCTGCTCGGGTAAAGATTTAGAGGAGCGGGATTTAAGTCGGGGGGAGACTTGGGCTGCGGTTAGCCAAATCAAGTATATATAGGTATACATATATAATTACATATTTAAGTAGGGGAATAGAGGGATTTTTAGCAAATTCTTATAATTATGCCTTTAATTTAACCCCCCACTTGACTTTGATTTAAAATCATGGGTTGCGGCTAGACAAAAGAGGGAGGGTTGTTACATTCTCCCTTACTTAAGAAGTTTCGTCCCGAAACTCTCTTGAGGATTCCCTGGATGGGACCTCTCATGGCGAAGATTCAGATGCCATTCAATCTGAACAAGATTTGCAGGTCAAGACATGGAAGCTAACTAGAAGGAGATCATGGAGAATCAGATGAGATCGATAGACAAGCAGAACATGAAGCACCGATTACGAATACCAGGATTTTGAAACTAGAGATTCTAACACATTTCATACCGTCAGATACATTATTCATGTAATAATTACAGCATTTTTACTAGACAACTCTAGGTAATGATCATGCAAGTGCAACCATGAGATCGTGTGCGATGTCAAGGAAATAGTAAAACCATGCGTGTACAATCATTATTGTTGTTCTTGGCTTCACACTTGTGCAATGATTTATGATATGAATGCAAATGAATGGATACACATGCCATGTTAAGCGCCCATATCACTTAACATGTTATGCATATTAAGACTCTAATGCCAACGCACTTGAAAATATTAAACTGCCCATAACCATTTAATATTCGCAAGCGGTGTATATCCTAGTGGAATTCATATGCACAAAAATGTTAAGTTTGCTCATAACCCTTTAACATTCGTGTGCATACTACTCATGCTTATGAGTGAGTGTGTGCGTGTTTCAGCCGCGAACAACAGATAATGACAAGGTGCGTGAAGAAATGATGCATGCATAAATATTTATAAAATAAGATTCAAAATATTTGATAATTGTAAAATACTTTATCTTTAGAGCATAACCTCGCTTTGATACCAACTGTCACGACCCGTCTCGACAAGAGTCAGAGCGCGCTTCGGGCGGGCCGTGATGCCACAGGCATGGGCGGAAGGAAAACCATGCCTGCTAAGGCGCAAGCAGAGATACTAATAAATAACTTGAAAATAGATACTTTTGAGTAAAACAGCTTGTTTTGTTGCGGAGCTTTAAAACATGTTAATTTGAAACAGATGCACATGCGTTCTGCAAAGAAAATCTTATGATACAAGTTTTGAAATAAATTTTTTTATGCAGTGATCATCGCAGACAAATGAGCATGCAAATATGCCAATTCTTGTACATAGAATATTTATCCTAGCAGTTGTCCATGAAACATGAGAAAATGGCTGAACGTAATTATTGCATAAAAGAAATATCCAACAGATAAAGAAATGAAACATAAACATAGAACCTGAAACTTGACGCAGAACGGCCTTAGAGAGCAGGCAGCGCCGGCACGAACACTAAGGCAAATCCAAAACAAGAAGGAAAAGCCTCAGAACATTGAATTACACAAGAATAAGCAAAATGAAGTACGAGCAGGAGAAACAGAATATTTGTGTACCGCTTTTCATGAAGCTGAGCTAACAAAACAGGCAAGCAAGTAAGACAAACAGAAATATCTATAGTTATTAGACCATTCCGAAGTATAGCATACATAGATGATCAAGTAATAACTTAAGTTGTAACAAGTGAAAGTGTAGGTGTTTTTGGTTGACGCACAGGATTCGTGATTCAGACAGATTCAGATTCAGGTGCAAGTCTTATCGGAAATTCAGGATTTCTACCCGTAACCTCTATGGGGCGGCACTTTCGAACCCTCACCCTTGAGCCAGGGAGTTCATGCTTGTTATGACCGGTCCTTTGTTCCCGTTAGGGATTCAAGAGGGAACCCAAGTCGAGGAGTTGCATCGATTAAACACCACCTTTCATTGTTTACTTAAGTTATTAATGAAGTAATTCATGATAGAGTGATTCAAACATATCAAGACATGTAACCAAATATTGATTCAGATATACGATAGTATATTTTACAAACGTGAAACAGGAGGAATCAAGTTATAGAACGTTATTTAACCAAGTCTTGGAACCAGACAGGAATAAGAAACAAGATTCGATGACTCAGAGAACTCGATAGAGAGTTTAGAAACTTGCGGATTCAAGTATTCACGAGTAACAAGATTACTGTACATTAATTTCTAGGATACCAAGCAATTCATTAAGGTTGATCCATTTCAAGACACGATTATCTTCTAAGCGAACATGTATACGATCCGAACATGATAGAAAAACACCGATCATATATTTGCTAACCAGATATCATTACTATTATTATCATGACGCTTGTTACACATACTCAAAAAAAATCTAGTATTCCTTGAATTATCCATCAAATAAGAAATGCATTCATCTAGGCGACTAATCAAAATAACATCATTCATGTACTCAAATTCGTGTCATTTCAAACGCGTGAAATCTCAATTTATTAACAAGTCAAATCAGGTATTTAAGATCTAAATTTATTTGATGACACATGGATTCAAAAGTGAAGTCATAAAATCATAAGAACAGACATGCGAAGTAAAATCAATGCTTGCAAGAGAGAGGGATCTCTACTTGCCTTAAGTGAGGTTGGATCTGACGGAGGCGGTCAAGCGACGCAAGCAAAAGCTAAGGGCCTTATTTGAACCTGTTCAAGCACAATTTATATTAACGAAAACCCAACGCTAGCACAAGAAGATTATTTATAAAACCTAAAACATGAAGGGGGTTTAGGAATTGCCTTCCCTCAATGGTGAGGGGAGAGGAGATACCACGCAGAACCGGGGATTTAGCGGAGCTTAGGCTTAGGGAAACCCTAATTCGGAGAGGGTTTTGCGAGATCCCACCAACTGTTGGATGCAAGGTGCCGGAAATCACAAATACAAAACGGTTAGATGATTATAAGAGGAGCACAAGCTTGGATCACAAAATAGATGCAAAAAAAAGCACAAAAAATTTCCAAAAGAAATTATATAAAAATCAATCCTTACCCAATAGGCAAAAATCCGGGCCCAAGCAAGAGAGGGAAGGAAACCCTAGATGTGCCCCTTGAAATCACCGACCGAGACGGAGAGGAAGAGAGAAAAATTAGGGTTGACGGCCCTTAGAGGAGAGAGCATAACTGCTGCAACGGAGAAGGAATCGTCGTCCACGGCAGGAGAAGCAGGCGCCACCACCGGCTATTAGAGGAAGCTCCTCCGTCGGCCTGATGGAGAGAAGCAGGAGGCGTTGGATGGCAGAGGAGGAGGGGCCATTGACTGCCGGCTGGAAAGCGGAGAAAAGTAGCAGGAGGAGTCGGCGGTTGCGGCTTACGGAAGAGGCGGAACTTCCGTCGGCCTGAGATGGAGAAGCAGGAGGGGGCGGCGCGGTTGCCGACCGGAGCAGGAGGAGAGGGCGGTTGCGGCTTGCGGAAGATGGGGGTCGCGCGTCGAGCGGCTTGCGGAAGGCCAGGATCGGGCGAGAGGCGGGATCGGGAGTGCGGCTGAGCGGAAACCCTACAACAGAATAAAAGAAATCGGAGGTGGGGCTACTCGGGTAAAGATTTAGAGGAGCGGGATTTAAGCCGGGGGGAGACTTGGGCTGCGGCTAGCCAAATCAAGTATATATAGGTATACATATATAATTACATATTTAAGTAGGGGAATAGAGGGATTTTTAGCAAATTCTTATAATTATGCCTTTAATTTAACCCCTCACTTGACTTTGATTTAAAATCATGGGTTGCGGCTAGACAAAAGAGGGAGGGTTGTTACACGCCCCAAGGGGGGAACTGGGTTTCGCCAGAATGCCCGGTTTGGCCGCACTCTAAGAGGGGTGGGGCTAGGCCGCACTCGAAGGGGGGTGCGGCTTGGCCGCACCCCAAGGGGGGTGAGGCCATGCCGCACCCTAATAGGGGCGCGACCTGGCTGCACCCCAAGCGGGCGGTTTGGCGCTACCGCGCGCGCTACCTTGCGGTAGCGCCGCGCGGTACAGCCACGCATGTCGTGCGCGGTAGCGCGCGCGCTACCACGTGCGGTAGCGCGCGCGCTACCACGTGCGGTAGCGCGGTTCAGCCGCACGCGGTTGCGCGCGGTGTTGTCGCGCGCGGTTGTGCGTGGCCCTGCAACTCGTCTTTGCGCGGGCGGTTGTCTGTGGAGATACTGGGTTTGGCCCACTTTCTCACTCATCCCTCATCACCCCAGTGGTGGAGTGGGGTTTGTGAATAACCGTCACCCAGTTTGGTACATATAGATGAGAACCCATAATATGAGTGCATATCAGCCATTATAAATCCATGGACGAACGTCATCTTTACAGATGCCCATCATAAGCCCCCCAAACCTTCGGAGTCCGGATTACTGCTCGGAGGAGTTCAGAGGTTTTGATTCTTCTGCTGCGGTTTCAATTATTGTCATCTTTGTGGTGTCTTGGGTAGGAATTGTCACTGAGGGATGAGTGTGCAGTTGCTTTTGTTTTCCCGTTTCGTTGAGGCGCTTCGGCGCTTCTCGTTATGCACAGCGTTGCAAATGATACTTTTGTGTCTCGTGACTTCGTTGTTCTGGTTATTGCCGAAGTGTTGATCGGGGGGGGGGGGGGGGGGGGGACAGGCCCCAAGATGGTCGGTGAAGAGCGTATGCGTTCAAACCGTGGACGACCGTAAAAGGGGCAGGCCCTTACGACGTCGGGACCTTATTGCGGGGAGAATGACTGACCTTCGATCGACGGCAGTGCAAATTCACAGGGGCAAGACCCCAAAGCGAATGACAAAAAATGTTTGTGACTAGTGACGGTGAAGAAGATATATAATATTTTTTCCCAAACATAAATGTTGGTGTTAAAACACGATTTTTATAGTAGAAAATTAGCTTGCGACTTCTTACATAATAGAAGATAAGTTTGCGCGAGTCTGAGCTCGCAGCTTTTTACATAATAGAAGATAAGTTTGCGCGAGTCTGAGCTCTCGGCTTTTTACATGATAGAAAATAAGTTTTGTCGGTGAAGGGTGTACGTATTCAAAACGTGGACGAACGTAAGAGGGGAAGGCCCTTATGACGTCGGGACCTTACCGCGGTGCAGAAGGGCGAACCTTCAATCGATGGCAGTGAGAGATTGTTGTGAGCGCGCTGCCCAGAGGCAGTTGATGTTCATTAGCGCGCTGCCTGGAGGCAGGTGTTGTTCATTATCCGGAGGCAGGTGTTGTTCATTAGCGCGCTCCTTGGAGGCAGGTGATGTTCATTAGCGCGCTGCCTGGAGGCAGGTGTTGTTCATTAGCGCGCTGTCGGGAGGTGTTGTTTCGCGCGGTTGTGCGCGGCCCTGCAGCTCGTCTTTGCGCGGGCGGTTGTCTGTGGAGATACTGGGTTTGGCCCACTTTCTCACTCATCCCTCATCACCCCAGTGGTGGAGTGGGGTTTGTGAATAACCGTCACCCAGTTTGATACATATAGATGAGAACCCATAATATGAGTGCATATCAGCCATTATAAATCCATGGACGAACGTCATCTTTACAGATGCCCATCATAAGCCCCCCAAACCTTCGGAGACCGGATTACTGCTCGGAGGAGTTCAGAGGTTTTGATTCTTCTGTTGCGGTTTCAACTATTGTCATCTTTGTGGTGTCTTGGGTAGGAATTGTCACTGAGGGATGAGTGTGCAGTTGCTTTTGTTTTCCCGTTTCGTTGAGGCGCTTCGGCGCTTCTCGTTATGCACAGCGTTACAAATGATACTTTTGTGTCTCGTGACTTCGTTGTTCTGGTTATTGCCGAAGTGTTGGGGGGGGGGGGGGGACAGGCCCCAAGATGGTCGGTGAAGAGCGTATGCGTTCAAACCGTGGACGACCGTAAAAGGGGCAGGCCCTTACGACGTCGGGAACTTATTGCGGGGAGAATGACTGACCTTCGATCGGCGGCAGTGCAAATTCACAGGGGCAAGACCCCAAAGCGAATGACAAAAAATGTTTGTGACTAGTGACGGTGAAGAAGATATATAATATTTTTTTCCAAACATAAATGTTGGTGTTAAAACACGATTTTTATAGTAGAAAATTAGCTTGCGACTTCTTACATAATAGAAGATAAGTTTGCGCGAGTCTGAGCTCGCAGCTTTTTACATAATAGAAGATAAGTTTGCGCGAGTCTGAGCTCTCTGCTTTTTACATGATAGAAAATAAGTTTTGTCGGTGAAGGGTGTGCGTATTCAAAACGTGGACGAACGTAAGAGGGGAAGGCCCTTATGACGTCGGGACCTTACCGCGGTGCAGAAGGGCGAACCTTCAATCGATGGCAGTGAGAGATTGCTGTGAGCGCGCTGCCCAGAGGCAGTTGATGTTCATTAGCGCGCTGCCTGGAGGCAGGTGTTGTTCATTATCCGGAGGCAGGTGTTGTTCATTAGCGCGCTCCTTGGAGGCAGGTGATGTTCATTAGCGCGCTGCCTAGAGGCAGGTGCTGTTCATTAGCGCGCTGTCTGGAGGCAGGTGCTGTTCATTAGCGCGCTGCCTGGAGGCAGGTGCTGATCGTAACCACCGTAATCACCTGACGGGCGAATCACGCTGGTCGATTTGGAGCACACGGATCGCCATTTTTCGTAAAAGACCGTCTCGCCCTTCGGGCAGTTCGGGCAGCTTTGTTGAAGGCGAAAAAGACGACAAGCGAGTCCTGCAATCTGAGAAATTAAGAAATGTTAACTGCGCGTGCGTTCAGAATGTGGAAATGTTCTGAGCGCGTTCAGAATGTGGAAACGTTCTGAGCGCGCGGGGAAGCGTTGTGAGCGTGCAACGAACTCGGGAGTGTTCTGAGCGCGCAACGAACTTGGAGCATTCTGAGCGAACGGAGAGGCGTTCTGAGCGCGCAACGAGCGCGGGAGCATCCTGCGGCGAACGGGGAAATGAGAAGTAGCGCCCCAAAGGGGGAACTGGGTTTCTCCAGGACGCCCGATTTGGCCGCACCCGAAGAGGGGTGCGGCCATGGAGCATCTTGCGGCGAACGGGGAAATGAGAAGTAGCGCCCCAAAGGGGGAACTGGGTTTCTCCAGGACGCCCGATTTGGCCGCACCCGAAGAGGGGTGCGGCCTGGCCGCACCCCAAGGGGGGTGCGGCCTGGCCGCACCCCAAGGGGGGTGCGGCCTGGCCGCACCCCAAGAGGGCGGTTTGGCGCTACCGCGCGCGCTACCTTGCGGTAGCGACACGCGGTACCGCCACGCGCGTCGTGCGCGGTAGCAGCCGCGCGCGGTGTTGTCGTGCGCGGCCCTGCAGCGCGTACTGCGCGCGTCTTTGCGCGGACTGTTGTCTGTGGAGATGGTGGGTTTGACCCACTTTCTCATTCATCCCTCATCACCCTAGTGGTGAAGTGAGGTTTGTGAATAACCGCCACCCAGTTTTGTACATATAGATGAGAACCCATAATATGAGTGCATATCAGCCATTATAAATCCATGGACGAACGTCATCTTTACGGATGCCTATCAGGGTTTGTATGAAAATGTATATTCCCGTTTGAACCCGCCCAATATGTTCTTCTTAAGAATCTTCATGCAATTTACTGTGAAGCGTTTGATCACTAATTACCGATAAAAATCACGGCGTCCTAATAGTTAATAGTTCACAGTGGCAGCACCGATCAGTTGGCGGCGGTCAGTTCGTTCGCTCAGCGGTGATGGAACGCTGTGCAGACAGAGCCTCGATGCGGACTTGTCGTCAGCAGTTGGGTGGAGTCGGCCGCCAGTGTCGTCGAAGAGAATCCGCATGTTCCTTTTTGCAGCTTCAATAACTTCTTGGAGGAAAAATTAGTTAGGAATCAACCTTCAACTAAGCGCATTGGTGACCAATTAATAAGAATGCAAGACTTATTGTATGGCGATTTGATCTCCCGGACCCAACCTTCAATTAATAAGCCTACCGGTGTAGACCCAAGTTGGCCTGAGCAGCTAGCAGCTAGATATGACGGTGGTGACTATTGGAGCTGTCTCAAATAAAATAACAACAATAATAATATATCTACATATATATATTTTATATGCTAGATGTAGGGTTGGTAGAAGGGCTCAAAACTCCAACTTAGACTAAATGCTAAAAGTCCATTTTGAGCTCCAATAATGTCGTGCCCGAAATTCGGGCCCGAATTTTTGTGTTCGAGACAATCGTGCACGATCATTATGATCCCACAAGATTAGACGTGAATATTATAATTGCACGAGTTTAGTTATGAATATTATGATTGCACGAGATCATGAAACCGTAGAAATGTGCTCGCAAATTTCTCTCATAAAAGAGAGAAAGGTGAGAGATCATTGAAGCAAACAAAAATATTTTTCTGTAGGGTTTAGGCAAGACCGAACTATGCCTCCGTGCAACATCTCTTTCTTCATATAATGAATCAATCTGCTGCTGCTTCCTGTGGATGCAGTCAATCTTGGGGTGAACAAATATACACTGTTTTTGTAGTTATTTCTCTCTTCTTCTTTTTTTTGCTCAATTTTTATCACAAACTGGTATCAAAGCGTGATTTTGAGTTAATCTGAGATATGTTCGTTCGCCTCAGTTCTGTTGATTGAGCAAAGAAATGTTCAATGATCCTGTGACATAGAGGTGATTTGGGACGTAGCAAACAAAGAAACTATCGTTGGTTTATGATTGAAGTTGGAGAGTTTTTTACATTACGAAATCTTAACAAACGGTTGTTTTACAATGCATGAAGGAGGGATGGTTTCAAAGAAGTCGAGGATGAAAATGCATCCATAATTCTGTGGGTTTGATGCTAGTGATCGTCGTTTTTGCAAAACATATTGAATTCCATTCCCTTCGCACAAAAAAATGCCACGCCAAACAACCCCTTAGAGAAAGATATTAGAATAGAGCAGATTTTTCTCAAACCCAACTAAAAGAGCTCCTTTTACAGGTAGAATTTGACTATCTTCTTCCTCTAATCAATCCATACATGACTATTGAAAACAAACTATGGAAGACGGACGGAGGTATTGTCCCGTACATGGAGGGGACTTCTGTGCACAAGAAATTTTAGCTTAATACAAAGCCTCATGTCACACGAACCATGGCAAGTTTCTTTGTAATATGGTATACAACTCCTACGTAGTTACAAACTATTAGATGCACAATAAACAACAAATTCTAAATATAGGAACAATTGCTAGCATCATCCTCGCTAAATTATAAATCACGTGATTTATCGTCTAAGCATTATCTCAATTATTCTAATTTCCACCTAATAATATATGCCTCGTCGACCAAAATTATGTCGTCAACAAAAAACATACATCAGACGTTAATTCATCCATGTTATCTTTGATCGACAATGTTTTCTTCCAAATCTCCAGACGTTAATTCTATGTCAAAAACTATCACCAACCGTCGAATATGCTTGCTTGTCAATATATACGTGCTAATTTTACCACGCATTCATCTTAACTATTTTTTATTTTTTTTAATAATCCAAATAGCTATCAACGACTCTTACACCATCTTACATTCATATTAATGCAACACGACTAATTTAATTGCACTTAAATTAAATTATAATTTTAAGCCTTCATGATGTCTTAATTATGGATGACATGAAGTTCCATTTTTTTCTAATATTCAAACTTAGCTATATAGGAGTCAAGTCTATTACTTCTACAAAATGTTTTTTAATCACTGATCACAATCATTATCTATATATACATAAAATATACACCCAATTCTCTCAAAAAGCACGTTAAAAAGAACTCGGACAGTATTTAAAGAAGAATTATTTTGTGCGGCGATTATGATCACGAGCAATTGGATCCAACCGTTTCCTATGAATAGTTGCAATTGCATGAATATATATAGTTGAAGAGAGATAATTTGTTAAACCATTTGATTTCATCTTCGGGGTTAGCCCCGAGAGAATTCTAGAGAAATCTGAAGTCTTGTACATAGAAAGAGGCATGAAGATGATGGAGAATTCTAGAGCTGTCTTATGAGAGCATTCTAGAATAAGATGGAAGATTCATGTATCTTGTAAATATTAGAGATGTATAAATTAATCTAAAATAGTAGGAATTCTAGATCATTTCATACTTTGGAGGAAAAATTCTTTGGGGCCCATAAAAGAGGAAGACCCCCTCATTTGTAAGCATCCAAGTTTTGGACAAGCAATAAAGTTCTTTGGAGTTCTTTCACTTGTGAGCTTTCTCTTGAGTTGTTTCTCCATTCTTCTCTTCATCACCAACAAGATCTTGCATGTGGATGACTTAGCTAGGATACGCGGAGTGGCAAAGTGGAGCTAAGGCCGCACGGGAGTTTGTAAAGAGACAAGTCCGTGACAACTGGTATCATAGAGAGGTTTGCTCAAGATCATGGTTGGTGTTACAAGGAGAGACTAGATGACTGGTGAAATGGGCAACTCAAGCATGGATGGGCGTGGTAGGGAGGTCATGCAACAAGCTGAAAGGAAGAAGCGAAGCCAAAACAAATCTCGTGCGAAAGCACACTTGGATCTTGCATTGTTGGATTGGGACAAGCGCATGACGGCGGTGGAGCAGGACCACCTAAATGTTCGTGGAGAACTAGAGACCGTCAAGCAAGTGTTGACGGCATGAGGAGAGCTTGAATTATTGAGGGCGCAAGTCCAAGCTTGCCTTGATGCAAATGCAAAGCTGAAACAAAGTAAGATGCAACAGCTTGAGGATGATTATGAGGAGTGGATCGCAAACTTGGAGGATGAGTTGGCCTTGTGCAAGAAGGTCATCCCTAGTGATGGAAATGCTGGCGGAATGGATAATCCAAGAATTGATGTTCCTAAGCCAAAATCCTTTACCGGAAAGAGGTATGCTAAGGAAGTCGAACATTTCCTTTATCAAATGGAGGTTTACTTCGAAGGTTGCAACATCACTGACGAAGCACTCAAGGTCAAAACAGTTCGCTATTATCTTTCGGATATCGCATCTCTTTGGTGGCAACAGAAGCTTGCAGATATCAGAAAGGGAGCATGCAATCTGAACACTTGGGAGGAGTTCAAGATTGAACTCAAGCGACACTTCTACCTGGAGAACATTGCTAATGAGGCAAGGAAGAAGTTGAAGGAACTCAAGCAAAAAAGGTCAATCATGGAGTACATGAAGAAGATCCAAACCTTGATGTTGATGGTGTCGGGTATGTCTGAAGAAGACCAACTCTTCAATTTCAAGGATGGTCTTCAAAATTGGGTGAAACAAAAAGTTCACCGTCGCGATGCAAAAACGTTGGATGAAGCCATTGTCGCTGCTGAAGCAATGACAGAATTCCAAAGACCATCAGATGCTTCTTCAACCAAGAAGGGCTACAAGAATGACTACACCAAAGGTGGAGGAGAGACAAGGGCCGCAGAGACCTCCTAGAGGAGATTGAACTTCTGCTCATCATGGGAGGGAAATGAATGTCGGAAATAAGAGTTTTACGCCAAAAGGTGGATGCATCATCTGCAAATGTCCACACATGATGAACAAGTGCCCAAAGCTCGGTTCACTTTCAGCATTACAAGAGAATGATTCAACGGGATGCGAAGGTACCAATTAAATTTATTCTTTGCAACTTCTAAATGCTTTGAATGTAAAGCCAGCAGAGAAAGCGACTAGCAAGGGGCTAATATACATTGAAGCTATGATCAACAACAAGCCAACTAAAGCATTGGTGGACACGGGGGCAACTCACAACTTTGTGACAGAGGAAGAAGCTCGAAGTCTTGGCCTTAATGTGACAGAGCGATGGATGGCTCAAGACCGTGAACGGGAAGGCGAGACCACTATCTGGAGTGGCTCGTGGCATGGAGCTTCGCTTGGGTACATGGAGAGGACAAGTGAACTTCTCGGTCACGACGATGGATGATCACAAGGTCATGTTGGGCATGGAATTCTTTGCCATGGTCAGTGCAATCGTCATGCCAAATTGCAACTCTGTGTGCATCATGGAGAGAGGAGCAACTTGTATGGTTCCTACAATAGAGGGTGCACCAAGCAGCCGTGGAACAAAGCAACTATCGGCTATGCAATTAGCCAAATGGAAGAAAAAAGGGGAACCTACTTTCTTAGCCAGCTTGAAGGAGGAAAGCAAGGATGGTGAGATGGAGGAGGTGCCTCCACTTATTGTTGAAGTCCTTGAGGAGAATAAGGACGTCATGCATGCAGAGCTACCAAAGAGGTTGCCGCCCCGGAGGGAGGTTGACCACAAGATCGAGTTAGAGTTTGGAGCAAAACCACCAACGAAGGCACCATATCGGATGGATCCACCTGAGCTCGAGGAATTGAGAAAGCAGTTACAAGTGAGGTCGGAATGATTAGTCCGTTGAAGACCCCATTTGGCACACCTGAACTCTTTTAGAAGAAGAAGGATGAAACACTACGATTGTGTATTGATTACCGGGCGTTGAACAATGTGACAATTAAGAACAAGTATCTCGTATCGTTGATCGCTGACTTGTTTGACCAACTTGGAGATGCATGAATATGCACAAAGATGGAATTGCAAAAAGGCTACCACCAAGTATAGATCGTTGAAGGAGACAAGCCAAAGACCACTTGTGTAACAAGGTATGGATCATTCGAGTGGTTGACGATGTCATTCGGCCTAACAAACGCACCAGGAACAATTTGCACATTGATGAACCAAATATTCCATCCCTACTTGGACAACTTTGTGGCGTACTAAGATGACGTTGTCGTCTATAGTAACACAATGTAGGAGCATGCTAGGCATCTTCTCTTGGTGTTCCAAGTGCTAAGGGATAATAAACTTTATGTCAAGAGGTCAAAGTGCTCTTTTGGACAAGAGGAGCTACAATTCCTTGAGCATGTCATTGGGCATGGCCAACTACAGATGGATATGGACAAGGTACGAGCGATCATCGAATGGGAGTCACCAACAAAAGTAACGGAGCTACGATCATTCCTCGGCTTGGTAAACTACTACAGACGGTTCATCATGGGCTACTCGAAGAGAGCAGTACCACTTACGGACCTGCTCAAGAAGGACAAAGCTTGGGACTAGACAGAAGATTGCCAACAGGCTTTTGAGGATTTGAAGAAGGTAGTGAGCACGGAACCAGTGCTTGCACTACCAGATTTTTCCAAGAAGTTTGAGCTACATACGGATGCTTCAGACTTTGCGATTGGAGGGGTGTTGATGCAAGATGGACACCCAATAGCTTTTGAGAACCGCTTGTTGAACGAGACGGAGCGGCGATATACTATGCAAGAGAAGGAGATGTTTGTTATCATTCATTGCTTGCAAGTATGAAAACATTACCTGCTTGGCGCACAATTCTTGATCAAGACCGACAATGTGGCAACAACTTACTTCAAACTCAGAAAAAATTGACAGCAAAATAAACAAGATAACAGAACTTCTTGGCAGAATTTGACTGTCTTGGAACACAAACCGGGCAAAGCCAATGTTGTAGCAAATGCACTCAGTCGCAAGACGGAGTTAGCGGCGATCTCCATGGTGAAGAGCGACTTATTGGAACAAGTGAAGAGTGGGCTTGAGGAGGACCCCCTCGTCAAGCAACTCATACAACTAGCTAATGAAGGACGAGCCAATAGATTTTGGGTAGTGTACGGGTTACTCCACCAAAGGAAGAAGACTATACATCTCAAAAGTAGGGAAACCTACGGAGGGACTTGATCAAAGAGTGTCATGATACCAAGTGGGCAGGATATCCAGGGCAGAAGCACACTTTAGACTTGATGGAGGACTCAGCCACATAAGGGGGACAACATTGAGCTGTATGTGAAGACATGTCTTGTTTGCCAACAAGACAAGGTGGAGAACAAACAACCAGCGGGACTCTTAGAGCCACTACCATTGTCAGAGTATCCATGGGAAACAGTGACGCTTGATTACATCAATGTCTTGCCCAAGTCTGTAGGGTGCAGATCTATCTTGGTGGTGGTGGTGGTAGACCGCTTCTCCAAATACGACACTTTCATGTGTGAAGGACACCACAGCAGGAGAGACGACGCGTCTCTTCTTCAAACATGTAGTAAAGTATTGGGGGTTGCCTAAAAACATTGTGAGTAATCGAGACCCATGCTTTATAGGGAAACTGTGAACGAAACTATTCAAGCTACTGGGGTTGGAGTTGAACTTCTCCACTAGCTTCCACCCTCAAACGGACGGGCAAACGAAGAGGGTGAATGCACTACTTGAGTGTTACTTGCGGCATTTTGTGAGTGAAAATCAGCAGGATTGGGCAAAACTCATGGACGTCGCGCAGTTCTCTTACAACTTACAATGGAGTGAGGCCACAGGAAGGAGTTCGTTCGAGCTTGCAACAGGAAGACAGACTCTTACACCGCATACCTTGGCAACCGCGATGGATGAGGGAAAGAGCCCAGGAGCTTGGAAGATGGCTACGACATGGGAAGAGCATGCCGAATTAGCCAGGACATGCTTGGAGAAGGCCCGCAAGAGAATGAAGAAGTGGGCCGACACAAAGAGACGACTGGTGGAATACTCAGTTGGAGACAAGGTGATGGTAAAACTGCTACCCCAACAATTTAAGGCTTTGTGTAGCACGCGCAAAGGCTTGATACGAAGATATGAAGGTCCCTTTCCGGTCGTGGCAAAGGTGGGTAAGGTTTCCTATCGACTTGACCTACCTAGTTCTTTGAAGATACATCTGGTGTTTCATGCAAGTATGCTCAAGCCATACTACGGCGATAACGATGATCTTCAAAAGGGAGTATCTAAACTGAAGGGGCCTGAATCAATGATCTAGGTGGGTGAAGCTGAGGACTGAATCATGAAAGCAAATGGAGATGATGTGCTTGGAGCTAGTAGTGTAGCATGAGTAGTTTGTGCCTGAAATACTTAAAAGGTAGGAAACGAGAATAATCTTTAGTTGAGAGAAGGGCATGTGTTGAAGCAACTGATGCATGGGCTGAATGACGACATTGCGGTTGACCAGGTGTCAGAAACTCATGAAGCCTATAGCAGGTCTCCTTACTGTACCAATTATGCCACAATGGGTATACTTAGCATGACTGCACCCACCTCCTCGTCCTTGGCCCAAATTGTTTCCATGCCAACGTCCTCCAATCGAAGTAAAAATGGTGGCTAGCGCCGAACGCTGAGATAGAGGGACTGGAGTTGGTGTCATCAAGGACACTCTAATCACTCAGGAGTATACATCTGCAGGAGTAGGGATGGTGGCACCGCACTAAAATCTGAGACTACACAGAATCAGATCAACTTTTACACAGTGTAAAAACATGATCACCAAGAGTTTATTCGTTTGCTCTTCCTGGACATTGACATATGGAGAAGAGGGCAGAAGATCTAAAATCGGTCGCTAATGCTTGAAACTTTTTGACATCTGTAGAGATATCAGAGTCGGATTGCTTCAATTTAAAGAGGTTGCCTAGTAGAGGTTATTCACCTGAGCCCAAGTGCCACGTAAGAAACTCCCTAAAAATAGGCATAAGGGATGGCTCAATCAATCACCGGTGTGGGGAAAATAATTGAGTCCATTTTCTCCTAAGTGGGAAATTTCAGCGACCTAATCAACCCCTTTCATAAGATGCTTCTTCTGGACCAGTCCTATGAACCAGATTTGAACAGCAACAAACCAAGTGGTGTAGTTCTTGCCATTCAACATTTCCGTAGTGATGGTGTGATGATTTTAGGGAGAAAGAAGCCTTGGCAAGGACTCGGTCACAATGATCAGTGTAGCAAATGAACCCATAGATATATTGACTGGATTCAAGTTGAAATGGTGTAATGATGATTTGGGAGATGTTGGGACTAGCCATGACTGACTGGTTGTCAACAGAGGAGCAGATAGAAGAGACCGGATGTTTTGAAGATCACAGGATTGTTGTAAGAGGTGTACTTCTTGTTGTAACACAGGAATCTGGATAAATTTAGGCGTCCGGAAGCAGATCTAGAGAAGATGAGTGCAGGAAGAATCCTGACTAGAAGCAGATACAGAAGAGCCCTCTATGGGATGCGTCAATGAGAGCCTGGAAGGGGACGACTCTAGCTAGAATCAGAAGGTCGCGGGATGTTTTGTCGAGCGTCTAGAAGAGGACGCAAGGCTTCGTCGAAGGCCAGGAATGCATCATCAGCTTCGTTGAGGGCATGAGTGCGTCATTGAGCTTCCTCAAAGGTTGGGAATGCGTCATCGAGCTTCCTGAGAAGAAACAGAGCAGATGAGCTATTCGCTTTCTCAACCTAACGCTCTAATATCATGTAATGAGAATGGATGAAAAGTGTTATACCTAGTGCGAAAGCCCTGCATATATCCACATACAAAAAAATAGTTATAACTTATAACCCTTACTATAATTACAACTTATACACTATTTATATCTAACAGAAAATTTCATCCTGGTGCTCATGAAGGAGGAGAGATGTTGCGTATGTGATCTCAGGATTTCCATATTTCCCTTAAAAAGGTGATTTGGGGATTTCCATAAACTGTTTTTTCAAAAGATCATACAATGATTTCTGATAAAAAGACTAATCAAATTAAGATCATGGAAAAGAAACTTTACAACAGACAAATTTGAACATAATTTAAAAGGACAGAAAAGGGGAAATATATATATATCAAGTTGCACATACATTCTAAGGTTTAGACAATTAGGGGAAAAAACAGAAGAAAACACTCAAATCAAAACAACACAACACTGGAAATTTAAAACCTGTCTTTGACGGCAGTTCCATACACAATCAAGGAAGGGACAATGCGCACGACAACATCAATTGGTATGGCAAAGTTGACACCAGAAGATATACCGGATCCTGCACCATGAAAAACAACATGGTTGAGCTTAGTCAGCTGAAATAACTCTCAACTTCTCAAATAAACAAAAATCCATTTGCAATATTGAATTGAGTATTGGTACTGCAGGAGTTATACAAATATGCTTTCATGATTTGAGGGTTTATATCCTACTTAAAATTGCGTGATTTGTTCACACCTAAATAAGTTCAAGCTATGAAGATAAGTACCCTTTCGCGTGAATGTTGCTGTATTAACTCCAATAACATGACCATAAGAGTCGATCAAAGGGCCACCAGAGTTACCTACAGTTCACATGAATAAAATAAGTTGGCAATGAGCAATTTAATTTGAGAAGTTCTCTGAAGAAACAGACATAATGATTAGCATTCTGTAAATTAAGATCAATCATGCTAGAGAATACAGATTAACAAATCCATAAGAATAGTTTGCCTGCGCCAGCATTATCTTGAAGCAAGAAGCCTACCGATGGGTAATTAGTACTTATATCAGTGAAGAAAAGATTTCAATTTCAGCTCAATCAAACACAACCGGTTTAAAGTTTACTCTCAAGAAAATTCAAGCAAAGCCAATTACTCCTTTTTAAAGTATTTTCAAAATTCAT
Source organism: Dactylorhiza incarnata (assembly GCA_033032865.1). Lineage (NCBI taxonomy): Eukaryota > Viridiplantae > Streptophyta > Magnoliopsida > Asparagales > Orchidaceae > Dactylorhiza > Dactylorhiza incarnata. The sequence goes on from JAWHQI010000233.1 coordinate 1,822,875, forward strand.
AAATAACTCATAACAAGCATTCCACATTCATTGATACGGCGGTTCAATTACGTGAGCACAGGGAATACCATATCTCCTGGCGATGTAGGTTGTGAAATAGCACAGATTGCCTCCTTCTGGGAATACCATATCTGCCATGCGATTCAGAACTTCAACCTTACCCTGAAATCAAATCCCAAGTGCCAGCTCACCCATCGTTGTTGGGTGTGGTGCACAGCTTCTGCTCTATGAGGAACATCAAGCTGAAGTAATCTGACAGTATCAGAAAAGTCCACCACCAAAGGTAAGGTTCCCAATGCACAACGGCCTTCGCTAGGCCGATAAGCTTCTTCTTGTAAAAGGGAGGCTTCCGACTATCTTCCTGTCGAAGTGGACAACAGGATAACCAGCTTGCTGCAACATTGCTCTGCCCTCATTTCCCGAGGCATCATCCTCTACTTGAAACTCCTTTATGAAGTCTGGTAGATGTAGTAATGGTGAGGTGATCAAGGCCTGCTTGAGCTCCTCGAAGGCGACAGCGGACACTTCACTCCACAGATATGTGCTCTGTTGCACAGTGGACACTTCTCCGCACAGAAATGTGTTCTTCAGCAGCACTACAAGTGACTTTGTGATCACATTATACCCATTGATGAAGAGGTGGTAGTACCTAGTGAGCCATAGGAAGTTGCGAGCTCGAGAGATGACTGGGGTGTTGTCCAAGCAATCACTGCCTAAATCTTGTCAGAGTCAACAGATACCCCGCGCGTTGTTCATTATATGCCCTAGATAGGCAACTCTGCCCTCTCCAAAGGACCACTTCTCTTGCTTCAGAAACAGATGGTGCATGCGAGTAAGCCGTAAGGCTGTGCGCAGATGCGCGAGGTGCTCCTCCCATGTTTCGTTGTACACCAAGATGTCATCGAAAATACAAGTCAAATTTAGGGCATATAGTGCCTAGAAGGTGGATGGAGCATTGGTGAGCCCAAAGGGCATCATCGAGAACTCAAAATGATGGTGGTGGGTCCTGAAGCTTGTCTTCTCCACGTCAGGAGGGGCACCACACCTGATGGTGCCCTAAACATAGATCTAGCTTGGAAAATAAACGCCCCCTCCCCCTCAAGCTCGTTGAGGAGTTCCTCCACCACAAGTATTGGGAAGTTGTCTTTAACTATCTTGGCGTTCAGCTTGCAGTAGTCCACGCAGAAATGTCATGTCCTCTTGCGCACCAGAAGAACCGAAGAGGAGAAGGGAGACACATCATATTTAATGATCCCTTGTTGGAGCATGGCGTCGCGCCGGTGCTCAATCTCATCCTTTTGAAAGAACAGATATCGATACATCTATATGACTACAGAAGCGGGCTGGGTAGGAGGCAAATGTTGTGGTTCTGGTGTCGTGGAGGGGGTGGAAGACTCGGGGTGGCAGCAGAGTCACGCCAAACACCTGTAACAAGCAGTCTAACTCGACCCCATTTGTGTCGTCCACCTCAAGGAAAAAAGCCCCTAACGGTGTATTGGGTGTGCAACCCAACAATTCCATCATCTCGGAGCCCAACTGTACCCTCATCGTCAACCGGTCCAAGCCTTGTACAAATGGGCCAAAAGTGTGCAACCATACACAACCTCAAATCCCCATAGGGAAATCACTAGGAAGTTCCATCTTTCTTGGGAACTAGAAGTGCAGGAACGGCGTACGGACTCATACTCTCTCTAACGTGACCCTTCGAAATCAGCTCGGTCACCTGCCTATGTAGCTCCTCATGTTCTTTCAGACTCATACGATAATGGGGTAAATGAGGTAAGCTAACTCCTGGCATAAGCTCAATGCAGTGCTGAATATCTCTCATCGGGGGAAGCTGATCGGGCAGCTCCTCCGGCATCTCAGAGTACTCATCGATGAGAGGTCACACTGTGCTAGGGATGTCTGAAATAGAGGGGGTGGTGTCAATGCCAGATAACATATAAACGACATCACTATCCTTCATCTCCTCCTGGAATTGAGATCCAGTCAGTAACATGGTGGCGGAGGGGAAGGATAACGCAGATACAGTGGTAGGTGGATGTGAAAGCCTCTCTGGGGCTTTAGGAACAAGAATTCTTCTGGAGAAGAAGAACAATCTTGCGCCCATTGCGCTCGAAGGAATGAGAGTTTTTCACACCATCGTGAATAACATGTCTATCGTATTGCCAAGGTCGTCCTAACAGAATATGACAAACCTCAATAGTGGCAACGTGACATCAGACTGCATCCTGATACGTACTACTTATGAAAAACTCAACGAGACACTGATGTGTGATGGGAATGGTCGTGCTACTAGTGACCCATGACAGACTGTAGGATTTTCCTAAGGGCTGTGTCCTCAACATCAACTTATCCACCATGCGTTGAGAAACAAAGTTCTTCATACTACTGCTATCTATGATGATGGAGCAAAACTGCCCATATATGCGGGCGGGCGTACGAAAAATGTTGTTCCTCAACCAATCGTCTTCCGTGGGAGTTTTGGGAGTTAAGAGACTATGTTGGAGAACAGAAACTAACTGGTCAGGATGTTCTCCCTCAACTTTATACTCACTCTCTAACTCGGGCTCAGGGGTCGGGCCAGGCTGGGAATCACTAAGGAAGACCTCATACTCAGGTTCTGAACCACTCTCAGAATCAATGATGGCGACAAAGTGGCGTCGCGGACACTCAGAAGATTTATGACCCGATTTCATACACCTGAAACATCTAAAAGTCTCAGGTTGTGGTCTAGTGCCAATAAACTCCTTGCCTAGCGAGGAGGCGGCAGGAAGTGTTGGGGTACTCGTGGGTACTGCCGGGCGAGAGGGTCCGAGAGTCCTAACAGTAGGAGTGGAAGTGTGAGTAGATGTGGGCCTAGTTCCTGATGTTTGTTTTGTGAGGACTCTACTCTACGAGCGCGACTGGAGACCTCTCCCAAGTCCTTATAATCAAACAATTCTAATTGGTTTCTAATGGAATATCGTAACCCGTTCAGGTAATGGGAGACAATCATGTCATCGTCCTCTTGGAGGTCGAGGCGAGACTGCAGAACTAGGAACTCGTTCGTATACTCATCCACCGATAGTTTGTCTTGTCGTAGATTGTGGAACCCACGGTAGAGGGTCTGCAAATAATCGGGTGGAACATAACGCTTTTGTAGCTGGGCTTTAAACTTTATCCACATGGTGATGGGGGCATGCCTAAATTGAATCGAGATCGCTCTAACTGTCCACACCAAACTAGAGCGGACCCCTTCAGTCTAAGGGTAACATACTCAACTTGTCTGGCTTGGGGCAATTGCTTCCAAGCAAGGAAACAGTTCATCCTATTACACCAGTCTACGCAACCTTCGGGTTCTAAGTGTCCCTCAAAATTGTCAACGTCTAATTTGACTCCTACATCCCATCGGGGTTGGTTACGTGGCTCATTACGCGGCTCGGGTGCGGGGTGTGCAAGTTCTAGAGATCTAGGGTGAGGGTCTATTTTAACCACTAGGGCAGGTGCTCGATTTAATTGTATGGTAGCTTCTATAGTATTAACCGATGTGCATAATCTGTTCATAACGTGCGTGACACTACTCATACCGGTGGTGAGAGTTTCTACCGTTTTCATCAAATCGCTCATACGTTGAGCCAAATCCCTTACGCTAGTTTCTAAATGATCTACTCGCTTTTCCATTTAAAATAATTTTGATTTTTAAAATTTTAAATGATATATATATAGATATATTTTTAAAATGTTAAAATCACTTATTTTATTTTTAAGATTAGTTTTTTGTAATTTTAAAGGATGAACATGTTGAAAATAAAAATTTAAGAAATATTATTATTATTATTTTTTAAATTATTTGGAATGAGCGATTACCCGAGCGGGTAGAAAAATAATTTTGAATTTAAATTTTAAGTTATTTTTAAAGACAAAATAAAATTTAAACTTAAATTAAAATTCTTTTTTTTAATATTAAATAAAATAAATTTCTTATTATTATTATTTTGAAAAAACCGGATCGCTTGATTCGCGATAGGAGCGAATCAAATTTGCTCTGATATCAAACTGAGTACACCGTTATTAGGGTTTGAAAATTTACGATATTTTTTAAAACGGCCAAAATGTAATTTTGAACAAACGAAAGGAGGCGAGCGGGTCAAATCGAAATTTTGCGCACGAAATCAAACCCGGCTTTTGAACTTTACGAAATTCATTAATTTTGTTCTGTTTGAGCACTTAAGTGCTTTACGGATCGAATCTTAGACGAGGCTAACACGGCCACAAGCAAAATTTACAATCAACAATTTATGAATTAACGATATTAAAAGTAGTGCGAACGTAAAGGCAAGCCCAAAAATTATTTAAGTGAAATGCATAAAATTTTGCTAATGCAAGAGGAATGAACGAGGATACCAAAACGCAGAGTGTAGTAGTGATCCGCTCTAAATCCTTCACGCACGAGGAGGGCAAGATCCCGGGCTAACAGTTGATTGACTCGGTCGATCGGCCGGAGCAAGGGTCAAAATCGACGGCAAGAGAGATAACCCAGGTCGTCGGATTAGGTTCCGATGTCGACAACGACCTGGCGGACGCGTCCCAGATGGACGATCGGCGGCTGGCAGAATCAAAGGAAACGACGGCAGTGTAGGCTGACGTGTGAAGGTGTGCTGGCGGGGGAATTTCCTCCTCTGGAGCAGGCGATCTACAGTATTGGCGGTGGAACAAAGGTGGCCGATCGGCAATGAACAGAGAAACGAGATTTCCGTTCTCTGCTTTATCTGATGCCTCCTTTTTTCTCTTCTTCACGGTCGATTATATGTAGGGTGTGGCTGAATTTGTGGCTTTAATAACTTGCCAAATAATGTTTCCAAATACAAAATTTTCCAAACACAGATTTTTCAATTGTTTCCTAAAGACAGATTTTAAAATGTTTTCTAATCTTCTGAATGTTTTAAATTTATAATTTTAAGTTTGTCTTTAGTGTCCTACTACAAATAATACTTGACCATTTTATTCAAGGTCTCATCGGGTGGTCAAACCGATGAGCCAAATAATAAAACTAGTACATGAAATAAAATACGTAAATAAAAAAAATGGTGAAGGGACTATGATGCGTCGCAGGCTGCATCAAATAAAAACTCTCCGGACGGATAATGCTCGCGAATACACTAGCCAGTAGCCATGAATTTGCTAACATCTGCTCTGAATTTGGAATTATTCATCAGACGTCGTGTGCTTATACCGACCAACAAAACGGCATTGCTGAACGTAAAAATAGACATTTTCTCGATGTTGCTCGCTCCCTCATGATTCAAATGCAGGTTCCCAAGGCTTATTGGAACTTTGCGCTTTCGACGACATGCTATCTCATTAACCGTCAACCTTCCTCAGTCCTTCAAAATGCTACTCTGTTTAGTCTCTTCTTCCCCTCTACTCCGTCATTCTCTCTCACCCCTCACATATTTGGTTGTACCTGCTACGTTCACTTGGTCCGTCCACGGACAAGTTGGAGCCTCGGACAGCCAAACACATGTTCGTCGGTTACCCCCGTACTCAGAAAGGGTATGTCTGCGACTCTCCTACTACCCGCAAGGTGACGGTTTCTGCTGATGTTACCTTCCGGGAAGATCAACCGTTCTTCTCCGCCCCAAACTCCCCTCTTCCACACAATGCTTACCAAGACCTGTCATCTCAGTTACCTCTCCACCACAGGATGTTCAATAAGGATGTTCGGGAGGTTGGCTTTACTCGGAGCTCGGCAGACTTCTCTCTGTTCACTTGACATCGAACTACAGGAACGGTTCTTATTTTGGTGTATGTCGATGACATCCTAATCACAGGAGATGATTCAAAGGGAATACAAGCGGTCAAACAACATCTTAGCTTCGTTTTTCAAACAAAAGATCTGGGGAACCTCCGATACTTCCTTGGTCTGGAGATCGCAAGACGTCCTGATGGACTTGTCCTCTCTCAACGGAAGTACTGTCTCGACCTTCTTCAAGATGCTGGCTATTCTGGATGCAAGCCGATTAACACCCTGATGGATGTCAATCACAAGCTGTGTGCACATGCTTCTGATGCAGATCTTCTTCTTCCAAATCCAGAATACTATCGACGACTCGTTGGAAAACTTATTTACCTAACGGTCACGAGACCAGACATATTCTTTGCAGTTGGGGTGGTCAGCCGGTTTATGCATTGTCCTCGGATATCTCATCTACAGGCCGTCGAGCGCATCCTGAGATATCTAAAAACATCCCCTGGTCAAGGGCTGGTATACAAAACCTCTTCTTCTACTCCAACATTGGTTGCGTATTCAGATGCAGATTATGTTGGTTCCTTGGACGATCGACGGTCTACCAGTGGTTTTTTACCTACTTTGGAGGTCACCTCGTGACCTGGCGCAGTAAGAAACAAGTTGTGGTTGCTCGATCATCAGCTGAAGTTGAATACCGGTCGATGGCGTCAGTTGTCTCTGAGCTTACATGGCTTGAAAGTCTCCTCGCTGATCTAGGAGTAAAACTTCCCTCACCAGCTACCTTACTATGTGACAGTCAGGCTGATATACACAGCTAAGAATCCAGTCTTCCACGAAAGAACGAAACACATTGAAGTGGACTGCCACTTAATTAGGGAGAAAGTTCAAATGAAGAAGCTAGAATCAAAGCATGTTCTGGGCACTGACCAAGTTGCTGATCTTCTCACAAAAGCCCTACCGAGTACCCTATTTTATCAGTTCCTGTCCAAGCTGGGTGCCTATGACTTGTACGCTCCAGCTTGCGGGGGAGTGTTAGAAAAGACAATGTAAAGGCTCATTTAGTCTCTTATTTTATCTTTATACATTAGTCTCACACCTTGTGTAGGGGACTCTTCTCTCTTTCTCCCTCCTATATATATATGTATTCATACATTGTATTTGATCATTGAAGAAGTATATACAAGGTTCAGTTTTTCTCTAGAGTATCAATAACAATAAGGATACAACTCGTATCTATAATGAAATATTAAACTCAAAATGGATGGAATTTCATATAAAAATTTCCTAAAAGGAGGATCGCATGTGTGAGAAAACATTTTGCGAACAAACAACATTTATCAGGTGCCCACACAATATTCAGTGTAGCTTTTTGGAGTCAGGTGTAAAAGTAATAAGTTTGAAGTTAACCAGCATTTATAGCTGCATCTGTTTGAATGGCTCCACGGATTGCCCTTCCTATTGGGGAAGGAATTTCTCTTCCCAGTCCACTAACTACCTGGCATAATGAAAAAATTACACTAAGTTTACACAAAACAAATGCAACTTCATAATATATAAACCATCAAGCCATATTTTAATCATCATAACTTGAATTGATAGATTAAAAAAACAACCATCCTCCAAAAGGATGGAAATAGAACTACTAACAAACTTTAGAAAGCAAATGTAGATGGGTATGAACAAATTACAGTCCTCCCCCGTGAGTTTGTGTTGATTACTGGCTGAAACCTCCATGCTGACGTCGAAAATTTTGGCCTCTTAAATCGGACTTGGGTATGGGTTGAGGTTATTGGCCCACCAAAAGCAAATTCCACGGGCCCAAGAGCGACGGGAAGGATGGTGTCCGGTCGCTCGAATGACTCCCAATGTCGTCTAGGTGCATCTAGGAGGTCTCGCCGCATACCCGGGAGTATATAGTAATTCCCCCTCCCAAACCAAAGGTTGTGCTAGGTTGTTGAGGGAAGGGGTAGGCTCCAAGAGTGCTAGGGGGAGCTCGCAAGTTCTAGGCGAGGTCTCATGCGGGATCGTCAACGGTCCCTTCCCCTTTGACATGGGGTCGTATTTATAGTCAACGGGATCTTGTAGGGGGTATCCAAGTGTCAATGGGTGGACCCCACCCCATGCGAGCTTAAAGGGTTCGCTGGAAAACTGTGGCTAGTTGATCGCGTCATCCGGCGAGGTGTTATGAGGTCGCAGCGAGTTGTTTAGAGAATCTTAGGCGAGCTGCTGGAGAGCTGCATGCGAGTCACATGGGATCCCTGTCCGGCTGTACTTGGGTCAACGGTCAACCTTCTAGGACCATGTGTTACGTGCCCTAGATTGAGAGCGTGTGCAAGGGGAAAGAGGAGGGAAGTCCTCGATGAAGGAGGACGCAGACTTCTTGGAGCCTCGGGGAGCAATGGCTGGCGGAGGTGGCCCTCCGGTTTGCGAACGGCAAAGACGAGCTGTGCGGAAGACGCGAGAGGTGCGCGGGATCGCGGGATGGGGGCGCCGGTCGAGGTCGGGACGGGTCCGTGAAGAAGAGAGAGAGAGTTAGAGAGAGAGATAGGGAAATAGAGAGATAAAATAGATAAGATTAAAATAACTAGTTTTGCTCCCCCCTCTTGGTTCCCCACCCGGGTATTAAATAGTCACACCAAAATGCCCCCTCCTTGGGCTTAGACACGGAGGATCAAATGTGCATAGTAAAATATAAAGTGGAACTAGATAAAAGTCTGCGATATACGCGACCAAAACGGGACCATAACATCTCCACCCTGCCCGACTACAAGCTTGCCCTCAAGCTTGTTCTGTGGTGACGGTCGGCGTCGGATCCCCTGTGTCGAGTAAGCATCCCGATCTGCGGCAAGGTCGTCTACCTCCAACCAGAAGAGGCGCTTGCAGTGATGTCCACGGAGAAAGGGCTCGTCACAGTTGTAGCAGAGGCCCTTGGCACGACGGTCAATCATCTCTTGTGTAGACAGTCGATGAATGGTGGCGGGACGGTAGGCATCGCGGTCCAGAGGGCGCGGGGTGCGACCGGGCCCCCCGGTGTCTGGGTGATGTAGATGAGGGCGATCCAAGAGCAGACGCTTCTCGCAGATGGGAGCCAAGCTCATTGCAGTCGTCAGATCTGCGGGGGCCTGAAATTCCACGTCCATGCGTAGGCGCTCGTGGAGTCCCGGCGTGAAGATGGGCACCTGCTGTGTCAGGAGAACTGAAGGAGGCGGGTCAGGCGGACCTGAAACTGCTCGAGGTACTCGTCGATCGAACCGGTCTGCCGGAGAGAAATGAGATCCCCCAAGGTATTGTTGTGGAGGGGTGGGCCGAAGCGGAGGGTGCAGCTCACTTTGAAATCCTCCCAAGATAGGAGTGGTTTCTCTCGTTGCAGTTGGGAAAACCAAAGTTGTGCGGGCCCATCAGGTGGAAGGAAGCAATATTGAGTCATTCTTCCCAAGGGGTGCGTTGATGGGCGAAGAAGTGCTCACGGCGAGAGAGCCAAGCCAAGGGGTCTTCGTGGCCATCGAATATGGGGAAGTCCAGACGCATGTATCGGGGCACACCGTTGCCCTCATGCCGCTGTTGGAAAATCTCCGGCGGGGTTGGCGGAAACGGAACATCATTGGAGGAGCCCACTGCCGGTTGGGCCTGTCGGTTAGCCGCAAGCTGGGTCGTGATGGTGTTGATGAGTGCAGTGTTGTTATCTACTAGGAGCTTGGCGAGGGACTCAAGATTTGAGAGAGAGAGGGCGGTTCGGCCATTGCTGAAGGGTTGCCGGCGTCGGAGGGGCTGGAGGAGACCGAGACGTGAGTTTCTTCTCTGGGTAGGTGACTTGTCTTCCAAAATTGATAACCCGATTTCTGGATAATCAGCGAATTAACGATCCTTGCCCTTTTTTGTTCTGTCGCAACTTCAAACACTGAGGTCGTCGTGATGCTGACAAGGACTGAGCTCCAGTCAAAGCTTGCTAAGGAGACGGCGCAGATCGCTGGAGAGGAGTGGCGACCTCCCTTTTCCGAACTCGGTGGATCTGAGGTCGCGCCTCAATTTGCTCCCACCGTGGAGGCAAGTTTAGTCGACATACCGCCAACAAGAGAACCGGCGGAGCAGACTCCTCCGTTGGAGCCGACTTTGTCATCTCCCCTCTTGGAAGACCCTCCTCCATATGTACATAGGTCACGTCGTTCTATGAAGGCTAGGAGCACATTCCAGAAGAGGCGCTTCACAGATCACCTTCCCGCGGGAAGGCTCCTTTACTCTCTGTCGTGCATGCAGACTCGGTGGGAGCTGGCAGTGGCTCCCAAGGGAGGCCTCCCTCGGTAGATCGCGGTAAGCAAACCCTCGCAACCTCATCCTGTTTTGCCACTTATCCCTTGCTCACGTCAATGTGTATAGGCATCGTTCCCCATCTCGTCAAGGGTCCCTTAGGCATCGGGACAGACCCGGCAGGGACTCGCGCGGCTCTAGTAAGTTGCCTCCATGCATATCCACTGTTTGATGAGGAATAGCTTCAAACTGACAAACGTTGTTTATCATGCAAGCGCTGCCCTTCCACCTCCTCTGGTCCATCTCGCCACTCTCTGGTTGCCACAAGCGTTAAATACCTAGAGACGCCTTCGCGCGAGTATAAGTTTCGCCTGCACACCTACGTGGCTGCTCTGGATTCCCGGGTAAGGGCGTTGGCGGATTGTCATCTCAACCGCCGCATGACCTCAATTGAGGTCAGGATGACAAGATAGAGGCGTTCGAAAAATGCCTCGTAGGGGCAGAGGCCAGCTACTTCGATATCTTAAGCCTGGAGCGCAGAGTCGCGGAGTAGGAGCGTCGTCAAAACCTCCTTAAGGATGACTTGCAAGGGATAACTAGATCTTCCGAGGGGCCCGACAACTTGGTGCGGATTGCGGAGCACATCCGCTGGGGAGAAGCGCATATAAACCAGGCCAAGACGAAGTTCAAGACGACAAGTGACTTGGGGTGGGAAGCTCGCTACGCAAAGATCCCTTCGCGTCGAGGCCCCACATTTCAACTTTAATATTTAATATTATATAATGCAATCTATGAACATTTGTTTTGTTTGCTTTGAGATCCGATGTGATGAACCTTCTTTGATTTATTTGCTCTCTTGTGTGATGTTTAGTAACTGTCCCTCTTTTTTCTTTCAGTGATTGGGTTGTTTGTGGAAGTCACCTAATGGTGAGGCACATTCTTATTGCAATTCGCTCATAAGGTCGCGTAGGTGGGAGCTCACCGACGTCAATGTCTCGGTGCAGCAGCTCGTTGGCAAGCTAATGGGGATGGTTGCCGCCTATAAATAGTGGGGCCCCCTTATGCAATAACTGTGCTTTCTTGTTTCCTTCCCAGGCAGCTTCTGCTCGGCGAGCTGCGAAATGTGGGTTGACTAAATAATTCCTGACATCCAAGATGGGCGAGGATGAGCAGTCGCGGCTTCTTTGTGCCTCTTGCTTTCGGGAGTGTCAGATCTTCCCGAGCTCGTGCACAATCATGGCCGTGTTTGAGGACTTTAGAGCTTGCCACCTCCCGGTCAGCTTCTCGGCGACGATGGCAACCACGGAAGAGAAGATAAATATACAGCGACCAGGAGAGCTAGACTTCTCGTTGTCCCATTTTGACAGCGGGTTGAGGCTCCCGTTGTAGCCTGAAATCCGCCAAATTTTGCGACTGATGGTCTCGTCCCCGCACAGATCAACCTTAACGGCGTGGCGTCCATGGTGGCCTTCACTTGCTTCCTCCGGGAGGAGGGTATTGAATGAGACATGATCAGGTTATCTTCGTTCGAATGAGTTCGGGACGATTCCTTCATTCCCTGAGGTGAGTAATGTGGCGACCTTCTACACCCGCGGGTCAGCGTGAACACGCACAAGTTGTTCGAGTTTCAGCGTGTACAACCCTGTATTCGCCGAGTGGGCCCTCGGGACCCAGGAGGTCTTTGGGCCAAATGTTATTTTTAGCTGTCCCAGGAAAAGAAAGGAGCAAGCAGGGAGGGCGGCCTGCCCCCTGCTCGCCCAGCCCTTGGAGGGGGGCGAGAGGAGAGGGCGGCCTGCCCCCTCTTGCCCCGTCCCCAGTAAGGGGCGAGAGGAGAGGCCGACCTGCCCCCTCTCGCCCCATCCCCAGTAAGTGGGCGAGAGGAGAGGGCGGCTTGCCCCCTCTCGCCCCATCTCCAGCAAGGGGGGGCGAGAGAGGCGGGCGGCCAGCCCCCTCTCGCCCCCGTCCCAGCAAGGGGGGCAAGAGAGGCGGGCGGCCAGCCCCCTCTCGCCCCCGTCCCAGCAAGGGGGGCGAGAGAGGCGGGCGGCCAGCCCCCTCTCGCCCCCGTCCCAGCAAAGGGGGCGAGAGGAGAGGGCGGCCTGCCCCCTCTCGCCCTAGCTCCAGCAAAGGGGGCAAGAGGAGAGGGCGGCCTGCCCCCTCTCGCCCCAGCTCCAGTAAGGGGGCGAAAGCAAGGGGGCAGCCTGCCCTCTCTCGCCCAACCCCGGGAAGAGGGGGCGGTCTGCGTTTAGCGCTTCGGAATGGCGTGATTTGGCTATTGGCAAGCCAAACTTGGGGGTATTTTCGTAATCTTGTAGGCCAGAATGTGGCTATCGGCAGACTAAGTCCGAAAAACTATAAATAGGACCAAAAGGGCACCATTTGGAGGGACTTCTCTTTGGGCTTCTCTCTCCCCAAGTTTCTTCAAGTGGGTGAAGAGAGCCTCCAAAGGTACCCCAAGCTCAGCATTGGCTTGGGAGGGGAAGCGCTCTAAGATCTTCTGGGTGTGTGGTGGGACCACCTCGCTGAGCCCTTGGTCTTGTTCCTAGTTTCCAAGTCTTCGGCCTAGTGCTCTCCCTTGAGAGAAATAGGTGTGAGGTCACCCCCTCTTTTGGGGACCCCGAACTCCACAGAGACCAAGTCTTGTTCTAAAGTCTCAGTTTCAACATTTATGGTGCGGTGAGCGTGAAGAGTGACCAGTAGAGAAAATCTCAAGCTGAACTCTATGGCCGGAGGTGGAGGAGATGGATCCGACCCAGGCCACTCGGAGTCACCGGTGGCTGTGGTGACAATGGAAATGTTTGAAGATTTCAAGCGGGAGGTCCTGCAGACCTTGCAGCTAGTTTTGCCGCGAGAGACGAAGGCGAGAGAGGAGGCGGTCCGGAGGTCCCGACCCAGCGGATGGGCGAGAGCACTCCAAGCCAGCAACCCAGGAATGAGGTATCGGCGGGGGCAAGTGGGGAGGCATTCCCCCACTCGCCCAGCCCCTAGGGGGCGAGTGGGGATGTGTCATTCCCCCACTCGCCCAGTCCCTAGGGGGCGAGTGGGGAGGTGTCATTCCCCCACTCGCCCAGCCCCAAGGGGGGCGAGCGGGGAGGCATCCGACCCCCATTCGCCCCACCCCAAAAGAGGTCGAGCAGAAGCGGGTGGACGAGCCGGGGGAGGGGGGGGGGGGGGGGGGGGGGGGGGGAAGCCCCTTTTGTGAGTTGATCCTATCAGCCCCGGTTCCAGGGGGTTTAGGGGGCCGGAGATGTCTTACTACTCCGGCAAGGATGACCCCGTCCTGCACTTACAGTGGTTCGAGGACATAGTCTCAGTCAGGCCTATGTCAGATGTCTTCCAGTGCCGGCTCTTTGCCACCACTCTGAAGGAGAAGTCAAGGGAGTGGTTTCACCAGCTCCCCGTGGGGTCTATCTATGCCTTCGAAGATCTGCGTCGAGGTTTCCTGTTACGCTTCTCGACGTCGAAGAAGAGGAAGAAGGATGCCGAGACACTTTTTAAGATTAGGCAAGAGCCAAGGGAGTCGCTGGCTCGTTACGTGGATAGGTTCCAGAGGGAGAGGTCCGACCCCCCAGGGTGGAGGCAGGGACCGAAGGCACCCTCTCCACCACCTCAGCAAACCATGGCGATTGGCGGGGGAAGAAGGAGGAGAGCCAGGAAAGCAGAAAGGAGAGGAAGAGGAGGAGATAGGGAAGCGTTACCCTGTTGTGACTACCACGAGGAGGAATGTCACGCGACGTCCACCTGTCCTGAGTTTCTGGAAGCAAGGGGGACAAGGGGCCCGATGCAGCAACAACAACAACCGGAAGAGGTCGAGGAAGACCAGGCCTGGGAGTAGGAGACCAAGTTTTGGTTTCCATACTTAGTTTTTTTTTCTACCCTTAAGTCCATGTATTGCGATGTTTCGTTTCCATATTTAGTTCTTTTCTTACATGTAATATGATGACTAATGTAATGGAAGTTTTTCAAAGTGCTTAGCCCCGATGCTGGCCCGCTGTCCAGACTCCCATCAAGCTGGCAGGGCCGGGAACCGCTCGATGGCCGAAGGTTTCAGAAGTACTTAGTCCCGATGCTGGCACGCTGACCAGGCTCCCATCAAGCTGGCAGGGCCGGGAACCGCTCGGTGGCTGGAGGTTTCAGAAGTGCTTAGCCCCGATGCTGGCCCGCTGACCAGGCTCCCATCAAGCTGGCAGGGCCGGGAACCGCTCGGTGGCCGGAGGTTTCAGAAGTGCTTAGCCCCGATGCTGGCCCGCTGACCAGGCTCCCATCAAGGTGGCAGGGTCGGGAATCGCTCGGTGGCCGGAGGTTTCGGAAGTACTTAGCCCCGATGCTGGCCCGCTGACCAGGCTCCCATCAAGCTGGCAGGGCCGGGAACCGCTCGGTGGCCGGAGGTTTCGGAAGTACTTAGCCCCGATGCTGACCCGCTGACCAGGCTCACATCAAGCTGGCAGGGCCGGGAATCGCTCGGTGGTCGGAGGTTTCAGAAGTACTTAGCCCCGATGCTGGCCCACTGACCAGGCTCCCATCAAGCTGGCAGGGCCGGGAACCGCTCGGTGGCCGGAGGTTTCAGAAGTGCTTAGCCCCGATACTGGCCCGCTGACCAGGCTCCAATCAAGCTGGCAGGGCTGGGAACCGCTCGGTGGCCGGAGGTTTCAGAAGTACTTAGCCCCGATGCTGACCTGTCACCTGCTGACCAGGCTCCCATCAAGCTAGCAGGGTCGGGAACCGCTCGGTGGCCGGAAGTTTCGGAAGTACTTAGCCCCGATACTGGCCCGCTGACCAGGCTCCCATCAAGCTGGCAGGGCCGGGAACCGCTCGGTGGCCGGAGGTTTCAGAAGTACTTAGCCCCGATGTTGGCCCGATGACCAGACTCCCATCAAGCTGGCAGGGCCGGGAACCGCTCGGTGGCCGGAGGTTTCGGAAGTACTTAGCCCCGATGCTGGCCCGCTGACCAGGCTCCCATCAAGCTGGCAGGGCCGGGAACCGCTCGGTGTTCGGAGGTTTCAGAAGTGCTTAGCCCCGATGCTGGCCCGCTGACCAGGCTCCCATCAAGCTGGCCGGGCCAGGAACCGCTCGGTGGTCGGAGGTTTCAGAAGTACTTAGCCCCGATGCTGACCAGGCTCCCATCAAGCTGGCAGGGCCGGGAACCGCTCGATGGCCTGAGATTTCAGAAGTACTTAGCCCCGAGATGGCTCCGCTAGCCGGACTCTCGCTAGCCGGCAGGGTAGGAAGACCTCTCGGGGAGGCTAAGTGGTTTTTCCCCCGAGATGGCTCTGCTAGCCGGGCTCTCACTAGCCGGAAGGGTAGGATGGCCTCTCGGGGAGGCTAAGTGGTTTTTCCCCTGAGATAGCTCCGCTAGCCGGCAGGGTAGGATGGCCTCTCGGGGAGGCTAAGTAATTTTCCCCCGAGATGGCTCCGCTAGCCGGGCTCTCACTAGCCGGCAGGGTAGGATGGCCTCTCGGGGAGGCTAAGTAATTTTTCCCCCGAGATAGCTCCGATAGCCGGGCTCTCACTAGCCGGCAGGGTAGGATGGCCTCTCGGGGAGGCTAAGTGGTTTTCCCCCGAGATGGCTCCGCTAGTCGGGCTCTCACCAGCCGGTAGGGTAGGATGGCCTCTCGGGGAGGCTAAGTAATTTTCCCCCGAGATGGCTCCGCTAGCCGGGCTCCCACTAGTCGGCAGGGTAGGATGGCCTCTCGGGGAGGCTAAGTAATTTTTCCCCCAAGATGGCTCCGCTAGCCGGGCTCTCACTAGCCGGCAGGGTAGGATGACCTCTCGGGGCGGCTAAGTAATTTTCCCCTCGAGGTGACTCCGTTAGCCGGGCTCTCTGGAAGGCACTCGACGAATATACAGGGTTTGACTTTTCTTTCTGAGCGTGAGTCCCGCTCGAAAAGAGCGGGGATTGTGTACAACCCTGTATTCGCCGAGTGGGCCCCCGGGACCCAGGAGGTCTTTGGGCCAAATGTTATTTTTTAGCTCTGTCCCAGGCAAAGAAAGGAGCGAGCAGGGAGGGTGGCCTGCCCCCTGCTCACCCAGCCCTTGGAGGGGGGCGAGAGGAGAGGGAGGCCTGCCCCCTCTCGCCCCATCCCCAGTAAGGGGGCGAGAGGAGAGGGCAGCCTGCCCCCTCTCGCCCCATCCCCAGTAAGGGGAGAGAGGAGAGGCCGACCTGCCCCCTCTCGCCCCATCTCCAGCAAGGGGGCGAGAGAGGCGGGCGGCCAGCCCCCTCTCGCCCCCGTCCCAGCAATGGGGCGAGAGAGGCGGGCGGCCAGCCCCCTCTCGCCCCCGTCCCAGCAAGGGGGGCGAGAGAGGTGGGCGACCAGCCCCCTCTCTCCCCCGTCCCAGCAAGGAGGGCGAGAGAGGCGGGCGGCCAGCCCCCTCTCGCCCCCGTCCCAGCAAGGGGGGCGAGAGAGGCGAGCGGCCAGCCCCCTCTCGCCCCCGTCCCAGCAAGGGGGGCGAGAGAGGCGGGCGGCCAGCCCCCTCTCGCCCCTGTCCCAGCCGGGAGGGGGCCAAGCCCCTGGCTCGCCCCAGAGCCCTTAGGGGGCGAGCCGAGAGGGGGGCCAGCCCCCTGGCTCGCCCCAGCTCCGAAGTAGGAGGCGGTCTGCGTTTAGCGTCTCAGGACAGCGGGACTTGGCTATCCGCAGCCACTTCCGGGGGTATGTTGGTATTTTCAGGGACCGGTTTTTGGTTATTTGCAGCCCAACTTCAGAAATCCTATAAATAGGACCAAGGGGGCATCATTTGGAGGCAAGCTTGTTCTAGGCTAGTTCCCTCTCTCTCTCTCCCCAAATCTCTCTAGTGGGGTGAGGAGAGCCTCCAGTGGTGCCCAAGCCCGGCATTGGCTTGGGAGGGGAAGCGCTCTAAAGATCTTCCGGATATGTGGTGGGACCTCATCGTCGAGCCCTTGGTCCAATTTATAGTTCCAACACCTTCAACCTAGAGCTCTCCCTTGGGAGGAGTAAGAGTTGGCCACCCCTCAACTTGTTGGGGGCCCCGAACTCCACAGAGGCCGAGAAATCGGTTTCAACATCATCACTTCCTTATAGGTAGATGGATCAGCTTCTACGTGGCAAGTGACAAAGTCACTACCAAAGGTTCTGAGAGTTCGCTCTCGTACAGAAGTTCTCCTAGTCTCTAGGCAGAGTTATCTACAGAAACGGAATAGGAAATGTTCGGTACTGATCCAGGATCTGTTTCAGTAATAGTTGCTTGCATACATGGGAGTGACAAGTTCTTAACTTGAGGAACTTATCTTCAAAGAACATTACATCCCTAGATTCTATAACGACATTATTAGAAATATCTAAGAATCTGTCTGCAGCATTATCCTCAGCACAACCTAGGTAGACATATGTATTGGTCCTAGGTCCAATCTTAGACCGTCTAGGGTCAGGAACCCTGACATAGGCTATACAGCCCCAGGTCTTAAGTCTAGTAAAAGACGGGGGTCTCTTAAACCAAAGCTCGTAGGGTGTAATCTCTAACTTAGCATGAGGAACTTTGTTTAGAATGTGGTTCGCAGTTAGGACAGCTTCTCCCCAATAAGCAGAAGACATGACTGCAGTTAAGAGCATAGAGTTTAACATTTCTGTTAACGTCCGATTTTTACGCTCAGCTATGTCATTAGACTGGGGTGAGTAAGGAGCAGTGGTTTCTGCAATGATTCCGTGTTGGGTAAGGAAACATTTGAACTCACTGGACAAATATTCTCCTCCTCTATCACTTCTAAACCTCTTGATTTTCATGTTTAATTGATTTTCTACCCTGGTTTTGAAAATACAGAATTTTTCAAACGCTTCATCTTTAGTTTTAAGGAGATATATGTGACAAAACCTAGAACAGTCATCTATAAAGGTGATCAAATACTTTCCGCCTCCTCTAGTGACAAAACTTTTGAAGTCACATATGTCGGAATGTATTAGTTCTAAGGGTGTTGTGCTCCTAGCAACCGCACTAAAAGGTTTCCTAGTGATCTTAGTCTTAGCACACACTTCACATTTATCAGGTTTTTCTGTAGTGTCTAAAGCTATATGGTGAGTTCTAGCAATTTGGAACATTTTCCTATAGTTTACGTGTCCTAGTTTCTTATATAGAGTCTTAGGGCTAACTAAGTTTGTTTGAACTTGTTGAACTATATCGTTTGCTAGACTTAGTCTGTACATCCTATTTTGGACGTAGGCACATCCAAAATAGTGTGAGTTAACTGACAGTGTTACTATACCGCTACAGAAAGTAAAAGACATAACAACATCACAAAGTAAGCTAATAGACACTAAGTTAGCAGTTAGCGAATGAATGAATTTAACGTTTTTTAAGGTTAAAGTCTTACCTGAGGATAGCAGCAAAGTTGCGTTCCCCACCTTCAGTACGTCAGTTGTCTCACCGTTGGCAGCGGTCACCGATTCTCTTGCATCAGTGAGTCCTGAGGGAGAATGGATTTCTCCTCGTCGAAGGTGAAGGAGTGAAACTTGTCCACCAGGTGCGCCTTGGACAGATCCTCCTCTTGCCTGAAGTGCTCCTGCAGAGCGTCCCAGATCTCCTTAGCTGACTTCATCTTCATGTACGTCTTTGTCAGACTGGAGGACAGGCAGTTCAGCAGGTAGTCGCGGCAGAAGTCTTTATTAGAAACCCATTGAGCTTCTTCATCAGTCCCGAAGACCCCAGCACGATCAAACTGAACGGTGTAGAACACGTTCAGGTACTTCAACCCGAACTGAGTATTCAACTTCCAGTCGTTGAACTCAGTCGCCGTGAATTCTCCAGCTTGATCATCGGAACGGGGGACGAAAAGTTGTTCCCCTTCATCATTGTGCGCCCGACAGACGAGAACAAGCCACCAAACAGAGGAATAGACGCTCTGTCGCTAGCGTCGGCGGTAGCCTGGGCGTTAGCAAGTTCAGCTGCTAGCGCCAAGCGCTAACAGATAGCGCTGGCAGTAGCGCTTAGGGCTTGCACACTTTGATCGGAGACGACGGCGGCGGGAGATCTGACGGCGTGGACGGGATGGGGAGGGATCTGGACTGGGAGGGATCTGTCGCGGATAGTGGCAGCGGGCAAGGGCGATCCCGGCGACTTCTCTATAGCAGCGACGACTGGCCCTTCGACGGCGGCAGCGACGGGCGACCGGGAAGAAGAGCGGTTACGCGAGATCCTTCGCATATGTGACCGACGAGCGATCGGCGACGGCAGACACGCGAACTCCTTGTGAGCGGCGGCGAGGAAGGAGGCAGAGATCGCGATCTCCTTCTCTTGGACGAGCGGCGATGGAAATGCGAAGCAGGGTCGCGATTTCCTTCCTGAGAGCGGCGGCGAAGAAGAAACTACAACGATGTTGTTACGGGGGAATTTCCACTACGTGCGTGCAGGAATCGGACGGGAGCAACCCTTAGGACAAACTTCGAGATTGAGAAGGAGTTGCTCGAAGCATCCGGAGGCACATCAAAGTGGAATGGACTCTCCGTTGCCCCTAGGCGGGTATAAATAGGCAAACCCTAGGAGTGTCTACGGGTATCGGGTATCCGAGTACTCAACCGACCCATTAAGCCTCCGAACAATATTATTTGTCCAAATATACATTAACAGATTTTGGGCGAGTTATTTCTACCGACCTCGCTCATTGGATCTTTCTTACGAAGTTCATCCCCCTAACTCTCGACCAACAGTCAACCATCGAAGGGGTGCGAGCGCCCAAGCGGTAGACAACCAACGTGCAAGGGGGGAGCTGATCACAGTCAACAGTGCAGAGACTTTGATTTTGAGCCATGGACCCTGGGGCGTCACCCGTTCGCGTGACTAATGCTCTTCAGGAAATAGGGGGTCGCGTCCATATAAGTAAAGCTCTTGAGGCGTGTCATCCCTGTACGGGAGATGATGTCGTACCAGCCAGGAACCATCGTGCGGGGGGAGCTAATCTCGGTTGACAATACAGAGATTTAAATTTAGAGTCATGTCTCCCGGAGACCGGTGGCCACCTCGCGCATGACCAGGACTCGAGTTCGCAAGATAACACGCGTGATTGCAGATCAAAATAAAAGAATGACTTTATTATCATTAAATACACGAGGAATACATTCAATGTGTATCTTTGTACATAAGTCATTAATTGGAATCAGAAATACATATGGATTGCGTTGTCGCGCGAACACATGTGGGAAGAAATCCTCGCTAGTGATGCGTATGTCTTGAGGTCGCCGAGTTGTTCATCAATATCGAGCTCCCGACTATTTTGGAGGAGAGGGCATGAATGGGTTTGCCTATTTGACGAAGATTCTCTTAATGCGGGCTCTTGATCGTTTCCACGAAGTGTCGAGATCGACAGAGAGTTTGAATACGATACGAAGTTGAACTTGCATCAGTTCATCTCACCCCGAAGTGGCTACCAATGTCTAACTCGCCTCCTAGCGTAATAACGGGCGCGAAACACTGCCCCTTGAAAGCGAACCTGCCACGCCGGTATAATAACGTGACAAACGCCGGCCTTCCGAGCACTTTTGCTGAAGTTCACTATCTCGGAGTGTGCGACTTGAAGTCGCTTCGCGCAATGGGGTCGGTGTGCTTCCGCGAGGCATTGCGACCTATCTCATGTCCGTCGTCAAGTGCATGGTATTCTTCTTCGGCGAATTTTCCTTCCTATGCCCAAAGTCCATGCTCATCGCACCAAGATATTGACGCCGAGAATTTCGGCTTCAAAGTTTGAATTTAGGTATGAGCTGGAGTTACTAACCCATCAAGGAAAATTCCACAAGTCCAAGAGCGAGAACGAGAAGGGCGGGGTATGGTCGCTCAAATGACTCCTAATGTCGGCTAGGCGCAGCTAGGAGGTCTCACCACACACCCGGGAGTATATATGAACTATCTCTCCCAAAACAAAGGTTGTGCTAGGTTGAGGGGAAGGGGCAGGCTCCGAGTGTGCTAGGGAAAGATTGTGATTTCTACGCGAGGTCTCATATGGGCTCGTCATCGATCCCTTCTCCTTTAACATGAGGTCGTATTATTGGCCACGGGATCTTGTATGGGGTACCCGGGTGTCAATGGGTGGACCCCACTCATGCGAGTTTAAAGGGGTTGCTAGCAAACTGTGGCGAATTGATCTCGTCCGCCGGCAAGGTGCTACGTGATCACAGCAGGTTGTTTAGAGAATCTTAGGCGAGCTCTTAGCGAGTCACGTGGGACCCCTTTCCGGCTGTCCTTGGGTCAACGGTCAACCTTTTGGGACCATGCTACCGTCGTGGCTGACAGGATGTTGATTGTCTTCGACGAATACGGGTTGTACACTCTCATTCCATTTAAAATTATCAAAACCTCTGTTCTGAATTTACAATGTTAATTTTAGTAGGATAAATGTAACTTTTACATGTTGGGAGGGGTGCATTATTACTGTATGTTAACTGGGAGGGCGTGTATTGAATTTGGCAAATTTAAATGAGAGATTTTGATAATCAGGCAAACTAACAACGGAGGTCAAATGGTCAATATAACTAGATTTAATTAATAATAGTAAAAAAAATCATTGTAACTCTAAATTTACTTCAACAAATTTACCCCGGTTGTCAAAGTATGCTCAAATCCATAGGGGTTGCCAATAGCAAAACAGCTCTGACCCACTCGCAGATCATGTGAAGTGCCAATAAGTGCAGGTCTTAGCTTTCCTCTTTCAATATCAACCTGCTCCCATTAAATCAAGCATTAGTGGAAAACCTAATTCTAAAATTTATAAGCTATGAAGATCAATGAGTTAGTTGGTTCTCTGATGCATTTATGCTCTATTTTGGGTGCAACTCGGATCGGTTCCACTCAGAACAAAGAACCGATCCGTATAGGTTCGGCTCCGACTTTTTGGAAGCGGAACCGACCCATGACCCACGGTATAGAACCAGAACCAAACCGAAAAGCTCGGTTCTACGCATAAAAAATGGTATTTTTATTTGATTGTTGTTGAATCATAATAAACTAAGCAAGTTCCCAAACAAAAAAAGAAGGGTTAGAGGACCAAATTGTTTCAGATTTTCAATTATTAGGCAAACTGATTAGCGCAGGAAGGAACAAAAGTTCTTGGGACATACTACTAGTGTTGGGAGTTTGGGACTGGGAGCGTCAGAGCATATTATTAGTTTATTACGATTCAAGATTAAAAATTTATAATAGAAATATAGAATATTATATAACGATTTAAATGCGTGAAAGTTTCAAGGGGATTTATTACTCTGTTGTTTAATCAAAACCCTTTTAACTTATGTTAAGATTATTATTGTATGCGTGAAAGTTTCACGGTGAAACGGAACCAATTATAAGTGAATTAGCCAAAAACCTCTTGCCTCCCTATGCCTTGCCTAATATTAAATTTTAAATTACTGGCTCGGGTCGGTTCTTAGGTACCCAACTATAGGATCCAAGAACCGAACCGAACCGCCGGTTCTACTATTTTTGGATCCAGACCCGAACCGAGCCAAATGGGAACCGACCCGAACCGACCGGTTCAGTTCGGTTTCGGTTCGGTTTCGGTTCTATTTCGGTTCTTCGATTATTTCTGCACACCCCAAGACTTCACATATAGATATCAGGCTATAAGCTGGATGAAATAATACTGAAAGAAATAATCACTAAATCATTGCAAATGATGTTGGAACATCCTTTTGTATTGTTTAGTTTTCTACCTTTCTCTCTTTCTCTGCCTTTTATTCCTGTCGTTATAACAAATTGTTTATGTTAGACGACAGTTATTTTTCCATTTAGATCTTTAGCACAAATACTTGTATTGTTGGGTTCTGTTAATAATGAGAAAACATTTCTCTTACCCCTTCTTCTTTGTTTCCCGCTCTTCTCCATATTTGAGTTTTATCATGGTATCAGAGGGATAACCCACTGGTTTGCGATTCTTGATCTTGCTCCGTCGTCGCGTTCGTTTCTCCATTAATGGCGAAATCGAAGGCTGATTCCATCCTTGAAATTCAAGAAGAAGAACGACGCAATCCGTGGACACTTGATCAGCGACAACAACTCCCAAGTCACTTACATCTGCGATCTTCAAATTCGTCGGGTATGGTTCTTGTGAACCAAATTCTTCTCGGTAGTGGCAATTATATTCCATGGAAAAGCTCTATGGAAATTGAGCTTTCCTGTAAGAACAAATTAGGCTTTGTTACTGGCTTAATGCCTAAACCTGACGCTCAAGATCAGTATTACAGCCAATGGGAACAGGTTAATAACATGGTTATTTCCTGGCTGATCAACTTCGTCTCTAAGGATATTGGTCAATCTATCATTCATACTAATACCGCGAATGTTATGTGGTCCAATTTGTCTCATCGATTCTCCAATAGTACCAGTTCCCGGATATATGGTCTCCGCAAAGCAATCTCTACTTGCATTCAGGAAAACATGAGTGTTGAATCGTATTACACAAAACTGAAACAATTATGGGACGAACTTGAGGCAATCACTATTGTGCCTACATGCGGATCTGACACTCATTGCGTTGTTGCTAAGGCATGGGAAGAACAACTTGAAGAACAAAAAATCATGCAATTCTTGATGGGTTTAAACGACGTTTTCAAACCCGTTCGTGGACAAATCCTAATGATGAAATCTCTTCCTTCCATAGACGATGCATACTCTATGATTCAACAGAAAGATCGCCAAATACATATTTCTTCTGTTGGTATGCAACAAGATCTGACTTCTGCTTTTACAATTGGGCACAGCCCCAGTTGGAATTCTGGATTACAAACTCATCAAGATTCTGCATGGAATTCATCTCATAAGCGTAATTACCGGTGTGATCATTGTCACATGTCTGGCCACACCAAGTCCAAGTGTTTTAAGCTCATTGGATATTCTCCAAATTATAAAAATAAGGGACCGAAACATCCTACCAAAGGCAATCATCGTTTTGAAGGACACAATGTAGAAGTCATAGAAACAGATCAGATTAATGAACTGTCTGGTCACAATCCTGATAAAGTCCCAAAACATTTTACTCCAGAACAATTACAAAGCATTCTGGATTTGATTCAACAACAAAAACAATGCTCCAGTTCTTCTGTTCAGCGCCTTGCAGGTATAAGCTCTTATTTTTCATTGTCGACAAAAGGAGAAGATTGAGTTCTCGACAGTGGGGCTACATATCACATCACACACTTATTTCATCTTCTTCATAAGCCAAAACAAATAGCCAAATCAACCCCTATTTTCTTCCCAGATGGCACTTGTGCTCAGGTCACACACATTGGATCAATTGTGTTTACTGTCACTTTGACTCTGCAAAACGTTTTGTTTGTGCCCACGTTTACACATAATCTCTTGTCAATCAGCAAGTTGTGTTCAGATTCTAGAGTTTCATTTGACTGAGTTTTTTAATAACAATCTCAAGGAGATCTTCTCCAACAAAGGCATAATTCATCAAAGCAGTTGCATCTACACTCCCCAACAGAACGGGATTCCTGAGCGGAAACATAGACACGTCCTTGAAGTTGCCAGGGCCTTGAGATTCCATGCTAATTTACCTATCCATTTTTGCGGTGAATGTGTGCTTACTGCCACCCATTTGATCAACAAAGTTCCTTCCAGCGTTTTACAAAACCGATCACCTTTTGAAGTTCTTTTCGGCAAGCCTCCCTGTTATGAAAACCTGAGAGTTTTTGGTTGCTTGTGTTTTGTCTCAACTCCTCCTGTCAATCGTGATAAATTTGATACCAGGGCATCTCGTTGTGTGTTTCTTGGATATCCTCATGGCCAAAAAGGCTACAAAGTTTATGATCTCTCTACACACATCTTCATTAGTCGGGATGTACAATTTCATGAAAACATTTTCCCTTCCTAAAACATGGACAATGACACTTCTACATGTCTTCCTTTTCCATCTGATGCCACTGAATTTGAACCAGTTCAAGGTACTCTACCTTCTATCAGCCACGATTCTATTGATGCTCCACAATTGAGTACCCCATCTGCTTCTCCTCAAAAAACCATCATTATTCCTTCAACTCAGTCTAGTTCATCCACAGATCATGTTTTAAAACCTTCTACTCGTTTACATCGACCCCCTCAGTGGAACAATGATCTTCAACAAATTTTACCCGCATGAATTTTGGTTCAGACATGAGAGAACCCCTCTCTTATAAAGAAGCTTACTCCAATCCGTGTTGGCGAGATGCCATGTCTGCAGAAATCAGACCTCTTGAACTCAATAACACATGGTCTGTTACAGAACTTCCACCGGGGAAAACTATTGTAAGTTGCAAATGGATTTACAAACTTAAACAAAAGGCGTTCTGCGACTTCCACATGGTCTGTTACAGAACTTCCACCGGGGAAAACTATTGTAAGTTGCAAATGGATTTACAAACTTAAACAAAAGGCGGATGGCTCTATCGAACGACATAAAGCACGACTCGTTGCCAAAGGCTTCACTAAAGTTGAAGGTTTAGACTACCAAGATATGTTTGCACCCGTCGTCAAAATGACAACGGTTCGTTATTTACCGGCTCTTGCGACTTCCAAAGGTTGGCCAATTGCTCAATTAGATGTCTCCAACACCTTTTTACATGGCGATCTTCATGAGGAAGTCTATATGAAATTGCCTCCAGGTTTCATCCTACACAATCATTTCATCAATCCAATTTGTCGGTTATATAAATCCCTATACTATTACGCCCCCGCTACGCTTTACGGGGCGTCACTACGTACGGAGGAGCAAGGGCGCGCTAAACAACGGGGCTGAACCTTCCGGTTCAGCCCCCACTCAGTGAACCGGCCGGCCGAGGGCTGAACCAGGCGGGTTCAGCCCTCCTTGGAGGGGCCGGCCGGCCCCCTCCTTGCCCGGGTATTTATATACCCGGGCAGCCCCCCTTTTGGGGGTTATGCAAGAGTTGTTCAAGGTTAGTCTTCTCCCTCTTTAGACCTAATTTCTCCTCTCTTTCTCTGGATCTTCTCCTCTCTCAATCTCTCTAGTAGTTGTGCCCTAACATTTGGTATCAGAGCCTTTCTTTCTCTCGGACATGGTGACCACTCGCATTCAAGAAGAGTCCTCACGGATTGAAACCCTAGAGGAGAACATGGTTGGTCTCACCGACTCTATGGCAGCCATGGAAGGACGAATCGACGCTCGTATGGAGGAGTTGAAGGCCTTGTTGAAAGGGAAAGCCACTACGGGTGAGGATTCGACCGGATCGGGTGCGGATGGGGCGACGAATCCCGCGCGGCTTGCGGAAGGCGGGCGGCTGTCGGACGAAGAGCGCGTGCGGGCGAGCGGATTTCCGCCTGGCACTGGATGGATTCCTCCTGGCGGGGGTTGGCAGGGGGCTGGAGGCCCTAGCGGCGCGGCGTACGGGACAGCAGGGGGCTCGGCAGCGGCATACGGTGCAGCGTTTGGCTCGGCGACGGCATACGGGGTTGCGGCGGGGTCGATTCCGCCAGGACCGGCAGCAGGAGGGGTCGGCGACCTTGGAGCAGGCCAGGGGCAGCGTCGGCAGGGCTGGCCGGAGCCAGGGGGGTTCCGTCGAGGCTGGGAGGAGCCAGTTGGGCTCCGGCGACCTCCAGATCCTGCGGGATACCAAGGGGGAGGGCTTCTCCCTCCTCCCCGTGGGTTTGGGCCGCCGGGCATGGCTGGATTTGGCCAAGCGTGGGCCGGACAACAACACCCCCCCCCTTGGGGAAACGGTCAGTACCAAGGCTACGGATTTGAGCAAGGTGAGCCCGCAAGACGGGAAGGAGGCCATGGGGCACAACGCTTAACTCCCGGATTAACTCGCATGTACTTCCCAGAGTTCGAGGGCGGCGACGCGTTGGAATGGATTCAAAAGGCAGAACTCTTCTTTCAGTATCATGAGGTGCCGGAAGGGCAGTGGGTGTAGTTGGCGTCCTTCCACTTGAAGGAGGACGCTTACCAGTGGACGCAGGGGGTCCTGCGGGGACGGGATTACGTGCCGTGGGGAGAGTTTGTGGATGGTTTTACGGCCAGATTTGGGCCACTGGAGTACGAGAACTTCGAGGCCCTTCTTCAGAAGCTCCGTCAGAAGGGGTCAGTGATGGAGTACCGCACCGAGTTTGAGAAGTTGGCGAACCGAGTTCAGTGGTCGGAGAGAACTCTCTACAGCTGTTTCATATCAGGGCTCAAGGAGCACCTTCGTGACGAGGTGCAGGCTCTCATGCCTCGTTCGTTGAACCACGCCATTACCTTGGCACGCATTCAGGAGGAGCGGTTCAACAGACAGCGAGCCCGCACCACGAGTAGGCCGACTACGGCTCCCGCCACAACAGCACGACGGGAGCAAACCGCCGGTAACAAACCAACCGTGACTCGGTTATCGTGGGGTGAGTTGGCGGCTCTGAAGGAAAAAGGGCTATGTTTTAATTGCGATGAGAAGTTTGTGCCCGGCCATAAATGCCAGAAGATACAGGTCTTCATGTTACAGCAGGACGGGGACGATGAGCCGGCTCCAGATGCGGAGTTGGAGGTGGACTTGGACGAGGGGGAGTTCGGGGTTTTTCTTCATGCTCTTGAGGGCTGCGCTCCCCCGCTTACTATGCGGCTGGCGGGCCGGATCACCCAAGAGAAGGTTACTATATTGGTGGACAGTGGGAGCACCCACAATTTCATACACCCCGACGTGGCACGCCGAGTTGGGCACGTGGTTGACAAGGGGGCTGCCTTTCATGTTATGGTGGCGGATGGCAGCAAGCTGCGATGCGAAGGGGTGCTGAAGGGAGTGGAGCTGCGGCTACACGGCTATGTGGGGCGGACTGACGTCTACCTGTTACCTATTCGGGGTTCAGACATGGTGTTGGGAGTTCAGTGGTTGTGCCAGTTACAACGGGTGACTTTCGACTGGGACCACATGACTATGGAGTTTGTGCACGGGGACAAGCAGTTTTGCTTGCAGGGTCTCATGTCCTCTCCTATTAAGGAGGTTTCTCTGCGCAGCATGCAGCGGTTGAGCGGGGATGGACAGATGATGGCCGTCCTTCGGGAGGTCCAGACCGGCGACCCCACGCCTTCTGAGGTACCAGTTCAGTTACAGTTACTTCTGACCGCTTATGCTGATGTTTTTCAAGAGCCGCGTACTTTACCTCCGGCAAGGTTCCGAGATCACCATATTCCGCTCAAGGCGGGCGCTGCGCCTACGAATGTTCGTCCATACCGCTACCCACACATCCAGAAAGCGGAGATCGAGCGCAGTGTCCGCGAAATGCTGGAAGCCGGCATCATTCGGCCGAGTACGAGTTCCTTCTCGGCCCCCATTATCCTGGTCAAAAAAAAGGACGGCTCCGGGAGATTTTGTGTGGACTACCGTGCCTTGAACGACGCTACTGTCAAAGATAACTTTCTGATTCCTCACATAGAAGAGTTACTGGATGAGCTGCATGGGGCGCAGCAGTTCACCAAGCTGGATCTTCGTTCCGGATATTATCAGATTTTGATGGCTCAGGAGGACGTCCATAAGACGGCCTTCCGGACACATGACGGCCATTATGAGTTCTTGGTTATGGCAAATGGGCTGACCGGAGGGCCCGCTACATTTCAGGCCCTCAAAAGAGCCATGACCACCACGCCAGTTCTGGCCTTACCGGATTTCACACAGGAGTTCGTTCTGGAGACGGATGCCTCAGGTGTCGGCATCGGAGCGGTTTTGATGCAGACAGGGCGGCCGCTAGCCTTTTACAGCAAGGCTTTGGCCCCTCGTACTTTGGGCCTCTCAGCCTACGAGAAGGAGATGTTGGCGATTATTCATGCGGTGGCGGTTTGACGACCATATCTGTTGGGCCGACACTTTAAGATCCGGACGGATCACCAGAGCTTGAAGCATTTCCTAGACCAACGGGTCTCCTCGCCGTTACAGCAGAAATGGGTGACAAAGCTTCTCGGTTACGACTACGAGATTGTGTATCGCCGGGGTAAAGAGAATGTGGTCGCCGATGCTCTCTCTCGTCTGCCAGAAGCTACTCTCGCTCATATTTCGGGGCCGTTGGTTGATTCCGTGGAGGATATTCAGGAGGAGGTCCGGCGCTCCGATACGCTGCGTCCGTTGGTGGAGGCTTTACAGCGGGGAGAGACTGTCGCAGCTGGTTATCACTTGTGCAATGGCCGGCTTTACTATCGGGGCCGGGTGGTCGTGCCCGCCGATTCAGCCTGGAAAACCGTGTTGCTGCATGAGTTCCATTCGTCGCCCGCAGGAGGGCATGCAGGGGTGCTCCGGACCCTTCAGAGGGCGAGGGCAAACGTTTTCTGGTCCGGCATGCGTCGGGATATTCAGCAATTCGTTCGGCACTGCGAGATCTGCCAGCGGCAGAAATATGAAACCTCTTCTTCGGCAGGGCTGCTTGTACCGTTGGAGATTCCGCAGCAGATTTGGGACACGGTGTCCATGGACTTCATTGATGGACTGCCGAAGTCTAAAGGGAAGTCTGTCATTCTGGTGGTGGTGGACAAGCTGTCCAAGTATGGCTATTTTCTGGCGCTCAGCCATCCGTACACCGGGGAGTCTGTGGCCGCACTTTTTGCTCGTGAGATCGTCCGCCTGCATGGCCTCCCGCGCGCCATTATTTCTGATCGGGACCCTACCTTCGTCAGTGGGTTCTGGAAGGAGCTGTTCCGGCTGCAGGGCACTCGCTTACACTTCAGCACGGCCAACCACCCGCAGTCGGACGGCCAGACGGAGGTGCTTAATCGTGGGGTCGAGACTTATCTGCGTTGCTTTGTGATGGATGAGCCGCGAAGTTGGCCGGACTGGTTGCATTGGGCCGAGTACTGTTACAACACGGCATACCACTCCGCCAGCAGGATGACACCATTTGAGGTGGTTTACGGCCGACCTCCCCCTACCCTGGGCAGCTATGAGGCCGGGAGCACCGCTATTCCAGCGGTGGATCGCGCTCTGCTAGACCGGGATCGCATGTTGGTCACACTTCGGGAGAATCTCCGTCTAGCCCAGGATCGCATGAAGACCCAAGCGGACAAGCACCGCACTGAGCGGGAGTTCGCCGTGGGTGACGAGGTGTTCCTCAGGCTCCAGCCGTACCGACAGTTGTCCGTTGCTCGTCGCGGCAATCAGAAACTGTCCCCACGCTACTACGGTCCCTTTCAGATTATCAACAGGGTGGGACCGGTAGCTTATACACTGGCTTTACCGGAGGGTTCGCGCATCCATCCTACGTTCCATGTCTCTTTGCTCAAGCGGAAGGTAGGGCCGC
This sequence comes from Dactylorhiza incarnata, assembly GCA_033032865.1. Taxonomy (NCBI): domain Eukaryota; kingdom Viridiplantae; phylum Streptophyta; class Magnoliopsida; order Asparagales; family Orchidaceae; genus Dactylorhiza; species Dactylorhiza incarnata. The sequence continues at coordinate 1,853,026 of JAWHQI010000233.1, forward strand.
ATGTCCAACCGAGTACCTTATTACCGGAGGTCACCTCGGCAGGTGAGCTGCGGCCGCTCCCTGAAGATATTTTGATGCTCAAGTGGAAGAATAGGGGCGCGGAATACCGGCCCGAACTGTTGGTCAAATGGAAGAACCTGTCGTCGACACACAATTCGTGGGTGAACTTCTTCGACTTCAAGGAGCTCTACCCCGACTACCACCTTGGGAACAAGTTGGTTCTTGATGGGGAGGGGAATGTTACGCCCCCGCTACGCTTTACGGGGCGTCACTACGTACAGAGGAGCAAGGGCGCGCTAAACAACGGGGTTGAACCTTCCGGTTCAGCCCCCACTCAGTGAACCGGCCGGCCGAGGGCTGAACCAGGCGGGTTCAGCCCTCCTTGGAGGGGCCGACCGGACCCCTCCTTGCCCGGGTATTTATATACCCGGGCAGCCCCCCTTTTGGGGGTTATGCAAGAGTTGTTCAAGGTTAGTCTTCTCCCTCTTTAGACCTAATCTCTCCTCTCTTTCTCTAGATCTTCTCCTCTCTCAATCTCTCTAGTAGTTGTGCCCTAACATATACAGATTGAAACGGGCATCCAGACAATGGTATGCCAAATTCCTTCCACCATTATAGCTCATGGTTATACTCAATCGAAAAATAATTATTCCCTTTTTACCAAACAAACGGATAAGGATTTTACAGCCCTATTAGTCTATGTTGATCACAAAATTATAGTTGGGATTAATCATCAATAACTTGATACCTTCGAGCAACTTTGCATGTTGCGTTTCGTATTAAAGATCTTGGACATATTCATTATTTTTTGGGCTTAGAAATCACTCGCACTGCGGATAGTCTCTACTTAACTCAACAAAAGTATGTTACAGACATCTTTTGTACCGCTGATATGTTGCATTGCAATTCTAGCACTCTTCCCATTTCTCGCAATCATCACCTGAATGATGTCGATGGGGAAGATGATGAGGAATCGGAACCGTGCATTTTATGCGTATCGACGATCGTGTTATTTTCATTTTTCGTCTCAAGTTGTATTTTTATGTATTTTTGAGTCAGGACGATCGGTCAATCATAGTCGTTCGTTGCCCCCTAGAGTCTATAAATAGAGGGCGAGGGCTCTCATTTTAGGCATTGAAGAATGGAGTATTGAAGTCCATTCTTTGGTCATTCGGTGCCAAAGCCGACACCGGGTGAGAAGCTCGGGTTTATCCTCCATCCCTCTCATTTGGCCGGCCACCCCCTCCCTCCTCTCTCCCCTTGGTCGGCCACTTCAACCCCTCCCCTATCCCTTGTCATGGATCCACCACCCTTTTCCCCACAATAGCCGCCCCAAACACCTCCCCTCCACTTGCCCCCTCAGCAACACCATATCTGGCCACTCCCCCCTCCATTCACCCCACTGCCTCCCTCCAAACTGCAGTCCAGGAAACTAAACAGCCGGCCCTAGCATTCCCCTCCCCTTTCCCCTCTACAGCACCTGTAGCCGGCCACCCTCTATCACCATTGTTCCCCTCCATCACCACTTCCCAATTCCCCATTGAAAAATCCCCTACACCCTCTATTTCTACCTCCGGTGATCATCGGGTAACGTTTCCGGACGCCCCCGGTGAACCACCACTACCTCCCCTTCAATTTCCCTTCATTTAGCATTTTCCGATGATCGCCGAAAAATACCTCCGGCGACCACCACCACCCACGGTCGCCTCCAGTCACCGCCAACAACCCTCCAACCGGCCATCACTCACCCCTCAACAATCACCAGTCACCTCCCCACTACCTCATAACCACCCCCTACTCCACATCCTAAATTAAAGGAGTCAATTCCTAAAATCAAGCTACACCTCCCATTCCTTTTCTCCACTCACAGCAGTCAGCCCCCATCCCCAATATTCTCTCCCTATTCACGTGGAACCACATTAATCTCCTAAAAATAACCCACACTCTCCCCAATTCCCTCCATAATAGCCGGACACCCCATTTCTGCCACTACTCCAGCCCCCTCCCCTTAATCCCTCTTCTTCATACATGGAGTCATTTAATTCCCCCCTCCCCCCCCCCCCCCCCCTAAAAACTAAATTCCTTTCACATATTCACTCCTAACCAACTCAATCCCATTTGGACCCTACCTGTGAGGCAATTCCCGCTTCCAGACTTCATTCCCCAACCTCCTACACCTTCTGGAATTCCTCCAGCAGGAACTGTTTCCCCAGCCACCCCAGTCACTGTCAGTTCTCCGACTCTCCTGAAACTTGCTGCCAGCAACATATTCCTCTCCCGGCAAAGCCTGGGCTGCTGTTTTTCTTCCCCGACAGCTACCTCCCTCCACAGATTGCTAAATGTTGCCTCGCTGCACAGTCTAAACCGTTGTTCTTGTTCCTGGACAGCCAAATGCAGTATCTAATTGCTGAAAACCAGTCCCGGCAGCCCTCTAAAAGTACATCCAGCCCTCCCCTCTCCACCGTTTGCAAAGTTCAAGGTTTGTTTTCATTTCTTTTAGTGTTGGATCTCGTGTTTGTTCTCTATTTGTAGAGATAGTGGTTTGTAAGTCTTGTTTCAATTATTTTGGTCTTTGTATTTTCTCACTCAACTAGTTATTTGATTTTGCGCACTTTCGTGCTTGTTCTATCTCTCTTGTTTCCTTTCTTAAATGCTTTAAATATTGTGGATATCGTTTATAATTCATCTTATAAAGAAAAGTTATTGCAAGTTTAAAATTCGTCGGATATGTATGATTGCATGTAGGAGTTTCACACATTTATTTCAGTATCACATAGGACCGTCCTGCGTTAGAAGAATTATCTGATTCTTTATTTTATCGTCAAATTGTAGGAAAGCTCATTTGCTTTTACTGTTTCTCGACCTGATCTCCAATACTTTGTTCATATCCTCAGTCAGTTCATGGCTCGGCCTAGAGTTCCTCATCTTTTTATGGCTCGAAAAGTTCTTCGTTATCTCCAAGGAACTCTCCAACGAGGATAATTTTTCCCCTCTAACAATCCCCTGATTTTGAAAGCTTTTTGCGATGCGGATTGGGCAACGTGCCCTATAAGTCGTCGTTCTCTTACTGGCTTTTGCATCAAACTTGACAATGCTTTAATTTCTTGGAAAACAAAGAAACAGCACACTGTATCTGTTGGTGCCAAAAATGGTACCTCCAAAATTCACACTAAAGGGGGATGGGAGAAAACTGCGAAGTGTAGGTTACTGAGACAGAAGATGCTGAGACAAAAGGAAAACGATCACGAAAAAGGCGATCACAAAAAAGTGAGACCGCTTACACAGGTTGTAAGCTGGAGCCCCGGAGCCAAAAGTCCTCTTTTCTGGTACCCCTACCCCTCTATTTATAGACGAGGGGGCTGCCCAAACGGGCAGAACTGAAAACTACGGGCTGCCCGGGATACAGGAGAGCCAGGGCAGGGAAATGGGAAACAAATAACAAAGAAAACAAAAAACAAAAAAAAAACGATCAGACCGCTTAAGCCGGCGGTCTCACACTGCTCTGACCACTCGGCACTTGGACAATTCCAGTCGAGGAGGCAGCTGGCGATCTGGACGGTCACCGAAACTGAGACCGCTTAGACCGAAAAAATTTGACCAGCAAGAGGAGGTCGCGGGCTTTCCGGACAAACATAATCCCCGCACATTTTTAAGTTGCACCTGGAACTTCGAAAATGTAAGCTTTGGCCGCTGAGACCGCGATCGCCATCAATGCCCCCCGGGCTATAAATACCCCTCCGATGGTCTGTGAAATCATAATTTCCTGAAAAGTAAACGAGCTTACCTTGCAAGCGGTCTTAAAAAAGTAGATAAGTCGAGCTCGATAATGTCAACATTGTTGTCTGTGTTCGACTCTCCGGGAAAGGACTCCTCTGAAAAGAAGAAGAAGAGGAAGACCGCTACTTCGAAAAAGGTTGTGAAAGTCGCTAAGACTTCACCGGAGGCGGGCACGTCCAAGGAGACTGCGCGATCTTCTCCGGAGAAAATCACTGTTCTTTCCGATAATGAGGTTTCACTACATCGCGTTGCTGCTGTTTCATCATCTAGTTCTTCAGGGCCTGAACTGATCCTTCCTGATTTTTCCATTTCTTTTAATTTCCAGAAAACCGTGGAGGCGCTCGGTCTGACCACCGTTCAACATAATGAGACCGCTCCCACAGAGGTTATCCTGGCTGGGCTGCGGGAGCAAAAGGCTGAAGCTGAAAAAATTATGCAACAGTTAGGCAATTCTCTGGATTCTTCCAAAGCGAGTAAAAGAAAAAATTTAAATCCTTCTACTCAAAGTGCTAAAAAGCCAAAAAATGACGATGTCAAAGGGGTGACCGCTCCTAAGATGATCGCTCAATCCGAGGGTGGTGACCTCAAGGATCCTGAGAATGCTCCTTTGAAGGTAAATGATGCGGCCGATCTCCTTTCTTTTTCAGCGATCTCAGCTTTTTCAAGGGAGGCCGATCCTGAACTGATCGCCTACCTTGAAGGAGATTCTTCTAATGATTTTTCTTGTTCTTCCTTACAGGTGCTTGACCCTTTTGAGGCGGAACGTCTTAGAACAGCCGCTGCTGAAAAAGAGATTTTGGAAAAAGAAAAGGAGATCGCTGCTGCTAAAGCGAGGCTGAGAGAAGATAGGGAAAGGAGGGATCGAGAAGAGAGAGAAAGAAAAGAGGCGGAAGCAGGTAGGATCGCCGCCGAACAGGAGGAGAAGAAGAAGATGGAAGAAGAGAAGGTGGCTCAGGTCGCAGCCAAGAAAAAGGAAGAAGAGAGGATGGCAGCCCAGACCGCTGCAAAGAAAGAAGAAGAAGAAAAAGAGGCAGCCCAAGCCGCTGCAAAGAAAAAGAAAGAAGACGAAGAGAGGAAGGCAGCCCAGGCCGCTGCGAAAAGAAAGAAAGAAGAGAAAAAGGCGGCCCTATCGGCCGTCGAGGAACAAAAGAGAATGGCTTCCGAACTGGAGGCAGAAGAAAAAAGCCGGCAGATTGCCAAGGAAAAGGTTGCACTATCAAGCGGTCTTCCAACCCTTTCTGCTGCTCAAGAGGCGGAACTAAACCGAGCAGCAGAAGACCGTGCAAATGCGGTTTCCGCTCTGCGAACTGGTAAGGCGTTGATCATGGCCAGATCGCTAGAAAATCTTCCTCTTCCAATGGTTCGACCTGATTCTCCGGAACGAAAACATGAGGTCGTTATTTTTGAAACTGACGATATCCTTGTTAGTAATGCGGAGTTAAAGAGGAGAAGAAAAGAAGGAGAGAGGTCGCAAAAAAGAGAGTTGGAAAGAATGAACCTCGAACGCTTGAGGGGATCAGACCGCCTCGTACTGACCGCAGAACCAACGGTCACAATTAATATTGAAAAAATGCTGCATGACCGCGGTCTTGATTCCTTTCCAAGTATTCTTTCTTTGCGGACCTTATTATTCTGAGTTTCCGAAAACCGAACTAACCTTTGCTCTTTTGTTCGCAGATGAAAACATTCTTGAGATGGAAGAGGGGGAACTTCCGGCGCGGAGGGTTGCGATCTCCGACCAACTTGCCAATATCCTCAATCCTATGTTTGAGGATGTTCGGTCTATGTTGGTCCGGGAACGCGCCTATCATGATCAGATCCGCGGCCTTGAAGAGAAGCTTCGCGCAGCTTATGACCCAGCCGGCGAGCTCATCCTATCACACCGAAAAGCGGAAGAGGCGAGCGGTCTCAAGATTGGCGAACTCACTCAAGCACTCCGTCGATCTGAGAAAGACGTTGAATATTATAAGGGAAAATCTGCCGCTTTGTCGGCCGAGGTTGCTGCGTTAAGGGGCGGCACTGCGAGAATGTCGATGAGACCGGGACCACCTGGCGATCACCTGGATGTGAGGCCGAGCTCCGAGATCATGGTTGTCCCCATGGAAACAGTTGACAAAGAAATGTCAAAGATTCACCGGGCTGCGATGAACGCGAACCAGGGTCTTGCTACGGCCTTCAGCTCTATCAATGAGATGCAGGACATCGCGGCCTTTGTAGGAAGAAAGAGGCCTCATTCGAAATAAACATTTGATGTTCTGCTTTCACATGATTTTGTAATATGATGAACAATTGTTGTATAACACGTTTTTAATTCCTTTTGCTTGCGATCTCCTATTCTACTGTGATGTTTTGCTATTTTGTATTGCTTGTTTGCACTGTGATCTGAAATGTTGTGGTCTCTCTCTTTTGAGGTTGAAAAGATGCCAGTACTTCATTGGCTTCCTTACAGGTTTTGGCGATCCGAGAGATTTCACTGGGCGGTCTTCGAGAAAAAGTAATGATGATGAAATCATCATTCGCCAACTATAAATAGCCGCCCTTTTGGATTTTATTTTATATCTTTTGTATGCGCCCTAAGCACCGGTCACAGCGATCTCCAAGAATGGTGTCCGCTCGAGCCACTGCTTCCTTAATTTTCCTCAGAGCCGATCACAAACCTTGCCACCTTTCAAAAGAGGAATATGTTGAGTTCTTGAAGAGGCACATGATCCAGACTCAAATTGTTGTGAGACCGCCAACTGAGACCGAAGGACTCAGTTTCAGGGAGGAGAAGAAGTTTATCATCCCTATTGATCACTTTGAGTGCGGGTTGAGGATTCCTCTCCCTTGGGAGCTTTTGGAGATCATGGATTATTATGGGCTGGTGCTCGCCCAGCTGCCGCCGAACTCGATCGGCCTTATTAGTGTTTTTATAAACTACCTGAGATCGGAGAGGATAAAATTCACGATGGCGCTCTTCCGTGCGTCCTTTACTGCTAAGGTCCTGAAAGAAGGTCAAAAGAAAGAGGAATTCAAAGGGTTAATATACTTTTCTACTGAAGGATTCAAAGTTCTCAATCTTCCAAACAAGGTTCCCTTCTGGACAGAGAGGTTCCTTGTGTTTGAAGGCGATCTTGGCGGTCTCAAGAGTCGCCCTTCTCCGCGACCTGACAAGATCTTTCAGAAGAGCAAATCGATCTCAAAGGAAGAGTTAAAGATTCTGGCATTTCTGGCTGGAAAGCGCCTGGATCTCACTCATTATCTGGCGATCTGGCCTGAGATCGCTGAGATCGTTCCTGAAGAAAGTGAGTTGTTTCCAATGATCCCCCAGTATTGCTTACACGTTTTTCTTTATTTCTCTAACTTTCCATTTTCAGCATCCTTTACGATCCCAACGAAGGACCCGGTAGCACCTGCTGAAGGAGTACTTACCCAAAGGGAAAGAAGATTGAAGAGAGAAGAAAAATTTCAGACCGCTGAGACCGGTAATTCTTCTAAGACCGCTGCGGAGCCATTTCCTCTGCATGGCTATATGCGTCATCAAAAAGACTTAAAAGGCAAACATTTACTCAAATGGGGTGCCAAAGGAAAGACCGTGAGAGTTTCTACCGATCTCCCCCTCTGGAGCGGGAAACTGACCCACCACGCTACTGCTGTGACCGCGGCCTTATACGGAAAGGACAATACGGCTGAGATTTTTGATATCGAGACCGACCTGCTTCCAGATATCTGTGCTCAAACGGCCCTTCGGAATGTCACTCTTCAGCATCATATGGGGCGAACTCTCCGAAGCGTCTTGAAGGAAAATGAAGATCTGCTGGTATTATATCTCTTACTAAATGTTTTTCCTGAACTCGTTTAGACCGCGCGATCTGATCATCTCTTTTCTTCAGCGGGCGAAGGAAATGGCCTACGACATCCATAATCCTGATTTTAAGAGAGCAATGGCGCACCACGTAAGGGAGACCGCCGAGCAAGTAATCACGGAGCTCCGAAATCGAGGCGGTCTTTCTGAGGAGTACAAAGATACAACTTTTGCTGCTCTTTTCCCTCAGGCGGCAAGAAGAATTGCTGAACAATCTTTGACTACTGAAGAGTCCGCCGACGACGAGGAAGACGTCGTGATCGAAGATGAAGACCAGCTGAGCGGCAGCCAATATGTGGAAGGCCAGGATACGAGCTCAGGAGCGGCCTCAAGCTCTGGGTCAAAAGTTCCAGGAGAGGGCTCGGAAGAATCTTCTGGAGACACTGATTCTACTTCTCTAGACGAGCGATTTCCCAAGAAATCAAAGAAGGAGTGAATTGTAATAACTTCCCTTTTTGGAGACCGAGCGGTCTTGTTGTAACTGAATTTTCAGAATATATATATAAATTTGATATCTGTTGGATTTTGCCTAAGTGAATAAGTTTGTTTTGGATGCGTATATTTATTTGTTCTTCTGAATTTAAAATTGGCATTCGATCTCAATGCCTCGAGTTTATCATAATTTTATATCAATCATTTAAAAAACTTGAGCGATCTCTTGGAAAAAACACCAAAGATTTTTAAAAGAAACTGATTCTGCATAAACACAAATTACTCTGCGGTCTCGAGACAACCAGATCGCTGAAAGAAATTCTACCACTTATCTATGATTAGAAAATAACCAACTTATTCACAATAGTCACGCGGTCTCATATTACACAGGTCGCGATATATGAAAACTATATCTTGAATATGATTTGAACTTTATTGAACTCTGGATGATCGGCGCCTAAATGACAGGAAATCCATTTGACGGCCCCTTGATATCCAAGATTGTGAAAAGAATACCCCTTCATAAATCTCCAGATCAGCGATCATATTTTATTCAGACCGCCCTTTCTGAAGAAAAAACCCAACTCGACGGGAAACAAAGCATCATGCCTACTCCATGTAACTTTGAATAACAGGGAATATCGGAATTTCGATCTTACTGAGACCGGGCCGAACTCCATCAAGCTGGCATAGGAGATTCCCAAATAGCGACCTCAATTATCCTGAAAAAAAAATTTCATCCGACGATCATAAAAGCCATCGCTCTTTGTAAAAGAGAAGAACATGCGGTCTCATAAACTGCTGACCGCCCGATCCCAATACAAAGGAATGAATAAGACCTTTATGGTAAAAAATAGAGGGATGGATCTTGAAAATGACCCAAAGAGATGGTGTGGTCATGCCGCGGAGGCTATACCGACACTCCTTTTCTTAAAGGATTGCTGAGTTTGTTGCAAATTTGCCAATCCAAGGTTCAGGTGACGGTCATAGATGTTTCTTGCCGCCCCTTACCTAACCACGCTTCATCGAGTATTCGAGAGTTACAAACCAAAATGATCGGTAGGGCAGGTGTGGTCATGCCGCGGAGGCTACACCGACATTGCTTTCCCTGAAAGATCATTAAGATTGTAACAATGTCCTTTTCAATGCATGACAGAGCTGAGCCAGCCACCTAGACCTCCTTAAAACGCTGAGGTGTGCCAGATGTCAGCAAGGACCCGGTACCCTAAACTTCCACCGCTCGAGCTTGGCGAGCTACTGCTACACAGATTCGAAATCTCCCCGACATCTGTGGTCCTGGCAGAATTACACGTCGAGCTAACAAGTCAAGGGGGAAGATAGTAGGATCCGTCGATATCTCACTTGACAGGTTTTTGGTTTTTCAAAAATCAACTTATTTTTAAGACTTGCCATCCATTACTTACATTACAAATGCTTTGGTGATACCTGTGTGATGTTTAAGAAAAGAAAAGAGTTAGGAACAAAGAATGAGTGAATTAGATACGAACATTTAAGAGAAGAAAAGTTTAAGATCATCTCCGCTCCAGGAATGAGGCAACTCTTCTCCTTCATAAGTTTGGAGATGGTAAGCACCGTTTTTAAGCACATTCTTTACCACGAACGGCCCTGCCCAATTCGGATTAAGCTTTCCAACTGAACCAGCCCTTGCTGCTGCGTCTACTTTCTTCAAGACTAGATCTCCAACAGCGAATTCTTTGGTTCTTACATTTTTATTGAACAACCTTGCCATTCTTCTTTTCACCTCTTCCTGTCTAATGATTGCAGTGTCTCTTAATTCCTCAATTAAATCAAGGCTGCATTTTAACTCTTCATCATTTTCTTCCATCCACTCGATTTGATTTTGTTGTGCCAATAATACTCTTGGGCTTTTCACTTCAAATTCTACCGGAATAAGGGCTTCGGAACCGTGTGATAGTTTGAACGGAGTTTCCCCAGTAGCAGAACTCGGAGTCGTCCTCAAGGCCCATAAGACGGAAGGTAGTTGTTCTGCCCAGTTGCCTCTAACGTTTTCTACCTTCTTTTTCAAGAGATTTATGATGAGTTTGTTGGCGGCCTATACCTGCCCATTGCTTCTAGGATGATGTACGGAAGCGAAACGTAACTCAATGCCAATTTGCTTGCAGAAACTAATAAGAGTTGAATTGTTGAATTGAGAACCATTATCCGTGATGATTGTCATTGGGATCCCGTGTCGACATACTATCTCTCCCCAAATAAAGTTTTTCACGGCTTGAGTGGTAATTTTAGCCAATGCCTTTGCCTCTATCCATTTGCTGAAGTAGTCGATCATAACTATTATATATCGACGTTGCCCGCTTGCCATAGGAAAAGGCCCAATCAAATCCATTCCCCAAACTGCAAATGGCCATGGAGTTGCTATTGACTTGAGCTGTTGAGCCGGCTGATTTTGGAGAGGAGCAAACTTCTGGCACTTTACACATTTCTTAGCAAATTTTTCCGCATCTTTCCTCATTTGAGGCCAAAAATAACCTTGCCTTAGAATTCTTTTTTCCAATGTCCTGGCTCCGGAGTGACTTCCACATTCTCCAGAATGGACCTCCTGAAGTACCGCTGGAGTCTCCTCCTTCGAAACACACCGTGCTAGTGGTGAAAGGAAAGTTCTCCTATAGAGCACTCCTGCAACAAGATAATAGTTAGCCGCTTTCCGTTTAAACCTTTTCCTATCCTTTATTGAAGAATGGAGCTCTCCAGTTGAAAGATAAAGGACAAACGGATCCATCCAAGAATGATGCTGATCAATCTCCATGACCTCTCCTTCCTCAATTGCCGGGCGAAACAACTCCGAAGTTGTTCCCCCCGAAAGAAGCCCAAATTTTGCCAACTCATCTGCTTCCACGTTTTCACCTCTTGGGATATGATTGATAGTAAAGCTTTTGAACTTCCCAACCTCAATTTTTACCAGAGTCAAATACTGCTTCAAGATACTATCTCTCGTCTCGAAAGTCCCATTTACTTGAGAAGCCATCACCAAAGAATCTGTGAAAACTTCGACATCATCAATCCCCAGTTCCCTGGCAAACTTGAGACCGGCTAGCAAAGCCTCATATTCCGCTTGATTGTTTGTTACTTGAAAATAGAACTTCAGTGCTTGATCCAGCCTTACTCCATGTGGGTTGATTAGGACAACTCCTGCCCCGGAAGAATTTTTCCCTGAGGCTCCATCTACGAAGATTTTCCAGGCAAGGGGTACTCCGACCCCCTTCTGCGACTCAACTTCTTTAGCATCCACCATGAAGTCTGCTAAGACTTGAGCTTTGATTGCTATTCTTGGAACATAAGATATGTCAAACTCACTGAGCTCAATCGCCCACTTTGCCAATCTGCCTGAATGCTCCGGCCTCTCCAAGACACTCTTCAATGGAAGATCAGTAACGACTAAAATTGAGTGAGCTTGAAAATACGGCCTTAGTCTTCTTGCTGAAGTTATAAGCATTAAAGCCAACTTTTCGAGAATAGGATAACGAGTCTCTGCATTCTTCAGGATTCGACTCACGTAATAGACCGGAAATTGTTTCTTTTTCTCCTCTCGAACCAGGACAGAGCTTATGGCGTCGGCTCCGACTCCTAAATATAGAAATAGGTTTTCCCCCTCTCGCGGGCTTTGAAGCAAAGGAGTTGATGTCAATTGCTTCTTCAGCTGAGTGAAAGCATCATCACATTCCTTTGTCCACTCGAACCTACTCCCTCCTCGAAGGGTTTTAAAGAAAGGCGCACTCTTATCCCCTGAACGGGAGATAAAGCGACTTAAGCCCGCCATCCTTCCTCCCAACTGCTGAATTTCTTTTGGGGATTTGGGAGGTGGCATTTCCAGAATAGCTTTCACTTTGTCAGGATTGGGTTCCAACCCTTCTGGAGTAAGGAGATGACCCAGGAATTTTCCTTTACTTGCCCTGAAAACGCACTTCAACGGGTTTAACCTCATATTGAAAGTTCGAAGGGTTGCAAAGGTTTCCGAGAGGTCTCTAAGATGAGAAGAGAATAGTTTACTTTTTATCAAGAGATCATCAACATATACCTCGAGGTTTCTTCCTTTTTGACTTCTGAACACTGTATCCATCATTTTCTGATAGGTCGCTCCAGCATTCTTTAGCCCGAAAGGCATTACGAGATAACAAAAGCAACCATCATTTGTGATGAATGAAGTATGGGGAATATCTGGTTTATGCATCCTGATTTGATGATAACCTGAAAACGCATCTAAAAAACTCATAAAAGAATAACCTACCGCAGAATCTACTAAGGAATCTATCCGAGGCAAGGGGTAGCAATCCTTGGGGCAAGCTTTATTGAGTTTAGTAAAGTCGACACACATCCTCCACTTTCCCCCTGGCTTTGTTACCATTACAACGTTTGACACCCACTCAGGATACTGGATCGGTTTGATGAACTTTGCCCTCAGGAGCTTCTCCACTTCCTCACGGATAGGCTGAGCCAGGGTGGTTGCAACAGTCCTCTTCTTCTGCTGGATTGGGATGACGTTTGGGCTGATGTTGAGGTGATGGCAAGCAACATCTGGATCCACCCCAGGCATGTCGTCTGCCGACCAAGCGAAGATATCTAAATTTTGCAGAAGACAAGAGATGAGCTGGCCCTTGTCAGCTTCAGATAATTCAGCGTTGATGGAGAGGCTCTTGCCCTCATCTCCCTCGCTGATTTGGACCTTCTGAGTTGCTTGGGCAGGTTCCAAGCGAACTCCTTCTCTTGCATCCTCCTCAATTTCTTCTGCAACTGGAACTCGTTCAGGAGCTTCGACTAATTCAGCCATCATGATTTCTTGAGGAGGGGATACGATCATGTTGACCGTCTTTACATAGCATTCCCTGGCCTTCCTTGGGTCGCTCCTGATTCGGTGTTGTTTGCCGTTCAAGGCGAACTTCACCGCTTGATGGTAGGTAGAGACGATGGCTTGATAGGCATTTAGGAAGGGTCTTCCAAAGATGGCGTTGTAGCTACTGGGAGCATCAACGACTATGAATTTGACCAACTTCACTATCCCTCCCAGAACCACAGAAAGGGCGACGAGTCCTTCCACCTCTTTCTTTTCTCCTGAAAAACCATAGAGGGGGCCTTCAGTTGAGAGGAGGGTTTTACCTGTTTTTAACGCCTCAAAGGCAGGCTTGAAAAGCACATTGACTGAGCTCCCCGTATCTATTAGAATTTTTTCCACTGTATAATTTTCGATTACAGCTTTGATGACGACTGCATCATCAAAGGGATTCGCGGTCTGAGGAAGATCTTCATCTCCAAAAGTGACCGTCCCTCGAATCGGAGCCGAAGAGGTAGCAGCAACCTCTGACTGGTAAACCCTCTTCAGACTTGCCTTTCTCGAGGACTCCGGCCCTGCACCCCCATGGATGCAGAATAGGTTGCCCAAGGCACCTTCATCATTAGCGTCCACGCATTCACTGGGAAAACCGATGTTGCCCAGATGGCCAACATCATCTACTTCTTCGCACTCCCAGTGAACTTCTGCTACCTCCTTGGCCTTGGAGGTTGAAGCTTTGGCAGAGTCATTCTTTTGAATGAGATCGCGGAGCTTTCCCTCCTTCAATAGCTTCTCTAAAAATAGGCGGAGAGCTCTACAATCCTCTGTTAAATGCCCCCTATCTCTGTGATACTCACAGTAGAGAGTGGGGTTTCTGGTTTTTGGGTCTGAATTCAGCGGAGCTGGCCTCTTAAAAAAGGGCTGCTTCTGAAGGATTTGAAGCACTTCATTCATAGGAACACCAAAGTCTGTGAAGGACTCTTGGGATTCATTGTAAAATGAAGGAACGGGTAGAATAGGAGGTTGAGCATACTGGATCTGGTGGATGGGGGTGACTTGCGGAGCAGGAGTAGCGGGGGTTTGAAGAAATGAATTTTGAGGTGGGAAAGATTGATTACCTCGGTTGAAGCGGTTGTTTCGGTAATTCTTACCTCTCGGGGCCGGAGGTGGAAGCTCTTGCCGAGGTTTTGAGGAAGATGCCGCAGGATAGAATCCTGCAGAGCCTTTCTGAGTGGCTCTGTTGGTTAGGTTGCTAACATAGGTGGGGTTGTTGATCTCCCCTTCTATATAGCGATTGGCAATGCTGATCAGCTCCTATCACTCCTGATAGGAGCTAGGTTCCTTGGTTGTGACTTTAAACTTCAGAGGACCCTCCTGCAGGCCGCTGATCAAAGCCACCATATAGAGCTCGGGATCCATGTCTCTGACTCCCAAGATCTCCTTCTGAAAGCGATCAACGAAATGCGCTGCAGTCTCGTTGTCCCCTTGCTTAATTTTGAAGAGGGTCGCAGGACCACTCTTCCTTTTCTTTGCGGTGGCGAACCTCAGGAGGAGCTCTTGCCTCAAGGCGGCAAAGCTTGGGATAGACTGACTTGGCAGCTTATAGAACCATTCCATGGCTGACCCATCGAAGGAGGTAACCATCAGCTTGCACCTCACTCCATCTGAAATGGTCCTGAGGGCAACGGCAGACTCGAAGGCTTGGAGATGACACATCGGGTCGGTCTCTCCTGTATACACAGGAAGACGGGGCTCTCTGAATCCATGAGGAATTGGATCCCGACGAATCTCATCAGTAAAGGGGGAAGGTTCCCCAAAAACAGAAAGTCCTGGAGGAAGAAAAGGAACTGGAGGATCTTGAGGGTAAGCAAATCCTTCTTCAAAATTCAAGGTCTGAGCCGGAGGCCCCTGGGCTGCGGCTCGGAAAGAATTTCGACGGGCGGCAAACTCCTCATGCTGAGATCGCTGAGGAGCTGCGGGCTGGAAAACGGGATGATCGCTAGGGTGACCGCTTGCCCTGCGGTCAGGGGTAGCGATCTGAGGGGATTGAGGAAGGATCTTCTGGGAGATCGCGGCCAGAACCTGGTTCATGGCCTCGATCTGCTTCGCGGACTCCTGCTGAGTCCGGACAACTTCCTGCCGATCTCGAGCGGCCTCTTGCTGAGACCGCGCGATCTCTTGCTGAACAGCGGCAGCGTCCTGCCTGGCTCGGGCGGCCTCGCGGAGAGCCTGCTCAACGCGAAGCTCGAAGCGGCGCTCCATCGCTTCTAACGGATTGTGATCGGAAGGGGGAACACTGGGAGATCGCAAAGGACGACCTCTACGGCGATCAGCCATCTTGAAAGTCTGAATTTCACCTAACACTTCGAATCTGAAGGTCGCGTGTTCGTTCTGTTGGTGCCAAAAATGGTACCTCCAAAATTCATACTAAAGGGGGATGGGAGAAAACTGCGAAGTGTAGGTTACTGAGACAGAAGATGCTGAGACAAAAGGAAAACGATCACGAAAAAGGCGATCACAAAAAAGTGAGACCGCTTACACAGGTTGTAAGCTGGAGCCCCGGAGCCAAAAGTCCTCTTTTCTGGTACCTCTACCCCTCTATTTATAGACGAGGGGGCTGCCCAAACGGGCAGAACTGAAAACTACGGGCTGCCCGGGATACAGGAGAGTCAGGGCAGGGAAATGGGAAACAAATAACAAAGAAAACAAAAAACAAAAAAAAACGATCAGACCGCTTAAGCCGGCGGTCTCACACTGCTCTGACCGCTCGGCACTTGGACAATTCCAGTCGAGGAGGCAGCTGGCGATCTGGGCGGTCACCGAAACTGAGACCGCTTAGACCGAAAAAATTTGACCAGCAAGAGGAGGTCGCGGGCTTTCCGGACAAACAGTATCAAAATCTTCTGCTGAATCGGAATATCGCGCCATGGCCGCAACCTGCTGTGAAATTACTTGGCTTACTAACCTATTTGCGGACCTTCAAGTGCTGAATTTAACACATGTTTAACTCCATTGCGATAACCAAGCGGCTCTGCACATTGCTTCTAACATTGTCTATCATGAACGGATGAAGCACGTTGAACTAGATTGCCACCTAGATCGTGAAAAACTGGAGGCTAAAGTCATTGCTCCTAGTTACATTCCAACCAGACTCCAACTTGCAGATTTGTTTACCAAGGTTGTTGACAGGATCACCAGCCAGGATCACACTTCTCAGTTTCCTTGACAAGTTGTGTTTGTCATTCTATCCAATCACATACTTGACGGGGGGTGTTGGAACATCCTTTTGTATTGTTTAGTTTTCTACCTTTCTCTCTTTCTCTGCCTTCTATTCCTGCCGTTATAACAAACAGTTTATGTTAGACGGCGGTTAGTTTTACTTTTACATCTTTAGTATAAATACTTGTTTTGTTGTGTTCTATTAATACTGAGAAAACATTTCTCTTCCCCCTTCTTCGCTTCCCGCTCTTCTCCATATTTGAGTTTTAACAGATGAGATGAAATTGATTGGTTAAAGTGCATTAAACCAAACACATCGATCGATCATATTAGTATTTAAATAGTATGTTTATCTAGATAACGTTGTTAACAAGTAATAAGGCAGCAGAAAAATTCTTATAAATTTCAAAAACCTTAAGAACTGCAAGATCATAAGCAGGATCAAATCCCACAAGCTTTCCTTCACGAGAAAATGTTCTCCCGTCTGAATCCTCAAGGAAAACCTGATCATGAAAATTCATCATCAGAACCAGAGGCGTAATCATCCAAAACCTAAGCAATGAGCATCCTTACCAACCCTGCAACGATGGAGGCCGGACGAATCTGTGGCCAATTTAGCTACAACATGGTAATTCGTGACCTAAATCAACCGATAACAAGGATTCAGGATAAGAGGTCTAAATCCTTTCACCCAAACAAGTGATAGAAACTCGATACTTCTTCTTACTATATGTCCAGCCTTGTCCAACACAAATCCAGAGCCTGTACCCTCGACCCTTGCATCCTCCAAATCCTCAGCATCTTCCCCTTTAATTGATCCATTTGTAACCCGGTTCCCCTTGTTCTTCCCTGAGCTCGCTTGCACCTCCAGATCCTTGATTGAAACCACGGAAGGAGACACCTCCTGAAGAAAAATTACATCTCCTTCAACAAGAGTTTGGAAAAAAAATGCGCGGGGGCGTAGGTGGAGAGGGGGAGAAAAGTGCCTGAAAGATCCGAATGACTCTTTCCTCTTCTTCCTGTGGATCGTCCTTTTCGAGGGCGTTTGCGAACTGGGAGTGAATAAGAAATTGGAGAAGAGACGATGTCAGAGAAGAAGCAAGGAGAAGCGAAGTTTTTCTCCTGGAGAGAGGAAGGTAGATTCTGGTGAGGATGGGAGAAGAACAGGAGTAAACGGAACAGAGAGCCATTGGAGTTGCTTTGGCTTGAGAGGAAGCGGGGAATCGGAAAGAAGCAGGCATCATCGCCATTTTACAACAGCTTTTGGTGCCAGAGTGCCGTAGGTTCTTCTGATATCAGTGAACTCTCCCAGCTCTCAGGAAAGTCTACAACATTTAACTGCGAAATAAGCCATTATTAGAAAATTTATATTTTGATCGAACAAAAAATTTAAGAAAAATTTGTAGTTGAGAAACTCTCTCTCAAGATCATGGTGAGAGGAGCTCGTCTAAGTCGTTGATCACAGATCATACGGTTGTATTTTTCCTAAATACTCTTGTATTTATAAGTAATAATAATGTCAGTATTATATATACCGTCCGATCTGAGATCATACGGTTGTATTTCTCTCCCACATAGTTCTAGGTGAGAGTTGCGCACCTAAATTTCTCTCAAAATTTAAACGAAATGTTACAGAAGTTTATGTGTTCATAATTTGAAATTCTGGAAGAAAAAAATTGGAAAATATGTTAATTTTTGATCATATGCCTTTTCGGGATCTGATGGAAAGTTTAATTTATCCAATGATTGATTGCAAGGCTGGATATCTCATTTGTGGTCATTCGTTTGAGTCGTTACATGCAGGAGCCTAGAAAGTCTCGTCTGGAGGTGATGAAAGAAATTTTGAAGTATGTCGGGAATATTTAGACATTGGGTTGTTATATGAAAGAGACACTTGCTTCAACCTACATTCATAGATTCTAATTATGGTGGAGATTCGTGTTCACCCGGAAGATTGCGACTTCAAGTTGTCAAGGAGACCGCACGGTCTAACATATGAGACTGATTTAATTAGACCGCGCGGCCTGGCTAACAAGATCATCTTATGAATCTCGTCATTCTGGTTCGACAATCAATCTTGAGCTCGCACGGTCTGATTTCACTTCTTCGCATAACAGGTAACCCTCTCACCTCTGTCTAACTTCTCATAAATTCCGGGCAGCCCGTATTTTCAAAGCTACCCGTCTGGGCAGCCCTCACGTCTATAAATAGGGGGGTAGGGTTCCCTAAGAAGGGGACTTGAAAGGGGGGTAAAGAGAAAAAGAGGGTGATCGCTGGAGCAAAGCGGTCTCAATTTTCAGCTCGCTCTATCTCACCTAATTTCGGTCTGTTCCAAACCTCTTTTTAGTCACTAACCTTTTCTTTTGCAAGAACAATTTTCACAGCCAAGGACCGAGTAGCTGGCAATCCACAGTCCCATTCTCGTTTTCAAAGCAAGAGTCGCGGAGAAGGCAATTTTTGCATCAACAGAACGAAATACGCGACCTTCAGATTTGGATTTGCCGGTGAAGTATAGCGGTCTAAATATGTCAGACCGATAGTTGAGAAACCAGACCGATGCAGGTCGCGCGACATCAGATGATTTGGAAATGCGTTTTGAGCGAGCCCTCGAGCAAACCCGTCAAGAGTTCGCTCGAGTACAGCTCCAGACCGCCCAGCAGATGGAAGCGATGGGGAAAGCTCTCGAGCTAATCTCTCAACGATTGGCTCCTTGAGTTGTTGATGCCGCAACAACTGCAGTCATTCAACCAACTTGCGGACAGGTTTTTGACCGCACAGTTCTCGAACCTGTCGCGCCCCTGCGATCGCAAGGAGTCGAGCTTGCTGCTCGGCAGGAATTTTTTCAGGCCGCTTCCCGGGGAAGTCCTGCTCGGGCCTTGAATTTTCAGGAAAATTTCGCTCCTCGCTCTGTCGACTTACTGGAGGAACCATCTTCGTTCGTAGAATAAGTTAGGTGGGAACCTGTTCCGATAGGTTTCAGAGAGCCCGGGCTTCCAATATACACCGGAAGGGATGATCCAATCTCTCATCTGCAGGCTTTCGAAGCTGCAGTATCAATGAGGACCTTGTCTGATGCTCTTCGCTGTAAATTGTTTGTAACCTCTCTCGGGGGAGAGGCTAGAGAATGGTTCTTTAACCTCCCTGCCAGGACTGTTGCCAACTTTGCGGATCTAAGGAGAGAATTTCTCTTAAGATTCGCCACCTCGAGAAAGCGGAAAAGTGGACCCGCAGCTCTTTTAAAAATCAAACAAGGAGAAACTGAGACAATAGCTCATTTCGTCGCTCGATTTCAAGAAGAAATCTTAAGTATCCGTGACGTTGGCCCCGTCCTCCATCAAGTCATTCATTAATGCTTTACGAGAAGGCCCTTTGAAGTTAAAAGTCACCACCAAGGAGCCGAATTCTTACCAAGAATTAATTTCAACCGTGAATAGGTTTATTGAGGGTGAAATCTGCAACCCAGAATACGTCTCGTACCTCTCCAGTATGGCTTACCAGGGTGGAAACTGTTCGAATTGAAGTGAGCTAGCGCCAGCGCTGGCGCTAGCGCCAGCGCTAGCTACTACTCGCCACCCCCCTTTGTTTTGCCTATAAATAGAGGGGTACCCCCCTAAAGAGTATCGATTATGGAAGTGACGAGTATCCTCAACTTTGAGCGAGTTAGAGATACCAGAGCGCTACCAGACGAGCATCGAACTTGGAGTAAGTTCGGCAGGCGAGTTACCTACTCGCGAGATAGCGTCGACGATAGTGGATAGCGCCTGCGTTAGCGAGAAGAGAAGGAACGAGCGAGTACCTACTTCGGAGATAGCGCCCGGCGCTAGTGCTAGCGCACGCGGTAGCGAGAAGTGGAGGAAGCGAAGCGTGGCGAGCATGCGAGTAGCTTGGAGTGCGAGCAGCGAGCTTGCGAGTTGGAGAGCTAACGCCCGGCGATAGCGTTACCGCCGGCGGTAGCGAGGAGCGAGTATCACCTGCGCGGTGTGCTCCGGAGAAGAAGCGGACCTTGTCCGTGACCAAGTTCTTACCTACTATTGGCTGTTGTGATTCAAGTTGGATGCAACTTGTATTCAGCCTTGTTCATTTGTAACTAGCTGCCAGAGTTATTATTGTGAATGCTTTTGTTTATCTATTGGTGTCCTTATTCTCCTGTTGGTTGACGTGTTCTTCCGACTACAAAATATTTCACATGGTATCAGAGGGATAGTGGGAACAAGGACGAAGCAACCAAGATGGACGGCGGAGGAGGGTATGCTAGGGGACTTGGAATTGAGCTGCTCACCCAGACCAACTACAAGAAGTGGAAGTCTTGTTTGGAGAGCTACCTGCTTGGAGAGGACCTATGGGAGGTCGTTGGAGGAGAAGAGCAGGCAGAAGTCTTTCCAATCGAAGACAATGGTCAAGCTGTGAGAGCTTGGAGGAAGACCAACGCCAAGGCGGAGTTCACCTTGAAGAGAGCCATATCACCTGATTTGTTCGACCACATCATTGGTTGCAAGTCAGCGTCGGAGATCTGGATAGCCCTCGATGGGTTATTCAACAAGAAGAATGTAGCGTGGCTACAATTCCTGGAGAATGAGTTGGCAAAGTCGACTCAAGGCGAGATGGCGATATCCACCTTCTTCCTGAAGGTGAAGAACATATGTGGGGAGATCTCGGCCTTGGATCCTGAAGAGCCAATCTCAGAGGCGAAGTTGAAGCGGCACATACTCCGAGGATTGAGGAAGGAGTATGTCCCCTTCGTTACTTCCGTGCAAGGGTGGGCTACTCAGCCCTCCCTACTGGAGCTAGAGAACCTGCTGTTGTCACAGGAGAGCTTGGCGAAGCAGATGACGGGAGTATCCATCTCAGGAGGAGATGGCGAGGCCTTGTTCTCAGGAAAGAGGAGATCCTGGGACAAGAGAAAGAAGAACTCCTAAGATGGACCTTCAACGTCCTCTCAGGGAGATGGGGGGAAGTTCCTCCTTGCACGCGATGAGAAGGGGAGATCCCTTTGCTTTGCCTGTAAGAAGTACGGGCACATGACAAAGGACTGCCGGTCCAATCTGAAGGCCGGTCATGCTGCTAACAAGGAGGGAGATCACCAGAGAGGTGGGGGAAGAGGTGGAGGTCACCAGGGCGGTGAGAGGGGGGGAAATTGTGTCCTGGCAGAGATGACGGCAACGTCAGTTGATGTCTTAGCCTCCATCAACCTCGAGAACGACTGGATAATGGATTCCGATTGCGGGCATCATCTCACTGGAGATATGTCCAAGTTCGACTCCTTGGAAGCGTATGAAGGAACGGATGATATCATCACTGCGGATGATACGGTACATCCCGTGGAGCGAGAAGGGAAGGTGTCTCTTGGGAGTAGAGAGAAGCCAGTGACACTGAAGAGTGTGTATCACGTGCCTGGCATGAAGAAGAACCTCTTCTCGGTTGCTAACGCAGTGGATGCTGGATACCACGTGCTGTTTGGACCGAAGGAGGTGAAGTTCCTGAAGAACCTATCGCCTGTCGATGCCGACGTCACGCTCACCGGGAGAAGGGTGAAGGATTTGTATGTTCTGTCTGCAAATGCCTACGTGGACAATCTGAAGACAAACGACAGCGCTGTGATCTGGCATGAGAGGCTGGGTCATGTGAGGATGGACAAGCTGAAGATGATGGCGGCAAAGGGCCTAGTGAGTGGCCTGCCTCATCTCTCTTCCTACGGCGACGGTCATGTGTGCGGCGGATGCCAATATGGAAAATCACATCGACTTCCATTTGACAAGTCGGAGACCATGTGTAAGGCACCTCTTGAGTGCGTACATGCTGATGTTATGGGGTCGTGCGCCACCCTTACTTATGGAGGCAATAAGTATGCGCTGGTTCTGGTGGATGATTACACCCGCTATACGTGGGTATACTTTTTGAGAGAGAAGTCAGAAGTATTCAACACGTTCCTAAAGTGGAAGGAGCTTGTGGAGGGGAGGCTGAACCGCAGAGTGAAGAAGCTGAGAAGCGACAATGGAGGGGAGTTTACCTCCAATGAGTTTGCTTCTTTCTGCATGAGGTTTGGCATTCGGCGGGAGCTCTCCTGCGCTCACACCCCTCAGCAGAATGGGGTGGCAGAGAGGAAGATCCGCCATCTGGTGGAGACTACCAGGAGTTGGCTACATGCCAAGAGCATTCCCAAGGCCTTATGAGCGGAGGGAATGGCGTGTGCTACTCATGTGATCAACCGACTACCTTTGAGTCCTAACAGGATGGTGTCTTCACACCAGCTCATGTTCGGGGAGAAGCCCAATGTGGGTCACATGAAGGTGTTCGGTTCTACCTGCTTCGTCCACGTCCCGGACGCTCAGAGAACCAAGTTGGAGCCGAAAGCAAGGAAGTGTATCTTCATCGGCTACGATGAGCGGAAGAAGGGGTGGAAGTGCATGGATCTGCAAACCCACAAGTTCGTCGTCTCGCGACGTAGTGTTTGACGAACTGGTCTCATACCAGGGAGTCTCTTCAGTAGAGCTGCTGGAGAGTGGAGAAGCTAGCAGGGAAGAAGAGAGGGTCACTAAGGACCCTACTGTGGAGTTGGAGTTATCTTCAAGTGCTCCATCGCCATCTGGCTCAGGAGGAGCTTCTGGCTCAGGGGGAGCTACGAACTCAAGAAGCAGGGAGAGCATCGCTTCAGGAGGAGTTCAGAGAGGAGCTCAAGCAGAGGAGTCTACCGGAGTGGTAGATAGTGACCAAGCCTTGAGGAGGTCGAAGAGGACCATAGTCCCGCCTGCTCGCTATAAGGAGGGGAACTTCGTGAGTTTGGTTTCCTGCTTCTTCGCAGGACCACTCGATGAGAGAGAACCTGCCTGCTTTGAGTATGCAGCTGGCATCAAGGAGTGGGACACGGCCATGATCGAGGAGATGGAGGCCCTAGAGAAGAATGAGACATGGGACTTGGTTCCCATGGTGGAGGGCATCAAACCTGTCACCTGCAAATGGGTGTACAAGGTTAAGAAGAGAGCAGATGGAGAAGTGGAGCGGTACAAGGCGAGGCTTGTCGCTTGGGGCTTCTCACAAACCTATGGAGAGGACTACGAAGAGACATTTAGTCCTGTCGCGAAGATGACGTTGGTGAGGACGGTCATCGCTCTGGCGGCGTGCCGAGGTTGGAAGCTGTGGCAGCTTGATGTGAAGAACGCATTCCTATACGGAGAGATAGACAAAGACATATTCATGGTGCAACCACCTGGATACGTGTCCAAGTCTCAGCCACATCATGTCTGCAAGCTGAAGAAGGCCCTCTACGGGTTGAAACAGGCGCCGAGAGCCTGGTATGGGAAGATTGCGGAGTACTTGCAGTTCTGCAGCTACGATGCCTCAGACTCAGACTCCAACATGTTCGTGAAGAAGAGTGGAGGTCTTCACGTGCTGGTGCTGCTATACGTCGACGACATGATCGTGACAGGGAACAACCCTGAGGAGGTCGCGGCGCTGAGACAGCAGCTTTCCATACGTTTCGAGATGAAGGATCTTGGTGAACTGCACCATTTCCTTGGCCTCCAAGTTGAGAAGAGAAGAGGTGGACTGTATGTTTCCCAGAGGGCGTATGCCGAGAGGATCGTCGAAAGATTCGGCATGAAGGAGGGGAAGAGCAGTTCCGTTCCTCTGGAGGCTGGGCTGAAGCTTCGGAAGGAAGAAGGGAGGATTCTTCCTGATCTGAAGATCTTTCGGGCACTGATGGGGAGTCTTATCTACTTGACTATCACGAGGCCGGACATCGCCTTTGCTGTCGGCCGAGTTAGTCGGTATATGCAGGAGCCGTGGAAGCCTCATCTGGAGGCAGCTAAAGGGATACTGAAGTACGTGAAGGGAACCCTTGAGATGGGGTTGTCCTATGAAGAGAAGTCTGACTTCAAGCTGCATGGGTACATGGATGCAGATTACGGAGGTGACGCTGATGATCGCAAGTCGACATCAGGTTACGTGTTCTTGTGTGGAGCAGCTGCTATCTCGTGGTGTAGCAAGAAGCAGGACTCTATTTCCCTTTCTACCACGGAGGCCGAGTACAAGGCGCCATCCTTAGCAGCTCAGGAGTGTGTCTGACTAAGGAGACTAGTGTAGGATGTGGACGAGGAGGTCAGCGGAACTACTATGCTACGCGGGGACAATGAGAGTGCATTGAAACTGGTAACCAATTCAGTATGTCATGCAAGGACCAAGCACATAGAGATCGAGCATCACTTCATCAGAGAGAAGGTGCTGGGTGGCTTGATCGCCGTGGAGCATGTGCGGAGTGAAGAGAACCTTGCGGATATATTCACAAAGCCCCTATCTGAGGGGCCGTTCCGGAGTCTTCGCTCATTGCTTGGAGTTGTTCCCGGAGCTCACTTCAAGGGGGAGTGTTAGAATTGAAGTGAGCTAGCGCCAGCGCTAGCTACTACTCGCCACCCCCCTTATTTTGCCTATAAATAGAGGGGTACCCCCCTAAAGAGTATCGATTCTGGAAGTGGCGAGTATCCTCAACTTTGAGCGAGTTAGAGATACCAGAGCGCTACCAGACGAGCATCGAACTTGAAGTAAGTTCGGCAGGCGAGTTACCTACTCGCGAGATAGCGCCGGCGATAGTGGATAGCGCCTGCGTTAGTGAGAAGAGAAGGAACGACCGAGTACCTACTTCGGAGATAGCGCCCGGCGCTAGTGCTAGCGCACGCGGTAGCGAGAAGTGGAGGAAGTGAAGCGTGGCGAGCATGCGAGTAGCTTGGAGTGCGAGCAGCGAGCTTGCGAGTTGGAGATCTAACGCCGGCGATAGCATTACCGCCGGCGGTAGCGAGGAGCGAGTATCACCTGCGCGGTGTGCTCCGGAGAAGAAGCGGACATTGTCCGTGACCAAGTTCTTACCTACTACTGGCTATTGTGATTCAAGTTGGATGCAACTTGTATTCAGTCTTGTTCATTTGTAACTAGCTGCCAGAGTTATTATTGTGAATGCTTGTGTTCATCCATTGGTGTCCTTATTCTCCTGTTGGTTGACGTGTTCTTCCGACTACAAAATATTTCACAGAAACAACTCTTCTTCTTCTTCGAACCCTCAACAACATCAGAAGACAACCCGCCAAGAGTATCAACCTCATGTCTCCTGAGGCAGGAATTTTCGTCATCATCGCCCGAGCAACAACCATCAACAACCCACCCAATGGTAGCAACCAGCTCAGGCTCAGCCGTTAGCCTGTCTTCCTCTCCTACCCCTTCCCACTAATCAACCTAGACAACTTTTTAACAATTCGCAAGAATGTTTTGAAGATCTACCTCTTCCAATTTCAGAGATTTTGGAAATTATTGAAAGACAACCCTTCTTCAAAAGACCAGCCCCCATGAAGACCGACATCAAATTCCGAAATTAAAGCCTCTATTGCGAGTTTCACAAAGAGAGAGGGCACCAGAATGAAAATTGTAGGGCGCTCAGATTCTTGATTGAGAAACTCCTCAAGGAAGGGAAACTCCAAGATTTAATCAACAAAAAAGTTGAAGATCAGTCGAAGAAGGCGAAAACCGTTGCTGAGGTCGGTTGGGAGTGCCAGGAGGTAGAAGATGTCGGTCTTTTTGGCAGTCTCCATATTGGTTGTGAATGCGTGGAGGCAGACAATGAAGGGGAAAATGGTCTGCTCTTCTGCATTCATGGAGGTGCTGGACTTGAATCTTCTAAAAAGTCTAGCATAACAAGAATCTTCAGGGATGAAGTCTCTGTTGCCTCTGCCTCCACTCCAACCCCAGAAGTGGTCATCTTCAGCAAGGAAGATCTTCCACCCCACGGGAATCCATTTAACGATGCACTTGTCATTAAGGCTGTGATAGAGAACTTCACAGTCGAAAGGGTTCTAGTGGATACTGGGAGCTCCGTGAACTTATTGTTCAAACCTACCTTCGAAGCTCTGAAAACTGGGAAGCAGATGCTTCCTACTGAAGGCCCTCTTTATGGCTTCTCAGGAGAAAAAAAAAGGAGGTCGAAGGAAGAGTTTCACTAACCGTTATGATGGGGGGATCATCAAACAAGCTGAGTTCGTTGTAGTAGATGCACCTAGCAGCTACTACGTCATTTTTGGCAGACCTATCCTTAATCAGTATAGGGCAATAGTTTCAACTTTTCACCTCGCACTAAAATTCTCTGCCCAGGAAAAGCAGTTCAGGGTTAGGAGTGATCCTAAGCTAGCCCGAGAATGCTATGTCAGGGCAGTTAGCTTCATTGACATAGGTCCTCAGCTGGGAGTCAAAGAGAAAGTGTTGGTGTCATTATGCTCCGAATAAGGGGATCGCAGTTCTCAATTTTGAGTTTGTTTGTTAACCAACAATAATTCTCTTTTGTTCTCAACCAATAAACCCCCTTAAGCATTTTCGAAACTAAAATTTGTAAATAAATACGCGTCAATAAAATACGTCTTTTCCTTCATCCCTTTTTATCTGTCATTACCTCATTCAGCTTAGATTGATTCCAAGTCAATTATTTCTTGTCTTATCATTTGTTCTAAAAAATGTTGGTTATCTACTCTCTGATACACTCAGGTCAGAAATGGAAATTTAAGAAGAATTCACCTTAGAAGATCATGAAGTTAAAGATAAAAATAAAGCTGAGGGAACTCATTTAGAACCAGCCCAAAGTATCCAGCTTATTCCAATAAAAGGAGATGAGAACAAAGCACTCTCAATTAACGCCGAGCTTTCCGAAAATGAAAAAGAAGAGTTGACAACTTGCTTATTCAGAAATCTAGATATATTCGCTTGGTCCGCAAATGACATGCCAGGAATGGATCCTGATATAGCCTGTCATCATTTAAACATAGATCCAACTTTTAAACCGGTTCAGCATAAGAAACGAGCAGTAGCAGATACTCTAGCCCAACCAATTGGAGAAGAAGTCCAAAAACTTCTCAAAGCTGGTTTCATCCATGAAGTATAATACCCTGACTGGGTCTCAAATGTAGTTATGGTAAAAAAGCCCGGCGGCAAGTGGAGAATGTGTGTAGATTTCACCAAACTCAATAAAGCCTGTCCAAAGGATTGTTATCCTTTACCCCGCATAGATTCTCTGGTTGATTCAGCAGTTGGATTTCGCTACATGAGCTTCCTAGATGCATTCTCGGGTTATCATCAGATCAGAATGCATAAATCAGATATTCCTCACACCTCTTTTATAATAAACAATGGATGTTTTTGTTATAAAGTAATGCCTTTTGGTTTAAAGAATGTAGGAGCAACCTATCAGAGAATGATGGATTTCGTATTCAAGAAATAGAAAGGCAGAAATCTCGAAGTATATGTGGATGACCTTCTTATCAAAAGTAAACAGTTTTCAGTTCACTTAGAAGACCTTGAAGAAACTTTCTCAACACTTCGAGTGTTCAATATGAGGCTAAACCCGCTGAAATGTGTTTTTGGCGCTAACAAGGGTAAGTTCTTAGGACATCTTTTGACTCCAGATGACCTTGAACCTAATCCAGATAAGGTTAAGGCAATTCTTGAAATGGCACCGCCAAGGTCGCCAAAAGAGGTTCAGCAGTTGGGAGGTAGAATGGCAGGGTTAAGCCGATTTATATCTCGATCAGGAGATAAAAGTGCTCCCTTCTTCAGAATTCTCAGGAAAGCCTCCAAGTTCGAGTGGACAGAAGAATGTGATTCAACATTCACCAAGCTGAAGAAACAACTAACATCGATCCCTCTCCTCCAAAGCCCCCGTGAGGGTGAAAATTTATTCTTGTATTTAGGTGTTGGAGCTGATTCAATTAGCTCAATTTTAGTAAGGGAAGAAAAGAAGAAACAATTTCCAGTTTACTACGTCAGTAGAATCCTGAAAAATGCGGAAACCAGGTATCTGATATTAGAAAAACTTGCTTTAGCACTTATCATTTCAGCTAGGAAGCTCAGACCTTACTTTCAAGCTCATTCGATTCAAGTAGTAACAGATCTACCCTTGAAGAATGTGCTAGAAAAGCCAGAACACTCAGGCAGGTTGGCTAAATGGGCTATCGAGTTAAGTGAATTCAATATCTCGTATGTTCCTCGAACAGCCATAAAAGCACAGGTATTAGCTGATTTTTTAATTGATACATCGAATAATGAATCTGAGGATGATATCGGAAAACCTATACCTTGGATAATTTATGTCGATGGGGCTTCAGGAAAAAATTCTTCAGGAGCATGGGTAATCTTAGTTAACCCGAATGGAGTTAGAATAAATCAAGCTTTGAAATTTCATTTTTCAGTCACCAATAACCAGGCAGAATATGAAGCCCTCTTAGCAGGACTTCGTTTCGCCAAAGAATTAGGTATCAAAGATATCGAAGTCAAAACAGATTCATTAGTTATGGCGTCTCAAGTAAACAGCACCTATGAAACTAGAGAACCAGTCTTGAAGAAATATCAAAAGATGGTAAAGCAAGAGATCGGAAAGTTCAAGAGTTTCACTATCCAACATATCCCTCGATCAGAAAATTCAGATGCAGATCACTTAGCTAAATTCGGGTTGTCATCAGGAGGAACCACATCAGATCTCTTCCATCCAGCAATTGAGGAAGAGTCAGTAATGCAGATCGATCATAAAAGTTCCTGGATGGATCCCTTTATGCTATATCTTTCATCAGGAGAATTCCACACAAGTGTAAAAGATAAAAAAGGTTCAGATTAAAAGCAGCTTACTATTATCTAATCTCAGGTATCCTATATCGAAAAACTTTTTTAGCTCCTTTATCTAGGTGCATCTCAGAAGAAGAAGTCCTGATTGTTCTCAGAGAAGTACACTCAGGTGAGTGTGGTAGTCATTCAGGTGCACGGACTCTAGAAAAAAGGATTTTGAGGCAGTGATATTTTTGGCCCAAGATAAGGAAAGATGCAGCTAACTACGCTAAGAAGTGCATTCAATGTCAGAAATTTGCTCCGCTCCAGCATCAGCCTGCCCAGCAGTTGAAGTCCATCATGACTCCCTGGTCGTTCGCAGTATGAGGAATGGATCTTCTAGGACCTTTTCCCACTGCAAGTGGACAAAGGCGTTTTATTCTGGTTATGATAAATTACTTCAGCAAATGGATTGAAGCAAAAGCTTTAGCTAAAACAACTACCCAGATAGAAAAAAATTTATCTGGGGAGAAATTATCTGCAGGCATGGAATTCCCATGACCATAATAACAGACAACGAGCCTCAATTTAACAATTCAGAAATGATTAACTATTGTGATGAAATAGGAATTGAGCTTCGATTTGCATCAGTCCATCATCCAAGGAGCAATGGGCAGGTAGAAACAGCTAATATATGTATTCTAAATCTTCTCAAGAAAAAGGTAGAAAATATCAGGGGCAATTGGGCAGAACAACTCCCGGCAGTTCTCTGGACTCTTAGAACTACCCCAACAAGTGTGACTGGTGAAACCCCCTTCAAATTATCTCATGGTTCGGAAGCTCTAACTCCAATCGAGCTTGAGGTAAAAAGTCTCAGGGCCTTATTGGCTCAGCAAAACAAGGATACCTGGATAGGAAATAATAATGAAGATCTCAAACATAGTCTCGACTTAATTGAAGAATTAAGAGACGAAGCTGTAATAAGGCAAGAAGAGATAAAAAGAAGAATGGCGAGATATTTCGATAAAATATATAAGAATCAAAGAGTTCACTACTGGAGACCTGGTTTTAAAGAAGGTAGATGCAGCAGCTAGATCCAGCTCAGTCGGAAAATTAAACCCAAATTGGGCAGGTCCTTATATCATAAAAGAAGTATTGAAAAATGGGGCTTATCGCCTCAGCACTTATGACGGAAATGAGATAGCAAATACCTGGAGTGGAGATGATTTGAAACGTTTTTTCTCTTAAAACAGACTTCTCATTATTCTCTCTACCTCTCTCAGCAATGTACTCATCTCAACAGCTACTAGACGAAAGTTATTGACTTTCCTAGTTTTTTCCATGTATATTTTTATATGGGATCGAAATGAATCAAAACAAATAAACTTAAAGACATGCCAAAGCAGATATCGCCGGATCATACATGAACCCCCATGAATTGACGCTGAGCGTAACACCTACATTGACCACGGATTGCGGGGAGATTTCGCTTCCGTGCAGTAGTAGCTCACCAATCTCATTTGAGAGGGTTCTATATGATATCCCGGATCTTGGACGATATGTGAGCACACAACTGCATCAAGGGAGGTCTTGGTGAATGTCACCTATGTCGTGCCTTCAGATAGTGGTAACATGCCATCACAGCCTGCTACACTCGAATACTATTTGGTTGTCCATTCTTAAAAATAACCATTAAAAGACAATATAGATGGCACTCTCCTTAACCATGGCCAAAAAGTCACTTCATATATTTCTTACCGTATGTTATCTTCTC
This sequence comes from Dactylorhiza incarnata, assembly GCA_033032865.1. Classification (NCBI taxonomy): domain Eukaryota; kingdom Viridiplantae; phylum Streptophyta; class Magnoliopsida; order Asparagales; family Orchidaceae; genus Dactylorhiza; species Dactylorhiza incarnata. The sequence goes on from JAWHQI010000233.1 coordinate 1,883,440, forward strand.
AACCCCCAGGGTCATTTACCAAAAGCACCATAACTTTAAATAAAAATACAAGAGGTCATTGTTTTAAGCTATGGCTTCTTTCTCAAAACAAGGTCGAGCGATCTCTAGATTCAGACCGCTCTAGAAGAATCTTGACATAATTCAGAAGCATCTCAAAAAAAAGTCTCAGAACTCTCCAGGCCCCGGTATCCAGAATAATTGTTATCTAAAAATATGGAGTCAAAGTGCGATCTGCAGTACGAAGATCGCTACATCTTACTCGGTATACGGTAAGGCTCTTCGATAAAAATGATTGAAACAGTATTAAGGCCGCTCGATCATAATTCGAGTTCGACTAATCATTGAAAAGATAGCTTGCAAAATTATTACCATCTTTTATGAAATAGCAGAAGGTGGGAAAAGAAAATATACAAAGATAGATGCTGCAATCAGATAAAGGTATGCAAGGAGAAAATGCAGTATGAAGAGCATCAGCTTTTCCTCTAAAGAAAATTGTTTCCTCCTTAGATTCACGGAGCCTTCTCCGAAGATCGATTACCTCCTCCTCCAGCTTTTTCTTACCATCCTTTTCTCGCTGCTCGAGCGATCTCCGCTGCTCATTTAATTTTTGCTCATTTTTAACCAAGGCCGCACGAAGTGTTTTAATGGTGTCTTCTTCAGCTAGCAATACCTCATCTTTTTCTCGCAACTTTTTCTCAAGATCTTTTTCCCGAGCCTAGAAAGCTTGAATCACCTGCATAAGGGGAGATGCAAGCAGTAGAGGGGGAGGTAGATCGGTCTGAGGAGCGATCAACCCACTCTTTTCTAGCAGGTTTTGTGCCTCCATATCTTCTTCTTCAACCAGAAAGCAGTTTTTAATCAACTACAAACCCAAAGAGGAAGTTTAACAAGCATAATACCCATACTTGGAGAAATGGAAATAGGATGAATAGAAAAATCATCTCGAGCGACCTCGGAGACCGCAGGTGCAGGATCTAAAATCAGACGAAGGGGATGCTTTCGGCGTTCAAGATCTATCTTTTCTAATTGTCTTTTTTGCGACCGATCCCCTTCTTTTCTTCGTCGTTTTAGCTCCGAAGAGCTAAGGAGAATATCGTCGGTCTCAATAAGAATGAGCTCACGTCGCCGAGCTGGAGATTGTGGCCTAATGTAGATTGGCAGAGAAATATCAAGTGGAGCGGTCAAGAAAGGCTTACCAGCCCGAATTGAAAAAATAGCGGTCGCGCGGTCTTCGGCCTGTCTCGTCGCTATAGTATCATCCTCAAAAGATAAAGGTTTTTCGGCAGCAAGACTTTATTTTTCCTTAAGCATCTAAGCTTCGAAGGTAAGCCGGTTTTCCTCCCCTTTTTCTTGACTTCCTTCTCTCTCTCCATCATTTTTCTTCAAGACAGTACCCAAGACCGTTTCGGTCTCCTTTGAGACTGCATCAACCTTCTCAGAATCACCTTTTCTCCTTTTTCACCTCCTTTTCTCAGACAAACTTCCTTTGATTTTCTTCTCTTCTCTTCCTCTCTTTTTATTCTTTTTCTTTCTTTCCTCTTCTTTTTCTTCTCCTTCTTCTTTTTCTTCTTCTACCTTTTCTTCTTCTTCTTCTCCTCTCCTCCATCTCCATCTTCTAAATCAGGGAACTGGTCGAGGTATCGCGCGGTCTCAGGATCGGATGTCTCAACCATGTTTACAGGCGCTGCAACTCCCTCTCTAGAAGCCCCAAGCTTCTTTCCGGAGTTCTCCCCTAGATTCACTTCTAAATCCTTTTCCTTTGCTTTCTCCTCCTTTACTTTCTTTCCCTCCTCATTCTTCTCTTCATCTTCTTTTCTTTTCTTTTCTTTCTCCTCTTTTTGTCGCTGTATCTCATTATCCAAGGAGGCCCTATGTTGTTTTGATAACAGCTCCATCCGCTGTTTCTCTAGAACAGCCTGACCTAATTGTTCCTCAGTCTTGACAACAACAAGAATATCTGGTGTATAGCTTCCAGGATCTTGTAAAGCTCGAGACCGCTCGTTCTCAAAAGGGTCGAGCGACTACAAAAGGTAAAAAAAGGAATGTTAACGAAATATGCTAGAAAAAGCCTTGAGACCGCAGCTACCTGTAGAGGAGCGATCTCAAGCGGTCCAATAGAACAAGCATCGGCGGATTTGATCGCAAGGGTCTTGGCAAGAAACTTCAATTTGTCCCTTTTTATCTCAACCCCCGATCTATGATTTGTTGTCTCATCTTTTTAGCTAAAGATACCTTTTCCATGATGCTGGCTGAGATATCTTTGGAAGACATTCCAGCAGAGGGCAAGTTTCCTGTCCGATTGGTCTCTTTAGCTCCTAAAGATGAATCTGTAAGGTCCAAAAAATTTGAAGTCGCCGAAGCAGAAAGTTTATTCAGCATTTTTTCAGATGAGTCTTTTAAAGGTGATACAGTCACCTTTCCCTTTTTGAAGGGAGGTTTTCTTGAAGACACCGAAGGAATGACTCCTTTCTCAGCTATCACACTTTTTAACAAACCCATGATCGATCGGGATTGAGGTAAGTTCAAATTCCCGACCGCCCGAAAGATTTCTACCTCCAGGATTCGCTATTGGCAAAAAATACAAGGAACCCACGGGTCTATTTATAGCCTGAAGAAAAAGATTAAAATATTCCAAACTTTCGCGATCTCCGCGGCCTGATGTTAACATTTTCGAAGCACCTCAGAACTTGAAAATGTGCGGGGATTATGTTCACCCAGAAGATCGCGGCTTCAAGTTGTCTTAAGGAGACCGCACGGTCTAACATATGAGACCGATTTAATTAGACCGCGCGGCCTGGCTAACAAGATCATCTTATGAATCTCGTCATTCTGGTTCGACAATCAATCCTGAGCTCGCACGGTCTGATTTCACTTCTTCGCATAACAGGTAACCCTCTCACCTCTGTCTAACTTCTCATAAATTCCGGGCAGCCCGTATTTTCAAAGCTACCCGTCTGGGCAGCCCTCACGTCTATAAATAGGGGGGGTAGGGCTCCCTAAGAAGGGGACTTGAAAGGGGGGTAAAGAGAAAAAGAGGGTGATCGCTGGAGCAAAGCGGTCTCAATTTTCAGCTCGCTCTATCTCACCTAATTTCGGTCTGTTCCAAACCTCTTTTTAGTCACTAACCTTTTCGTTTGCAAGAACAATTTTCACAGCCAAGGACCGAGTAGCTGGCAATCCACAGTCCCATTCTCGTTTTCAAAGCACGAGTGGCGGAGAAGGCAATTTTTGCATCAACAATTCGGACGATCGGAAGTCAAGGTCGGGGAATGTCTTCATGTGCAGATCAGCGGCGATTTCATGGTGTATTAAGAAGTAGGAGTCTGTGCTCATCTCCACCACCGAAGCATAATACAAGGTGCGTCCTTGGCGGCTTAGGAGTGCATTTGGTTGCGCATGTTGGTAGAAGATGTTTATGAAAAAGTAAGGAGTCCTACTTTGCTTCGCGGGGATAATGAAAGTGTGTTGAAGTTTGTCATAAATCATATTTGTCGAGAGTGGACAAAATATATTGAGTTCGAGCATCACTTTATACGAGCGAATGTACTTGATGGATCTTGTTGCGGAGTATGTTCAGAGCCAAAACGTACATCACTGACATCTTCATGAAACCTCCATCTAAGGGGACTTTTGAGCACCTTCGCGGGTTGCTTGGACTTGTTTCTGATTTCACTTTAAGAGAGAGAGAGAGAGAGAGAGAGAGAGAGAGAGAGAGAGAGAGAGTTAAATACTTTAAAGTGAAATATATATCTATACTATTCTAAAAGGAAGTATGAGATGACTTTTTAATGCCATGAATTTAAAAACCATTGAGAAGATCTGATCCGTCCAATATAATTGCAGATGTGGATCCTCTTCCCGCCCATAGCCAATACATGACTTTCTCCTCTCCTCTTGATGCACATGACTCTTGCTCCTTTCTCGCCGAACAAGGCCGGTCTATGCACAGCGCATGTCTCCTCCAGTAGACGCTCATGCAAAACTCGACGAACAAGTTTCTCTCCTGCTTCAATTGGTTGTTGATGATCAGTTCAGTCGACGCCCAACTATATGGTGATGTATATATAGTTATGTTTTGTGAGGAATACTTTCTTTGGCACACGCCAAAGTGCTCACAGTTTTTTGGTTCGAATCTTGAAACCGCAATGTAGACGGAAAGCCACTCCCGTTTGGCGCGGCTGTGGCGGTCATGAACGCGGTGGTTATGAACCGTCGTTCGTGAACGTCCGGCCTCACCAAAGTAACTCCATCGACTTCTATGTTCAAAATTATGTCATTTTTTGGGCGGCGGTCACAATAGTTTTCATGCCAAACATATATTTTATGATAAGAGTTTTTGTCCAGATTCACCGGAGCACAAACGCCCGCCGCACCAACCAGAACCTTAATCTATTCCTCTCCAGGTTTTGGTTCCTCATTGAAGAAAGAAATCGCAAGCTTCTGTTCTCTCCTAGTTTTGCTGCTCTCTCCTGGTTGTTAATTTCCTATATTGATTTCTCTTTGTATTGTAAGCATACAACGCGAATCATACCCCGCTGTGCGTATTCGTTGGTTCGTGTACTTGTGGTGCAGCGACTTATTTAATCCTCTATTAAAAGTATTCTGGTTTATCTCTTCATTTCAATGTTCCTCTCTCGTTTAGTTCACGCATCCTCAGGGTGCTCATGTTTTAGTGTTTTTTGTAGGGCGATGTTATTAGCAGTCCTATGACTGCTATTCGCAGTCTTAAAAATACTTAAAACGGCTATTCGCAGTCCTAAAAATACTTAAATTTATTGGGCTGCGAATATCAATGAACCACGTTTAGTCGTTATAGAATTGCTGGTAACATTACCTTTTTTGTATTAGTACTGGTTGGCTTTTTTAAAACATTAATATTGTTTTTTTTTTATTTCATGTAAATGTATATATTTGAGGGGTTATATTTTACACTATTGTTTCATTTTTGTACTTACATAATAACCATTTACTTTTAAAAAAAAAATATCATGTCTTATACTCAGTGGCGTATCTATGAATTTATACATGCGGGGCCAGACATTATCTTCCTGTAAAAAAAATTTGAACATCTGCAGTTTACTTGAGCTATTTCTTCCTCATTCGACCACAGTTTTTTATATGTAAATAGTTGAAATTCATTGTCTCGACGAGAGAAATCCAAATCCAACGTCTATTTTTTGCAAAATTTTGTATTTATTTCATGTAAATGTATATTGGGTCTAATTTTTCTTAATTTTGTATGGCTTAGGAGTCTTTAAGTTCTTATAATCCTAGGCCAGTAGTTTGTGGATATATTCTTCCAAAAGATAAGCTTTTTCTCCGACCTCCCTTTCATGCCACCTCTGCTGCGGTTTCGCCCAAGCATTAGAAGTAAGAAAAAAATGATATTAGACTTGAATTGATATGAGCCGTCCAATTTGAGGGATTAATTGACAAATATGTGATACTCCGAGTATTTGCAAGCCAATCATTGGCACATCGAAATATTTGTGATCAACTGTGAAGCTGCTGAATTCCCACGTCACGCAGAATCCTGTACCATGAGATGGTTTCACGATTCGTGCACGGGATAAATTAATTTTATTTGTAAAGAAAATGATAAATCATGTAAAAGTAATTTTGGGTTCGTTTGGGAGGACTTATTTTTACCGGTCAACCGGTTATGACCGCATGAACCGGACCTTAATTAAGGTCCGGTTCATGCGGTCGTAACCGCTTGACCGGTGAAAATAAGTCCCCCCAAACGGAGCCTTTATTTCACTTATAAGCTGTTTTTTTTTCTTCTGAAAAAGTATCCTTTATGAAATTTATTGAGAACATTCTAAATAAATGGATCCATCTTTTTATTAAATTTTCTGAAACCATCCTGGCCGTTGAATTGCTCGTCAAAAGTCAGGAAACTGTGAACCAATTAAATTACCAGGGTTGAGTTAATTAAAGATCTGTAGAGACTTAGCTTTGGTCCAGCCCCGAATGAAAATTAAATATATCTAGTTAATTAATCAAAGGTGAATTATGAGATAAATTAAGTATCTTGTTGTTATTAGTAAATCAAAATTTTAAATTATTTATTTAAAAATCATTTTGTTATTAGCAAATCATAAAAAAAAAAAATATATCACGGAGTTAAAGACCGACTACTTGGTGTGGCTTTATTTAGAATGACATGCACTCTCCAAAACAATAAATATGATGGAGAATACTACACTAATGAAAAAATGTTCATAAATATATATATATATACGTTAATAATATCATTTATTAACCTTGAAAATAGTAAAAAAAATCATGCATTTTAGGCTCAAAACTAATTTATTTTCTTGACAACGGTAATAACTTGTCCTGCCAAACATACAATCCATGATAATGGCGTTTTTGACCCAACTCATCGGAGCAAATAAGCCACGTCAAACGAAGTCTTAGTTTCTGTTTGAGACGGCTTATGTTGATGAAAAAGCTGTTGATGGAATAGAGTTGATTGAATAGAGCTGTTATAAAAGCAGTGATAAATAAGGTGCAGACTGTTTGACAGTTTGTGCATAAGTGCTGATCGATTTTTTTTTTTAATGTTGTTAACTGATCCCTTAGATGGGATGAGAGGAAAGGAGAAATCGCGAGAGCCAGTGGCGGGTTTCAACTAGCGCTTAGGATTTTATTAAGAGATACGCGCTTATGGGAAGCCATAAGCTGGACCCAGACAGCTGATGAAAAAATAATTTATCAGCTATTTTAAAATAAGTGATTTTCTAACAAACAAACAAGAGTAAATTGCCAATAACCTCCCTTTACTTTTCCTCTATTGTCAATAACCCCCCTCATTTTCTAAAATAGGTGAATAACCCCCCCAAAGTTAATAAGTAATTCCGTTAACTCACAAATGCCCGTGAATAACCAAAAAGCTGATGCCGCGTCCTCCAAATCCCTCCCGCCATTTCATCTCTGCGCTGGTTTTCGTCGGGTCGACGGCGGACTCCACGCCATTGTCGCATCCCTTGCAAAGCTCGCCCATCTTCTTGACATCGGACTCAAATCCAAGCAGGTGTGTTCTTCCTGTGCAGGTGTGTTCTTTAAATCCATGTTTTAGCATCCATGTTTTAGCAGGTTTGTTCTTTTAAATCCATTTTTTTTTCATCTCAGCATGCATCCACCATACTAAATTTCTTCTCCGTGCTTCTCTCCGTCTCTCTTTCTCTCTATGTATCTCTTTTTCCCCACTATGATTTATCCATTAGCAGGTTCCCCAAACTCTTGTTTATGCATATGTTATGCTCGATGAATTGCTCAAATGAAAATATTGTTTCTCAATTGCTCCTATACAATTTTAGCTCCCAAAACTTTGATTAATTCATAACTTTAATCTCTTATCATTTAAGTTTTCAATTTGTTATATTATCTCAAAGCTCTAATTTTAATTTGTAGGTGTTATAAATAATGGAAGAGAGACATATAGAGCTCCAAATTCATCATGCAGGTTATTTTGAAAGGAGTACAAAACAGTATTGCAATGGACAAATTCATAGAGATGTGATCGTGGAGGACAAATTCTCATGGTTTGAGATCACTGGAGTTTGTATGGATGCGGGGTATGTTGATAAAAGCTCTTATAGTGTGATATACAAGACTAAGCTTGATGAGTTTATACACCTTCAAAATGATGAGCATGTTAGATGGGTGTTAAATCAAGAACCACAAATTGGAAATGTAACGACAGTTATCCACCTTTACTTGAAAGATTCATGTCATGAAGATGTCTTAGGTAATGCTTGTTATAGAGAGTATAATCCTATATTGGGTGACTACATTGAAGATGAGTCAGAGTATGAAACAGAAATGATGTTCAAGCCCATAGCCAAAGAAGAATATTTTTTTCCAATTAAAAGGCCGAGGAAGAAGGAACTCCGAGAAAAATCGAATGGCAAATTCAATGTTGAAGCAGAAATTATTCGATGCAATAGGGCTGAAATCCCATCAATAATACATGTGGGAGATAGATTTGATGATGCAAGACATTTTAGAGAAATGTTGAGATTAGATGCTGTCAAGAGGTTTTATGACTTCAAATTCAAGAAGAATGATGCTGATAGAATAAGTGTAATATGTAATGACCCAAGAGAAGAATGTCCTTTTAAACTGTATGCATCAAGGTGTAGTGATGGGAGTGCTATGCAGATTAAGAGTATGATATCTGCGCATACTTGTGCTAGATTAACGAAAAATCCTCAAATTACTAGCACTTTTCTAGCTAAATTTCATTTGAATAGGTTCAGAGATGATCCAAATCTTGACTTATTTGGCTTAAGACAATCAACAATTAGAGAGATTGAAGTGGAGCCTTCCAAAGACCAGTTGTACAAGTGCAAACAAAAAGCAATGAATATAATTGATGGAGATTGGGAGACACAGTACAACAAACTATATAATTATGCAAATATCCTCTTGCAACGAAATCCTGGTTCTATTATTAAGCTCAGCCACACATTAGATGATCCTCCTCAATTTAGGAGATTTTTTTGCGCATTTGAAGGTTTAACAAAAGGATTCCTAGCTGGATGCAGACCATGGATTGGATTAGATGGCACTTTCTTAAAGAAGTCAGGGCAAAATTGTGGGCAAGGTGAGTTATTAACTGCTGTTGGAAGGGATCCAAATCTAGAGATTTATCCTATAGCTTATTGTTTTGTTGAAGGAGAAAACTTTGATGCATGGAAGTGGTTCTTATCATGCCTTGCTGATGCATTAGGGAGACCCGACCTTCATGGATTTACCTTTATGTCTGATAGACAAAAGGTATGTTTATTTTTTTTTATGTTAACAACCCACTTCTTTGTATTTATTTATTTACTAATTGATGTTATTGCATTTATTTCATTCAACAGGGACTATTAAAAGTCTTTGATGAGTGTTATCCAGGAATTGAGCATAGATATTGCTTACGACATTTATATGATAATCTCAAGTTGAAAAAGGACCTTCTACACAAGGAAATTTTCGTTGCGGCTAATATTGGAAATCAATTGAGATTTACCCAACATTGGCTAGAAATAAAGAGATTAAGTCCTGAAGCAGTTGAAATGTTAGAGAAAGTTGGATTTAAGGCATGGGCTAAACATGCATTTAATCCTCTCGTGCTTAATGATTCAATTACTAATAACATATCTGAAACATGGAATAGAGTATTGTTACCTGCTAGACAAAGGCCTATATTGTCTATGCTTGAGTGGATTAGGAGGAAGCTCATGACAAGACTTCAATCTAAAAGGGAAAAAATGGAGAAGTACACTGGAGTAATATGTCCAGGTATTATTGCTGAAATTGAGAAATTGAAACAAGGACTTAAGAGATGCAATGTAAGATTTAGTGGTAATGATGAAGTTGAAGTTGACGAAATAAATGAATTGGATATGTACACATATGTTGTTGATTTAAAGAAATATCAATGTGATTGTGGGATCTGGGGTCTAAGTGGAATACCTTGTTTACATGTATTAAAGTGTATCACATCATATAATCTGAGAGTTGAAGAATATGTGCATCCAACATACTATAAAGAGAAACATCTCATGGCTTATTCAGGTATCATACATCCAATACCTGATGAGAGTTTGTGGGATGATCTCATGAGAGGGAAGATGCTACCACCACCATGGAGGAACCCACCTGGTAGGCCAAAAGGAAAAAGAAGAAAGGGACCCAATGAACAAAGTAATCCAAATAAAATGACAAGAAATCAAGAAACTATCAAATGCAAAAAATGTGGACAATCTGGACACAATATCAGGACATGCCAAAATGATCATGTGGTGCCTCCACCAAAGAGAATATCCAAAGGAGGAAGACCAAAATGTGATGTAATGGGGAGAGTTTGCAGAGCAGAAGAAACTATACAAGGAGAACCAAAACAAAAAAGAAAATATACAAGGAAGACTACATATAAGAGGTTAGTAGTATATATACTTAAAGCTACATTAATTGATTTTATTGTTAGTTTTGAACTTCATTTCTTGTTTGTTTTATCCAACAGTGCGGATGTTGCAAGATCTTTCACACAGAATCCATTTGATATTAATCTCAGAGGAATCCAAAGGAGATGGAAAAGCAAAAAGAAGCTAAAAGCATTAAGAGAGAGTGAGAGTACAGATCAAGAGCAACAAACATATAATGAAGTCCCATGGTAAGACTTTTTAATGTTCATTTGAATGTGTGATAAAATGACTTATATATTATTCATATGGGATAATATTTCTTGAGTTATATTTTATTCTTATAATCAAAATTTATAATTTTAGGAGTCCTCACATGCAAGAATTGAGTAATCAACCCACACAAACTAGAGTTTCATTTGAAACTATGCTAAGGTATAACTTATATAATAGTTTCATTTGAATGTGTGATAAAATGACTTATATATTGTTCATAGGAGATAATATTTTAATTACATTTGTTATGCAGGGATCCAACTGTAGGATTTAATTTTCTGATGGAGGATGCATATGAAGCTTCATCTAGTGCACTTACAAGGGAAAATATATATAATAAGTCATCTTCAACTCAAGAATCCGACAATGATGCTCAAATGACAAGGATGTATAGTCAATCATCAGCGTCATGCCATACAATGCTTGAAATGAGAAGACACACTGACTTTTCGGTTGGTCCATTATAAATTATCTAAATTTTTTGTAGAAAAATGAACTCAAATATGATCTATTTTTGTTTTTTTGTGGAGGCCAACTTTTGAATGTTTTTGTAGATCATATATGAAAATGTTTAGATATGAACAAATATAGCATGAAAATATTCAGATAAGATGTGTTCAGATATGTACATATATCAAAATGTTGATGTTATGTTGATGACATGTTGTTTGTTACAAATTATAATTAAAAAATTTGCATGATCAATTATAAGAAAATATTGAAGTCAGATATAGCATGTTATATTATGTTGTTTGTTAGAAATTATAAGAAAATGCTCATATTTGCTTATTCAAATTGTTGTTAGATAGCAGTTGGTACTTGGCGATTTGATTGTCAATTTCCTAATTCCAGGATCAATCTCATTTTCAATAACGTACAGGTTGCAATGTTAAAATGGTTTAGCATGAAAAAGTTTTTGATTTTATTTCATCCCATTAAAAAAAATTCATGTAGTCAACGGTGTTAAAGTGATGTTAAATCCCATTGTTGATAACCTCCTCTTAATTTTCAAAAAATTGTGCATAACCACCCCACAAGTTCTATTAGTAAAGATAAGGGGGGTTTTATACCTAATTCTAAATCTTAGGGGGGTTATTTACAATGGAGAAAAAGTACACGGGGGTTATTGGCAATTTACTCAACAAACAATTATAAAAGTGCATTTGCGTTTAGTCAATAGTCTAAAAACTTGGTTCACATAGAAGATATATTTATATTCTGAAGCTAGGAGTGCATCAGCGTATCAAGATTACACAGCGGACGAAATATGAAGACTGATTCTCATTTTCTCTGGTCTTGGAATGTACAGGAATACAGCTATTTATAGAAGAGAAGAACTGAAAAGGAAAATAAGAGAAAGTTCTGGAAAGTGCAGTCTTAACTAATAATACATAATCGTAATACCCCCCCTCAAGATGGGCAGTAAAAATCTATGAGGCCCATCTTGGACAGTAAAAACTGAAATTGAACTCTTGGTAATGGCTTGGTTAAAACATCAGCCAGCTGAAATTTAGACTTGATGTAGACTATCTGCAAACAGCCGGATTGCACAAGTTCCCGAATGAAATGACAATCGATATCAATATGCTTCGACCGTTCATGAAAAGTTGGATTCGAGGCCAAGTTAAGAGCGGATTGATTGTCACAAAACATCATTGTAGTAGGAACATTAACTTCGAAATGAAGAAGCAATCGTTGTAACCAAACAATTTCACTTGCTAATGAGGCAAGAGCACGGTATTCAGCTTCGGTTGAGGATTTGGAAACGGTAGGCTGCTTCTTGGACTTCCATGAAATGAGAGAATCCCCTAAGAAGACGCAAAAACCTGTGGTGGAGCGTCTTGTGTCAAGGCAACTGCCCCAATCAGCATCGGAATAGGCCGTGAGACGTAAGGAATTATTTGTAGAAAAAAATAATCCTTGTCCAGGGGATTTCTTGAGGTACTGAAGCAAGTGTTGAGCAGCATGAAGGTGTGAAGTGCGCGGAGCTGCCATAAACTGGCTTAATTTCTGAACTGTATATGTGATGTCTGGTCGAGAAACTGTTAGATACATAAGACGCCCAATTAATCGTCGATACGAGGAAGCATCAGCCAGAAGATCTCCTTCAAGAGCATGTAACTTTAGGTTGGGATCCATTGGTAAAGCAAGAGGTTTTGAATTGATGAATCCGGTATCTTCAAGGAGGCTAAGGGTGTATTTCCGTTGAGACAAGCAAATACCAGTAGCCTTTCGAGCAATCTCCAAACCCAAGAAATATTTTAAATCACCAAGAACTTTTAAGTGGAAGAGTTGTTGAAGAAGTAATTGCACTTTTTGTAGAGAAGAAAAATCAGGTCCAGTCAATAGGATATCGTCAACATAAACCAAAAGAACAACCAAATGGTGACCGGAACCAATCGTAAAAAGAGAATAATCACTTTTTGATTGAATGAATCCATTAGTAAGTAAGGTAGATGAAATTTTTTGAAACCATTGGCGTGATGCTTGCCGTAATCCATAGATCGATTTATTTAGTTTACAAACCAAATTTTCTCCTGGCATAGAATATCCCAAAGGTGGAGTCATATTAACCTCTTCATTTAACTCACCATTTAGGAAAGCATTGTTGATATCAAGCTGTAATATATTCCAACATTTTGCTGCAGCCACTGCTAGAAGAACTCGTACAGAAGTCAGTTTAGCGACGGGTGAGAAAGTATCGGAAAAATCAATACCAGCTTGTTGTGTGTAACCCTTGGCGACTAAACGAGCTTTGTACCGATCTACACTTCCATCAGCATTGTATTTAACTCTATATATCCATCGGCAACCAACACACCGTTTATGAGGGGGTAAGGGAACAACAGACCAAGTATTGTTTGATTCCAGGGCCTTTAATTCAAGATCCATTGCTTGCTTCCATTCAGGAATTTGAATGGCTTGATGATAAAATTGAGGTTCATATGTGGTGGATAGTTGAAGAATAAAAGCTTTGTAAGAAGGAGAAAGTTTGTCATAACTAAGATGTTGATGAATGGGATATGAAATAGAAGAGCAAGCATAGTCCTGTAGATATGTTGGTTGTTTTGACAAACGAGTGGACTTTCGAAGAGTAGGAACAATAGATGCTTCAGGAGATACTGCAACAGGGGAGCTGGAAATTTCAGGATGTGTAGGAGATGAAGTAACTGCAGAATTATGTAAAAAAGAATCATCATTGATGAGATTATCAGATGCAGAGTGATGATCAGGACTGGATATATCAGAAGATGAAATAAATTCATTTTGAGGAAGGGAAATGGCAAGATCAGAAAAGGGATCAATGAGATCAAGTGTGGAATTAATGGTATGAAAAGGAAAGTTAGTCTCATGAAAAACAACATCCCTGGAAATGAAAATTTTCTTAGTGATGAGATTATAAAGTTTATAACCCTTATAACCAACTGGATAGCCAATGAAAACAGCAGGGTTTGCTCTAGGATGGAATTTGGTACGATGTGTCTGTAAAGTGGCTGCATAGCATAAACAACCAAAAGTTTTGATGGCATGATAATCTGGTTCTTTGTTGTGAAGGATGTTGAATGGGGAGTTATCATGGAGGAGGGGAGTAGGAAGTCTGTTGATCAGAAAAGCTGCAGTTCCAATGCACTCTCCCCAAAAAGAAATGGGAATTTTGGATTGAAAGTATAGGGCTCGAGCAATATTTAACAAGTGTTGATGTTTTCTTTCAACTACAGAATTTTGTTGGGGACGCTCGACACAGGAGAACTCATGGATAGTGCCATTTTGCAAAAGAAAATCAGTTAGAGCCAATTCTTTCGCATTGTCAGATCTGAATCGTTTAATAGTTATGCCAAATTGAGTGCGAACAAGTTGAAAAAATTTCATGATAGCATGAGGTGCTTCTGATTTATTTTTAAGAAGATAAATCCACGTATATCGAGAACAGTCATCAACCAATGTTAGAAAGAAACGCTTGCCATCATGAGTTTCATGATGATACGGCCCCCATATATCACAATGTAACAAGTCAAAAATTGAAATAGAAACATTGTTTTGGGAATTAAAAGGAAGACGACGAAATTTTGCTAAAGGGCAAACAGAGCAATGTAAAGAAGAGAAAGCATTAGGTAAAGAAAACGACACTTTTTTGCTTAACAACTTCAGAATTTTATCAGACATGTGTCCAAAACGATTATGCCATAAACTCGGAATACAAGTGGAGGTAACATTATTGACAGAAGGGGGTAAAACTGCCGGAAAATGAGCAGCATCATTGAACCTTGAGGCACATGAAAGAACATATAGGCCTGCAACAAGTTTACCCTTGCCAATCGTCCTCGACAGCTTGATGTCCTGGATAATGAACCAATCAGAAAAAAAAAAGTGATAGAGTAAGTAGAGTTGTGCAATAAAGCACTGACGGAGATCAAATTGAATCGAAAAGATGGAACATAAAGAACATTGTGAATGATTAAATTTGGATTTATTTGAATGCTGCCTATGGCATGGACAGGAATTGTAGATCGATTTGGTAAAATGATATAGCGGTTTTCAACAACTGAATGATGTAAAAAAAATTTGAGATCATAAGCAATGTGAGAACTAGCACCGGAATCAACAACCCATGAAGAATTTGTAAGAGGTAAGGGTGAAGTAATGCTAGACAAAACCAAACCAGATGCATTTTGTTGGGTTGATTCGTCGGTTGGTGACTGATGCTGCAGAAGATTCAGGATTTGTTGATATTGATGAGGAGTGAAAGTCATTCCAGAAGATCCGGTGTCGGAGATCTGATTAACATTTGCAGTGGATGGCATGGGTCTTGATCCAGGAACAGACTTCTTAGATCCTGGGGGATATCCATGTAATTTGTAGCATTTGTCTTTGACATGACCTAATAATCCACAATAAGAACACAATGGTCTATCCTTCTTGATATACTTCTTGTTTTCTGCTTGTTTTGCCGAGTTAGGAACTGCAAGAACAAGAGGAAGATCACTGGTGGCCGAGATGTGATTAATCTCACATTGTTTTTCTTCTTGTAAAATAAGAGAGAACACTTTGTTGATTGGAGGAAGCGGATCCATGAGGAGAATCTGACCGCGGATTTGAGAAAAACTGTGTCCAAGTCCCATGAGAAAACTCATGACATACTCCATATGATTATATTCAAGTAAGGGTTTGGATCCCCCACAAGAACATGAATAAGGTGGTTTGTATTCTCCTAATTCTTCCCAAACAGCTTTCAGTTTGGTAAAATATTGGCTGACTGAGAGATTCCCCTGGTTTAAACTCATCAGATCTCGCTTAAGTTGGAAGATACGAGGACCATTGCGTTGCTGAAATCGCTCTTGCAGATCCGTCCATATTTCCGCAGCAGAAGAAGCGTAGATCACGCTGGCAGTAATTTCCTTGGTGATGGAATTCAAGATCCAAGATGCGACTATATTGTTATTGCGTTTCCAGGCGAGTGACAGTAAAGGATCTTCAGCGGTAGGATTAGTTAAGGATCCATCCACAAAACCAAATTTATTTTTGCCGATCAAAGCCATTTTCATAGCTCTACTCCAGGAATTGTAATTGTCTCCATTCAGAGGTTGAGAGACAAGAATCGAACCTGGATTGTCGGAGGGATGAAGATAGAAAGGACTGGCAGCATCATCAATGGCGTTCCTGATAGAAAGGACTCCATCCACTTTACTGCTAGAAGCCATGAAACAAGAGAAGGAAGAAAAACGAACGCAAGAAAAGGAAGAAAGCGATCTATCGCTCTGATACCATATCAAGATTACACAGCGGACGAAATATGAAGACTGATTCTCATTTTCTCTGGTCTTGGAATGTACAGGAATACAGCTATTTATAGAAGAGAAGGACTGAAAAGGAAAATAAGAGAAAGTTCTGAAAAGTGCAGTCTTAACTAATAATACATAATCGTAATACAGCGGGAGAAGTTGAGCCGGCGGTCTCCTCCTCCCCCTCTCGTCGGCACCTCCAGCGTTCTGATCCCCTCCCCTCCTTACAACACATTCGCGCACAACCACCAACATCACCTCCTCCCTGCCGCCGGCAACTCCAATCCAACAATAATGATGACGCCGACAGCCACCCCGGCGGCGTTGCTACCCCTGTCACGTTCTCAGCAAAGGATGTGGCTAGAAATGGGATCGGTAGACGGAGGTAATTTCGGAAGGAAGAAGAAGATACAGATATAGCTAGATACCCGAAGAACTGAATCAAAACATGCATTTCAATGATGGCTTTAAGCGAATACCGAAAAGAAAACAGAACACACATATTAAGTGCAACTAAACTCAAAATCCCGATCAAATAGCTAAGATCTGGCGGATCACTCGGCGCGGAACTTCTTCATTAAGATGCCGACGAACTCGCAGATCTTAACGGGATCCTGCAAGGTATTTGCGACGCTTTCCCTCTCCTTACATCGCTTGCTCCACTCCGCTAGCTTAGGGCATTCTCGCTCCACATTCAGACCAGAGTACACCTCGTAGCTGTAGAACAGGCTCGTGAACGGCACCAAGGCGATATCAACCAGACCGAATGTTTCGCCGCCGAAGTACTTCTTCTCGCCCAGCTCCGCCTCCAAGATTTTCATGATTTCAATGAACTCCTTCTTCGCCTCCTGCTGTTCCTCTTCGCCCTTCAGCTTCCAGATCCGGAACCCAGAATCAAAAACCTGCGAAGATTTCGAAACTTTGGTCAGATTGAGATTAGGCGCGGATAGATAACGAAATACCTTTTTGTCGACGTAATCGGCCCAGAATCGAGCCTGGGCGCGAGCGTAAGGGTTGGAGGGGAGGATGCTGGCGTTTCCCGGCCAGACCTCGTCGATGTACTGAATGATGATCAGCGACTCGCAGACGGTCTTGCCGCCATGGAGAAGTACAGGGATCTTCTTATGGATCGGGTTCGATTTCAGCAATAGCTCGCTCTTCTCCGACAGGTTCTCCTCCTTGGACTCATACTCCACCCCTTTCTCCGCCAAGGCGATCCTGCATCGCTGGCCGAAAGGGCTCGCCCAGAAGTCCAGAGGACAAATTTCCGAAAAGGCCTACTTTAAATCAAAAATATAAGAAAGACCTTGTTTTAATAAGTGTTCCCAGACTAGCCCCTTTTTACTTTTTCTACTGACAAGTCAGCCTATCAACATTAAATGGTCAGAATTTTAGGCTTATAAAGTAGTTATCAGCTGTTTAAAAGCAATCAAAACATTGCTTAACGGAAAACTCTGCATAAATAATCTAATAGTTATAATTAATTTATTTTAAGATAGCAGAGTGTGTAACTGAAAGAATTTTTAGTCCCACATCGATTGTAGTTCTTTTTAACATATTTGAGAGCCTATAAAAGGAGTCCTTTGCCATCATAGTTAACCACAAAAACAAAGCTTGCAGATCTTTGGCTAAGGATTTGCTCTCTATAATCTCAGGTCAGTACTTTAATAATTTAAATGCTTAATTTATTTTTTTTGAGCTAATTATTTATTAATAAATATTTTAATAATTACTATTTTATAATTAGTTATTAGTAAATATTTTATTAAAATAACTGTTTTTTAATTAGTACTTAGATATTAATAAATGTTTTTTTAATTCAGTGTTTTGAGCTATTATAATCATGTCTGATGGTGGTGAATTTGAAGTTGATGAGTGCGAAATGTATCAGCATCAAGGATTATATATTGATCTAGATGATAACAGCAGTGACGATTCGCTTGATAGTGGCGACGATGAAAATATTTCTGAAACTCAAAATAGAGTCAAAGAAATATTTGAACGAGCAATTTCAGTTGATTGTAGCTGGGTTAACCGCATAATTGTTGATAATTCATTCATACAATTTGCTAGAACAATAAAAAATTGGGCAATTGAAGAAGATTTTGATGGAGAATTTTCACAAGATAATCAAATCCTGGACTTTATAATACCTCAAATCCTGGAAAATATTAAAATTGTTGATCAAAGAGCATATGATTGGTTGGTTGCTAGGGATGCTGATAAATGGACTCTATTATATGATGGTGGCGCTAGATATGGCACTATGACGACAAATGCGAGCGAAAGTTTCAATGGAGTACTCAAACGAGCGAGAGGGTTACCTATACAAGCATTAATATCAGCTACATTTTATCACTGTATTGCATTATTTCTTAAAAGAGGTGAAGATGCACTAAAATGGGAAAATGATGCAGTCTCTAAATTTGTGTCTAAAATATTGGTAATGCTAGGTAATCGAGAAGCAGCAACAAGAAATTTATGTAGGCCAGTCCAGATAAATCGTACTGAATTCTCATGTTACGATGATAAAAATATAGCGCATCGTGTATTGCTCACTGATGATGGATGCTCCTGCAGTTGTCATAGTATGGTCTTATATCATGTCCCTTGTGCTCATATTATTGCTTCACTTGCATGTAGACGTGTTTCACATGAGCAGTTAGTATCAGACTTTTATACAATATCTAGTTACAAAAATACGTACAGTGAAAGTTTTCATGCAATTCCAGATATTACTGGGTGGCAACCATTAGACGCAGCGCGAGGTATTATTGAACTCCAACCACCTACTTTAATACGAAAGATTGGACGCCCTCAAACTCGCCGACATCATAATACAATGGATGAACACATTGATCGCTCATCGCAGCAATAAAAAATGTGGTATTTGTAAAAATTTGGGACACAATCGAGCAACATGTCCCGCAAATCCAGAAAATAGAAGGTTAGAATTTATTTATTGTTTATAAAATTTTATTTCATCTACTTCAGTATTTATTACAATGTTTTGTTTTAAAATTTTTCAGGCGCTTTGGAGGAATGCGTTAGCTGTGGCAAGGAATGAAGACGTTCTAGTCTACTTTTTTTAGTCGTTTTATTTTATCTTGTGTTTGTTTTGTAAAACTGCACTTTTATTTTGCTCCTGAAATGATATTATGGGTTGCTACATCTTTTTATAATGCATTATCAATATTTTTTCCTGCTGTATTAATCTATGTCCTAGAAATGTTTTTCTAATGATATTTTTCATGTGCTTATCATTTTCTAATCACTAACTAATACCTATAAACAAAATTAAAGAGTTAATTTCCGACAAACTCTGCACATTGTACTGAAAAAGTAAAAAGGGGCTAGTCTGGGAACACTTATTAAAACAAGGCCTTTCTTATATTTTTGATTTAAAATAAGGTCTTTTCAGAAATTTGTCCAAGTCCAGAAGCTTAACTTCCTTTTCACCGGCCATTGAATTATCTTGAATCAGAGCAAAAACAGTGATGAGATAGGTGGGGATGGGTTTGCTCGCAGCCGGTGAATTTTAAATAGCTGTCGAATTGCTTGTGCAACCCGGCGTTTCTGGACATTTCGGGGTTCCCCTTGTCGTGGCGGGAAATAGGGCCGGCGGCTCTGACGTGGCTATCGGCCGTATGAAATATTTAGATGTACTATTTAATTAGGGTTACCTTTAAATTTTGGAGATTGTTATTAGCCTTGCAAATTTGGCTATTAGCACTCAATTTTAGGTTCTATTCAACATACAGATTGTATGTTGAAGCGGTTATTTAGTTAGTCATTTCTGATCCATTTTGATCATTTTGGCGAGACCTATTTCTCCTTTTGATAAAAAAAAATCTCTAGATATACGATTTTGAGGCACGATGATTCTCTGGAGATGTTTTCTCCGATGATCTGCACGATGATTTCTCCGGCTTTGGTTCTCTAAAAAATAAATTTTCATTCCTCGATCTCGATGATCTGCTGGTGAAGTGATGGAATAATAAAAATTTATCTTGTTTGTTCAAGCGTTGTCGATCTCCTACTGCTTCTCCTTTTGATCCGTATATAATTATTTTGTAAATATTTGGATCAAAGAAATTTTGGGTAAAACTTTTTAATACCTCAAATTCATATATCTAGAGAATTATTTTATCAGAAGAAGGAGAAGGAGGTCTCTTCAAAATGGATCACAAATGACTAGCTAAGGCTTCGTTTGGTTCGGCTTATTTGCTCCGGTGAGTTTGGACAAAAACGTCATTGCCATACCAGACATTTTATGCTTATAACTAGTTTCTTTTCTTGATAATGATAGTAACATTTGTCATACCAAACATACATTCTATGACAATGACGATTTTGTCCAAACTCACCGGAGCAAATAAGCCGAGCCAAACGAACCCTAAATGACCGCTTCAACATAAAATTAGTAATAATAGTTTGGTTTTTAAATAATTATATTATTAATACTTAGAAAAGACACTAGGCGGCAGAGAGAGAAGGAAAGTTAGCATATGATACTTTTAGGGCAATGTTATATGCAGTCCTATTATGGCTAATCGCAGTCCATTGATATTCGTAATCCATTAATTTTATTTGTAGTCAATGGATTTATTAAATTTATAAATAAAAAACAGTTTTAAAAACTTTTACCAATAAAATGAAATATATATTTTCAATTTACCCTTCATATATCATCACCCGTACATATATCAGCACCCGTACTTATATCAACAACAGTACATATATTAGCATCAGTACATATATCAGCATCAGTTCATATATCAGCATCAGTTTTAAAAGTACAACCAAAACATTTCAAGCACTAAAGATTTACAACAAATCGTTAAACTTTGCAACTTCCAGATGATCAACTCCAAAAAGGTCGTTGGTTTCTCCTGAAAGAAGTGCATGACACCCATAAAACCATCTGTGGAGAACCATAAAACTCAGTAAATTAAGAAGTCATTTTATCCTGAAAAGGCATACATGTTTTGGAAAATTTGGAACATGAGTACCTTCAACATCGTCATCAGCAAATGTGCTCTTGAAAACATACAAAAGTGAAATACTCGAATCTCCATATACATCTGTATAATGAGTTGGACTGGGTACTCAGGGAGGCCCTGATATTATACTAAAATCAAATTGATGCAATGCCAACAACTATATGGTCAATTAGGAATGATACAAATTTAAACCTAAAACTCTATAAGCTCAATGTCATCAGAAGACTACCTCCGAAGCTGACTGTGCCAATGCATAAGCTGCTTCAATTTTTTAGCGCTTCAATTGCTTGTGCTTGAGCAATTACATCCTTATCTTTCTCTAGCCGATTGATCTGGAGATGGCATATAACTCAAAAAATGAATGAAGAAAAAAATTCATGTTTTTCAAACAATTATAAGAGTGAATTTTATGAACCAACACAGAAATTCAAGGTATTAGACAACATAGCTTGGTCACTATTGCAACATAAACAAGAGTGAAAAAAATAACAGCCAAATTTCAGTATACTTGCATTTTAGGAAGATACTGGAGCATTGCAGGATACTGGAGCATAGCTTGGTCACTACTTGCATTTTAGCTGATTGATCTGGAGCATTGTAGAATACTTGCTTCACATTAACAACCAAATTTCGTATACTGGAGAGAAACATCATATGCTTCGTCACAATCTCAACATTTCATCCCTATAGCAAATACCTTCAAACATCATCTCAATATATACCAGCAAATACCTTCAAACAGCAGCAGATACCTTCAAACAACATCTCACCTTCGTAGACCGGCTGGTATACTATAACCTGCAGGCAGAATGACCAATCAACAATAAATTCTATCCCTATAGCAAAAAGTAAACCTAACCCGGGCTAGTTAACATACCTATACGAGCAAATCCATACAAAATTCTGAAAGCATTCGGAATACAAAAATGATGGCATCTCTCGATTGCAGTTCAAAATAAGACAAAACCTATATATAACACAAGAAAGCTGAATCTGTATTTACAAGGATGCATGACCATACATAATTAGTGAAAATATGTACAATCGATCAGGAGACATTTTGTAATGTGTGCGTTTATACCTTAAATATGACATCCATTTCTCAAAAGGAGCTGGCATTACACTACAATCGAGAGATGATAAAATTTCTTACATCCTTTCAATACCAAAAATATATGTGTACAATTTCTCGCGATTGTTCATTTCCAAGGTTACTTCTTGTCGCACTTGAAGCCAATTTTCCCCCATATGCAATGCAAGACATATGACTCGGTAGCCACAATTTCCATCCCCACTCACATTTTCAGCATCAATTATATAGTCGGAGATGTACGGTGGCATTTCATCACGAATGCCTTGCAGAAAATTATTTCTCGTTGAACATTTTCTAGCAATCAACTTCGTAGGCCTACCTTTTTTCCTTATTTTGGGAGGTTGATCAGCCAAAAGAACGTGCTCGAATAAGGAAAGATCTCTTTTAGTTGATTTCCAATCATCACTGAACTTCTTAGTGCTCCCTCAAGGGCGGCCCTTAAGCCTTAAAGGCACAAAGGTTCTAATGTTTGGGATGTTGTTGGATCCAATAACTCACGTAGTTTCCTCTTCATTTCCTTTTTTTGGATATCTGGAATCATGTGTACTTCTCCAAAAGACAGTGCAACTTTGTCTTAATGTCATTTATGGGCACATTTTCCTCCTTCACCGATATAGACTCAGTTGGTAACTGTAGTTGTTTCTAATGTCTATTTATCATCCATAAAGGGAATGCACTTGAATTTTTGATGTACATGACTAGCTCATGTGTGCACGGTAAACCCATCGTAAATCTCACTTTGTGCAAGCAATCTACCACATCAAGGCAACCTTTTTTAGCCAATTCCTCTTCCTTCTTAATAAACTCCAATGTTGCAATTGATATAGAACCCAATAGCTCTGTATACAAAGATCCTTTGTACCCTGTTACAACCTGAATTAAACTTTGCCCAAACGACCTTTTAATCTCAGTATGTTGGAGGTTTATCAATTGTTCAAAGATTTTCCATATGGTTGTCAAGTTACCAATGGAGACTTCCAAAAACCTTTTAAGGTGATTGTGCCCACTCTCCACACGATTGGTGGTTACATTACCCAAATGTAAATATTTGTCCACCCAAGCATGAATAAAGAACTCTTTGTAAGGCTCCAACCATGTCGTTCCCACATACCAAAGTACTTCTGGATATGATTCGTTGTATTTAACTAACATGGAGTTGAATCGCATGTTGAAATCATGCACGGTAGGGGAGATCACTAAATGTTGTCATTCTCCAAGGAAATCCTCACATTCTTTACCTTTCTTGAAGAACTTCTTACAATGAGCAAGAATGTTACGGTGTATATGAACTTGACATAAAATTATCTTGGCATGAGAAAATACATTTTTAATAGCATTCATTAGTGCAACTTGCCTGTCTACAACCAATACGTTCGGTAGAGAACTCTGATCGAGAATACCTTTGAAACATTGGAGAGCCCACGTATAGCTCGATTCTGTTTCATTACATATAAAGGCAAACAAGGAAAAGAAGGACATATAGGTTGATGTTGACGCCAGTAAAATCCTGACCTCAAAATTCGGACCGATGCAGCCGGAGGCTACTCGCCCAACAGTCCAACGAGATGACCTGGCTGGCAACGACGACGAAGCTAGAAGAGCAACGAACCGGACCCCAGGTGCTGCGGCAGGGAGGTCCCACCACGTACCCAGAAGCTCGAGAGAGTTTTCCCCTCCGAAACCAAAGTGGCCGAGCTTGGTACAGGGAAGGCATCGACTTGGCTGAAAGCAAGGGTGACAGGCTCGAGAGTTCGGGAATCGGGGTCCAAAAGCTCAAGTCCAGGTGCCAATCCAAGTACCCCTGGGGTCCTATTTATAGGAAAACCAAAGGGTAGGGGGGCTTTTTATAGCCCGGCCCCCAACCCGGCGACTATGGGTTACTCGGCGAGTACCATGCCATAGTCGCCCATCTAGCGAGTATTGGGTGTTGCTCGCACACGTCGGGCCAATACTCGCCCAGGGCTTCTGCTGTCTTCTGCGCGCGACGAGCTCCTTTGGTCAATACTCGCCTACCTGGTGAGTATCACCTGCATACTCGCCAGGGTCTTTTCTGCTTCTGTCTTGGACTGCCGGTCTCTGTGTTGACCCTTTGACCTTTGACTTCTGTCTATGTGGCCTTGGGGTGGGGGGGGGGGGGGGGGGGGGGGGTCCACCCTCGGAGAATGAGGGTTGTACACAATCCCCGCTCTTTGCGAGTAACGTAGTTGCTCGGAAAGAATCATCCAACCTTCATTCGATGAGCTTGCCTACTGGCGACTATTGGCTTATACTCTCCATCTCGCTGGTCGACGCTCGAGCTCTATAAATAGAGGGGCAGGGGTCTCTGGTGGCACGTCTTTTCTGAACTCGCTCAAGATGGCGCGCGACTATGCTGCAGAGGCTAAGGCGGCCATGGCTGGTCTTGTTGGCCTGTTTGATGGCCCTTCGCTCCCTCCACGCCTAGATCCCGAGGTTGAAGGCTTCCTCGCTACCAAGAAGAGGAAGAGGCTGGCGAAGAAGAAGAAGAAGGGGAAGAAGAAGGTTGCTGAGGACGATGTCGCCGCCCCTTTGGGCGACCAACATCAGCAGCTGTTAGACGTGTTGAGTTTGTCCAATGGCTCGCCGGTCCCTGATTCTTCTGCTCCAAATGTCGCCGTGGAGGCGAGCATACCTGGGACCTCGACCCAGAATCAACAGGAGAATCCCGCTCCTGCGCGAGGTGGGAGCTACCTACTCGCCACCTTCTTTGATTAACCTCGACTTGGCCCGTGTTGCTGAATGCTTCTTCTATGCTCGCAGATTCGTCCACCATCGGTGCTCAGGAGGAGACTCTGGTCGTGCCTCCTCTGAGATCGTCGCCCATAATCTCGCCTAGGGGTGGTGGGCATTCGTCGCGAGTTCTTCACAGCTCTTTGCTGGAGAAGAGACCGATGAGCGAGCAACGGGCTCCTCTGGCGGGCAGCGTGCTTCCACCACCACCGCCTCTTGAATCTTCGGGGTTGGCGAGCAGCTCGCAGCTGCCCGCGGGTGGGCTTCCGCCACCTCCTCCTTTTCCTCCTCCCGTCACGACTCAGGGCGAGCAGCGCCCTTCGACTTCTACCGCTCCCTCAGCCCACCAGGGTGAATCCTCGCGCCGTGGTGGGACTGAGGGCCCTTCGGGCTTCTTTCCCCCGAGGGGGGAGGGCGACCATCTGATAGTCGCGGTCGAGGGAACGCGCCTCCTAGTCGGGTTCAGGCCGCTGGGTCCCATCCTGCTCGGCGAGACGATCATCATCATGGCGTGTCTCCTCAGCGAGGCAGGGGCTCTCCTCGCCGTCACTCTCGCAGTCCTCAGCTAGGTACTTGGTCGCTGTTTTTTGATAGTCACCACTGTCTTCTCTCTGTTCCTTTCGTCGTCAAAACTCTGACACTCTTACCTTTTTTGCAGCTCGCGCTAGTACTCCCATAGGAGCCTTGATCGATGCCGTCGGGCTTCCTTCTCGCGAGTACCAGGAGAAGGCTACTCTTGCGATCCTGGATCTGGAGGCGAAGCTAGAGCGCCTGGCGGTTAGCGAGCCTCATCGCCGCCTGACTGACATGAAGTTGCGGGTTGAGCGCCTGGCGAGCACTGACGCTCATCGTCGCTTAACCGAGCTGGAGGTGCGAGTATCTCGGCTGGAAGAGTTCGATACTCGCCTGGCTGGTGCAGAATCTCGCCTTCACACCGTCGGCGACCTGAAGCGTCGAGTTGCGAGGCTCGAGCATCGCCAGCAGCTGCATCATGACGAGATGGTGGGGATGCGCGCGAGCATGGGCTCGGTCGGTTGGCTGGCGAGGATTGAAGACCAGCTGCGGCAGGGCGAGGACGCGATGTCTGTAGCCTTCGAGCATTTCAAGCGAGCTCACAGCTTGGGCTGGGTCGAGCGACATCCTCAGCCTCCGGATCCTCAGGCGAATATTCAGACGCCTCCTTAGATGTTGTTTTTTTTTTTCTTTCTATGTTATGTCGCCCTTGGCGAGCACCCTTGTAACTCTGAAACATTTTTTTTTGATGTAATATTATTTAGGCGAGTATTGGAAACTCGCCCTTTATTACTTGCTCTGCTTTCTTTTCCTGTGATGGATTTTTTGTCAGATTTTTTCTCTTCTGTAATTTTGGCGAGTATTGTCTGCATGTCGCCTATACCCGACGAGCTTCTTTTATGCTTCTTCTTGCAGGTCTTCGCGCCTTGGAAGTCGACACCTTGCTGACGCGCGTTGCTGAGTTGACGACTTTAACTTAATACTCGCCACCCCCTTATTCCTAATCGCGCGGTCGTGCTCGATAAGCCAAGCTACCCGACTACTATAAATAGGGGGGGTGGGTGGGTGAGTATTTATTACGCTTTCGGCGATCTTCTAACTCACACGCGAGTATCTTCCGTCTTCCTCTCCTCTTCTTGTCTTCTTTGATACTCGCCTTTCATCCCTCCTCTCCTCCAAGATGTCTGACGAGGCGACCATTCGGCGTGCCAATCACGACAAGAACTTTGCGGCGACCACCTTCAAAAAATCGATCACAACCGAGAAGGACTTGGAGATATTCTCGGCGAAGTACATCCCGCCAGGGTTTGTCGCTCGACTTCCTCGCCAGGGCGAGCGACTAAACACCGTCTTGACCACCGAGAGGGTGTTCCCTACTCGCCACTTTGAGGTGGGCTTGCGACTACCACTGTGGACGGAGTTCAGCCAGATACTCCGCTACTTTGGGATAGTCCCTGCCCAGATCAACCCCAACGGAGTGGCGATGATCGTGGGGTTCCTCTGCTATCTGCGCGACTAGGGGATCGCCTTCGATCTTTCTGTCTTCAGGCGGGTATTCCACTTTATGGAGACAGGCGAGTGCGTCGTCTTTCTGTGCAGCCATGTCTGCACGCTGGTCGGCACGGCGAAGAAGAATCATCGCTGGGAAGAGCGATTAGTCGTCATCAATGACGACTTCCAAGCCATCCCGACAGGTCCTTCCAGCCGCCGGAGAGCGTCTTTGGGGCTTCTCTCCTGAGTGAGGATGGCGAGAAACTGCTCGAGTCCTTCAAGAATCGCCGCCTTGATGTGGTGTTCTGGAGGAGGCGAGTAGACGAACTCGCTGAGGTGTTTCCGGGCGAAGGTAACTTATCGCGCGAGTATTCACAATACTCGCTCTTCGTCTTCGTTCTGGCGACTAACTGGGCTAACTCTTTCTTTTTGTTGCAGCAGTCCACACTCTGTCGCGCAAGCTTCTCCCTGTGGCATTGAAGGCGGAGGCTTCCACACAAGGAGGTGCGGGGACCTCCGCTCGCGGGGATGGGGTGTACTCGCCCATCGATTTATCGCCAGGAGGCGATGAGCCCTTGATCGTCGACGACGGTTCCGTGCCTTCCAAGAAGCGGAAGAAGAAAGAGGTCGCTCATAGGGACCTCGGCAAGAAGGCGGACGCTTCTGAGGCTGGCGAGCCTTACGCCCACCCGAATTTCAACCTCGGCGGGCGTGGAGAGGATGCCTATGGTCGCCCCTTGGTGGCCTGGTCGGAGAGCGCCCACGTGGTGTCTCTAAGCTCCAACCTCCCGCCATGGTTGGAGTACTGGGAGGACAAGGGCGAGGGCTTCGACGTGCTCCACGCCATCTATGGTCGCGAGGATGCTGAGAGACTGCAGGAGGAGTCTTCCGAGTATCTGGCTCACCAGACCTCGCGATCTCTGCTGCGATTTGCCGAGCTGGCTCATTCGACAGCAAGGCGATTGCTTGAATATGATGGGGTGATCAAAACCCAGTGTAAGAAGATGATCGCCATGGGGCTCAAAGAGAAGGAGCATGAGGTACTCACCTCGCTTCTTTACTCGCTTCTGGGATACTCGCCACTTTGCCGAATAGTTTGCTTACTTTCTGCGTTTTCTCGCTTTTGCAGGCCGCCGAGGTGGAGATGACGAAGAAGGCATCCCGGCTGGAGAAGGAGCTGGACGACACCCGACTGGCTTTGGAGGCCGCCCAAGTTCGCATTGCCGAGCTGGAAACTCGGCCTGCCGAGCAACAGCCAGCGGCGGCGGGCCCCTCCAGGGTCGGCAAGCAGATTAGGATGCATGGCGACGATATACCTCGCATTCGTCGGGAGATCGCGCGAGCCACGGGGACTGTCATCCTAAGCCAAATGAAGGCAGACGACCTTCTGAAGCCGGCGATGATGGAGCTGACAGTGGTGGACCTCATCCCGGCGCTGCTCGCCGAGGAGTCCACCTCCTCCTTGCGAGTATCTCCCCAGCTGTCCAGTGACTCCGAGGACGATGATTCCGAGGACGAGGATGATGATGATGATGGTGGCGATGATCCAGATGCAGATATTGATGGCGAGGATGACGCCTAGTCGCCTGTGCACCCTTTTTTGCTCGCCCGGCGACCTTTTGTAAACCCTTGAAAGATTCTTTTGTAATTTATAACAAGTATATAAATGAAAAAAGGGATAAGATTTTGCTCGCCTGTTTCTTCTGCCTTACTTCCTGTCTTGAATGTCGCTTAGGCTCCTAGGCTCGAGGCGAGGTTGAGTGCTCGCTAGGCTCTTAGGATCGGGGTGAGATTGAGTGCTCGCTAGGCTCTTAGGCTCGAGGCGAGCTTGGGTGCTCGCACCTGCATACTCGCACCAGCATACTCGCACCTGCATACTCGCACGTGTATACTCGCCCATCTGGCGAGTATTACCTACATACTCGCCTTCTCAATGGTTCCTTCTGTTTGAGTCGAGTCGTGAGGGGAACTTGGAGGGTCCCGAGGGACACATGCTCTCAAGGCCTTACCTTGCACTTGGTGAAGAGTTCATTAGAATCACTTAATAATAATGGGGTTTTTAAGGGAAAAGAGATAGGGAATGACAGTCGGGGAGATCTGGAGGGACACATCATCCCGAGGCCTCCATCCTACTTGGATGCTGGATGTCGACGAAGAATGACGTCAAGTAGGGAATGACGGTCGGGGAGGTCCAAGGGGACACACCGTCCCGAGGTCTCCATCCTACTTGGATGCCAGAATGTCTCCATTCTTTGGTCGGTCGAATCGGTCTTGCCCTTTCCCAAGTTGGAATGTCAGCTTCCAGACTTCCCCTGGTAATCTCTCTAGTCTGACGAGAAGTGCGGTCGGTGGGGACCGCGACCAACGTGCAAGGGGGGAGCTGATTTCGGCCGTCATTGCAGAGGTTTGGACTTAAGGGAACGCACACCCGAGGCACTGTCCCATCATCCGTTCTGAGCTTTTACGAGGGTTAAGTCAGAGGCTCGTTGTACAACCCTCATTCTCCGAGGGTAGGACCCACTCAAGGCCACGTAGACAAAAGTCAAAGAGTCAACACAGAAATCAATGGTTCGAGATACCAAGATAAAGTCGGCCAGCAGGCATAGTGGAAGAGTTCGTCAAGCGTAGGAGCAGAAGAAAGCCTAGGCGAGTAGGGGTGCACTCATGCGAGTAGCCCGGATACTCGCCAAAAGGTGGGCGACCATAGTTGATACTCGCCCATTTGCCCGGGGAGATCGCCTCAATGTCGCTAGTCGCCGGGCAGGGGCTGGGCTATAAAAACCCCCCTACCCCTTGGTTTTCCTATAAATAGGACCCCATGGGTACTTAGATTGGCACCTGGACTTGAGCTCTCGAAACCCTGCTCTTGCATTCTGGAACCTGTCACACTTGGCCTCTACTCTCGGTACTAGCCAAGTCGGTGCCTTCCTTGTACCCTGCTCGGCCATTTTTGGTCTTGGAGGGGAAGTCTCTTCGGAGCTTCCGGGTACGTGGTGGGACCTCCCTACCGCAGCACCTGGGGTCTAGTTCGTTGCTCTTCTAGCTCCATAGTAGTCGCCAGCCAGGTCATCTCGTTGGACTGTTGGGCGAGTAGCCTCCGGCTGCATCGGTCCGAATCTTGAGGTCAGGATTTTCCTGGCGTCAACACTTTGGTGCGGTGAGCGTGGACCTTAGTCGTTGGAAGAAAGTTCAGTAAGAAGGCGAGATGGTCGTAGTTGGCGACCATGAGGAGGTAGTCGACAACTCGTCCGCGAGTGGCGAGTTTGTGACGCTAGCAGTTTTCGAAGCCTTCGCGCAGCTTATAGAGGGGATCTTGCAAGCAGCGCTTCAGCCGCGCGCCGAGGTCACGGCGACCTCGCCGCATCGCCCGGTTCTGACCAAGGGAAGGAGTCCCCCTCGGCGAGCAGGAAAGGAGCATGTGGAGGACGAGACCGAGCGACCGAGGAGGTCGCAGTTCTATCAGCAGACCTCGCAAGGGATCCGCTTCCGCGAGACGGAGGAGCAGGCGAGGTGTCAGGATACTCGCCCATATGGCGAGTATAATTGTGATAGTCGCCAGGTGGAAGATCGTCGCCAGATTGGGGGTAGGAGCCCATTCTGCGAGGAGATTGTCGCCGCGCCAGTGCCGGAGGGGTCCAGGGATTCCTCGAAGAATTACTACTCGGGGAGGAATCGTGTTAGGCAAGAAGTGCGTAAGGAGGAAGGATGCATGAAGTCAATGGTTGTTGTCCGTCAGGGGAACAGACGTAACCGGAAGGGTAACCGGAGGAGGAATAGGGATCGGGTCAGCCAAGGATGTCAAGGAAGTATCAAGGCCGGGGAGGTAGGAGTGAGTTTTGGAGAAGCGGAGCTCGGATCTTTCCGCAAAGCGAATTTCCACCAGGCCTACCGCCAGAATGTCGCTCCGACCTCTCAAGCACCACCCCCGCTAGAGGAAATCACCTTCTCGGAGGAGGGCATGTTAAGGGATGAGAATCCCTTCCATGAGGCCCGTGTGATTGATGCAATCGTCGAAGACTTCACCGTCAACCGAATCCTGGAGTGCAACGGGGGATCTGTCTGTGTCATCTTTACGTCGTTCTCACGAAAACGTTTGACAACCTGGAGGTCGAGACAATCAGGATGATGATCCTGAACAGTTCCCTTTTTTGATTTCTTAGGTAAGCAAAAGGTGTACGCGGCAGGAAGATCAGTCGTCGTCGGGAAGCTTAATCCAAGACGGGAAGAACCCTTCATCGTGAAGGGGAGCTGTTGGAAAACACCTGGAACGACGACAACTTGAAAGGGTTTGGCTCCTGAACGGGAGTATGTACACATCCCACCCCTGTAAATTTGTTATCCATAAATAAAACCATCACCTCCCTGAAACATGGGAAATGGTGAGTCTTTTGTCTCTTTCGGCTATGTGTTTTCCAGTAAAAGAAGAAAGCGAGCGAAGCCGATCTCCGCGCCAGGTTGGGAAACTGGCCTCCGACTTGATTCTCATAAAAACCTAGAACGGGTGATGGGACAATGCCTCGGTTATACGTCCCCTTAAGACCAAGCCTCTGCAATGACGGCCGAGATCAGCTCCCCCCTTGCATGTTGGTCGCGGTTCCCACCGGCTGCATTTCTCATCCGACTGGTGAGATTATCAGGAAGAAGTCTGGACGCCGACCTCCCAATCCGACGAAGGAATAATCGACTTCGGCAAGGCGGTGCTCGCCCTTATCTGTTTCATCAAAAATGTGTTTTCCAGTCAAAGAAGGGAAGTAGGTGAAGTTAATCTCCACAGCAGGTTGGGAAACTGGTCTCCGACTTGATTCTCGTAAAACCCAGAACGGATGATGGGACAATTCCCCGGTTGAGCGTTCCCCTAAGTCCAAGCCTCTGCAATGACGACCGAGATCAGCTCCCCCCTTGCACGTTGGTCGCGGTTCCCACCGACTGCATTTCTCATCCGACTGGGGAGATTATCAGGAAAAAGTATGGACGCCGACCTCCCAATTCGGCGAAGAGATGATCGATTTAACTGAGCTCAGGGGGCCCTTAAATAAAGGTGTTGTGTACCCTCGAGGGCTGAGAGCCCGTAACAAAGCAACGCGTTTCCGATTATTTCCTCCAATTGCGTGAGTTAATGTGCTTAAGTGTGCTTAACTCCCCGTTCAAATTGTTGAGCAACATGAAACAGGTTGGGTCGACATTCAGCACCCAAGTAGGATGGAGACCTCGGGATGTTGTGATCGCTTGGAAGGTGCTCCATCGGAACCTCCCCGACAGTCATTCCCTACTGTGTCGACCTCTTCAACAACATCAACAAGAACAGTAGGATGGAGAACTCGGGATGCTGTGATCCCTTGGAAGGTGCTCCATCGGAACCTCCCCGACAGTCGTTCCCTACTGTGTCAACCTCTTCAACAGCATCAACATGGAGGTACAAAATGAAGTTCTAGAAAAGCATATCTCAAAGATCCTTCTTCATATGCAGGTGCGAGTATGAAGATGCGAGTATGCGGGTGCGAGTATATATGACCGAGCATCCAACCAGCGAGTAAGGTATGATCGTCGTCCGTAGCATCCTATCTCGCCTATGCTTAGTCGCCTAGCGAGCACTCAACCTCATCTCGAGCCTAAGAGCCTACTCGGCATGATTACAAAAAGAAGAAAATCAAAAAGCAACTACAAAAGGCAAGCCAACAATTGTATTTGTTTACTTTCTTAAGTACATATACAAAAATCGTTGTACAGATTTGCAAAAGGGAGCCAGGCAACTATGCACCATCATCGCCACCATCCTCGCCGTCAGGATCGACATCTTCGCCATCATCACCCTCGTCCTCAGAATCATCATCTTCGGAATCGGTGGATGAGGATGGAAGATCTCGCATAGGAGAATTGGACTCTTCGGCGAGTAGTGCCGAGATGATGTCCATGACAGTCAGGTTCATTGCCTCCGGCTTCAAGAGGCCATCGGCCTTCAGACTGCTTAGAACCACCTTCCCGGTTGCTCGCGCGATCTCCCGACGAATATGCACCATATCGTCGTCGAGTATCCGAATCTGCTTGCCGACCCTGGAGGGGCCCGCCGACGAAGGCTGTTGCTCGGCAGGCCGAGTTTCCAACTCAGCGATACGCACTTGGGCGGCCTCCAAGGTTTGCCGAGTATCCTCCAGCTCCTTCTCCAGCTGGGACACCTTCTTCGCCATTTCCACCTCGGCGGCCTGTACAGATGAAGACAGCGGTTAACAAACATCCATTAGCACGAAAGACGACTAATCCCAAGAAACCAGAAAGGCGACGAGCGAGTATCTCCTGATCTTTCCACTTGGCAGCCTCCAGCCCCATGGTGATGAGCTTCTTGCTCTGCACCTTGATCACCTGCTCGTATTCAAGCAGTTTCCTCGTCGTCGTATGACCGAGCTCGGCAGCTCGCAGGTTAGCTCGCAAGCTCTGATGGGCGAGATACTCGGCCGAGACGTCCTGCAGGGATTCGGCGTCTGCGCGACCATAAAGGGCGAACGTCACGTCGAACGCCTCGCCCGCATCTTCCCAATCCTCCGACCAGGCGGGGAGGTTGGTGCTCAAAGTCACTTCATGGGCTCGCTCAGCCCAGGACACCAGAGGGCGACCATAGGCATCCTCGCTGCCCACACCTTCGCCGAAGTTCGGATGATCGCTGGGCTCACTAGCCTCCGAAAGGTTCGCCTTCCCCTTCATGTCCCTCTTGGCGACCTCTTTCTTCCTCGCAGTCTCGACAGACTTCGCCTTGACCTTCCTCTTCTTCGAGGGCCCAGCATCATCGCCGGCGACCTCCTGATCATCGCCGCCTGGCGACAAATCGACCGGAATAGAAGCCCCCGCCTTTGGTGCCAAGGGAAGAAGGTCGCTCGGTAAGGAGCGAGTAGCTACATCAAGACATACAAGGAAGAGCATCAGACACCGACTGAAGATAAAGTGGCGAGTATGACCAAGTGCTTGCTTAGAAGACTACCTTCACCCGGGAACACCTCGACAAGCTCATCTACTCACCTCCTCCAGAAGACGACATCCAGCCGGCGACCTCGGAAGCTGTCGAGTAGCTTCTCCCGGCTCTCCTCCAGATAAGGGGCAGCGAAGGCACTCTCTGCCGGCTGGAAGGATGAGGTCGGCACGACTCCAAAGTCGCCCTTGATGACGACTATTCGCTCGGTCCAGTGATGGTTCTTGTTCGCCGTGCCGACCAGCATGCAGACATGACTGCACAAGAAGACGACGCCCTCGCCAGTGGCGCTAAAGTGGAATACTCACCGGAAGACAGAGAGATCAAAGGCGATCTTCTGATCGCGCAGGTAGCAGAGGAACCCCACGATCATCGCCACTCCGTTTGGGTTGATTTGCGCCGGGACTATCCCGTGATAGCGGAGTATCTGGCAGACCTCCGACCACAAGGGTAGTCGTAGGCCAACTTCAAAGTGGCGGATGGGGAAGACCAACTCGGTCGCCGAGAAGGAGTTCAGGCGTTCATCCTCGCGAGGAAGCCTGGCGACATACTCCGGCGACAAATACTTGGCAGAGAACTCCTTCAGGTCGCTCGGCCGAGTAATCGGCTTCTTGAAAGAAGTCGCCTCAAAGTTCTTCGCATGACTCGCACGGCGAATAGCTGCCTCATCATCCATTCAGGAAGGAAGGGATTGAAGAAGCGAGTATCAAAGGTGCGAGGAGAGGAGCAATCGCAGATACTCGCTAGAAAGAAAGGGAAGATCGCCAAAAGCATAATAAATACGTACCCACCCCCCTATTTATAGTACTCGATGAAACTTGGCTTGCCGCGTACGCCACCGCGAGCACGAGTCAGGGGTGGCGAGTATCGAGGAAAGTCGCCAAAACCAAAGGTCCACGTCAAATCACTAGTGCCGAACGAGCGAGTACCTGCATCAGATCACTAGGATGCCCGCAACATCAACGCGACATTCAACAAATACTCGCGGAAACAAAAACAAAGAAGAAAATCAAGACATCACAGTAAGCAGGAGAGGTGGCAAGGGCGATATTCATACTCGCCAAATTAGCAAATTACTTGAAGAAATCAAACTATTCAGAATTACAAGGCATTTGCCAGAAGGCGACTAGCTACTACAAAAAGAAGAAAGACAGGATCCTAGGGGTTCGCCTGAGCGTCGGGAAGTTGTGGTTGTCGCCCAACCCAGCCCATGACGCGAGCTCGCTTAAAATGCTCGAAGGCCACGGACATCGCATCCTCACCTTATCGCAGCTGCTCCTCCATCCTCGCCAGGCGACCAACGGAGCCCGTGCTCGCACGCATCCCCACCAGCTCGTCATGATGCAACTGCTGACGATGCTCCATCCTGCCAACCCGGCGCTCCAGATCGCCGACAAACTGAAGGCGAGATTCTACACTAGCCAGACGAGTATCGAACTCTTCCAGCCGTGATGCTCACACCTCCAGCTCGGTCAGACGACGCTGAGAGTCAGCAGCCGCCAAGAGCTCCACTCGCGCTTCCACCGCAGTCAGACGCCAATGAGACTCGTTGATCGCCAGACGCTCCAACTTCGCCTCCAAGTCCAGGATGGCGCGAGTAGCCCTCTCCTGATACTCGCGGGAGGGAAGCCCGACCCCGTCAACCAGAGCCCCGATAGGGGTGTGAGCGCGAGCTGCAGAAGAAGACATAAAAGCAAACCCTTAGTGGCGAGTAGCGAGAAGACCCTTCTTCGAAGATATTCAGAAAAACAGCCACTACATTTACCAGGTCGATGAGCATCATTCCGCAAGTCGCGGCGAGGACTCCGAGATGGTCGGCGAGGAGAACCCCTTCCCCGATGCGGGGACAGACTGCGACGGGCGCCATCTCGCCGGTTGGAGTGCGATCCACCGATGTGCTCCCTGCTGGAATGCACATCACCCAGACCGCGACCATCCACTGGTCACCCTCCCCCTCTGGGAGCGAAGAAGCCGGAAGACCCCGCCACCCCGCCTCGGCGCGAGGACTCAGCCGGATAAGTGGTGGGAGCCGAGGAAGACAGAAGGCGACGATCATCTTGCGTATCGGCAGGAGGTGGAAATGGAGGAGGTGGAGGAAGTTCGTCTGCGGGCCGTCGCGGGCTACTCGCCACCTCTGGTTGCTGCAAAGGCGGTGGCGGCGGAGGAGGGTTACTCGCTGAAGGAGCCCTCTGCTCGCTCATCGGCCTCTTGCCCACCGCAGAGCTGTGAAGGATCCGCACCGATCCGCCCCGACGAGTTCCTCCCCCAGTCCTGGGCGAGATCATAAGCGATGATCGCAGAGGAATGGCGCTCAAAGGCTCCTCCCGAGCATCGACAAGTAGCGGATCTGCGAGATAATATAGAAAACGTCAGAAACTAACCGACACTTGGGCGACTAAACCTGAAAAAGCGGCGAGTAGGTAGCTCTCACTTTGCGCAGGGAGAACTTCAGTTTGATCTTGAACTGAGATCCCCGCAGTACTCGTCTCAGGAGCTACATTCGACGAAGGAGGATCAGGAGCAGGCGAGCCGCCCGACTGACCGAGACCCAAGTCGGCGAGTACCTGCTGGGTAGCGCCGACCTGAGAATCAGCGACATTCTCGGGGGCGTCGGCATTCTTCTTCTTCTTGTTCTTCTTCTCCTTCTTCCTCTCAAGCCTCTTCCTCTTCCTAGAAGCGAGGAAGTCCTCAAGCTCGGCGTCGCGAGCAGGCTTCCGCAACGGTGGCAGCAGACTAGCAAGCTCGGCCAAATCAGCGGCAGCTTCCTCGGCAATACTACGTGACATCTTGAAGCGAGATCAAAAAAGACTTGCCATCAGAGACCCCTCCCCCTCTATATATAGAGCCAGGGCGACGGAAGCGAGATGCCGACTATCAATCAATACTCGCCAGAAAGACAGCTCGTCGAATCAGGGTTGGATGATTCTTTCCGAGCAACTACGTTACTCACAAAGAGCGGAGATTATGTACAACCCTCATTCTCCGAGGGTACGACCCACTCAAGGCCACGTAGACAAATGTCAAAGTCAAAGAGTCAACACAGAAATCAATGGTTCGAGATACCAAGATAAAGTCGGCCAGCAGGCATAGTGGAAGAGTTCGTCAAGCGTAGGAGCAGAAGAAAGCCTAGGCGAGTAGGGGTGCACTCATGCGAGTAGCCCGAATACTCGCCAAAAGGTGGGCGACCATAGGTGATACTCGCCCATTTGCCCGGGGAGATCGCCTCAATGTCGCTAGTCGCCGGGCAGGGGCTGGGCTATAAAAACCCCCCTACCCCTTGGTTTTCCTATAAATAGGACCCCATGAGTACTTGGATTGGCACCTGAACTTGAGCTCTCGAAACCCTGCTCTTGCATTCTGGAACCTGTCATACTTGGCCTCTACTCTCGGTACTAGCCAAGTCGGTGCCTTCCTTGTACCCTGCTCGACCATTTTTGGTCTTGGAGGGGAAGTCTCTTCGGAGCTTTCGGGTACGTGGTGGGACCTCCCTGCCGCAGCACCTGGGGTCCAGTTCGTTGCTCTTCTAGCTCCGTAGTAGTCGCCAGCCAGGTCATCTCGTTAGACTGTTGGGCGAGTAGCCTCCGGCTGCATCGGTCCGAATCTTGAGGTCAGGATTTTCCTGGCGTCAACACTCGTTTTCCAACTTGCGGCGTCGAATGTTGATGCAGGACGACGTCAAGCAGGGAGTGGCAGTCGGGGAGGTCCAAGGGGACACACCATCCCGAGGCCTCCATCCTACTTGGATGCTGGATGTGGATCAAACCTGCTTCCTGTTGCTCAATAAATTAGCAGGGAGTTAAGCACACTTAAGCACACCAACTTACATGATCGGACACAACATTTTAGGAAATGGATTGCTTTGCTGTGAGCTTTCAGCTCTCGAGGGTACGCGACGCCTTTATTCAAGGGTCCCCTGAGCTAGTTAAATCGATCATCTCTTCGCCGAATCGGGAGGTCGGGGTCCAGACTTTTTCCTGGTAATCTCTCCAGTCGGACGAGAAGTGCGGTCGGTGGGAACCGCGACCAACGTGCGAGGGGGGGAGCTGATCTCGGCTGCCATTGCAGAGGCTTGGACTTAAGGGAACGCACACCTGAGGCACTGTCCCATCATCCGTTCTGAGTTTTTACGAGGGTTAAGTCGGAGTCTCATTTCCCAACCTAGCGTGGAGATCGACTTCACTGGCCTCCTTTCTTAAAAAACTTCTCTGTGATAGGAAGGACTGTCTCATCCCATGTTTCAGGGAGATGTAAATTTTTATTTATACATAAATGAACTTACAAGGGGGGGGGGGGGGGGGGGGGGGGGACATGTACATTCCCTTTAGGGATAAAACCTTTTCAGGTCATCGCCGCTCCAGGTGTTCCCAAGCAGCTCGCCTTCCTGGTTCTGCAAGCGGTACCCTCCTGTCAGGAGTGCTTCCTGGATGATGAAGGGTCCTTCCCAGTTTGGGTTAAGCTTACACTTGGCGAGTATCACCACCATACTCGCCATAGGGGCGAGTATCCTGATAACTCGCCTGCTCCTCCGTCTCGCGGAAACGGATCCCTTGCGAGGTCTGCTGGTAGAACTGCGACCTCATTGGTCGCTCGGTCTCCTCCTCTACATGCTCCTTTCCTGCTCGCCGAGGGGGACTCCTTCCCTCGGTCAGAACCGGGCGATTCGGCGAGGTCGCCGTGACCTCGGCGCGCGGCTGAAGCGCTGCTCGCATGGTCCCTTCCATGCGCTGCGCGAAGGCCTCGAAAACTGCCAACGTCACGAACTCGCCACTCGCGGACGAGTTGCCGACTATCTCCTCGTGGTCGCCAACTATGACCATCTCGCCTTCTTACTGAACTTTCCTTCTCTGACTACGGTCCACGCTCACCGCACCAAAGTGTTGACGCCAGGAAAATCCTGACCTCAAAATTTGGACCGATGCAGCCGGAGGCTACTCGCCCAGCAGTCCAACGAGATGACCTGGCTGGCAACGACGACGAAGCTAGAAGAGCAACGAACCAAACCCCAGGTGCTGCGGCAGGGAGGTCCCACCACGTACCCAGAAGCTCGAGAGAGTCTTCCCCTCCGAAACCAAAGTGGCCGAGCTTGGTACAGGGAAGGCACCGACTTGGTTGAAAGCAAGGGTGACAGGCTCGAGAGTTTGGGAATCGGGGTCCAAAAGCTCAAGTCCAGGTGCCAATCCAAGTACCCCTGGGGTCCTATTTATAGGAAAACTAAAGGGTAGGGGGGCTTTTTATAGCCCGGCCCCCCAACCCGGCGACTATGGGTTACTCGGCGAGTACCATGCCATAGTCGCCCATCTGGCGAGTATTGGGTGCTGCTCGCACACGCCGGGCCAATACTCGCCCAGGGCTTCTGCTGTCTTCTACGCGCGACGAGCTCCTTTGGTCAATACTCGCCTACCTGGCGAGTATCACCTGCATACTCGCCAGGGTCTTTTCTGCTTCTGTCTTGGACTGTCGGTCTCTGTGTTGACCTTTTGACCTTTGACTTCTATCTACGTGGCCTTGGGGGGTTCCACCCTCGGGGAATGAGGGTTGTACAGTTGAAGTCATACCAACTATAGAGAGAAGTGACAACCTGAATCAGTTAGTTTTGTATGTGCAATCCATGATGTAAACATCTGAAAATATTTTGCTAAGTTGTACAGCTGTAGGATGCGCAAAGAATAAACTCTCCAGGTTATTAGTGAGTCTATTCACGATGTTGTGACTAACATAACCGGATTCACCAATACATTTGTAAAGAAACTGGATTGGGGTTGCACCCGCCAACTCCTTCTTATGAAGTTTAACTTTCTCATTATAAATTGTCCGCATCACAGTAGAGTTGGACGAATTTCTTTTTTTCAAAGCGGCCAGTATTTTTCTGGGTTTAACCCCTGCAGCGTACATCTCCTCAACAATCGTTTCCTCATCCTGATCTAGTCTGCATGCATAAGAGTGCGCCTCTAGGTAAACAAATTCATGGTTATGAAGTCCACATTTAACTTCTAATGTCCACTCATCTAGCTCTGCGGCTTTCTGTCCCTGTAGAGTAAACGGGCAACCAATACGTTTGGAGCTACTCTTCCTGAGATTTTTTTTGACCCAATCTTTCCTACTTTGGCTATCACGAGTACAACCATCTCTATCGCAACCAAGTTTAACCTGAGGCCTTGGCCTATCTTTAAGTAGATCAGCTCTCTGAATGATAATTACGAATCCAAGGCGCATAACAACATTGCGAGCCCATTGAACTAAATCTTCTTTACTAGGAAATACTGTACTCGTTACAAAATGTTTTCCAACTTCTGTTTGTACGGTCTTGGGTGATTCCTCGTGTGAAAGTGACATTTTAAATCCACGCTTGCATCAACACAATACTTATTCTCTGTTTCAAAACAAACAAAAAACTAAAATCAATAAATAAAAACTATTACCGTAACATTGCCCTACAAAAACTATAATTACGAATCCAAGGCCATTATAGGACTGCTTATAACATGGCCCTACAAAAAAACCTCATTAAACAAAAACTATTACTGCAATCTCAATTCAAATAAGTGACATGCAATTGTAGTATGAAGATGCATATGTAGTTAAAAGGTTTATTCCTGATTTCATCTAGGCATTTCAGCAAACATGTGATATGAAATTATAGTATGAAGAAGGGCAAATCCCAAGTCTACACAGAATGAGTCACACGATCAACTATGAAAGATACCTATGCTCATATTAATCTCTTCATACACATAGCAAAAGGGAAAATCAACTGAAAACTATAATACACTGAATCCTCCCTACTAAGATTGAAGTAGAAAGAATGAGCTTATCCATACACTGATTACATTCAGAAAAATGGGATCACCTGAAATATTGAAGCTTTCTGGTGCGTGCACTGGATCACATGAGGAGAGTACGCCGAGGAAAACAATGTATCGCGGCGGCGACTGGAAAGTACGCCGAGGAAAGCACTGGATCGCGGCGGTTAGGTCTAAGTCGACGGGAAAGAACGCCGGAATCGCCTGAGGAAACGTCGGCCAGGAATGTCGCGCTTAGCCGAGCTGGAGGAGGTGGGGTTCGCACACGGGGGTTAGGGCTCGGGGGAGTGCGCAATTAGATATATGTTGGGGCACGATTAAATAGAATTAAAGAGTTAATTTTGAGTGAGTTTTAGGACTGTGATTAGCCATAATAGGACTGCGTATAACATTGCCCTACTTTTATGACTTAAATAAAAAGGTATAAAAAGTTGGGGGTCAAATCATTCAAAATAAAACTTTAGGGACTGAAAACAAAAAGTATGTAAAAGTTGGGGACTGAAACATACATTTTGCCTATGAAATAATTAGATGTACTATTAATTAGGGTTACCATTAAATTTTGATGATTGTTATTAGCACTCGATTTTAGGTCTTTTTCCCCTCAATTAGATAATCGCATGTTAAAATTCAAGAATCCTGACTAGTGTCTGACTGCCTCCCCTCTTGTCGGTTGGGGATTCTTCTGACAGCCTCTCGCTCGTCTGGTTTCTCGATCGCCTACTGCTCGCTCGCCGACCCCTCCCCCCTCTTGCGGCTTGGGTATCTCTCGCTGACCCCCTTCTTGTAAGCTATGGTTTCATCAGTATAGGTATAATCTTCTTCCTCCTTTCAAGCTCCATTTTGTCCTTCCTCCTACCAAGCTACATTAGCATTTGCCGTTTTTACCCTTGTTTTTGGTTATTTGATTTTCATCAAGAGGCTAAACTTTTGGGATTCACACTAAGCTACAACCAATTGATCTAGTTTTTATTCTATCATTAATAAGTTGTTTTGTATTTGGGGTTCACATGATGTTGAATGCTCCG
The DNA here is from genome assembly GCA_033032865.1 of Dactylorhiza incarnata. NCBI lineage: Eukaryota > Viridiplantae > Streptophyta > Magnoliopsida > Asparagales > Orchidaceae > Dactylorhiza > Dactylorhiza incarnata. The sequence continues at coordinate 1,925,050 of JAWHQI010000233.1, forward strand.
AAAATTTTGGAAAATACATGTTCATCTTTAAAGAAGACGTTCTTTCAACAAAACGACTCTCCTCCTATTTTGAATATGCATTATTGGAGGATAAAGTTTTGGAAACTAAGAAAAGGATAAAAATGACAAAGTTGTCAATTCGTAAGAAAATCAAATTTGTTGCATGCTTAAATTTTTTAACGCTAATTTTATAATCTTCACTTTCAGGTTGAAAGGTTGAAGTAAAGTTTGCACTCCATTGAAGACGACAACGATAACTTTTGATTTGGAGAACGCAACGTCTAATTGTTAAATTTTGCTTAGTATTTACTTCCCTTTTCACCAAAATATTAAATTTTGCTAACTTTAGATGATGTTATGGACTTTTGAAATATTTAAAAACAAGAGTAACTATGTTAGAATTTTTAAATTTTTTAAAATTTTATTTTGCTTATAACATTTTAATCTGGGGATATAATTTTATTAAAACTTCATTGCTTTCTTCTATACTCTTCAAAATATTAACTAAATATTAAGAATAGAATATACAATCAAGTTTAAATACGAGGATAATATTAGGAGAAAAAAATCAAATTTAATAGATTCTTTAACATACAGTGGATGACGCGAGTGTAAAGTGAAAAAGCGAAGATAGCCAAAAATACGATGCTAATAATAATCGCCTTGATATATAAGGAGATCAGAATAATTTATATTTATTATTATTTTTTTTTTTTGAGGAAAAGCATAATAAAATTTCATTAAAAGGGAGAATCCAAACGGATCAAGTCCAACACATGGGAAGATAAGGAGTCAGGAGTAGAAAAAGACTCTGACGCAATAGCATGAGCAACTCGATTAACCGACCAGTGCACAAAACCAAACGAGATAGAAGGAATCCTGGCAGCAAGACGCAACCCGTCGAGGATGAAAGGTCGATCCAAGGAGAAAGGCGCCTCCGAAGAAGACAAGGAGCGAATAAGCGTAGCACAGTCCCCCTCCACCACCACAGATGGCCAGCCAAACTCCACAGCCAGCACCAGAGCCAAACGCGCCGCAAGCGCCTTGGCCACCATAGCAGACGACGAGAATGGCCAAATACAAGTTCGCCAAGCCACACAAGATCCAAACGAATCCCGCGCAATCACCCCCGCACCCAACATAGAAGACCCAACCCGAACCGCCCCATCAAAATTAATCTTCACAGTGCCGCGAGGGGGAGGAGACCAAGCAAAAGAGCTAGTCGGCAGCAGAACACCAAGCACCTCCGGAGGCGCATCGATCACAGAGCGAATAAAGGATATTGTGTCCGCCAAGGGCTGCAAAATGCCATCCCACAGCATATGGTTGCGACGCCACCAAAGAGCCCAGCATGCAGTAGCAAATAGCACAAACCTATCCGGGGACATAGAATCATGAACGCCCCGCAACCACTCCAAACCCGACCCCATCGGTCCAACGGAAGCAAAGTTGGGAAACATCAGAGCCGGCCAAATTGCATCCACCAATGGGCAAAGACCAAGAGCGTGGCGAAAGTCCTCATCAGGGTAGCCGCAAAGAGGGCATCCGCCCACGGGCAAGCAATGGCGGCGAACAAGAAAGGAGGCCGTTGGTAGGATATCCTGCCCCACCCGCCAGAGAAAAGTATGTACCTTTGGTAAAACATGAAGACAACACCCTCCCTAAAGAGGCGCGCTTGCTTGCAGTGAATGCCTTTTTCTCTCTCCTCAGTCCTCCCTGGAAAGATGCGCCTTCTTCCCCACTCTTCCACGCCAGCACATATGCTTAAATATAGTCAACAATCGTGGGTTAATTGAGAGGTGAAAGTGTGTTACGTAAAGTTTTAAAAGGCAAATCAACGTAATACATATAGTGATCGCGCCAACTCAGTACCACTTGGCGGCGTGACGCACCATTACAACCTACGGCCCAACACGCAGAGGTACTACCACAACATGACCTGGTGTTAACATTTTAATGATCAACTTCGCTTTGATACCAATTGAAATTGCACAGTGTGCCTCTAAGAATTCTCTAGAGGGGGTGAATAGAGTTTTAAATATTTTCTACCCTAATTATGCACACACAATAGAAAAAATACTAAGTATTATGCAATCAGCAATCCAAAAGACAGAATAAAGTAAACACAGATTGCAGGAAATATAAACACAGAAAACTTGAAATAGGGACAGCACGGAAAAACAAACACAGAGGACACATGAATTTTTATAGAGGTTCTCCAAAATGTGGGTACTCCTCTCTTCTACCTCCATGGTGATTGCACAACATGTGTCTGAGTCTTTTGATAAGGAGACTCTTAGAACCACTGAGTCTTTTGATAAGGTGACTCTTAGAACCACCGAGTCTTTTGATAAGGAGACTCTTAGAACCACTGAATCCTTTAAAAGAGGGATTAATAAAACTCTTTTATAGTTGAAGAATAAAAACAGTTAGAAGAAGAGAAGAAAGAAATGATTATGTTGTATAAATCTTTCAGCAAATATGAGCTTTTGATACTCTTCTGGATCTGTATAAGATCAACCCTTGCTTATGATAGCGATGAGTGCAAGGGTTATGAGATTTTGATCCTTGTGATCTCTGTACTACTGTTTGTTTGTTGTTGTATCAGGAAGAAGAAGAATAAGCAGCAGCATTGTATTTCTGTACAGAGAAGATCTTCTATTTTTCTCAGAGAGCTTGAGGAAGAAGAAAGAGTTCCAGCAAATGATCAATTAGTTGAATCTATTTCTCCTCCTCCTGCTGAATACTTATTCTCTGTCAATTAGAGTTTGAATCTCTTTCCTCTTCTGGACTGTCTTTAGAAAGAATGTCCATTGAACAATAAATGTCTCCTTCTATTTCTGTTTTTGACCCGTCCATCTGATTTGAATAACTTTCAAGAAGGTCTTTTCATGTGTCTCTGAAATACTCCATTCCATTCTTTTCAATAAATAAGCTGTTAGAGAACAGATTTCATCCTTGTAGATCATCTGGAAGTGCACTAGAAAGGACAGCAAAAAACATAATTTTTCCGACTGTATTCGACGCAACGTCGAATAGAATTTCTTTCTTATCGACGCACCTCTGAGTTCTTATAGGGGTAGCTTCAAAATCCTTCTTAGCTCTGACTGAACTCAGCTGTCGACGTAGCGTCGAATTGACTTCCTTCTTATCGACGCACCTCTGAGTTCTTATTGAAGTGGCTTCGAAATAGTTCTCAGCTCTGAATGAACTCAGATGTCAACGTTACGTCGAATAATTCTCGACGTATCCGTCGAGTTGGAAGATTGAACTTGGAGTTCATCTTCCGCGTCGAGTTGAAATAAAAGTTGCGTCGACTTCACTTGTTACTCTGACTAATTGACTGAGTTACTTTGACTTCTATTCGAAGTGGCTTCGACTTCCTGTCGAAGTTGCGTCGACTTCTATTCGACGCAAGTTTTAACTCAGCTGAATTTTTGCTTGTCTTGACCTGATCTTGACACTCTAAGGTGAGTGTGACATCATAGGATATCTAATGACCATTTTACCCTTTCTATACAATGAAGGTAATACTCTTAGGGAGTAAAATCACCTATAAATAATTTGTTAAGTTAAATCAAAAGGAGTTTTTCCCAGCACCACCGCATCATCGCTCGAGGCCAAGATTATCGTCTCGACAACATCGCCTTGGCCACCCACGTTATGAATCGCCATCGGCCGGATACTTCTAATCGGTCTTCCTCTTTCGACAAATCTTGTGTTCACTGCCAAAAGTGCATCCATGACGTTTTTGAATGTTGTGAGATTGTCGGCTATCCACCACTATTCAAAGGGCGTGGAGGTCGTCAATGGGGCCGATCTGGGAGTGGACGTGGTTCTACCTCCGGGTCTTCGGGCCGCACTCATGGTTTGGCCGCTCATCTGACTCATCCTGTTGGTGCCGCCAACAATGGACCAGGAACTTCTTCTGGTCTGCCTAGTTTATCTTCCGAGCAGTTTCACCGCCTCCTAACTTTCTTGGACCAACCTCCTGCTACTTCTGAAAAATTATCGGATATGCCTCTCCATTCTTCTGCATGGGTGTTAGACAGCGGTGCTTCCACTCATATGATCGAAAAGTTGGCATTTCTTCATGACATCCGCAAGATTACTCCCATGAGTATTACTCTCCCTAATGGTGCCACCACTACAACGTCTATTGTGGGCTGCATCTACTTGAGCCACACCTTGTTCTTACGAGATGTTCTTTTTGTGCCTCTCCTAACCTGCAGTTTGATCTCTATTAGCCGACTCACTACTACTCTTCATTATTCTGTCATTTTTACTAAGAATCTTTGTGTGATACGGGACCGTACCCGGACGAACCTGATTGGAGTGGGTGAGTTGCGGGGAGGGGTCTATCTGTACAAGCATGTCGCCGACCAGAAGGCATTGCAGACACATAGTGACACCTCCTTTACCATATGGCACCGACAAATAGGACATCAATCGGCTACAAATTTACGTTGTACTTTGGAGCAATCTGATTCTACTGACCTTATGATGCCTGTTATCAAGCAAAACAGACGCGTTCTCCCATTCCTGCTTGCAATAACAATGCAACTACTTTTTTTGAGCTGATACATTGTGATGTGTGGGGTCCGTATAAGACTCCGTCTACTTGTGGTGCTCATTATTTTTCTTACCATTGTTGATGAATGTAGTCGTGCGGTTTGGCTCTTTATATTACGAGAGAAAAGTGAAGTTGCATATCGGTTAATCGATTTCCACAAAATGATTCAAACTCAATTCAACAAGGTCACCAAGAAACTTCGACAATGGATCTGAGTTCACTTCTCGACAGCTGCAACAATTCTATCACGATACCGACATCACACATGAGACGAGCTACGTTTATACCCCTCAGTAAAATGGCAGAGTTGAAAGAAAACACCATCACATATTGGAGGTTGCTCGAGCGCTCAGGTTTCAGGCGTGTTGAAACCTGCAACAGGTCTCTTGAGTTCGGACCTACTGGGGGTGCAGCCGATGCTTACTTCTCCCTCACTAGACTCTCTTGACGGTGGATGTGAGAATAAGAAAAGACCCAAGGCTGAAGCGAGGAGGTCCCGCCACACACCCGGAAGATCTTAGAGAGCTTCCCCTCCCAAACCAGAGCTCAACCGGGCACCTTGGAGGGCACTAGCAGCCGACCAAAAACTAGCTTGGAGGAGAGGATTCTCTAAAATCGGATCTCCTCCAAGGTGCCCTTAAGGGTCTATTTATAGTTTTTCCTAGGCTGGTCTGCAAATAGCCTGAATTCGCCTTTTAATTTTACTAATCGCACCCCAAATTGGTCTGCTGATAGCCTAACTCCGCTGTTCTGAAGGGCTATTTGCAGCCCACCAGGGGTATTATGGTCATTTTCCCCTCAAAACCTTTGGGGCGAGTGGTCCGTGAGGGCACCACTCGCCGATCTCCCGCTCAGCTGGGCGAGTGCCCATGCTACTGAGCGAGTGGTCTGTGAGGGCACCACTCGCCGAACTCCTTCTCGCATGCAGCGTACCCCCACTAATCCGGGGATCTCTCCACCTTCCTTAGCCTGGGCGAATGATCTGGCTGACCCAGGTCTCGCTAGTTGGCTTGAGGGACCCACTCGGCGAATACGGGTTGTACACAATCCCCGCTCTTTGCGAGCGGTTCCTACGCTCGGAAAGAACATTCCAACCCTGTATTCGGTGAGTGCTTGCTGACTGGACCTCATAAGATTCTGTGGGTCCCACCGTCATCCTATATATATCTCTTCATGCCAGATTCTCCTGGAACGCTTTCATTCCTCGATTCGGAGCTTCTTCTCTCCCTTGGCCTGTCGCCGATATTAATGTCTTCCTACAAACCTTCCGTGAAACCCCTCTCGAAGGAGATGATCGAGCGCCTGGCTGCGGCCCAAAGTGTAACCGCCCCCAAGGCCGCTAAGTTTGCTCCCTGGCTTATGTCTAAACGGGATCCGAGTGCCCCCTACGTCTCGCGTCGAGCCAAGGCGATTCGGCTGAATCGTCAAAGAGGCGAGACCGCTTCGGAGTCTCCGGCGAATACTCCTCCAGACCCCGGGACTCAGGTACGAAGATTCCACCTGCCTTTCTTTTTAGTTTCTGCCTCCTTATTCTGCAATCGCTCTGACCATTCGCAGGGGGTTCCAGCGCCCGAGGACGGCCATGGGGCCGTCTCGAATAGCGTCGTGGTGCCACCTCTCGCGGAAGAGAGGCCTCCTCCAGACTTGGACCTTGCTCCCCCACCCCCTCCGGGCGAGACCACACTTCAATCCAGTAAGTTGTGAACCCTCTCGATTTTTCTTTCATGTTGCTTGTTACTGACCATTACCTTTTCGCAGCCCTCAACCCTGACGTCCCGCCGCGGGACTCCATTCCTCCAAGTTCCCCTGCCCAGTAGAACCCCTCTGTTACCGCGAATGAACAGAGGGTCTCCCCTGAGCGGGAAATGGGTCAGCACCTCCGTGCTGATGACCGTGCGAATGCTCCGGCTCCTCCTCCTCCGCCCTTCCGCCCCGGGAAAGGGGAGGTTCTACCACCTTCCGCAGGCTTGTCTGGGGTCCACCCCCATTCGTCTCGCCCTTCAGGTCATAGGGAACCCGTCCCAGGTCAGTTTACTCACCTGCCCCTATCGTACTCGCTTATTTTACCGCAACTGACCTAGTTGTGATTTCGCAGGCTATCGGGAAGCCTCCCCCCTTGAGTCCTACAACGAGGGGGAAGAGGGGATGCTCTCGCCTCTCCCCTCCCCTGGGGATCTCGCTGACTTCCTGGGCGACTCCTCAGATCACGCGACCCTGAAGGAGCGGATCGCGGAGGTCTTGGGGAAGCTCATCCACATCCAGCGGAACGTCGCCGGCCAGGTGGATGATGTGCGGCTGGGAGTCACGCGCGAGTTAAAGGACCTTCGGCGGGACTACTCGCGCCTTCTCGCGACGGTGGAGCGCCTGGGGGGTGAAGGAGGGGAGCTGTCTCCCGAAAGACACGCCGCGCGAGCCCGGGACCAACTCCAACTGGCTTCCCATGAGATCACCAACATGCTCGCGTACTACCGCCCGCGAATGCCCCTGGAGGCTGGGTCGCGAAGGCGGGGTCGGTGGGTCTGGGAGGAGTTCTGATCTACTCGACATTCGCCCCTCCTATTTTTCCTTTCCTCGTTGTCTGTGTTGCGGATGCTGGACTTTTTTATATTTGTCTAATAATTTTATACTCTATGTTTGCGAATGCTCTATTTCTCGCTTTCTGTTTCTCTCATAGCTTGCCTGGGTATTGCCGAATGATATGCTATTGCCGGGTGCTTTTTTAACTCTTTCGCCCAACCGTCGAGCGAATAGCCACAGGGCATTCACCATTAATGGGCGAGAGGGATCGGCCCGGGTTTCGAGGCGTCGGGCTGCCGCGAACTGCTATCCGCACACCCGTTGCCTCGAAAGCCCAAACGCCGTTTGGTTCTTCTATAAATGGGCCTTTCAACTACCGTATTAAATACCTTGCCATCCGCTCCCTCTCTTTCCTCGCGCTAGCACTCGCGCTTCTCTCTTCTCTGCTGCTCCCTTCTCCTTCGGCATTCGCGAAATGGGTGGTGATGCGGAAGGTAGGGCCAGGTGCGCCAGCGCATTCGTCAACCACACTTTCGACTCCCGCGACCTCTCCGAAGAGGCTTACTTGACCGCTGTCGCGGATTACATTTCGTCGGGGTTCGAGGCGCGAAAGCCCAGGCCGGAAGAGCGCCTAAACTCCATCTCGCCCTTTGCTCTCGCGATCTCGCTAGAGCACTTCGAGGTGGGGTTTCGCCTTCCCATCTGGCCGGAACTCCGCCAGACCTTCAGGTACTACGGGGTCGTGCCCGGCCAGCTCAACCCCAACTCCATTGCCATGCTGGTCGGGTACGCGAGCTACCTGCGAGATGAGGGGATCGAGTTCTCGCTACCCGTCTTCCGCAAGCTGTACACCTTCCGCTGCACTCACGACATCTCCTTCTTCTCGGGTCTAAGTCCACTCAAGCATTACGGGCTCCCGAACAAAAACCACGACTGGGTTCGCCGCTTCATCTTCGTCAGCGGGAGCCTGGGAAACACACTTCTCGCCCCGGTGCAGGAGGATGAGTCAACCTTCCGCCCCCCGACCTTAGGGGGGCACGAGGCCAAACTCCACCAATACATTCTGGAGCACGGGATGGACCTCGTCTATCTCCGGCGAAACGTCAACTCGCTCCCGCCCATTCCACAGGGTGAGGGTAAGCTTTCGAGACCTTCTGCATTCGTTTCGGCTTGGCGGTTCTTACGTTATTCGCTAAATCATTCGTGTTCTTATGCAGGTGTGCGTAATTTCCCCCTTCACCCGCCGCGACCTCCTGGGGTTTCCGTATCCTTTGCACAGGCGGCCGCGGATGCCTGCCGGGAGGAACCTTCCTCCTCCAAACCTAGCAGCCGGAAACGAAAACCCGGGGCGCTCACTTCCTCTTCTTCCAAGAAGCCGAGAAGTCCTTCCGCTAAGGGGAAGGGGATTTTGGGCGAGACCCCAGGGGCGAGTGCTCCGACCCAAACCTTGGGGACGGGCGCGCCGGCCCTAACCCAGGGGGCAGATGCGCCGGCCCAAGCCTTGGGGTCGGGTGTGCCAGACGGGACTGGGATCCAGGCGGGATCGTCGTTGCCGCCGCCTCCGTTGCCCAGGGACCACCGGAACTTCGCAAATGGCGAGAAGTACGTGGATCCCTCGGGGGCTCCTCTAGTGAAGTGGGACAGAAACGCTAACCGGGTCTCTCTCTCCACCCTCCATTCGACTTGGATAGAGAGCGAGGCTTATGCCATGGCGTATGCCCTCTATGGTCGTGACGATGCCGAAGTCTTCGATGCCAAGAAGACTCAGGTTCTCGCCCACGAGACCGCCCGAGCCCTACTGCGGGCCCTTGAGCTCGCGCACATGTCTTCGCGCCGGAGCATCAGTCTGGCGCGGAGTCTGGCCGAGGTTGAGGGGACCAGGGCCCTTGTTTCGGCCGAGGCGCAGGAACTCAAGACGAAGTTGGCAGCTGCGGAAGCCCTTCTCGCCAGCCGTCCCGTCAGAGAGGTATATTTCCCTCCTCCTTCCTCCCCGCGAATGATCGTTGATGATTGCCGCACTTTCTTCTCACCATCTTCGTTTTCTCAGGACGCTATGATCGCCGAGATGCTTCGCGCGCGAGTGGGCAATCTTGAGGAGGAAGTCCGACTGGCTAAGGCCGAGGTCCAGCAGGCGCGAGAAGCCGATGCCTTGGCACTCGCCTCAGGAAGCAGGGGGCACTTTTATCCCCACCATGAGCTAGATCACCTGATGCAGGAGAATGCTCAAAGCATCGTGAAGCACGCGCTGCAGGTGCTGCGACAAGCTGGGTACCTGAAGGAGGAGGCCGAATGCCTCTCTGCCCGTCAGGTTGTTCCCGAGCTCTACATCCTCATTCCTTTCCCGGAAGACGGGGATGGCGAGCCGCGAGAAGATGCTCTCCTCCTGGATTCAGACGAAAGCGGCGGATCTCCTGGCGAGAAGCCTGCCGACCCTTGAGATGGACCCCTTGTAATTTTTGCTTTCTTTTTACTTACCATTTTGAATGTAATCATGAATTGGGCGAGTGCCCTTGAAAGATATATATATATTGATTACAATTTTTGCGCTATCTCAATTTTTGTGTTATCTCAATTTTTTTCTCATTCGCCGCTATATCTTGCTAGGCTCATTAGGACGCTAGGTCGTAGTGCGACCGTCCTGGCCACCCAGCGAATGCTCGAAGATGACTTAGGTGTGCCGCCCCTTTTCGACTTCCCGCTTCCTGCCCCACTCGCGCCTCCTTACCATTCGCCCAGACCGGGGTTTCGCTTAGGTAGTCAGGAAGAGAGGTGAGATTACCTTACTGGCGCGTGGTCCCTGCGAGTACTCTCGAGATCCACCCTTGAGAACGTAGAACCTGCCACCGAGTGAGCCTTCGGACCTGCCAGCTAGATGAGAGCCTGGACAGCAGGTCTGCTCGGGGCCATTTTCTTCATCACCTTAGAACCCGCCACCGAGTGAGCCTTCGGACCTGCCAGCTAGATGAGAGCCTGGACAGCAGGTCTGCTCGGGGCCATTTTCTTCATCACCTTAGAACCCGCCACCGAGTGAGCCTTCGGACCTGCCAGCTAGATGAGAGCCTGGACAGCGGGTCTGCTCGGGGCCATTTCTCAACACCTTGGAACCTGCCACCGAGTGAGCCTTCGGACCTGCCATCTAGATGAGAGCCTGGACAATGGGTCTGCTCGGGGCCATTTCTCAACACCTTGGAACCTGCCACCGAGTGAGCCTTCAGACCTGCCAGCTAGATGAGAGCCTGGACAGCGGGTCTGCTCGGGGCCATCTCTCAACACCTTGGAACCTGCCACCGAGTGAGCCTTCGGACCTGCCAGCTAGATGAGAGCCTGGACAGCGGGTCTGCTCGGGGCCATCTCTCAACACCTTGGAACCTGCCACCGAGTGAGCCTTCGGACCTGCCAGCTAGATGAGAGCCTGGACAGCGGGTCTGCTCGGGGCCATTTCTCAACACCTTGGAACCTGCCACCGAGTTAGCCTTCGGACCTGCCAGTTAGATGAGAGCCTGAACAGCGGGTCTGCTCGGGGCCATTTCTCAACACCTTGGAACCTGCCACTGAGTGAGCCTTCAGACCTGCCAGCTAGATCAGAGCCTGGACAGCGGGTCTGCTCGGGGCCATCTCTCAACACCTTGGAACCTGCCACCGAGTGAGCCTTCGGACCTGCCAGCTAGATGAGAGCCTGGACAGCGGGTCTGCTCGGGGCCATTTCTCAACACCTTGGAACCTGCCACCGAGTGAGCCTTCGAACCTGCCAGCTAGATGAGAGCCTGGACAGCGGGTCTGCTCGGGGCCATTTCTCAACACCTTGGAACCTGCCACCGAGTGAGCCTTCGGACCTGCCAGCTAGATGAGAGCCTGGACAGCGGGTCTGCTCGGGGCCATTTCTCAACACCTTGGAACCTGCCACCGAGTGAGCCTTCGGACCTGCCAGCTAGATGAGAGCCTGGACAGCGGGTCTGCTCGGGGCCATCTCTCAACACCTTGGAACCTGCCACCGAGTGAGCCTTCGGACCTGCCAGCTAGATGAGAGCCTGGACAGCGGGTCTGCTCGGGGCCATTTCTGGAGCTTTCAGAGTCTTTCCTACAAGCTGCAGCATCACTCTCATACACATAATTTAAACAAAATATTCTTATTCAAAAACACTGTAATTACATAGTGCTAGGGATAGAAGCGTTTAAGGTCGTCGCCACTCCATGTGTGGCTGAGAGGTTGGCCCTCCACATTCTGAAGGCGATACCCCCCAGACTTTAGTGCCTCTTCCACGACATAGGGACCTTCCCAGTTGGGGTTAAGTTTCCCCACCGCGGCGGACCTCCCAGCCGCGTCGACCTTCTTGAGCACCAGATCTCCCTTATCGAACTGCTTGACCCTGATGTTCTTGTCGAAGTACTTGGCCATCCGCCGCTTGACCTCTTCTTGGCGAATGGCTGCTAGGTCCCGAGCTTCTTCGATGAGGTCGAGGGAGAGCCGCAACTCCTCCTCGTTCTCGGCTCTCCAATCTTCCTCTCCACTTGCGGCGGCCTTTACCCGTGGTGTCATAACCTCGAACTCTATGGGGATGACGGCCTCGCAGCCGTGAGAGAGCTTGAAAGGGGTCTCTCCTGTGGCGGTGCTGGGGGTAGTTCTTAGGGCCCACAGAACCGATGGAAGCTGTTCCACCCAATTGCCCTTCAGATTTCCCACCTTCTTCTTAAGCAGGTTCACGATGACCTTGTTTGCCGCCTCCACCTGCCCGTTGCTCCTGGGATGGTGAACGGATGCAAACCTGAGGTCTATCCCCAGCTGGCCACAGAAGCTGATGAATTCCTCGCTTGCGAACTGCGGACCATTATCCGTGACTATGGCCTGTGGAAGCCCATGTCGACAAATGATCTCCCCCCATACGAAGTTGCGGATTACCTGGGAGGTGACCTTAGCCAATGCCTTGACCTCCAACCACTTTGAGAAGTAGTCAATCATGACTAGGAGAAACCTCCTCTGCCCACTAGCCTGGGGGAAGGGTCCTACCAGGTCCATCCCCCATATGGAGAATGGCCAGGGCGCCGTGATACTCTTTAGCCTCTGAGCTGGCATGAGTTGAAGCGGGGGCGAATATTTGGCACTTCTGGCACCTTTTGGCGAAGGCTATCGCGTCTTTACTTAGGGTTGGCCAAAAGTACCTCTGCCTCATTATTCTTGCCTCCAACATCCTGCTCCCCGAGTGGCTGCCGCACTCGCCGGAGTGAACTTCTTCCAAGATCCTTGGGACCTCCTCCTCTGAAATGCATCGGGCCAGGAGGCCCGAGAGGGTCTTCCGATACAAGTCCCCCGCATGGAGCACGTAGTAGGCGGACTTATATCAGAAGCGCCTCTGGTCCGGAACCTCCTCCGGAAACTTTCACGTTGCAAGGAAGGTGACGAAGGGATCCTTCCAGGAGGGCCGCTGCTCCACTTCCATGAGTTCTCCCTCCTCGATCGAAGGGCGGAATAGGTTTGTCAGGGTCCTCCCGGCTCGAGGACCGGATTTGGCCAACCGATCCGCCGGGGTGCTCTCCTCCCGAGGGATGTGCCAGATGGAGAAAGTTTTGAACGTTCCCACGAGACCTCTCACTTTGGCCAAGTACCTTATGAGCGCAGGTTCCCTCGTCTCGAACTCTCCCCTGATCTGAGAGGCTATTACCATCGAGTCGGTGAGGACCTCCACGTCATGGACTCCGAGCTCCTAGGCCAGCCGCAGACCGGCGATCACCGCCTCATACTCCACCGGGTTGTTGGTGATTGGGAAGTGTATCACTAGTGTCTGCTCGATCTTCACCCTATGGGGACTCTCCAGCACCACCCCTCCTCCGAGAGAATTCTTGCCTGAAGCCCCGTCCACCAACAGCTTCCACGGAACATGACGAGGGACTCCATCTTCCTCCATCTCGGCCACATAATCTGCCATGAAATCAGCCACCACCTGCGCCTTCATGGATAGTCGAGGGACGAAGGTAATGTTGAATTCACTTAGCTCTATCGACCACTTTGCGAGCCTTCCCGAGTGCTCCACTCCTTCGAAGATCTGGCGGAGAGGGTGGTCCGTCACTACTTGAATTGAATGGGCCTGGAAGTATGGCCTGAGCTTCCTTGCTGCGACGACCAGAGCAAAGGCCAACTTCTCCAAAATCGGGTATCTGATCTCCGCTTCCCTCAGGACCCTGCTCACGTAGTAGACGGGCAGCTGCTTCTTGCCTTCCTCCCGAACCAGGACGGAGCTAACGGCCTCAGCCCCGACCCCGAGATATAGATATAGATCCTCCCCCTCTTTGGGACCTTGGAGTAGCGGAGCCTTGGTGAGTTGGCTCTTCAAGGCCTGGAAGGCCTCCTCGCATTCTTTTGTCCACTCAAACTTCTGGTTACCTCGTAATGTTTTGAAGAAGGGGGAGCATTTCTCCCCGGCTCGGGAGAGAAACCTGCTCAGCCCTGCGAGTCTTCCGGTCAAGCGCTGAACTTCCTTGGCGTTCCGCGGCGACCCCAGCTCCATTATGGCCTTAACCTTGTCCGGGTTAGGTTCTACCCCCCAAGGGGTGAGAAGGTGCCCCAGGAATTTCCCCTTACTGGCCCCGAACACACACTTCAGGGGGTTCAAGCGCATCTTGTACTTGCGTAGGGTGGCGAAGGTCTCCTCGAGGTCCTGGATGTGAGAGTTCACGCACTTGCTCTTCACCATAAGGTCATCCACGTAGACCTCCAGGTTCCTTCCCCTTTTCTCCCTAAATACCCGGTCCATCATCTTATGGTAGGTTGCTCCTGCATTTTTCAGCCCGAAGGGCATCATCTTATAGCAGTAGCATCCCTCCCTGGTGATGAACGAGACGTCTTTGACGTCCGGGGGGGTGCATCCTGATCTGGTGATAACCTGAAAAAGCATCCAAAAAACTCATCACAGAAAAACTGACGGCTGAGTCAACCAGCGCGTCGATCCGAGGCAGGGGATAACAATCCTTAGGGTAGGCCTTGTTTAACAATGAAAAATCCACACACATACGCCAGTGGCCATCGGCCTTTTTTACTATTACGACGTTGGAGACCCAGCCTGGGTACTGGATCTCCGATACAAAATCTGCTTCGAGGACCTTGACCACCTCCCCGCGGATTGGTTCTTCGAGCTTGTTGGCAAATGTCCTTCTCTTCTGCCGGATGGGGCGGGCTCCTGGCTCGAGGTTGAGACGATGGCAAGCCACGTCCGCCTCAATGCCTGACATATCAGCTGCGCTCCATGCGAAGACATCCACGTTCATCTGGATGCACTCCAGCATCTTCACCCTGGCCTCCGGGCCGAGACCCCCGTTGATCCGCACCTCTTTCACCCTTCCCTCCTGGGTGATGACCTCCATCTCTACCACCTCTTCTGCCGCCTCAAGCCGGGTTGGCTCTTCCCATTGGCCCTTTGCTTCTCGCCCCTCCTCCCGGGCCTCTTCCTCTGCGGCTCCTTCCGCCTCCATCGGCTCGATCTCCTGCTCCTCCTGAGCGACCTCCATCGGCTCGACCTCCTGCTCCTCCTGAGCGACCTCCATATTCTCCTCTCGGGCACCGCCCTCTTCCTCTACTCCTCTCTTCTCCACTTCTTCTCCTGGCCCCTCCGGCCTCGTTATCTCCTTGTCCATCCTCTCAGCCTCCGCCATCCAAGAGATGGTGTTGACGACAGTCACATAGCACTGCCTCGCCACCTTAGCATCTCCTCGGATCCGGACCTGGACTCCTCCACTATGGAACTTCAGGCACTGGTGGTACGATGAGGGCACGCACCGGAAAGCACTAATGAGAGGGCGTCCGAAGATAGCATTGTAGCTGCTCGGAGCATCCACAATGACGAATCGGCAGTTCCTTGGGACCCCTCCTAACGTCACTTGGAGACCCACGCCTCCCTCGACCTGCTTTCGCTCCCTTGAGAAACCAAACAGTGGTCCGTCGGAGGCCTGCACCCTCTTCTTCTCCACCTCCATCGCGTCGAAGGCCTTCTTGAAGATCACATTCACTGAGCTCCCGTTATCCACCAGGATCCGGGAGACCGTGAAATTTTCAACCGCCGTCTGGATCACCAGGGCGTCGCAGAATGGATCCTCATAATCTGGCATGTCTTCCGAGGAGAAGGTGAGCTTCTCCGAGGGGGGTGGGGTTTGGGAAGTCGACGCGACGTCCCTTCGGAACATCGCCTGGAAGCTCCTCTTGCGAGAGGCCTCTATCCCAACCCCACCATGAATCACCCCGATTCCCCCCTTGCTCCTACATCAGCCCGGTCTTCACACCTATCCTCTTCCCCTTCCGGGAACACCTCCTCAATCCTAATCGGCTGCTGTCGTGGCTGCCCCCTCTCCCTCATCTCCAGGAACTCGGGGCAGGTGGCCGTTGCGTGACCCTCTTCCTGATGAAAGTCACAATAGGGCAACACCACCCCGCCCCCTCTTCCCGCTCTTCCTCTTCCTCCTCTAGCTCCTCTTCCTCCTCTTCCTCGGCCTACCGCCATGGCTTGCTCCCGCGGAGGAGGAGGGGGTCGGGGGCCCTGCCTCCACCCCGGATTGACTCCCCCCATCTCCCTTCCTTGGTATCCTCCTTCCTGACCTCTCGCTGGTCCCTCCTGATTCCTCCACCCCAACCTGTTGTGGGGCTCCTGATACCTCCAATTCCGAGGTCGCCTCTCGAACCCCTGACCTCTGGGTTCCTCTCTCCTTCTTCCCTCTTGTTGCCTCACCTCAGGCTCGCTCATCTTTGCCAACCTTTTGTAGAACTCCGGGTTGGCCGCCTCCCCTTCTATCTCCTCCGCCGCTCGCTCCATCAACTCCTCAAAGGAGACCGGAGCCCTCCTCTTCAGGTCTATCTTGAAGAACCCGTCTCTCAATCCCACAATGAACGCCATCTTGAGGGCGAACCCTGGCACCTCCTGCACAAGGTGTATCTCTTCCTGGAACCTATCCACGTAATGTGCCAGGGACTCCCCCTCCCTCTACCTGATCTTGAAGAGAGCCTCCGCATCCTTCTTCCTCTTTTTTGAGGTCGAGAATCGCAGCCGGAAGCTCCGACGCAGATCGTCGAACGCGTAGATGGAACCTACGGGAAGCTGGTGGAACCAATCCCTTGCCTTCTCCTTCAGGGTGGTTGCGAAGAGCCGGCATTGGAATGCATCCGACATGGGAAGAATTGAGGTCATGTCCTCAAACCACTGCAGGTGCACGACCGAGTCCTCCTTTTCGGTGTAGTAGGACATCTCCGGCCCCCGAAACCCCTCTGGCACTGGAGCCGAGAGGATCATCTCGCAAAAGGGGCTCCCTTCCCCTGCTCGGTGAATGGTCCTCTCGCGCGGAGCCAACTCGCACACCTCAGCACTCGCCGGACTGCTGAACAGCTGCCGCCCCGGAGCGTTCTCGCCGACCTGCTGGGGTGGAATGATGGGAACAACTGGCGTCTCGCATTCGCCCCTTGCCGTGAGAACTGTCTGCAGGACTTCTCACTTGAATTTCTCGAACATCTCCAGCCACTCCCCTGTCGCTGGTGGCTGCGAGTGGCCTGAGTCAGAACCATTCCCTCCATCTCTTGTCATCGAACCTAGCTTGGGATTTTCCTTCACTGGCTACGGTCCACGCTCACCGCACCAAAAATGTTGAAACCTGCAACAGGTCTCTTGAGTTCGGACCCACTGGGGGTGCAGCCGATGCTTACTTCTCCCTCACTAGACTCTCTTGACGGTGGATGTGAGAATAAGAAAAGACTCAAGGCTGAAGCGAGGAGGTCCCGCCACACACCCGGAAGATCTTATAGAGCTTCCCCTCCCAAACCATAGCTCAACCGGGCACCTTGGAGGGCACTAGCAGCCGACCAAAAACTAGCCTGGAGGAGAGGATTCTCTAAAATCGGATCTCCTCCAAGGTGCCCTTAAGGGTTTATTTATAGTTTTTCCTAGGCTGGTCTGCAAATAGCCTGAATCTGCCTTTTAATTTTACTAATCGCACCCCAAATTGGTCTGCTGATAGCCTAACTCCGCTGTTCTGAAGGGCTATTTGCAGCCCACCAGGGGTATTATGGTCATTTTCCCCTCAAAACCTTTGGGGCGAGTGGTCCGTGAGGGCACCACTCGCTGATCTCCCGCTCAGCTAGGCGAGTGCCCATGCTACTGAGCGAGTGGTCCGTTAGGGCACCACTCGCCGAACTCCTTCTCGCCTGCAGCGTACCCCCACTAATCCGGGGATCTCTCCACCTTCCTTAGCCTGGGCGAATGATCTGGCTGACCCAGGTCTCGCCAGTTGGCTTGAGGGACCCACTCGGCGAATACGGGTTGTACAAGGCGAATTTGCCCATTGATTTTTAGGGTCATTGCATTCTAACTGCTGCATATCTCATAAATCGAACACCTACTTCCACCCTACATGGAAAATCACCATATGAAATTCTTTTGGGGACAAAATCGATGTATGAACACCTTAGAATTTTTGGGTGTCTATGCTACGAACACAACAGTTCTATGCAGAAGGACAAATTTGGTCCGAGAAGTAGACGATCTATATTCTTTGGCGATCCGCACGACAAGAACGGTTGGAACATGTATGACCTCGTGAAAAATGTTTTCTTTACTTCACGTGATGTTTCCTTTTATGAGGACATTTTCCATTTCAAGGTGAGTTCTCCTCCAGATAATCACTCTCCAAATCAAGGCCTTAGTTCTATAGACAACTTTGAAGATGATCAAATTAACCTATATGAACACATTAAAGAATTTCAATTACCTGAAACTGAGAATATCAAAATATCAGACCAACAACTTATTCAACCCGAGCAGCTTACTCAATCCGTTCCCAGCTCCCATGGTGATTTACAGGAAGAACAGGTTGATACTGCCGAGGTTCGGCCAACGTGACCAACTTGGCTCACCAAGAGGCTGAAATACCTCTACGATTACGTGGCTTGCTCGACTCATCACCGATCCCAGGACAGGCTTCGCAAATCAGATATGGAGCAACAACTCATGAAGACCATGAAGATATACCCCCCCCTTCAAAGCCTCCACATCATGAACGGTTCTTAGGTACTCAATCCGTTCCCAACTCCCATGGTAACTTTTGACAGATTTTCTCCCAAGCACCGTGTCTACTTGACCACCATTACTTCGAGTATTGACCGACGCTATTAAGTCCCCACATTGGCGTGAAGCCATGGCCAGTGAGATCAAGGCCTTAAAGGACAACGACACTTACCCTTCCACCACACAAAAACCCAATCGATTGCAAGTGAGTTTACAAGATCAAGTATAACTCTGATGGGATGGTAGAGCATTACAAGGCACGCATTGTGGCTAAAGGTTTCACCCAAATTGAGGGAATGGATTTTCATGAAACCTTTGCTCCAGTGGCCAAACTCATGTCAGTGCGTGTCTTCCTTGCCATTGCCGTCTCCAAAGGTTGGGCACTCCACCAGATGGATGTTAGCAATGCCTTCCTGAATGGGGATCTCTAGGAGGAAGTGTACATGAAATTGCCGCCCAGTTTCAAGGTCACGGTCCCCAACCAAGTGTGTCGTCTTCACAAGTCCATCTATGGACTCCACCAAGCCTAAATTGACCTTCAATTTACCAAATTGACCTAGCACAACCCTCCATAAACACCAAGGGAAGTAAATGAGACCTAGATGAGCCAAGGTGCACATTCAATTTTGGAGGATTATGGCAAAATCACCAAAATACCCAAATTGCCCCTATAGGCAAATAAGTGCAATCAAGCCTCATATGACCCCACCATGACTCAATTCCTCTTGGAATGGGTTCATAGGGTCCGAGATAATAATGTGGGCTAGTCACATTAAGTGGTGTGAGGTTGGATCAAGCCCCAAACCCAAAACCCCCAATTTAGCCTATTTGGGTCAAGTGAGCCCAAAACTAAAATCAAGTGGCCTTAGCCCAATCTCATGGCTCAAGTGGTCAGCCCACATGGTGACCAGACCATAGGCATGCTGAAATTCGAATTTGGGGGAATTGAATGCTTTGTCCAAGTGTCAAAAATGGAGGGAGAAGACAAGGAAACAAGGATGAGGAATTGAAGGGATGGGTGCCAAATGGCACCCCCTTTGCATTCCATAAGCTCTCCTCTGAGTTGGGGGAGTAATTGCCCTCGGTTTGGGGCAGTGGGGAGGGAGTTCCATTGGCTGGAAGGGGAGGCCAAGGAGCTGGCCGAAAATGCCTTAATGGCAACCCACCATATACCCCTCTCCTCCCTCATTTCACTCCACTACCACCTTCAGGACCTCCCAAGGAGTAAAACCCCTCAGTCGAGTGGAAGATTCGAGCTCAGAGGAGGAGGATCGGCATGGGAGAGCTTGGAGCATGGTCGGCCATGGCGGTTCTGGGAAAAGTCCACCATCAAGCTCGATTGAGGCAAGTTCCTTCCCCCCTCCATCTGTGCTAGATTCTAGACCCATCTAGGAGAGATATCGGGCTCAAATGAGCACGATCCCATGTGAGATAGTGGGAGTTTTCTCGAGTTTTTCTTCTTGCTCGGGATCGCCGGAGAAGCTATCTCCGGCGGCCGTGTCGCCGCCTGGCGTTAGCCACCACCTCAACGGAGGTGGTGGAGGCGGTGGCCGGCGGTGGTGAGTTGTAGGTAGCCGGGAAATGGCAGAGGAAGGCGGCCCAGCGGGATCGAATCTGAGCCCTTGGCTCATCGGGGAAGACGACCTCTGATACCAGTTTGCAAGACCCTTTTTTTTTGCTTTTAAACCGGGTCTTACCGCCTAGAACCGCCGTCTTGCGGCGACACCATTACACCCAATGGTCGTCGCCACAAGATGCCGATCCTGCCAGCTATTCATCATCATCCAGGCCAACCATAATCACAGTAATTGAAGTATTAAATGAAACAAGTCCACAAAATCACATTATATATTTATCATAATACATGGTTACAATGTCCACGATGAGAAAGAACTAAAAGAATAAGGGCTTACGCCCAGTACATGTTCAAATATAGTGCAACAACACTCTCACTCTACATCTATGCGGAAGCTATCAAACTCTGTCTTCATGCATCTGTAGCTGCTACGGCGACGACGTGTAGTGGCTCCTCTGCTTCATCCCGTCTTCCTGTCCTGTCTCCTGAACAGGGTCATGCCGTTCCGACGCATCATCCCTAAAATGACGAGGTCCACCGACCGTCAGTCTATAAGACTCAGCATATTCCTCACCGCCTCCACCCGCGACTCCTAGGCACCGTGTGGGAGGAGGAAGCGGAGGACATCAAAGGGTAAACCAAAAGCAGGTGACAGTGGCGAGACTAGCAAGTATATAGATACTAAACAAGTAATAAAAACATCTCTACCCTAGCAGGAGTATGTATATAAGCAATAAGTAAAGAGCAGTATAAGTAAAAGAGCAGGTATAATAAATGAGAGCAGCTACAAATGTAACCTTAACTTATATGCACACACAAAAGCACATAAATTAAGGGATCTGATACTAAGGTAAACTCATCGTATAAAGGAGCTCATACTAGTTTATACGATGAGGTCTCTGTTTTATGCAAGAATGTTATGCTATGATTTGCAATGCAATGCAATGCAATGCAACATAATGGTGCAACTCACGCACACGACTATGTACGTATAGACCTTTAGTTCCCACTTTTCGGAGGTAGCTAACCTCTCGGGCACCTCCCGTCGTGGTCAAACGGTGGCAGAGGAGCGGGCGTCTCCTCACCTAGGTGGGTAAGTCACACTACCAAACCTAGGCCATAACGTACGATATGATACCGGTACCCGGTACTCACGAGCTCCTGCGTACTAAACTGAATTAGCCAGGCGGGGTTTAGGGAATCCGTCCCGTCGGACGCGCAGTAAGACAACCTGGCCCCAATAAAACCACTAGCACTGCCGAGTCAACGAACTGCTGTCGGTGTGACGACTAAGACAGAACCGAAGACCCACCACATCTTATACACAAGCAACATGTATTAACCCTTACTACTGAGCCTCCAGCTCGCAATTCTAAATCAACATTTATAAAGTAGAGCCTACCGCTCGCCAGACTACATCAGTCTTATATTTAAACTACGAGCCTACCGCTCGCTAGACTACATCAGTCTTATATTTAAACTACGAGCCTACCGCTCGCTAGACTACATCAGTCTTATATTTAAACTACGAGCCTACCGCTCGCTAGAATACACCAGTCTTATATTTAAACTACGAGTCTACCGCTCGCTAGACTACACCAGTCTTTCCTTATAATCCGAGCCTACCGCTCGCAGGACTATCCCAGTCCTTCCTTATAACCCGAGCCTACCGCTCGCAGGACTATCACAGTCCTTCCTTATAACCCGAGCTTATCGCTTGCAGGACTATCGCAGTCATTCCTTATAACCCGATCCTACCACTCGCAGGACTATCCCAATCCTTCCTTATAACCCGAGCCTGCGAGCGGTAGGCTCGGGTTATAAGGAAGGACTGGGATAGTACTGCGAGCAATAGGCTCGGGTTATAAGGAAGGACTGAGATAGTACCCGACGATCCATTACCGGCTACTTGATTTTTCTTGGTCAATCCCCCATCTCATGGAGGACAAAGAAGCAACATATATGGGGTCCCGATCCTCCGCCAAGGCAGTGCACCGTGCGATGGCAGCCACCACTAGTAAACTAGTTTGGTTGAAGTCCATGCTAGCCTCATTAAATGTTTTTCGCAACACCCCTATGCGATTACATTGCGACAGTCAATCTGTCATATATATCGCCGTTAATCACGTCTTTCACGAGAGGACCAAACATATCGAGATCGTCTGTCATTACATTCGTGATCACATTGATGCCAAAAACATTGTCACCTCTCACATCAGGTCGAAGTACCAACCGACAGATATTTTCACCAAAGCTCTCGGTCGCCAGCAATTTCATTTCCTCGTATCCAAGTTGGGCACTCTCCAACTTGAGGGGGCGTATTAATTTGATCATGAATTTTGCTGGTATTTAATTTCCTGTAACTGTAACCTGCTTCTAATTTATCAATATAACTATGTGTGGTCGTCACTTTGGCCACCAGCCGGTTCAGGCAAAACAACAATAATGCCTCTCTCCGGTTTATCGTCGCTAATCCCGTCTCGTGTGCTTGCTGCTCGTGTGTTCGCCCAGAAGCCAAATCATACTCTCTGGTAGCCCCCATTTTTTTAGTTTCCTACTAGCGAAATCGCCTGTACCTGATAGAGCACTTGTTCTGGATTGGGATTTTGCAGGTGGGCAAATATGTATGATAACAACAACCATCAGGATTTCCATGTCGTATTAGTAGAAAATTTGTCTGAAGAAATCTACTGGGCAGAAGAAGAAAATATATTATTTTGGAAGGTTCGTGAGGAAATAAGATTAACGGAGCAGGCCCCTCTCAAGAAGGTCAACCAATTATATTTTATGCCCGTTAAGAGTTGTATATAATGTCTAGAACCAGTCTCTTGTGTACTTAGTATGAAATTTCAAAAAAGATTAAGGCTCGTTCATTTGTCCGCTCAATAAACAGAATTGAAGAATATTGTGAAGTTAATCAATTTTGTTGCTCGTTTGTTAAATAAAATTCAATCTAAGAATTATTATGTTTTATCATTTGCGATAAAAACTAAATATTATCTCACATATATTATGAAAAACATAGCATTTACTCACATATATTATGAAAAACATAGCATTTACTCACATATATTACGAAGAACCTAACATTCTCTCACATATATCGACATTAATTATAATATAATGCTTTCAATAAGAACATAACATTTTCGACCGGGCAAAAAACCGACTACTGTCAAACATGCGTGGTCGTGCGAAAAACGTGTTATGGCAAAAAATGTGCGCCCGGGTGAAAAAGTGTGCGTTCGGGCATAAAACCCGTGCGCAGACGAAAAATATGTGCCCGAGCGAAAAGCGCGCTCAGGCAAAAAAGCGTTCCCGGGCGAAAAAAATACGCTCGCCCGTGCAATAAACGCACACCGGGGAAAAATGCCGACACGTGCGAAAAACGCGCCCCGGATGGAATTCATTAGAATTCCAATTCCAACGTTTACGCGCGCAAACAAACAACGAACTCTTAGGCTCCGTTCGTTTGGCAATACATGGGATGCAAGAATTGGAATTAGCCTAATTTCAATTCAAGTCAATTCCAATTATGTTGTTCGATTGAGATGTTGTTTTGTAATTCTTTCTTCCTAGTTAGAGTATTACGTTCTTACCTGTTAGAATTAATTATTTTACTTTGATAGCAAATGTTTGAATTCATAGAGTTTAATCTCATGACATTCTTATTGTAATTGCTTGCAGATCAAAATGAGTATGAATGAGAGAAAGTTGATTTCGACCCGGATAGTGACGATCTCATGTTTGAATAGACTGAAGATCAGTTATCTGTTTTGAGTTTTTTCAGTTCTTTTCTTTCATGTTTTGAACTCTGGTTTGAGTTTAGATTTTTTTTTAAAACTCATATTTATGTTTCTAGAAAACTCAATTTTGTCGTTATCTGCTTATTTAAGTTTAACATGTTATGTGATACCTTTCATATATAAATATATGAGGAGAATATTAAAGTATATTTATATATATGGTATATAATTCATAACGGGTCGTCGGGAATTTAGGATTTTGTCCGATAAATATACCTGCTGGACACAACGTGTAGATCATTCCAAACTAGACGGTCACACGAGATGCTTCGAACACCATATCAACACATACATATACACAAATACACACACAAACACACACACACACACACACACACACACATATTCACAAACAACTAAACACACACACACATACAAATACACATACACACAGATACACACATACACGCACGCACACACACACACAAACATGCATACACACACAACCACACAAACATACATACATTTTCATACACATAAATACACATAATTAAAACCACACAAACTGAGCTAACAATCCAAATTAAAAGGTGTCTGCTCAGTTCGCATTACTTAGCCTCGATCTTCCCCCGCAGGTTGAACATTTTCTCATCTTGGAGCCAATTTTTAATCCACTTCCAGCACATATATCACAAGTCTCCAAACGAGACAACTCAATCTCCTTTTCTGCTCCAGAAATAACCTCAGGAAACTCCAAATTCATATCATTTCTGGCGATAGATTTATGTTCAGACACCATCTTTAAAGTAAAGAAAAGAAAAGGTTCATTGGCAACTAATTGGTGACCTCTTCTAAGGTCAACATTCCAAATATATAAAGCCATCAAAATCATTCAAGAAAATCAATAAATTCCATAAATATTGACTTTGGTCACACGGGGTTCCGCCGGAGAAGATCGTCGCCGGAGAAGGTGGAATCGTACGCGTGAGGGTTGGGCTCGCCGAAGAAGCACTCACGAGGGGCGGAGATCTGGAGACGCCGGAGAAGGAGTCGTCAGGGGAGAGGGCTGGATCGCGAGAACGAGCGGGAGTCGCAAGCTGAAGGGAGGACTCACGAATTCTTATGCCTATATTGAATTCATATGGAATTCAATTGAATTCCATTTCCTAAGATTTTTGTAGGCCGACGAATAACAGAATTGAAATTGACGATTCCAATATCCAATTCCGCCCAAACGGACATGACCTTATGTAACTTATATCTACAGTTTTTTACATAGAGCATTTTACATGTCATTTTTCTTCTTGCTAGCACAAAAGAAAGGACTTTAAAAAGATTTTTGCTTTCTCAAAAGAATATACTGTATATAGAACCACTTGTTATTCATGCTTGAAAGACTGCTGGTTCGAATTTTTTATAATCCAACCAACACAAATTTAATGCTAAGTAGATTCACTAGTAACCCTGAAAAGGACCACTAGGATGCCTTAGAAAGGCTAATGAGATACTTAAAGTACACTGAAAAGTATGTTTTATATTACAGTAAACATCCTCCTGTGATTAAAGGGTATTCTGACGCCTCCTCGTGCTCAGACATTGGTAATAGTAGATCCACTAGTGGTTTTGTGTTTACTAGGAGGAGTTGTCATAGCTTGGGAGTCTAAGAGGCAGACGTGCATCATATTATCCTCTATGGAATCAGAACTCTATGCTCTCGCTTCAGCTGCAGAAGAAGCAATGTGGATTAGGGATCGGATAATGGACTTTCCAATGACGAGTCTGAAAATGAACTATATATCGATATTTTGTGATAATCAAGCCACAAAAACCATTGCAACTAATAAACTGTTCAACGGAAAGCGGAGGCAACTACGGATGAAACGGGTCTGGTTGACCTATCTCACTAGTCAGGGAATAATTTATATACTAGACGTGAGATCAAAAGACAATGTAGCAGATATCCTTACTAAGGGCTTATGTAAGGTTCTTACATTTAAAACATCGGTGGAGATGAGATTAAAGTCTATCTAGTATGACTTAATACATATTTTATGTTCAAGATTTTAGAACCAAAATTTGCATACATTCAAGCATCTAGATTGAGTACACTAAAATATTTCATATGCTACCTTATGAAAGCCTAAGATGGAATAATTGACAGTCATTCCAAAATTGATGATTTACACAATTATTTCTATTCAAAGGTTGAATTTGGTATCATTCCAAAAAGGAATGCTAAGATTGCTGTTTGTGTCCTAATATTAGGATTATTAATCATATCATTTCAAACTTGATGATATAGTGGCCACAGCTTGTTGTATCATTCCAAATTTGATGGTATAACACAATTGTGAAATGGTTAATAATAATCCAAATAATCGAATGGACATAATTTTGATTTTTTAAAATCAAATATTCTAATTTTGTGTAAATTAGATAGAGATGTTGTTATGTAATTCTTTCTTCCTAGTTAGAGTATTACATTCTTATCTGTTAGAACTAATTATTTTACTTTGATAGTAAATGTTTGAATTCATAGAGTTTAATCTCATGACATTCTTATTGTAATTGCTTGCAGGTCAAAATGAGTATGAATGAGAGAAAGTTGATTTCGACCCGGACAATGACGATCTCATGTTTGAATAGACTGAAGATCAGTTATCTGTTTTGAGTTTTTTCAGTTCTTTTCTTTCATGTTTTGAACTCTGGTTTGAGTTTAGATTTGTTCTAAAACTCATATTTATGTTTCTAGAAAACTCAATTTTGTCGTTATCTGTTTATTTAAGTTTAACATGTTATGTGATACCTTTCATATATAAATATATGAGGAAAATGTTAAAGTATATTTATATATATGGTATATGATCCATAACGGGTCGTCGGAGATTTATGATTTTGTCCTATAAATATCTCTGTTGGGCACAACGTGTAGACCATTCCAAACTAGACGGTCACACGGGATGCTTCGAGCACCATATCAACACATACATATACACAAATACACACACACACACATACATTCACAAACAACTAAGCATACACACACACACACACACACACAAATACACAAATACACACGCGCACACACACAAACATGCATGCACACACAACCACACAAACATACATACATTTTCATACACATAAAACCACACAACCTGAGATAACAATTCAAATTAAAAGGTGTCTGCTCAGTTCGCATTACTTAGCCTCGATCTTCCCCCGCAGGTTGAGCATTTTCTCATCTTGGAGCCAATTTTTAATCCACTTCCAGCACATATATCACAAGTCTCCAAACGAGACAACTCAATCTCCGTTTCTGCTCCAGAAATAACCTCAGGAAACTCCAAATTCATATTATTTCTGGCGATAGATTTATGTTCAGACACCATCTTTAAAGTAAAGAAAAGAAAAGGTTCATTGGCAACTAATTGTGACCTATTTTAAGGTCAACATTCCAAATATATAAAGCCATCAAAATCATTCAAGAAAATCAATAAATTCTATAAATATTGACTTTGGTCACACGGGGTTCCGCCGGAGAAGGTGGAATCGTACGCGTGAGGGTTGGGCTCGCCGAAGAAGCACTCGCGAGGGGCGGAGAGCTGGAGACGCCAGAGAAGGAGTCGTGAGGGGAGAGGGCTGGATCGCGAGAACGAGCGGGAGTCGCGAGCTGAAGGGAGGACTCACGAATTCTTATGTCGTGTGGTCGGAAATTGTGGGGGGGGGGGGGGGGGGGCTCCTATATTGAATTCGCATGGAATTCAATTGAATTCCATTTCCTAAGGTTTTTGTAGGCCGCCGAATAACAGAATTGAAATTGACGATTCCAATATCCAATTCCGCCCAAACGGACAGGACCTTATATAATTTATATCTACAGTTTTTTACATAGAGCATTTTACATGTCATTTTTCTTCTTGCTAGCACAAAAGAAAGAACTTTAAAAAGATTTTTGCTTTCTCAAAAGAATGTAGTGTATATAGAACCACTTGTTATTCATGCTTGAAAGACTGGTTCGAATTTTTTATAATCCAACCAACACAAATTTAAATGGGAAAAAAGAGATTTGGTTCAAATTCTCATTTAAAGAACCACATGAGGCATTAAAATCACGTTTGTTGCGGGTCGTTCAACGCTCTCCTGGGCCGGTCGAGTTGAACTGTCTTAGCTCGAGAGTGAGCCAAACGCGCAAACAGTAAAAAATGAGAACCAACAGTAGACAGCCGGATTTTTACGTGGAAAACCCAAAAAGGGAAAAAACCACGAGGCCTAGCCCAGTTCTGAGTGATCCACTAGTGTTGTGAGTTACAGAGAGTTGTTTTTCGAGGGTGACATGCCACCGCTCGTTACAGAGATTTTGCTAAGTCCTCGGGAGCCGAGCATGGTGAAGCGTGCTCTGAGACAGCTTTGGGCGGAGCGGCCTGGAGCGGAGCGCTGCGGAGCGGCCTGGAGCGGAGCGCTGCGGCCTGGAGCGGAGCGCTGCGGAGCGGCCTGGAGCGGAGCGCTGCGGAGCAGCCGGGAACAAAGCGCTGCGGAGCGGAGCAGCCTGGAGCGGAGCGCTGCGGAGCGGCCTGGAGCGGAGCGCTGCGGAGTGGCCTGGAGCGGAGCGCTGCAGAGCTGCTGGGAACAGAGCGCTGTGGAGCGGAGCGGCCTGGAGCGGAGCACTGCGGAGCGGCCTGGAGCGGAGCGCTGCAGAGCGGCGTGGAGGGGAGCGCTGCGGAGCGGCCTGGAGGGGAGCGCTGCGGAGCGGCCTGGAGGGGAGCGCTGCGGAGCGGCCTGGAGGGGAGCGCTGCGGAGCGGCCTAGAGGGGAGCGCTGCGGAGCGGCCTGGAGGGGAGCGCTGCGGAGCGGCCTGGAGGGGAGCGCTGCGGAGCGGCCTGGAGCGGAGCGCTGCGGAGCGGCCTGGAGCGGAGCGCTGCGGAGCGGCCTGGAGCGAAGCGCTGCGGAGCGGCCTGGAGCGGAGCGCTGCGGAGCAGCTGGGAACAGAGCGCTGTGGAGCGGAGCGCCGCGGAGCAGCCAGGAACAGAGCGCTGTGGAGCGGAGCGGCCTGGAGCGGAGCACTGCGGAGCGGCCTGGAGCGGAGCGCTGCGGAGCGGCCTGGAGCGGAGCGCTGCGGAGCGGCCTGGAGCGGAGCGCTGTGGAGCGGCCTGGAGCGGAGCAGCCTGGAGCGGAGCAGCCTGGAGCGGAGCAGCCTGGAGCGGAGCAGCCTGGAGCGGATCGCTGCGGAGCGGCCTGGAGCGGAGCGCTGCGGAGCAGCTGGGAACAGAGCGCTGTGGAGCGGAGCAGCCTGGAGCGGAGCGCTGCGGAGCAGCAAGGAACAGAGCGCTGTGGAGCGGAGCGGCCTGGAGCGGAGTGCTGCGGAGCGGCCTGGAGCGGAGCGCTGCGGAGTGGAGCGCTGTGGAGTGGTCTGGAGCGGAGCGCTACGGAGCGGAGTGGCCTGGAGCGGAGCGGCCTGGAGCGGAGCGCTGTGGAGTGGTCTGGAGCGGAGCGCTACGGAGCGGCCTGGATCCACGTTGCTGAGATTCTCCCCAAGTCCTTGAAGCAAAACTGGAATGCTGAGGGAGATCTCTAAAGGGAGCTTGAAGGCCGATGAAGATCTTCCAAGAGTTCTCGCCAGAAAACTCAAGAGCCCCTTCTTCTCTCAGTGCCCTCAGTCCCTTCAAATGGAGGCCTGACCCTCCTTTTATAGTTTTTGAGGAGGGCGTTCTAGTAACTACGTCATGCTAATTCTTGGGGGAGCGAATGAGGATGCTTGATTCAGAGGACACGGATTGTCATCTTTGTGATTATGACGAGCTTGCCCCTCGGTCACGCTGGGCAGCCCGGGCAGCCTCCCTGGTGGTGGTGGTGGTCGGCGATCACCGCCGGCGATGGATGATAGTGGTGCCTCTTGAGGATCATACGAGAGCGGAAGCGTTCCCCGTGGAGCGGAATCGAGCGAGAGCGCTTCCTGCGGAGCCGGAGCGAGCGGAAGTGATCTTCCGGAGCAGGAGCGAGCGGAAGCGCTCGTATGGAGCAGGAGCGAGCGGAAGCGCTCGTACGGAGCAGGAGCGAGCGGAAGCACTCTTACGGAGCAGGAGCGATCTTCC
This sequence comes from Dactylorhiza incarnata, assembly GCA_033032865.1. NCBI lineage: Eukaryota > Viridiplantae > Streptophyta > Magnoliopsida > Asparagales > Orchidaceae > Dactylorhiza > Dactylorhiza incarnata. Next base: position 1,954,580 of record JAWHQI010000233.1, read on the forward strand.
AGAGCAGGAGCGAGCGGAAGCGCTCGTACGGAGCAGGAGCGAGCGGAAGCGCTCGTACGGAGCAGGAGCGAGCGGAAGCGCTCTTACGGAGCAGGAGCGAGCGGAAGCGCTCTTACGGAGCAGGAGCGAGCAGAAGCGCTCTTCCGGAGGAGGAGCGAGGGGAAGCGCTCGTACGGAGCAGGAGCGAGCGAAAGCGCTCGTACGCGAGCGAGCGGAAGCGCTCTTACGGGGTAGGAGCGAGCGGAAGCGCTCGTACGTGAGCGAGCGGAAGCGCTCTTATGGGGTAGGAGCGAGCGGAAGCGCTAGTACGGAGTAGGAGCGAGCGAAAGCGCATCCTGCGGAGCATGAGCGAGCGGGAGCTCAAGAGCACTTCCCTCAGAGCAGGAGCGAGCGGAAGCGCTCTTCCGGAGCAGGAGCGGAAGCGCTCTCTGCGGAGCGGGAGCGGAAGCGGATGCGCTCTCTGCGGAACGGGAGCGGATGCGCTCTCCGCGGAGCGGGAGCGGGAGCGGGAGCGCTCTCTGCGAAGCAGGAGCGGGAGCGCTCTCCGCGGAGCGGGAGCGCTCTCCGCGGAGCGGGAGCGGGAGCGGAAGCGCTCTCCGCGGAGCGGGAGCGGAAGCGCTCTCCGCGGAGCGGGAGCGGAAGCGCTCTCCGGGGAGAGGTCCGGGCGAGGCTGCGATGAGAAAACACTTGATCCGATTCAACCCGAACCCTTTTAGGGGTACCCTATCAAATTGTTTGTGGTTATCAAATAGTTGCAGATGGTCTGTTTGGCGCAGCTCTGGCGGCTGGAAAAGTTCTAATCCAGCCGCCATAGCTGATTTTAGGATGTTTGGCGCAGCTTTGGGGAGCAGTTTTTTGAAAATCGCGGACGAAATTTGCCTCTTTTCCGGAATCTGGCAGGGCCCCCCGTTCAGCGCTAGGGAAATCGCTTCCGCCTTTTTGCTCTCGTTCCCGATACCTCCAGAAAACTCTCGTTCACGATCTCGCCCAACGACGCCGCCCTAGCTCTCGTTCACGATTTCGCTCTCATTCATGATCTCGCCTCCCTAGTTCACGATCTCGCCTCCCTAGCTAGAGGCCGACGACGGGCTCTCGTTCTCTTCTCTCCCCCCCCATCTGCGCAACGAACCCGATCTCCTCCGCCGAGCTTTCTCGCCTGGTTTCCCGTTCTCGACCGAGCTCGCCGACCACCGCGCGGGTCACTGACGGGCAGCCCTTTGCTTCCTCCGGCATTTCCGTTCGACTCCGCAGTCATCACCAACCTCTGGCGATTCCAGAAACCTCTGACCAGCAGATCTCTTCCGCGGTGAGATGTTCTTCCATATTCCCTATTTTTCCTATTTCCAGATGTGCTTCCAGATCTGTCTTGCCTTCACGATTTTTCATTGATTCCAGATTTCTTATTATTGATTCCAGATTTCTCCTCTCAGCAGCTTTTCACTGAAGATCTCACGTTGGCGATCTCTCATTGCTTCCAGCCATCTCAGTGATTTCCAGATCTGCTTGATTTAAGGTATATACCCGTATTTATTTTTCATTTACTCAATTTCTTTGGCATTCGACTTGCTTGTAAGTGTGTGTTTGTGTTTGTATTTATTTTGGATTTGTGTGTGTGTTTGTATGTGTGTGTGTGTGTGTGTGTTTTTGGATGAGTGTGTTTGTTTGTTGTGTGGCTGTTGTGTGTATGGATGTGTGTGTGTGTATGTCTTTTGGATTTGTGTGTGTATTTTATTTTGGATTTGTGTGTGTGTTTGTAACTTTGTATGTGTGCGTGTGTGTGTTTTTGGATGAGTGTGTGTGTTTGTTGTGTGTATGTTGTGTGTATGGATGTGTGTGTGTGGATGTGTGTGTGTATGTCTTTTGGATTTGTGTGTGTATTTTATTTTGGATTTGTGTGTGTGTTTGTATGTGTGTGTGTTTTTGGATGAGTGTGTGTGTTTGTTGTGTGGATGTTGTGTGTATGGATGTGTGTGTGTATGTCTTTTGGATTTGTGTGTGTATTTTATTTTGGATTTGTGTGTGTGTTTGTATGTGTGTGTGTGTGTGTGTTTTTGGATGAGTGTGTGTGTTTGTTGTGTGGATGTTGTGTGTATGGATGTGTGTGTATATGTCTTTTGGATTTGTGTGTGTATTTTATTTTGGATTTGTGTGTGTGTTTGTATGTGTGTGTGTGTGTGTGTGTGTTTTTGGATGAGTGTGTGTGTTTGTTGTGTGGATGTTGTGTGTATGGATGTGTGTATGTCTTTTGGATTTGTGTGTGTATTTTATTTTGGATGAGTGTGTGTGTTTGTTGTGTGGATGTTGTGTGTTTGGATGTGTGTGTGTGAGTGTGTGTTTGTGTGTATGTGTATGTTTGGATGTGTGTGTGTGTGTGTGTGTATTTTTTAGATGATGTATGTGTATGTTTGGATGTGTGTGTGAGTTTGTTTGTGTGTATGTGTATGTTTGGATGTGTGTGTGTGTGTGTATTTTTTAGAGGATGTTGTGTGTGTGTGAGTGTGTGTTTGTGTGTATGTGTATGTTTGGATGTGTGTGTGTGTGTATGTGTATGTTTGGATGTGTGTGTGTGTGTATGTGTATGTTTGGATGTGTGTGTGTGTCTGTGTTTGTTTGTGTGTATGTGTATGTGTATGTTTGTATGTTTTGGATGTTGTGTGTATGTGTATGTTTGGATGTGTGTATGTGTATGTTTTGGATGTTTTGGATGAGTGTGTTTGTATGTTTGGATATGTGTGTTGTGTGTGTTTGTATGTTTTGGATGTTGTGTGTATGGATGTTTCTAAAATTGCATTACTTATTAATAGTGTAATGGGTAAACCAAAAGAAGGAGGAATCGAAGCGAGTTGGGAGTCTAGCGAGGTGTTATTATTTTGTGATCTCTGCATAAAAGAGATTGGTTTGGGGAATCGGCCTACCACCCACTTTAGCAAAGAAGGGTGAAAAATTTGATTGCGGGGTTTAAAGAACGAACCGGGAAAAGCTACGATCGAATGCAAATGAAAAATAAATGGGATCATTTGAAAAAGGATTGGAAGTTATGGAAGGAGCTGAAACATGGCGAGACTGGTTTAGGTTGGGATCCAGAGAAGAGAACTAGAGCAGGAGCGGAGCGCTGCGGAGTGGCCTGGAGAGGAGCGTTGCGGAGCAGCTGGGAGCAGAGCGCTGTGGAGCGAAGCGGCCTGGAGCGGAGCACTGCGGAGCGGCCTGGAGCGGAGCGCTGCAGAGCGGCGTGGAGGGGAGCGCTGCGGAGCGGCCTGGAGGGGAGCGCTGCGGAGCGGCCTGGAGGGGAGCGCTGCGGAGCGGCCTAGAGGGGAGCGCTGCGGAGCGGCCTGGAGGGGAGCGCTGCGGAGCGGCCTATAGCAGAGCGCTGCGGAGCGGCCTGGAGCGGAGCGCTGCGGAGCGTCCTGGAGCGGAGCGCTGCGGAGCGGCCTGGAGCGAAGCGCTGCGGAGCGGCCTGGAGCGGAGCGCTGTGGAGCAGCTGGGAACAGAGCGCTGTGGAGCGGAGCAGCCTGGAGCGGAGCGCCGCGGAGCAGCCAGGAACAGAGCGCTGTGGAGCGGAGCGGCCTGGAGCGGAGCACTGCGGAGCGGCCTGGAGCGGAGCGCTGCGGAGCGGCCTGGAGCGGAGCGCTGCGGAGCGGCCTGGAGCGGAGCGGCCTGGAGCGGATCGCTGCGGAGCGGCCTGGAGCGGAGCGCTGCGGAGCAGCTGGGAACAGAGCGCTGTGGAGCGGAGCAGCCTGGAGCGGAGCGCTGCGGAGCAGCCAGGAACAGAGCGCTGTGGAGCGGAGCGGCCTGGAGCGGAGCGCTGCGGAGCGACCTGGAGCGGAGCGCTGCGGAGTGGAGCGCTGTGGAGTGGTCTGGAGCGGAGCGCTGCGGAGCGGAGAGGCCTGGAGCGGAGCGGCCTGGAGCGGAGCGCTGTGGAGTGGTCTGGAGCGGAGCGCTACGGAGCGGCCTGGATCCACGTCACTGAGATTCTCCCCAAGTCCTTGAAGCAAAACTGGAATGCTGAGGGAGATCTCTAAAGGGAGCTTGAAGGACGATGAAGATCTTCCAAGAGTTCTCGCCAGAAAACTCAAGAGCTCCTTCTTCTCTCAGTGCCCTCAGTCCCTTCAAATGGAGGCCTGACCCTCCTTTTATAATTTTTGAGGAGGGAGTTCTAGTAACTACGTCATGCTAATTCTTGGGGGAGCGAATGAGGATGCTTGATTCAGAGGACACGGATTGTCAACTTTGTGATTATGACGAGCTTGCCCCTCGGTCACGCTGGGCAGCCCGGGCGGCCTCCCTGGTGGAGGTGGTGGTCGGCGATCACCGCCGGCGATGGATGATAGTGGTGCCTCTTGAGGATCATACGAGAGCGGAAGCGTTCCCCGTGGAGCGGAATCGAGCGAGAGCGCTTCCTGCGGAGCCGGAGCGAGCGGAAGCGATCTTCCGGAGCAGGAGCGAGCGGAAGCGCTCGTACGGAGCAGGAGCGAGCGGAAGCACTCTTACGGAGCAGGAGCGATCTTCCAGAGCAGGAGCGAGCGGAAGCGCTCGTACGGAGCAGGAGCGAGCGGAAGCGCTCGTACGGAGCAGGAGCGAGCGGAAGCGCTCTTACGGAGCAGGAGCGAGCGGAAGCGCTCTTACGGAGCAGGAGCGAGCAGAAGCGCTCTTCCGGAGGAGGAGCGAGGGGAAGCGCTCGTACGGAGCAGGAGAGAGCGAAATCGCTCGTACGCGAGCGAGCGGAAGCGCTCTTACAGGGTAGGAGCGAGCGGAAGCGCTCGTACGTGAGCGAGCGGAAGCGCTCTTACGGGGTAGGAGCGAGCGGAAGCGCTTCCTGCGGAGCATGAGCGAGCGGGAGCGCTCTCCGCGGAGCGGGAGCGGGAGCGGGAGCGCTCTCCGCGGAGCGGGAGTGGGAGCGGGAGCGGGAGCGAGAGCGGAAGCGCTCTCCGCGGAGCGGGAGCGGAAGCGCTCTCCGGGGAGAGGTCCGGGCGAGGCTGCTATGAGAAAACACTTGATCCGATTCAACCCGAACCCTTTTAGGGGTACCCTATCAAATTGTTTGTGGTTATCAAATAGTTGCAGATGGTCTGTTTGGCGCAGCTCTGGCGGCTGGAAAAGTTCTAATCCAGCCGCCATAGCTGATTTTAGGATGTTTGGCACAGCTTTGGGGAGCAGTTTTTTGAAAATCGCGGACGAAATTTGCCTCTTTTCCGGAATCTGGCAGGGCCCCCCGTTCAGCGCTAGGGAAATCGCTTCCGCCATTTTGCTCTCGTTCCCGATACCTCCAGAAAACTCTCGTTCACGATCTCGCCCGACGACGCCGCCCTAGCTCTCGTTCACGATCTCGCTCTCATTCATGATCTCGCCTCCCTAGTTCACGATCTCGCCTCCCTAACTAGCGGCCGACGACGGGCTCTCGTTCTCTTCTCCCCCCCATCTGCGCAACGATCCCGATCTCCTCCGCCGAGCTTTCTCGCCTGGTTTCCCGTTCTCGACCGAGCTCGCCGACCACCGCGCGGGTCACTGACGGGCAGCCCTTTGCTTCCTCCGGCGTTTCCGTTCGACTCCGCAGTCATCACCAACCTCCGGCGATTCCAGAAACCTCTGACCAGCAGATCTCTTCCGCGGTGAGATGTTCTTCCATATTCCCTATTTTTCCTATTTCCAGATGTGCTTCCAGATCTGTCTTGCCTTCACGATTTTTCATTGATTCCAGATTTCTTATTATTGATTCCAGATTTCTACTCTCAGCAGCTTTTCACTGAAGATCTCACGTTGGCGATCTCACATTGCTTCCAGCCATCTCAGTGATTTCCAGATCTGCTTGATTTAAGGTATATACCCGTATTTATTTTTCATTTACTCAATTTCTTTGGCATTCGACTTGCTTGTAAGTGTGTGTTTGTGTTTGTATTTATTTTGGATTTGTGTGTGTGTTTGTATGTGTGTGTGTGTGTGTGTTTTTGGATGAGTGTGTTTGTTTGTTGTGTGGCTGTTGTATGTATGGATGTGTGTGTGTATGTCTTTTGGATTTGTGTGTGTATTTTATTTTGGATTTGTGTGTGTGTTTGTAACTTTCTATGTGTGTGTGTGTGTTTTTGGATGAGTGTGTGTGTTTGTTGTGTGTATGGATGTGTGTGTGTGTATGTCTTTTGGATTTGTGTGTGTATTTTATTTTGGATTTGTGTGTGTGTTTGTATGTGTGTGTGTTTTTGGATGAGTGTGTGTGTTTGTTGTGTGGATGTTGTGTGTATGGATGTGTGTGTATGTCTTTTGGATTTGTGTGTGTATTTTATTTTGGATTTGTGTGTGTGTTTGTATGTGTGTGTGTGTGTGTGTGTTTTTGGATGAGTGTGTGTGTTTGTTGTGTGGATGTTGTGTGTATGGATGTGTGTGTATATGTCTTTTGGATTTGTGTGTGTATTTTATTTTGGATTTGTGTGTGTGTTTGTATGTGTGTGTGTGTGTGTTTTTGGATGAGTGTGTGTGTTTGTTGTGTGGATGTTGTGTGTATGGATGTGTGTATGTCTTTTGGATTTGTGTGTGTATTTTATTTTGGATGAGTGTGTGTGTTTGTTGTGTGGATGTTGTGTGTTTGGATGTGTGTGTGTGAGTGTGTGTTTGTGTGTATGTGTATGTTTGGATGTGTGTGTGTGTGTGTATTTTTTAGATGATGTATGTGTATGTTTGGATGTGTGTGTGAGTTTGTTTGTGTGTATGTGTATGTTTGGATGTGTGTGTGTGTGTGTGTGTGTATTTTTTAGAGGATGTTGTGTGTGTGTGAGTGTGTGTTTGTGTGTATGTGTATGTTTGGATGTGTGTGTGTGTCTGTGTTTGTTTGTGTGTATGTGTATGTGTATGTTTGTATGTTTTGGATGTTGTGTGTATGTGTATGTTTGGATGTGTGTATGTGTATGTTTTGGATGTTTTGGATGAGTGTGTTTGTATGTTTGGATATGTGTGTTGTGTGTGTTTGTATGTTTTGGATGTTGTGTGTATGGATGTTTTTAAAATTGCATTACTTATTAATAGTGTAATGGGTAAACCAAAAGAAGGAGGAATCGAAGCGAGTTGGGAGTCTAGCGAAGTGTTATTATTTTGTGATCTCTGCATAAAAGAGATTGGTTTGGGGAATCGGCCTACCACCCACTTTAGCAAAGAAGGGTGAAAAATTTGATTGCGGGGTTTAAAGAACGAACCGGGAAAAGCTACGATCGAATGCAAATGAAAAATAAATGGGATCATTGGAAAAAGGATTGGAAGTTATGGAAGGAGCTGAAACATGGCGAGACTGGTTTAGGTTGGGATCCAGAGAAGAGAACTATTGCTGCATCAGAAGAATGGTGGGCAGAAAAGATAAAGGTAAAAGCAAATTCATTTATCATTTCTTAGTGGTAGTTATTATTTTGACAGATTTTAATATTGATGTATTGATTATAACAGGTTGTCCAAGCAGCGAAAAAATTTCAATACGGAGGTATTTCACCTGAGTTGGAGGAGAAACTGAATATCATGTTCAGTCAAGTTGTCGCAACTGGAGAAGACTCATGGTGTCCTTCAATTGGGAGTTTGCCACCGGATGTGGGGAGGATCCAGTTGGAAGATAATGATGTAGAAGATATCATTGAGAACAATCAAGGTGGCCCTGAAGAGATAGGAAGTCATTCAACAACCATTGGGAATGCGTCCACCTCGGCGAGTAAAAGAAGAAAGATTGGGAATAACAAAGGAATGACATTTTCTTTGATGTCAGACTTACATCAATCCACCCTAGCTGTGAAGCCTCCACCAGTTATCACATTCAAAGAGGTGGTGGAGTTGATTTCCAGTAGCCCAGAGATACGGGCAAACCTGGATCTGTATTACTTTGCTCTCGACCACATCAGGGACAAGAACAGTAGGGAGATCTTCATGAGTATTCCAGAAGATATGCGTGTTTGGTGGATTACGAAGGCGTATGAGAAGAGGGCTCGGTGATCGGTTATTTTAAAAAAAATGTTATGTTTTAAGTTTTGAAAAAAATTTATGTGGTATTTTCTACCTTTCTACTTCTGATCTGTACCTCATGTTGATTAACATTGGACCTCGAATTTATATTAGTTGTTGTGGTATTTTCTTCACATAGATTATGATAAATGTTATGTGATACTTTAAATGCAGGTACTACAATGGAAGAGCATGACTCCTCCTCTGAGGATTCCGGGGATTCAATAAGTCTTTCGCCGGAGCGGAGACAATATATAGAGTACTGTCGTGTAGTTATGTCATCGATCGAGATGATGAATTATCATGTTCGTGACACACGACAATGCATGACATCTACCCAAACAGGTGATAAATGGATTAAAGAGTTACTAGAAGGACATCCAGATAGGATTCATGATGCATTTAGGATGTTGAAACGCATTTTCATAGATTTACTTCATAAACTAGAGGTAGATCATGAACTTCAAGGGTCACAACGGACGTCGTCAAGAGAAGTCCTAGGGATTACATTGTATATCTTAGCACAAGGAGGTTCCGTTAGATTGGCGAAAGAGCGATTCCAGCACTCGACTGAAACAATTAGTAGATATTTTTCGAAATGTCTTAGATCTCTTTTGTTACTCTCAATTGATGTTATAAAGCCTATAGACCGTCAGTTCAGAGATATTCCGGCTGAGATAAGGTATGATGCTCGTTACATGCCATTCTTCAAGGATTGCGTTGGTGCAATTGACGGTACACATGTAGATGCGAGGATACCCGTAGAAGATCAAGTCAGATACATAGAACGTCACGGCACTACGACGCAAAAGGTAATGGCAGTCTGTGATTTTAACACGTGTTTTGTATTTGCCCTGGCTGGATGGGAGGGATCTGCTCATGATAGTCGCATCTTCGCACGCGCATTGGCAGTCGATAGATTGCATTTTCCGCATCCCCCACAAGGTATAGTAATCAATATTTTTACATTCATTCAAATCCTTCAAATATCCCTAATGTTTGCTTGTTTAACATACCAAATTAATGGGTTATTTGAAGCCGTTTCCGGATACAAGATATCACTTGACAGACTTTGCCCGTGGGAGTCGGCCTGTTCAAGGAAGGCAAGAACATTTCAATAGGGCACATTCATCTCTTCGCAGTGTTATTGAGCGAACGTTTGGAGTGTGGAAGAAGAAGTGGCACATTCTGAGCAAAATGCCACAGTACAGCTTCAAGAAACAGAGGTCCATAGTGTTGGCCACAATGGTCTTACATAACTTCATTCGTAGACATCCTTCTCGCTGGGACCCTGAGTTTAATGTGTGTGATGCTGATGAGTCTTCTTTCGCTCCCTCAGAGGATGAAGACCCTGCGACGGAGGATGATATTGGAAGCGATATGGGTGATGCTGCTGGAGCTGAACAGATGTCTACAGTACGAGATAGCATTGCCGAAGAAATATACGGGGCGCGTGGATAGCATTAACAAAGAATTATGTAAAATACTATTGTTATCGGTTATCTTTTATTATTTTTCATGTTAAAAACTGATGTATTTTTAAGTTCTAAAAAAACAGCTTCCAAAAGCTGTTTCTCCAAACAGCAAAATTAGAAAATTGCTCTTCAAAGCGCACTTCTGCACAGAACACACAAACACTCTGCAGCTTTTCAAAACTGCTCCCCAGAGAGCTCTTTTAAAACAGCTCTATCCGGACAGCAGCTTTTCAATCCGCCAGAGCTGTCCCAAACAGACCCATAGTCAAAAGTACGGTGCTAATAACAACCGCGTTAATTTATATAGAAGATTGTTATAAGCACTATAATTTTGGATAGCCAAAATCGCCTTATTAGAATAACAAACAATTTTACAGTCCAGATAACAAACAATTACGGATAGCCAAAATTATAGTGCGAATAACAATCCCCTTATTAGAATACACGCAGGAGAAAATGATTATGATAAAGAATAATTATATTTTATAAACATCCCAAGTAAATCGCAGCCGTCCCTTACGTAACCAATGACGAGCGGTGAAAGTGACGCAAGCCATGACATGCTGTAAAGCAGAAATGGAGTCGGCTCACAAAACAGCTCTTGTCCACTCACTCGCCTATATAACAGGATGCGCCCCCTCTCAGCCATTTCATCGAACACTTTGCGCTCATATTCCATAAGAAGAAGAAAGAAAAACAGATCGGCAATGGCGATAGAGAGGGGAGTGAAGCTTCTTGATTTCTGGTTTAGCCCTTTCGGGCAGCGTTGCAGGATCGCTTTGGCGGAGAAAGGGGTGGAGTACGAGTACCAGGAGGAGAGCTTTACGGCGAAGAGCGAGTTATTACTGAAATCGAACCCGGTCCATAAGAAGATCCCCGTGCTCCTCCATGGCGGCAAACCAGTATGCGAGTCGCTGATCATTCTCCGGTACATCGACGAGGTCTGGCCGGGAAAATCCAGCTTCCTCCCCGCCGATCCTTACGCTCGGGCTCAGGCCCTGTTCTGGGCCGACTACGTCGACAGGAAGGTATATGAATGTGGCACACTGCTCTGGAAGACGACCGGCGAGGCGCTGGAGTCGGCGAGAAAGGAATTCGTCGAAATCTTGAAGACATTGGAGGCGGAGCTGGGAGAGAAGAAATACTTCGCCGGCGACGACGCCTTCGGGCTGGTGGATATCGCCCTGGTTCCGTTCACGAGCTGGTTCTACACCTACGAGACGTACTCCGGTATCCGGGTCGAGGAGGAGAGCCCCAAGCTGGCGGAGTGGGCGGAGCGCTGCAAGGAGAGGGAGAGCGTCGCAAAAGCCCTGCATGATCCGGTGAAGCTCTACGAGTTCGCCGGCAGCCTTAAGAAGAGCTCCGGCGGGAAGTGATTTTGAAGTGTTTCGTTTCTGAATGTTTTCAATCTTATTACATGTGGGACCGGGTTTTTATTTTTAATTTTTATTTCAATAATCTGTTTGTCTATAATATGTCAAAATCTATCCATTTCAATTAGTTTTCAATTACTGTCATTCTTCTTCTTTAATATAATAATGATAATAGACAATTGTTATCCGCGGATCAACTTTTTCTCGTTGTATTTGAGTTTACAAATTGTTATCCGCCTATCAATTTTAAATTTGAGCGGTCAATGTCTTCATTCTCCTGAACAGGACCCGACAATGAAGGAACATCTCAGATTACCTTCTGAGCACTTCAATGTGTGAACGGATCGTGATTCGTGAAATAAATGCATGGATAGAGACCGAGTTGAGGAAGAAAGACAATTTCTTCGATGTTCATGCGATTTCGGTTTGTTTAGAAAGATTTAGATAGCTAGTGTTTGTTTGGGAAAATTTAGATAGCTATATATATGGTTGCTCTCTCGCAGTGGTGAGGAAGGCGAAGAGGACGGCCAATTTTTTTTCTTTATTAATTTGTGAATAACAAAAAAATCTACAAATTTGAATTCTTTTAGAGCTACGATTAAACAGAATTTGCGAATAGACAGATGAGGTTTGCGAATAACAAACACCTAATAATAATGTAGAATGTATGTTTGGCATGACGACGGCTATGACTGTTCCCGCGAACGAATTGAACATAAAGATTCTCACCACGTCACCAGGGGCCGACGAACACCAAAGGTTGGACGTTTCTTCGCGAGCCTAAGATAGCCTCGCGAAGAGATGAGATTGTGTACAACCCCGGTGTCCGCCAGGAGGAGAGCGGAGACAAAGGGACCATCAGGCTGTTTGGAGCAAGAAAGCGAGCGAGCCATGGGGCCGGGCGAGCCGGGCACTCGCAGGCCGCTCGCAGGAAGGCGAGCAGACCGGAGCCTAGTCTCTTGCTCGCAGGAAGGCGGGCGAGTCGAGCCTCTCGGTTCGCGAGTAAGGCCCTCGGAGGTAGCTCGCCCAGGAAGGATTCATGATTGTTTTTACCTAAAAGCCACCGGTGGTCTGCAATTAGCCCCTCCAAACAGCAGAGTTTGGCTGTTGGCAGAGCACTTTGGGCTGCATATAACAAAAGTGTGAGGCGGAATCCCGCTATTAGCAGACTAGACTTAAAAACTATATATAGACCTTGAAGAGCACCTTTGGAGAGGATTCGAATCTGAGTATTCTGAGCTTCTTCCTCCCTTGGTGATCTTGGCTTAGTCCTCCGGCTCTCCAAGGTGCCCAGTCTCAGCTTTGGCTTGGGAGGGAAAGCGCTCAAAGATCTTCCGGGTGTGTGTGGGACCTCCTTGCTGTGACCAAGGGTCTGTCTTTAGTTCCGAGTCACCGGTCAGTTCCTTCCGAGGAATTAGTAAGTGCTAGTTGTCCCTCTTCATTGAGGGCCCGAACTCTACAAAGAAGCCAAGTCCCGGTTTCAACATGTCTATCTAGGATGTGCAGAGGATAGTGCTGCAGACAGATTTCTAGATCTCTCAACTAATACTATCATAAAATCTAGAGATATTATTTTCCTTGAGAATAAGTTCCTTAAAGATAAAAACCTGACTCTTTCAGGTCTGCCGGCCACCAATACTGAAACTTTTGTTGAGACTGAACCAAGATTCTCTGACACTGAGCCAATAAACACTGGGGTTTTGGAGCAATAAGGTTATCTAATAGGATAAGAGTGCATAAATGCTTCGGTGCAGACTTTGTGACTTACCAAGTTGAAGCTGATCCATCTACCTATAAGGAAGCAATGTGATCTATGGATTCTTTATTATGGAAAGAAGTCATCGATAATGAGATGAACTCGCTCATGCAAAACCACACTTGGACTTTAGTTGACTTGCCCAAAGGGGATAGAACCATAGGGAATAAGTGGGTTCTGAAGAAGAAACTCAATCATGAAGGGAGTATCGCTAAATACAAAGCACGTCTTATTGTCAAAGGCTACACTCAAGTGATTGGTATAGACTACTTTAATATATACTCACATGTTTGTCACATTGCGCCAATTAGGATACTTCTCGCTATAGAATCTATTGAACATCTTACAGTTCATCAGATGGATATCAAGACTGCATTTCTAAATGGAAATTTGACTGAGGAGATCTGCATGCACCAACCTGAAGGGTTTTTCATAGAAGGTCTAGAAAATAAGGTTTGTAAGTTAATTAAGTCACTCTACGGATTGAAGCAAGCACCAAAGTTATGGCACGAGAAATTTGACAATTGTATTAAAGACATTGGTTTTCAATCAAGCCTATCAAATAAATGTCTGTATATAAGAATGAGTTGAAATGCAGTGGCCATTATATCCTTATACGTTGATGACATCTAATTATGGGTACTGATAAGTCTGAGGTGAAAGACGTCAAAGTTACCTTGAAGGAATAATTTAGCATGACAGACTTAGGCGTGGCGAAAACCATCCTAGGAATGGAAGTGAACTTCACTGAGAATGTTAATACCCTAAGTCAGAGTCACTATATCAAAAATCTACAGGACAAGTGAGGTTATGATAAAAGCAAAAACATTGAGGCTCCATACGATTATAATAATAGACTGAAACTTAATGATGGTTCACCTATTGAATAGTTGGATTACTCCAAACGCATAGGAAGTCTCATGTATGATACTTGTAAGACCCTTTTTTTTTCAAACATCCGGGTCTTAGGCCCAGAACCGCCGCTTTGCGGTGACACCTTCGCTCGGGAAGGTCGCCACTACAAAACGCCGATCCTGCCGTCCAATTCGATCACAAAGAAGAAGGTATACATGAACAAATAAGAAGCTCAAGTCCACAATCACATGAGTTATAAAGGTAAAAGTCCACAGATAATAACTGAATAAAAATAACAAAGGTACAATAATAAAGGGCTCGTGCCCTGTACATCATGTACTCACTACAAGATCACTCATAAGGTAAAACTAAAGCTAATCGCCACCGTCACTGAAATGGAAGCACCCAAACTAGTCTGACCCATCCCTGCAGACTCTGTGCTCCACTGGTGCTACAACACTGAATGCTTCTTCTCTTTTGGTCTGCGGTCGCTGCCTTGCAAACCACGTCTACGTCTTCGCCTTCGGCCTCCTGGTCGCTGAGCTGGTGGGGTTCCACCCATCATGGGACATCTGACCCGAGTATGTCCCGGCTGGTGACAATGGTAGCATGGTCATGGGGCCCACCATGTCGGATCCTGCTGCACATGTTTCTCTCTCATTCGCTACGCCTAAAATATGGTGGTCAAATGACCGTTAGTCAAACTAGACTCAGTCAACAATCCCCCACCCCTAAACCCGTGGCTCCTAGGCACCGGGCGGAGAGGAGTGAAGAGGAGGACCAAGGGCAGAGTGGAAACAAGCAGGTGACAACTATCCTAAAGAAAGTATAGTAAAAGATTCGCAAAGTTTATAAATTTAACTAACAAGAGTAGTAGTGTGTAACACGATTATAACTAAAGTAAGCATGAGTGCATGGTGTAACAAAGTAAGAAGTAACGTGTATAAAGTAAGCACAATAGTAAGTAAGTAAGTAAGAAAAGAAACTATTGATTTATATGAATTACCCCTATAGACCAAGGGGTCGTTTTGCAGAGCCTATCGTATAAAAGTCTCATACCAATTTATACGATAGGGGTATGGGTTGAAATGCAATGTTTATGCTATGACATGCAAGGTATGCTGTTATGCTATGTTCATACAAGTGCAACTCACTCACTACGACTCTATGCGCATAGACCTTTAGTTCCCCCTTTTTGGAGCTAGCAAGACTCCCAGGATACTCCCGTAGTGGCAAACGGAAGCGGTGGGTTGGGCCTCGCCCACCTCTAGGTTGGTATTCACACTACCTAACCTAGACCTATCGTACGCCTCAACGCAAAACCCGCAGAGCATCTGCGTACTCTTACTGGCTGGACCACCAGACTTTCAAGGCTAAATGTAAATACCACACTTGCCGAGTCAACGTATTGACGTCGGTGTGAACGAACGTCCAATACCGAAGACCCACCACCTTCAATGCACATGCAACATGTTCTACTTCCTACCTCTGAGCCATAAGCTCTCTGGGCTAACCTGCCCGACATCAATAATCTCTCGAGCCACCGGCTCGCCGGACCAACCTGTCTGTACCAACAAACACTACGGAGCCACAAGCTCACCTGACTTATCAATCCGCTCTTACTACCACCGAGCCTACTGCTCGTAGCACCAAACCAGCTAAACTCCTGGAACCACGAGGTGTGGGTGAGTGTGTTATTAAATTCTTCTTTCATAACATTTTACTCCTACAGGTTATGGTTAATCTTGGACTTCCCGAGGGTTACCCTGTAAGGGGCTCACTACGGTACTATGAGTTATAGTGGGATGACACCCCAAGACTCCCTTTCTCAAGACACTTAATGTTATTAGTTACAACCCATAAGAAACCCTCTTAATATTTCCCTGGATTAAACCTAAGTGTTTTAAGAACCAATAGGAAAAAGACGATCTTTCGTCAATCCCAATAAGACCTACCCCAAGGGTAGCACGCCACCACCCTAGGATTCATCAAACCCTAGTTAATTCCAAAGATCCTCACATAGTCACATTATCACCAATAAACCCTCACAACTCCAATCACTACACTCCAATTTGACCCATAACTCCCAAAATTGCCAAATTGCTAAACGCAGACCATCCTTAATGTTTTGATGCTCATGAAGGGAGGTTCATTAAATAATCAACTCAATGACCCAATATTTTTAATGGGGTCCATACTACATATTCAAGAACAATTTCAGAGTTTCATAATTTTACCAACATTATTAATATTTAAAACAATTTTCCCAAAATACAACTTTCTAAGGTTTGAACTACAAGTGCACTTTTCTGGCTTCCATTGCCTACCAAACTTTTTACATAAATCAAGGGTACCTAATAATCAGTAAATATGAATTTGTAGGAAATTCCAGCAAGGTTTACTATTATTAAAATTCCAAAACCCATTAATTTTCAATTATTTCCAAAGGAGGTACCCTCATATGAACTCCAAACCTTTTGTAAATTTATACAGAGGTGATTCATACTAAAATATTCAGCCCTACAAAATTTGACCATATTCCATAGAGGTTATATTTGTAATTTAGACAAAAGACATATTTGCAATTAATTCCAAATTGAACTAGAAGTACCAAAAATATCGAACCCTAAACCCTTTATTCCCTAGGGCTGGCAACTCCAAACCCCACCAATTTCTCATTGGAGGACTCTCTGGCCACCATGACCATCTCCCCAAAATTTTAGGTCAAACCATAAAGGTTTGACCCCTCTTCCTTCATTGACCTCTAAATGCACCCTTAGGGTTTACCCTAGGATTATGGTCCATACTTCCCCAAATCCATCCAAACTTCTTGTGAGGGTGTTATATCACTCATAGAACTCAGAGGAGTCTATTACACTCCTCTCCAAGGACAAACACCCCTATGTCCTTCATAACCCCAAATTCCACTCCATAGGGGTCAACCCTATGGCCTTGGGCAAATCAACTCCAATGCTCACCAATTTCCTCCTGGGGTCTCAAAATGACCCCACTGACCTCCCCAAGAAGACTCAAGTCTCTATGGGCCCATTTGGCCATTGGATCTCTACTTAGCTAAATGCACACCAAGGGGCTCCAACTCCATGTCTTAAGGCAATCCAACTCCCCATGACCCCAAGACTCACATGGAGGTGATTTGGGTGTTGTAGGGGTAGTGGCCAAAATTCCACTCCAATTGGAGGTGTTTTGACCATGGAAAACCCCAAATAACCCCTAACCATAATTTTCCCCTTATTGGACAAATTTTTGGCCCAATGACTACCTAGTCAAATGAACCCCAAATGAGTTGAAATTTTAACCAGGGGCTTATCATGACCCTAATAACACCCCCCCCCCCCAAAATTTGGTGGAGATTGGAGGTCATTTGACCCTCCAAATAATTTATGCAAAGATTATTAAATTATTTTCAAAACCATAGAAAAATATTTCCCAAAAATTCCCATTTTTGGATACCATGTATAGATAGATATAATTAGCCTATGTTCCAAATTTGAGGTCATTTGGAGGTCTGGTTAAGTGGGGGCACTCAATTCAATTTCTGGTCAAGACTACGTATAGGCTGCACCAAAACGGGTGCTGCAGTCTAACCAGGACTCCAAATTGAGTGAAATCAATTTTAAATTAAACTAGACATCAAGGGCTACATTTTCTATGTTGACCACTTTTTCTGTAAAAGCCTCTAACTATTTTTAATATTTAAAACCAACTGCTGCAGTTTTAATCACAGAAATTCATAAAAAAAAAGACTAAAAGAGGAGCACGAATCTTGAAGTAGGATGGGTGGCTGCTGCTCATCTTCAAGCTCCAGCCAAGGCACGGGTTTAGCCCGACCTGGAGCTACTTCCGGGCCATTTTCCGGCCACCCCAGCCACCTCCCTGGCCGGCCACCACCACCACCACCTCCGTTGAGGTGGCTATCACCGGGCGGCGGCACGGCCGCCGGAGGGGTGTTTTCCGGCGAACTCACAAGGGTGATTTTCCATGGAAAATCTGAGATTTTAACTCTCCGATCGGGCTCTTCTGAGCCCGATTTCTCACCTAATTTGATCTAAGATGATAACACAAGTAAGGAGGAGGAGGATCGGACCTTGTTTGAGGGTTTTGGTGGCTCCAATCGTCGGCCACCATTTTTCCTCCTCCAAGCTTTGGGTGCCATGGCTTCTTGTGCATAGGGCGCTCTAACCTTTCGGGAAATTGATGGGTTTCACTCCTCTGATGGTTGTGAAGATGAAGGGAGGTTCAATTGAGGGGGGGGGGGGGGGGGGGGGGGGGGGAGGCTTTAACCAAGAGAGCCATTAATGGTCTCTTGGTCTCCCTCCCTTGGCCGACCCTATTCACTCTCCCCCCCCCCCCCCCCCCCCCAATAACTCATGGAAACTGCTGGAAACTTCTCAAATTCATCAGAGAAGATGAATGGAAGAGTAATTGAGGGATACCAAGGGGGTGTATCACCTTGATGGCCATGAATGGCCTCTTTCTCTCTCCTTAAAATTGGGGAAAACCCTCATTTTCTCTCTCCTAATCACCATGGCCGATTTTCCACTCTCTCCTGTGTTTAATGTCAGCCTACTAGGCTGGTTGACCACTCAATTGAGCTAGCCCAAAGGGATTGGGCTAGGTTTAAGTGATTTGACCTAATTTGGGCAAGTTTGACTTTTGGTCAAATTGACCAATTGGGTGACCCTGGGATGAGGCTTTTGGGTCCATTGGACTCCAAATTAAATTTAGAAACTACTACTCGGGTCAATTTGGTCACATGAGCCTTAGTTGACCCAATATAAGTTGATTTGACCAAAACAGGCTAAGTTGACTTTGGTCAAATTGAGCCATAGGGTTGACCCAGTCATGGGGCTTCTTGCTCCACTGGGTCCCCTATGATATCATAACACTATGGGTAGGGTCAATTTAATATGGTGGTGGTTAATTAGGGCACTTAGTGAAGAATTGCCATTTTGACCTAATTAGAGCTTAAGGTTGACTTTGGTCAACTTGACCTATTTGACTGGCCCCAATGGCTTCTGAATGTCCCCCCCTGGGCTCCTAAATGGTCTAGGGATGTTGTGGTGGGGTCACTGGGTCACGGTAAGGCCCCTAGGTCAAACCCTAGGTAGGGTAGCTGCAATTTACTATTTGCAGACCAAGGCACTTTCAACCCTAATTTTGCCTAAGTTAAAAGGATTTCTACACTACCAAGGTCTTGTCATGACCTTGTCATGACAAATTCACCTGGGGGTCTAGCTGTCTGGGGGATGTTATAATACTACCTGCACTAGACCTGACATAGTCTTTACGGTTGACATGCTAAGTAGATTCACTAGTAACCCTGAAAAGGACCACTAGGATGCCTTAGAAAGGCTAATGAGATACTTAAAGTACACTGAAAAGTATGTTTTATATTACAGTAAACATCCTCCTGTGATTAAAGGGTATTCTGACGCCTCCTCGTGCTCAGACATTGGTAATAGTAGATCCACTAGTGGTTTTGTGTTTACACTAGGAGGAGTTGTCATAGCTTGGGAGTCTAAGAGGCAGACGTGCATCATATTATCCTCTATGGAATCAGAACTCTATGCTCTCGCTTCAGCTGCAGAAGAAGCAATGTGGATTAGGGATCGGATAATGGACTTTCCAATGACGAGTCTGAAAATGAACTATATATCGATATTTTGTGATAATCAAGCCACAAAAACCATTGCAACTAATAAACTGTTCAACGGAAAGCGGAGGCAACTACGGATGAAACGGGTCTGGTTGACCTATCTCACTAGTCAGGGAATAATTTATATACTAGACGTGAGATCAAAAGACAATGTAGCAGATATCCTTACTAAGGGCTTATGTAAGGTTCTTACATTTAAAACATCGGTGGAGATGAGATTAAAGTCTATCTAGTATGACTTAATACATATTTTATGTTCAAGATTTTAGAACCAAAATTTGCATACATTCAAGCATCTAGATTGAGTACACTAAAATATTTCATATGCTACCTTATGAAAGCCTAAGATGGAATAATTGACAGTCATTCCAAAATTGATGATTTACACAATTATTTCTATTCAAAGGTTGAATTTGGTATCATTCCAAAAAGGAATGCTAAGATTGCTGTTTGTGTCCTAATATTAGGATTATTAATCATATCATTTCAAACTTGATGATATAGTGGCCACAGCTTGTTGTATCATTCCAAATTTGATGGTATAACACAATTGTGAAATGGTTAATAATAATCCAAATAATCGAATGGACATAATTTTGATTTTTTAAAATCAAATATTCTAATTTTGTGTAAATTAGATAGAGATGTTGTTATGTAATTCTTTCTTCCTAGTTAGAGTATTACATTCTTATCTGTTAGAACTAATTATTTTACTTTGATAGTAAATGTTTGAATTCATAGAGTTTAATCTCATGACATTCTTATTGTAATTGCTTGCAGGTCAAAATGAGTATGAATGAGAGAAAGTTGATTTCGACCCGGACAATGACGATCTCATGTTTGAATAGACTGAAGATCAGTTATCTGTTTTGAGTTTTTTCAGTTCTTTTCTTTCATGTTTTGAACTCTGGTTTGAGTTTAGATTTGTTCTAAAACTCATATTTATGTTTCTAGAAAACTCAATTTTGTCGTTATCTGTTTATTTAAGTTTAACATGTTATGTGATACCTTTCATATATAAATATATGAGGAGAATGTTAAAGTATATTTATATATATGGTATATGATCCATAACGGGTCGTCGGAGATTTATGATTTTGTCTTATAAATATCTCTGTTGGGCACAACGTGTAGAAGATTTCAAACTAGACGGTCACACGGGATGCTTCGAGCATCATATCAACACATACATATACACAAATACATGCACACACACACACATACATTCACAAACAACTAAACATACACACACACACAAATACACATATACACGCACACACACACAAACATGCATGCACACAACCACACAAACATACATACATTTTCATACACATACAACCACACAACCTGAGATAACAATTCAAATTAAAAGGTGTCTTTCGCATTACTTAGCCTCGATCTTCCCCCGCAGGTTGAACAATTTCTCATCTTGGAGCCAATTTTTAATCCACTTCCAAGTTCCAGCACATATATCACAAGTCTCCAAACGAGACAACTCAATCTCCGTTTCTGCTACAGAAATAACCTCAGGAAACTCCAAATTCATATTATTTCTGGCGATAGATTTATGTTCAGACACCATCTTTAAAGTAAAGAAAAGAAAAGGTTCATTGGCAACTAATTGGTGACCTATTTTATGGTCAACATTCCAAATATATAAAGCCATCAAAATCATTCAAGAAAATCAATAAATTCTATAAATATTGACTTTGGTCACACGGGGTTCCGCCGGAGAAGGTGGAATCGTACACGTGAGGGTTGGGCTCGCCGAAGAAGCACTCGCGAGGGGCGGAGAGCTGGAGACGCCAGAGAAGGAGTCGTGAGGGGAGAGGGCTGGATCGCGAGAACGAGCGTGGATCGCGAGAACGAGCGGGAGTCGCGAGCTGAAGGGAGGACTCAGGAATTCTTATGTCGTGTGGTCGGAAATTGGGGGGGGGGGGGGGGGGGGGGGGCTCCTATATTGAATTCGCATGGAATTCAATTGAATTCCATTTCCTAAGGTTTTTGTAGGCCGCCGAATAACAGAATTGAAATTGACGATTCCAATATCCAATTCCGCCCAAACGGACAGGACCTTATGTAATTTATATCTACAGTTTTTTTACATAGAGCATTTTACATGTCATTTTTCTTCTTGCTAGCACAAAACAAAGAACTTTAAAAAGATTTTTGCTTTCTCAAAAGAATGTAGTGTATATAGAACCACTTGTTATTCATGCTTGAAAGACTGGTTCGAATTTTTTATAATCCAACCAACACAAATTTAAATGGGAAAAAGAGATTTGGTTCAAATGCTCATTTAAAGAACCACATGAGGCATTAAAATCACGTTTGTTGCGGGTCGTTCAACGCTCTCCTGGGTCGGTCGAGCTGAACTGTCTTAGCTCGAGAGTGAGCCAAACGCGCAAACAGTAAAAAATGAGAACCAACAGTAGACAGCCGGATTTTTACGTGGAAAACCCAAAAAGGGAAAAAACCACGAGGCCTAGCCCAGTTCTGAGTGATCCATTAGTGTTGTGAGTTACAGAGAGTTGTTTTTCGAGGGTGACATGCCACCGCTCGTTACAGAGATTTTGCTAAGTCCTCGGGAGCCGAGCATGGTGAAGCATGCTCTGAGACAGCTTTGGGCGGAGCGGCCTGGAGCGGAGCGCTGCGGTGCGGCTTGTAGCGGAGCGGTGCGGAGCGGCCTGGAGCGGAGCAGCCTGGAGCGGAGCAGCCTGGAGAGGAGCGCTGTGGAGCAGCCGGGAACAAAGCGCTGCAGAGCGGAGCAGCCTGGAGCGGAGCGCTGCGGAGCAGCCTGGGGCGGAGCGCTGCGGAGCAGCCTGGGGCGGAGCGATGCGGGACAGCCGGGAACAGAGCGCTGCGGAGCAGCCTGGATCCAAGCCACCGAGATCCTCCCAAGTTCTTGAAGTTAAGCTGGAGTGCTGAGGGAGATCTCCGAGGGTAGCTCGAAGGTCGATGAAGATCTTCCAAGAATCCTTGCCGGAAAACTCAAGAGCTCTTTCTTCTCCCCGGTGCCAAAAGTCCCTTCAAATGAAGGCATTGCCCCCCCTTTTATAGTTTTTGAGGAGGGCGTTCTGGTAACTGCGTCATGCCGATTTCTGGACGAGCGAATGAGAATGCTTGATTCGGGCACACAGATCGTCGACTTTGAGATTATGACGTGTACAACCCCGATATTCGCCAGGTAAGGAAATCGAGCGAGACGAGAGTGGCGAGATCCAGACCTCGCCAAGATCGGCCCCCAGCCGACGAGACCTCGGCCGACCACCAAAATAGGCAGCGAGGTCCTCGCGAGGCGACCGCTCTAAAAAGGGACGCCGCGGGCAGTATTCGCGAGAGGACCCGCGAGAACTCCTTCAGCAAGGTTCTCGCAAGGCAATCCCCCGGAAGAGATATCGCGGACAGGATCCGCGAGAAGGCCTGCGAGAGCTCCGACAGTAAGGTCATCGCAACCCCTTATCCATAAATCATTAGGGTCAACTTACCATTTTACCCTTGGTGGTCTGCCCTTAGCCTCTCCAAACAGCGGAGCTTGGCTGTTAGCAGACCCATTTGGGGTGCAGATAGTAAAATCTAAAGGCGGAATCCTGTTATTTGCAGACCAGATCAGAAAATCTATAAATAGGACCTTAAGGGCACCTTTGGAGAGGATCTCACTTCAGCTTCCCTCTCCTTAGGCTTTCTTTGGTTAGCATTTCTAGAGCTCTCCAAGGTGCCCAAGTCTCAGCTTTGGCTTGGGAGGGGAAGCGCTCAATGATCTTCCGGGTTAGTGGAGGGACCTCCTCGCTGTGACTAAGGTCTTCGTCAAATTCTTAATCTTTCGTCCACCCTCCTCGAGGGATCAGTAAGGGCTAGCCACCCCTCATTTCGGTGAGGGCCCCGAGCTCTACGAGAGACCGAGAAATCGGTTTCAACATTTTGGTGCGGTGAGCGTGGAGCGTGGCTGGTTCAAGAAAGTTCCAGAGAAGGGTTATGGCGGGAGATGAGGAGCAGGGCGAGGAGTTCGGCGAGACTCCTCAGGAGGCGATGGCCAGGATGCTCGCGGATTTCAGAAAGGAGGTGCTCGACACCTTAGGGTTCACGGTCACAGCTCTGCGAAGTGAGTTTGCGACCCCGGCACCTCAGGCGACCACTCCCCAACAACAGTCGGCGAGAGGGCACTAGGAGGAAGGGCTGGAAAGGAAGTTGCCGTCGGCTTAGGTCAGAGCCAGGAAGGGCGGGTGCTGTTCGCCAGTCCGGCGAGCTCCGTGCCAGCAAGCTCAGTGCTGGCGAGCTCCGTCCCAGCGAGCGCGACGCAAGCGAAGTGCGCGCCAAGAGGAAGCGGCGACGGTCGGGGTGGTTCAGGCGAGCACCACCCTCGCGAGCACAGTCCCGGCGAGCTCAAGTTTGGCGAGCGAGCTTGGGGGACGAGTGGAGGCGGGAAGAGTGACAGGAGGGGGAAGCCCCTTTTGCGAGTTGGTGCTTTCCGCACCCGTCCCGGGGGGATTTGGAGAATGGGACCGGGTGTGTACTACAACGGTAGAGATGACCATGTCCAGCACCTGCAGAGTTTCGAAGACTCAGTCTCCATCAGGCCGATGTCAGATGCCTTCAAGTGTCGGCTCTTTGCCGTCACCCTCAAGGAGAAGGCCAGGGACTGGTTCCATCATCTCCCTGCCGGGTCAATCTACTCGTTCGAAGATCTGCGCCGAAGTTTTTTGCTGAGGTTCTCGACCTCAAAAAAGAGGAAGAAGGACGCTGATTCCCTCTTCGCAGTGAAGCAGGGACCCAGGGAGTCGCTGGCTCAGTATGCCGATCGGTTCCAGGAGGAAGTGCAGCTCACTCAGGAGATGCCTGGGTTTGCACTCCAACTCGCCTTCACGGTCGGGTTGAGAGAGAGTTTCTTTAAGATGGCGTTGAAGAGAAAAGCCCCCGTCTCCTTTGAAGAGCTGATGGAGAGGGTGTCGGAGGAAGTCACAAGTGAGGAAGCCAATCCGGAGCTCACCAGGAGGCTAGCAAAGCTCAGTGAGCCGGAGGTGAGGCAGCAGGAGGTCAGGAGAAGGGAAGAACCCCGGGCCCCGGAGGGAGAATGGAGGCCGCAAGGTGGAGGAATGCAAGGGCAGGGAAGGGGTTACGGCCCAGGAAGGGGTAACCATGTCGGAGGTCAATGAAGGCCACCCCAGTTAGGGTGGAGGCAAGGTCCGATGCAAGTACCTCCCCCTCCCCAACAGGCCATGGCAATTGGAAGGGGAAGAGGAAGAGTAAGAGGAAGGGGAGGAGAGGCAGAAGCTGCAGCCGCTAGGAGGAGAAGGAACAGGGTGGAAGAGGCCGAGGCGAGGGAAGTGGCGGTGCCATACTGCATCTTCCATGATGTGGAAGGACACTCGACGGACACCTGTCCGGAGTTCCTGGAAGTAAAGAGGGGCAGAGCGCCCGCGCCACCACAGCAGCAGCCAGTAAGGATCGTGGAGGTTGAACCTCGAGAGGAGGAGGAGGAGGAAAGATGTGAAGATAGGACCGATATGGGAAGTAGAGGAGGGATCGGGGTGATCCATGGGGGGGGGGGGGGGTAGGGGTGGAGGCGACCCGCAAGGATAGCCTCCATACCATCTACCGCCGGAGCGTGGCTTCGACATCCACCGCTCCGCCCCCGACCGAAAAAATCATTTTTACCCAGAAAGACATGCCGGGCTACGAGGACCCGTTCTGCGACGCGCTGGTCATCCAGACGGCGGTCGAGAACTTCACCATCTCCCGGATCCTAGTGGACAACGGAAGTTCGGTCAATGTCATCTTCAAGAAGGCGTTCGACAAGATGGAGGTGGAGCCTAGGAGGGTGTTGGCCTCAGATGGCCCTTTGTTTGGATTCTCAGGGGAGAGGAAGGAAGTAGAAGGGGGAGTGGGGCTTCATGTGACCCTGGGTGGGCAGTCCCGGAACTGTCGTTTTGTCATTGTGGACGCCCCAAGCAGTTACAGCGCTATCTTCGGACGGCCACTCATCAGCGCGTTCCGCTGTGTCCCTTCCACCTTTCATCAGTGCCTCAAGTTCAACGACGGAGGGGTTCAGGTGCGGATCAGGGGGGATCCCAAGGTGGCAAGACAGTGCTACGTAAAGGCTGTCAACACCATCTCCTGGATGAGAGAAGCTGAGAAGTGGGATAGGATGATAGAGGAGGCGACCGAAGTCGGAAGCATGGAGGTAGCCGAAGAGAAGACGGAGGGAGAAGAAATCCATGCCCAGGAAGGGGTAGCTGAAGTACCCCGGGCGGAAGGAGAGGGAGAAGAAGAGAAGGCCCAGGAGGGAGGGGCAGAAGAGCTGATGGTGATAGAAAAGGAAGTCGAGGAGGAATCCCAGGCTCCCACGTGTGGCGAAGAGGAGAAGGCTTGGAAGGACCATATATTGTAAGCAGGGTGCTCAAGTCGGGAGGGTATCATCTACAGGATGTGGAAGGGGTACCCCTCGACCGAGCCCGAAGTGGGGATGATTTGAAAAGGTTTTACCCTTGAGTGCTTTATTATGTTGTTTAATTAACGCCTTGCTCCTTTCTTATGACGCTTATAACTACTACCGTGCCGACATGACAAAGGTTGGGTATGTTGGTGCTGGAGTGCCCCAGATCGATTCCGCTCCTGGGCTCTCACTAGACGGGGGGTTCAAGTTGATCTCTGGAGAGGCTGGCAAGGTAACAAGTGTTGGTGCTGGAATGCCCCAGATCGATTCCGCTCCCGGGCTCTCACTAGATGGGGGGTTCAGGTTGATCTGTGGAGAGGCTGGCAAGGTAACAAGTGTTGTGCTGGAATGCCCCAGATCGACTCCGCTCCCGGGCTCTCACTAGACGGGGGGTTCAGGTTGATCTCTGGAGAGGCTGGCGAGGTTGGATATGTTGGTGCTGGAATGCCCCAGATCGATTCCGCTCCCGGGCTCTCACTAGACGGGGGGTTCAGGTTGATCTCTGGAGAGGCTGGCAAGGTAACAAGTGTTGGTGCTGGAATGCCCCAGATCGATTCCGCTCCCGGGCTCTAACTAGACTGGGGGTCCAGGTTGATCTCTGGAGAGGCTGGCAAGGTAACAAGTGTTGGTGCTGGAATGCCCCATATCGATTCCGCTCCCGGGCTCTCACTAGACGGGGGGTTCAGGTTGATCTCTAGAGAGGCTGGCAAGGTAACAAGTGTTGGCACTGGAATGCCCCAGATCGATTCCGCTCCCGGGCTCTCACTAGACGGGGGGTTCAGGTTGATCTCTGGAGAGGCTGGCGAGGTTGGATATGTTGGTGCTGGAATGCCCCAGATCGATTCCGCTCCCGGGCTCTCACTAGACGGGGGGTTCAGGTTGATCTCTGGAGAGGCTGGCAAGGTAACAAGTGTTGGTGCTGGAATGCCCCAGATCGATTTCGCTCCCGGGCTCTCACTAGACGGGGGGTTCAGGTTGAACTCTGGAGAGGCTGGCAAGGTAACAAGTGTTGTGCTGGAATGCCCCAGATCGATTCCGCTCCCGGGCTCTCACTAGACGGGGGGTTCAGGTTGATCTCTGGAGAGGCTGGCGAGGTTGGATATGTTGGTGCTGGAATGCCCCAGATCGATTCCGCTCCCGGGCTCTCACTAGACGGGGGGTTCAGGTTGATCTCTGGAGAGGCTGGCAAGATAACAAGTGTTGGTGCTAGAATGCCCCAGATCGATTCCGCTCCCGGGCTCTCACTAGACGGGGGGGGGGGGGGGGGCAGGTTGATCTCTGGAGAGGCTGGCAAGGTAACAAGTGTTGGTGCTGGAATGCCCCAGATCGATTCCACTCCCGGGCTCTCACTAGACGGGGGGTTCAGGTTGATCTCTGGAGAGGCTGGCAAGGTAACAAGTGTTGGCGCTGGAATGCCCCAGATCGATTCCGCTCCCGGGCTCTCACTAGACGGGGGGTTCAGGTTGATCTCTGGAGAGGCTGGCGAGGTTGGATATGTTGGTGCTGGAATGCCCCAGATCGATTCCGCTCCTGGGCTCTCACTAGACGGGGGGTTCAGGTTGATCTTTGGAGAGGCTGGCAAGGTAACAAGTGTTGGTGCTGGAATGCCCCAGATCGATTCTGCTCCCAGGCTCTCACTAGACGGGGGGGTTCAGGTTGATCTCTGGAGAGGCTGGCGAGGTTGGATATGTTGGTGCTGGAATGCCCCAGATCGATTCCGCTCCCGGGCTCTCACTAGACGGGGGGTTCAGGTTGATCTCTGGAGAGGCTGGCAAGGTAACAAGTGTTGGTGCTGGAATGCCCCAGATCGATTCCGCTCTCGGGCTCTCACTAGACGGGGGGTTCAGGTTGATCTCTGGAGAGGCTGGCAAGGTAACAAGTGTTGGTGCTGGAATGCCCCAGATCGATTCCGCTCCCGGGCTCTCACTAGACGGGGGGGGGGGGTTCAGGTTGATCTCTGGAGAAGCTGGCAAGGATAAGGTCTTTATGCTAGGATACTCCATCTTGCTCGGCGGAAGGTCTTTATGCTAGAATACTCCGTCTCGCTCGGCGGATCTATCCGTTCGGCAAAGAGAAATTTCGCACGACGACAGGCGAATGGCGAGAATCAATCTTACACGATCCCGGACAACTGGTCCTCGGCAGAAAGGTTGCCGACACCGGGTAAAAGGCGAGCCCTCGCCAAGAAGAAAAACGCCTTGCGAAACCTAGGAAGAAATACGCATAACCCGAAGGGTAGTAATCCTAAGAAACGACGAAAGGGCCGTGTTGAAACCGACTACTCGGTCTCTGTGGAGTTCGGGGCCCTCAACGAGGCTGGGGGGCGACCAACCCTTACTTCCCCCAAGGGAGAGCTCTAGGTTGAAGGTGTCGGAACTAAGGACTGGACCAAGGGCTTAGCGGGGAGGTCCCGCCACGTACCCGGAAGTCCCCTTGGAACTTCCCCTCCCAAGCCACTACTAAGCTTGGGCACCACTGGAGCCTCTCCTCACCCCCTAGAGAGACTTGGGGAGGGAGAGGGAGAAGGAGAGAGCTAGCCTAGGATGAGAGATCCCTCCAAATGGTGCCCCTTGGTCCTATTTATAGGATTTTTGAAGTTGGGCTGCAAATGGCCAAAAACTGCCTCTCCCCTCTCCGCCGAATGCTGGGCGAGAGGGGGGGTCGAGCTGGCCTCTCCCCTCTCCGCCGAATGCTAGGCGAGAGGGGGGTCGAGCTGGCCTCTCCCCTCTCCGCCTAATGTTGGGCGAGAGGGGGGTCGAGCTGGCCTCTCCCCTCTCCGCCGAATGTTGGGCGAGAGGGAGGTCGAGCTGGCCTCTCCCCTCTCCGCCGAATGTTGGGCGAGAGGGTGGTCGAGCTGGCCTCTCCCCTCTCCGCCGAATGCTGGGCGAGAGGGGGGGGGGGGGGGGGGTCGAGCTGGCCTCTCCCCTCTCCGCCGAATGCTGGGCGAGAGGGGGGGTCGAGCTGGCCTCTCCCCTCTCCGCCTTCCTCCGGAGCGGGGGGGGGGGGGGGGGGGGGCGAGAGGAGCTCGCCCCCTTCCTTTGCTCGCTTCCTATATGAGCTGGGCGAGCGGAGGTCTCCGCCTCCTACCGCTCGTCCTCCCTCTCTCTATCCGAGGGAAAAGCACTCGACGAATACTGGGTTGTACACAATCCCCGCTCTTTGCGAGGTTAGCTTAAGATCGCAAAGAATCATCCAACCCTGAGTGTTCGACGAGTGTCGCTGGAAACCCGGCTAACGGTGCCAACTTGGAAAGAACATCTAGCCTCTCCGAGAGTTCCTCCAACCCTGCCGGCTAGCGAGAGCCCGACTAGCGGAACCACCTCAGGGGAAAAACATAACCTCTCCGAGAGACCTTCTTATCCTGTCAGCTAACGAGGGGATCTAATCATTTAACCTCCCTGGGAGGTCAACCTGCCCTGCCGTCTAGTGAGAGCCCGGTCAGCGGAACCATCCATGGGGAACATCACATATCCTCCCTAGGAGGTCAACCTGCCCTGCCGTCTAGTGAGAGCCCGGTCAGCGGAACCATCCAAGGGGAACATCACTTAACCTCCCTAGGAGGTCAACCTGCCCTGCCGTCTAGTGAGAGCCCGGTCAGCGGAACCATCCATGGGGAACATCACTTATCCTCCTTGGGAGGTCAACCTGCCCTGCCGTCTAGTGAGAGCCCGGTCAGCGAAACCATCCAAGGGGAACATCACTTAACCTCCCTGGGAGGTCAACCTGCCTTGCCGTCTAGTGAGAGCCCGGTCAGCGGAACCATCCAAGGGGAACATCACTTAACCTCCCTGGGAGGTCAACCTGCCCTGCCGTCTAGTGAGAGCCCGGTCAGCGGAACCATCCAAGGGGAACATCACTTAACCTCCCTGGGAGGTCAACCTGCCCTGCCGTCTAGTGAGAGCCCGGTCAGCGGAACCATCCAAGGGGAACATCACTTAACCTCCTTAGGAGGTCAACCTGCCCTGCCGTCTAGTGAGAGCCCGGTCAGCGGAACCATCCAAGGGGAACATCACTTAACCTCCCTAGGAGGTCAACCTGCCCTGCCGTCTAGTGAGAGCCCGGTCAGCGGAACAATCCAAGGGGAACATCACTTAACCTCCCTAGGAGGTCAACCTGCCCTGCCGTCAAGTGAGAGCCCGGTCAGCGGAATCATCCAAGGGGAACATCACTTAACCTCCCTCGGAGGTCAACCTGCCCTGTCGTCTAGTGAGAGCCCGGTCAGCGGAACCATCCAAGGGGAACATCACTTAACCTCCCTAGGAGGTCAACCTGCCCTGCCGTCTAGTGAGAGCCGGTCAGCGGAACCATCCAAGGGGAACATCACTTAACCTACCTAGGAGGTCAACCTGCCCTGCCGTCTAGTGAGAGCCCGGTTAGCGGAACCATCCAAGGGGAACATCACTTAACCTCCCTGGGAGGTCAACCTGCCCTGCCGTCTAGTGAGAGCCCGGTCAGCGGAACCATCCAAGGGGAACATCACTTAAACTCCCTGGGAGGTCAACCTGCCCTGCCGTCTAGTGAGAGCCCGGTAAGCGGAACCATCCAAGGGGAACATCACTTAACCTCCCTCGGAGGTCAACCTTCCCTGCCGTCTAGTGAGAGCCCGGTCAGCGGAACCATCCAAGGGGAACATCACTTAATCTCCCTAGGAGGTCAACCTGCCCTGCCGTCTAGTGAGAGCCCGGTCAGCGGAACCATCCAAGGGGAACATCACTTAACCTCCCTAGGAGGTCAACCTGCCATGCCGTCTAGTGAGAGCCCGGTCAGCGGAACCATCCAAGGGGAACATCACTTAACCTCCCTAGGAGGTCAACCTGCCCTGCCGTCTAGTGAGAGCCCGGTCAGCGGAACCATCCAAGGGGAACATCACTTAACCTCCCTAGGAGGTCAACCTGCCCTGCCGTCTAGTGAGAGCCCGGTCAGCGGAACCATCCAAGGGGAACATCACTTAACCTCCCTAGGAGGTCAACCTGCCCTGCCGTCTAGTGAGAGCCCGGTCAGCGGAACCATCCAAAGGGAACATCACTTAACCTCCCTAGGAGGTCAACCTGCCCTGCCGTCTAGTGAGAGCCCGGTCAGCGGAACCATTCAAGGGGAACATCACTTAACCTCCCTAGGAGGTCAACCTGCCCTGCCGTCTAGTGAGAGCCCGGTCAGCGGAACCATCCAAGGGGAACATCACTTAACCTCCCTGGGAGGTCAACCTGCCCTGCCGTCTAGTGAGAGCCCGGTCAGCGGAACCATCCAAGGGGAACATCACTTAACCTCCCTGGGAGGTCAACCTGCCCTGCCGTCTAGTGAGAGCCCGGTCAGCGGAACCATCCAAGGGGAACATCACTTAACCTCCCTGGGAGGTCAACCTGCCCTGCCGTCTAGTGAGAGCCCGGTAAGCGGAACCATCCAAGGGGAACATCACTTAACCTCCCTCGGAGGTCAACCTTCCCTGCCGTCTAGTGAGAGCCCGGTCAACGGAACCATCCAAGGGGAACATCACTTAACCTCCCAAGGAGGTCAACCTGCCCTGCCCTCTAGTAAGAGCCAGGTCAGCGGAACCATCCAAGGGGAACATCACTTAACCTCCCTAGGAGGTCAACCTGCCCTGTCGTCTAGTGAGAGCCCGGTCAGCGGAACCATCCAAGGGGAACATCACTTAACCTCCCTAGGAGGTCAACCTTCCCTGCCGTCTAGTGAGAGCCCGGTCAGCGGAACCATCCAAGAGGAACATCACTTAACCTCCCTAGGAGGTCAACCTGCCCTGCCGTCTAGTGAGAGCCCGGTCAGCGGAACCATCCAAGGGGAACATCACTTAACCTCCCTAGGAGGTCAACCTGCCCTGCCGTCTAGTGAGAGCCCGGTCAGCGGAACCATCCAAGGGGAACATCACTTAACCTCCCTAGGAGATCAACCTGCCCTGCCGTCTAGTGAGAGCCCGGTCAGCGGAACCATTCAAGGGGAACATCACTTAACCTCCCTAGGAGGTCAACCTGCCCTGCCGTCTAGTGAGAGCCCGGTCAGCGGAACCATCCAAGGGGAATATCACTTAACCTCCCTATGAGGTCAACCTTCCCTGCCGTCTAGTGAGAGCCCGGTCAGCGGAACCATCCAAGGGGAACATCACTTAACCTCCCTGGGAGGTCAACCTGCCCTGCCGTCTAGTGAGAGCCCGGTCAGCGGAACCATCCACGGGGAACATCACTTAACCTCCCTAGGAGGTCAACCTGCCCTGCCGTCTAGTGAGAGCCCGGTCAGCGGAACCATCCAAGGGGAACACCACTTAACCTCCTTAGGAGGTCAACCTGCCCTGCCGTCTAGTGAGAGCCCGGTCAGCGAAACCATCCAAGGGGAACATCACTTAACCTCCCTAGGAGGTCAACCTGCCCTGCCGTCTAGTGAGAGCCCGGTCAGCGGAACCATCCAAGGGGAACATCACTTAACCTCCCTAGGAGGTCAACCTGCCCTGCCGTCTAGTGAGAGCCCGGTCAGCGGAACCATCCAAGGGGAACATCACTTAACCTCCCTAGGAGGTCAACCTGCCATGCCGTCTAGTGAGAGCCCGGTCAGCGGAACCATCCAAGAGGAACATCACTTAACCTCCCTAGGAGGTCAACCTGCCCTGCCGTCTAGTGAGAGCCCGGTCAGCGGAACCATCCAAGGGGAACATCACTTAACCTCCCTAGGAGGTCAACCTGCCCTGCCGTCTAGTGAGAGCCCGGTCAGCGGAACCATCCAAGGGGAACATCACTTAACCTCCCTAGGAGATCAACCTGCCCTGCCGTCTAGTGAGAGCCCGGTCAGCGGAACCATTCAAGGGGAACATCACTTAACCTCCCTAGGAGGTCAACCTGCCCTGCCGTCTAGTGAGAGCCCGGTCAGCGGAACCATCCAAGGGGAATATAACTTAACCTCCCTAGGAGGTCAACCTTCCCTGCCGTCTAGTGAGAGCCCGGTCAGCGGAACCATCCAAGGGGAACATCACTTAACCTCCCTGGGAGGTCAACCTGCCCTGCCGTCTAGTGAGAGCCCGGTCAGCGGAACCATCCACGGGGAACATCACTTAACCTCCCTAGGAGGTCAACCTGCCCTGCCGTCTAGTGAGAGCCCGGTCAGCGGAACCATCCAAGGGGAACACCACTTAACCTCCTTAGGAGGTCAACCTGCCCTGCCGTCTAGTGAGAGCCCGGTCAGCGGAACCATCCAAGGGGAACATCACTTAACCTCCCTAGGAGGTCAACCTGCCCTGCCGTCTAGTGAGAGCCCGGTCAGCGGAACCATCCAAGGGGAACATCACTTAACCTCCCTAGGAGGTCAACCTGCCCTGCCGTCTAGTGAGAGCCCGGTCAGCGGAACCATCCAAGGGGAACATCATTTAACCTCCCTCGGAGGTCAACCTGCCCTGCCGTCTAGTGCGAGCCCGGTCAGCGGAACCATCCAAGGGGAACATCACTTAACCTCCCTAGGAGGTCAACCTGCCCTGCCGTCTAGTGAGAGCCCGGTCAGCGGAACCATCCAAGGGGAACATCACTTAACCTCCCTAGGAGGTCAACCTGCCCTGCCGTCTAGTGAGAGCCCGTTTAGCGGAACCATCCAAGGGGAACATCACTAAACCTCCCTGGGAGGTCAACCTTCCCTGCCGTCTAGTGAGAGCCCGGTCAGCGGAACCATCCAAGGGGAACATCACTTAACCTCCCTGGGAGGTCAACCTGCCCTGCCGTCTAGTGAGAGCCCGGTCTGCGGAACCATCCAAGGGGAACATCACTTAACCTCCCTGGGAGGTCAATCTGCCCTGCCGTCTAGTGAGAGCCCGGTCAGCGGAACCATCCAAAGGGAACATCACTTAACCTCCCTGGGAGGTCAACCTGCCCTGCCGTCTAGTGAGAGCCCGGTCAGCGGAACCATCCAAGGGGAACATCACTTAACCTCCCTGGGAGGTCAACCTGCCCTGCCGTCTAGTGAGAGCCCGGTCAGCGGAACCATCCAAGGGGAACATCACTTAACCTCCCTAGGAGGTCAACCTGCCCTGCCGTCTAGTGAGAGCCCGGTCAGCGGAACCATCCAAGGGGAAAATCACTTAACCTCCCTAGGAGGTCAACCTGCCCTGCCGTCTAGTGAGAGCCCGGTCAGCGGAACCATCCAAGGAGAACATTACTTAACCTCCCTAGGAGGTCAACCTGCCCTGCCGTCTAGTGAGAGCCCGGTCAGCGGAACCATCCAAGGGGAACATCACTTAACCTCCTTGCGAGATCAACCTGCCCTGCCGTCTAGTGAGAGCCCGGTCAGCGGAACCATCCAAGGGGAACATCACTTAACCTCCCTAGGAGGTCAACCTGCCCTGCCGTCTAGTGAGAGCCCGGTCAGCGGAACCATCCAAGGGGAACATCACTTAACCTCCCTCGGAGGTCAACCTGCCCTGCCGTCTAGTGAGAGCCCGGTCAGCGGAACCATCCAAGGGGAACATCACTTAACCTCCTGGGAGGTCAACCTTCCCTGCCGTCTAGTGAGAGCCCGGTCAGCGGAACCATCCAAGGGGAACATCACTTAACCTCCCTAGGAGGTCAACCTGCCCTGCCGTCTAGTGAGAGCCCGGTCAGCGGAACCATCCAAGGGGAACATCACTTAACCTACCTGGGAGGTCAACCTGCCCTGCCGTCTAGTGAGAGCCCGGTCAGTGGAACCATCCAAGGGGAACATCACTTAACCTCCCTGGGAGGTCAACCTGCCCTGCCGTCTAGTGAGAGCCCGGTCAGCGGAACCATCCAAGGGGAACATCACTTAACCTCCCTGGGAGGTCAACCTTCCCTGCCGTCTAGTGAGAGCCCGGTCAGCGGAACCATCCTAGGGGAACATCATTTAACCTCCCTAGGAGGTCAACCTGCCCTGCCGTCTAGTGAGATCCCGGTCAGCGGAACCATCCAAGGAGAACATCACTTAACCTCCCTAGGAGGTCAACCTGCCCTGCCGTCTAGTGAGAGCCCGGTCAGCGGAATCATCCAAGGGGAACATCACTTAACCTCCCTAGGAGGTCAACCTGCCCTGCCGTCTAGTGAGAGCCCGGTCAGCGGAATTATCCAAGGGGAACATCACTTAACCTCCCTAGGAGGTCAACCTGCCCTGCCGTCTAGTGAGAGCCCGGTCAGCGGAACCATCCAAGGGGAACATCACTTAACCTCCCTAGGAGGTCAACCTGCCCTGCCGTCTAGTGAGAGCCCGGTCAGCGGAACCATCCAAGGGGAACATCACTTAACCTCCCTAGGAGGTCAACCTGCCCTGCCGTCTAGTGAGAGCCCGGTCAGCAGAACCATCCAAGGGGAACATCACTTAACCTCCCTAGGAGGTCAACCTGCCCTGCCGTCTAGTGAGAGCCCGGTCAGCGGAACCATCCAAGGGGAACATCACTTAACCTCCCTAGGAGGTCAACCTGCCCTGCCGTCTAGTGAGAGCCCGGTCAGCGGAACCATCCAAGGGGAACATCACTTAACCTCCCTGGGAGGTCAACCTGCCCTGCCGTCTAGTGAGAGCCCGGTCAGCGGAACCATCCAAGGGGAACATCACTTAACCTCCCTGGGAGGTCAACCTGCCCTGCCGTCTAGTGAGAGCCCGGTCAGCAGAACCATCCAAGGGGAACATCACTTAACCTCCCTAAGAGGTCAACCTGCCCTGCCGTCTAGTGAGAGCCCGGTCAGCGGAACCATCCAAGGGGAACATCACTTAACCTCCCTCGGAGGTCAACCTGCCCTGCCGTCTAGTGAGAGCCCGGTCAGCGGAACCATCCAAGGGGAACATCACTTAACCTCCCTAGGAGGTCAACCTGCCCTGCCGTCTAGTGAGAGCCCGGTCAGCGGAACCATCCAAGGGGAACATCACTTAACCTCCCTAGGAGGTCAACCTGCCCTGCCGTCTAGTGAGAGCCCGGTCAGCGGAACCATCCAAGAGGAACATCACTTAACCTCCCTAGGAGGTCAACATGCCCTGCCGTCTAGTGAGAGCCCGGTCAGCGGAACCATCCAAGGGGAACATCACTTAACCTCCCTAGGAGGTCAACCTGCCCTGCTGTCTAGTGAGAGCCCGGTCAGCAGAACCATCCAAGGGGAACATCACTTAACCTCCCTAGGAGGTCAACCTGCCCTGCCGTCTAGTGAGAGCCCGGTCAGCGGAACCATCCAAGGGGAACATCACTTAACCTCCCTAGGAGGTCAACCTGCCCTGCCGTCTAGTGAGAGCCCGGTCAGCGGAACCATCCAAGGGGAACATCACTTAACCTCCCTGGGAGGTCAACCTGCCCTGCCGTCTAGTGAGAGCCCGGTCAGCGGAACCATACAAGGGGAACATCACTTAACCTCCCTGGGAGGTCAACCTGCCCTGCCGTCTAGTGAGAGCCCGGTCAGCGGAACCATCCAAGGGGAACATCACTTAACCTCCCTGGGAGGTCAACCTTCCCTGCCGTCTAGTGAGAGCCCGGTCAGCAGAACCATCCTAGGGGAACATCATTTAACCTCCCTAGGAGGTCAACCTGCCCTGCCGTCTAGTGAGATCCCGGTCAGCGGAACCATCCAAGGGGAACATCACTTAACCTCCCTGGGAGGTCAACCTTCACTGCCGTCTAGTGAGAGCCCGGTCAGCGGAACCATCCAAGGGGAACATCACTTAACCTCCCTAGGATGTCAACCTACCCTGCCATCTAGTGAGAGCCCGGTTAGCGGAACCATCCAAGGGGAACATCACTTAACCTCCCTGGGAGGTCAACCTGCCCTGCCGTCTAGTAAGAGCCCGGTCAGCGGAACCATCCAAGGGGAACATCACTTAACCTCCTTGGGAGGTCAACCTGCCCTGTCGTCTAGTGAGATCCCGGTCAGCGGAACCAACCAAGGGGAACATCACTTAACCTCCCTGGGAGGTCAACCTGCCCTGCCGTCTAGTGAGAGCCCGGTCAGCAGAACCATCCAAGGGGAACATCACTTAACCTCCCTAAGAGGTCAACCTGCCCTGCCGTCTAGTGAGAGCCCGGTCAGCGGAACCATTCAAGGGGAACATCACTTAACCTCCCTCGGAGGTCAACCTGCCCTGCCGTCTAGTGAGAGCCCGGTCAGCGGAACCATCCAAGGGGAACATCACTTAACCTCCCTAGGAGGTCAACCTGCCCTGCCGTCTAGTGAGAGCCCGATCAGCGGAACCATCCAAGGGGAACATCACTTAACCTCCCTAGGAGGTCAACCTGCCCTGCCGTCTAGTGAGAGCCCGGTCAGCGGAACCATCCAAGGGGAACATCACTTAACCTCCCTAGGAGGTCAACCTGCCCTGCCGTCTAGTGAGAGCCCGGTCAGCGGAACCATCCAAGGGGAACATCACTTAACCTCCCTAGGAGGTCAACCTACCCTGCCGTCTAGTGAGAGCCCGGTTAGCGGAACCATCCAAGGGGAACATCACTTAACCTCCCTAGGATGTCAACCTGCCCTGCCGTCTAGTGAGAGCCCGGTCAGCGGAACCATCCAAGGGGAACATCACTTAACCTCCCTAGGAGATCAACCTGCCCTGCCGTCTAGTGAGAGCCCGGTCAGCGGAACCATTCAAGGGGAACATCACTTAACCTCCCTAGGAGGTCAACCTGCCCTGCCGTCTAGTGAGAGCCCGGTCAGCGGAACCATCCAAGGGGAATATCACTTAACCTCCCTAGGAGGTCAACCTTCCCTGCCGTCTAGTGAGAGCCCGGTCAGCGGAACCATCCAAAGGGAACATCACTTAACCTCCCTGGGAGGTCAACCTGCCCTGCCGTCTAGTGAGAGCCCGGTCAGCGGAAACCATCCAAGGGGAACATCACTTAACCTCCCTGGGAGGTCAACCTGCCCTGCCGTCTAGTGAGAGCCCGGTCAGCGGAACCATCCAAGGGGAACATCACTTAACCTCCCTAGGAGGTCAACCTGCCCTGCCGTCTAGTGAGAGCCCGGTCAGCGGAACCATCCAAGGGGAACATCACTTAACCTCCCTATGAGGTCAACCTGCAATGCCGTCTAGTGAGAGCCCGGTCAGCGGAACCATCCAAGGAGAACATTACTTAACCTCCCTAGGAGGTCAACCTGCCCTGCCGTCTAGTGAGAGCCCGGTCAGCGGAACCATCCAAGGGGAACATCACTTAACCTCCTTGCGAGGTCAACCTGCCCTGCCGTCTAGTGAGAGCCCGGTCAGCGGAACCATCCAAGGGGAACATCACTTAACCTCCCTAGGAGGTCAACCTGCCCTGCCGTCTAGTGAGAGCCCGGTCAGCGGAACGATCCAAGGGGAACATCACTTAACCTCCCTCGGAGGTCAACCTGCCCTGCCGTCTAGTGAGAGCCCGGTCAGCGGAACCATCCAAGGGGAACATCACTTAACCTCCCTGGGAGGTCAACCTTCCCTGCCGTCTAGTGAGAGCCCGGACAGCGGAACCATCCAAGGGGAACATCACTTAACCTCCCTAGGAGGTCAACCTGCCCTGCCGTCTAGTGAGAGCCCGGTCAGCGGAACCATCCAAGGGGAACATCACTTAACCTACCTGGGAGGTCAACCTGCCCTGCCGTCTAGTGAGAGCCCGGTCAGTGGAACCATCCAAGGGGAACATCACTTAACCTCCCTGGGAGGTCAACCTGCCCTGCCGTCTAGTGAGAGCCCGGTCAGCGGAACCATCCAAGGGGAACATCACTTAACCTCCCTGGGAGGTCAACCTTCCCTGCCGTCTAGTGAGAGCCCGGTCAGCGGAACCATCCTAGGGGAACATCATTTAACCTCCCTAGGAGGTCAACCTGCCCTGCCCCTAGTGAGATCCCGGTCAGCGGAACCATCCAAGGAGAACATCACTTAACCTCCCTAGGAGGTCAACCTGCCCTGCCGTCTAGTGACAGCCCGGTCAGCGGAATCATCCAAGGGGAACATCACTTAACCTCCCTAGGAGGTCAACCTGCCCTGCCGTCTAGTGAGAGCCCGGTCAGCGGAATTATCCAAGGGGAACATCACTTAACCTCCCTAGGAGGTCAACCTGCCCTGCCGTCTAGTGAGAGCCCGGTCAGCGGAACCATCCAAGGGGAACATCACTTAACCTCCCTAGGAGGTCAACCTGCCCTGCCGTCTAGTGAGAGCCCGGTCAGCGGAACCATCCAAGGGGAACATCACTTAACCTCCCTAGGAGGTCAACCTGCCCTGCCGTCTAGTGAGAGCCCGGTCAGCAGAACCATCCAAGGGGAACATCACTTAACCTCCCTAGGAGGTCAACCTGCCCTGCCGTCTAGTGAGAGCCCGGTCAGCGGAACCATCCAAGGGGAACATC
This sequence comes from Dactylorhiza incarnata, assembly GCA_033032865.1. Taxonomy (NCBI): domain Eukaryota; kingdom Viridiplantae; phylum Streptophyta; class Magnoliopsida; order Asparagales; family Orchidaceae; genus Dactylorhiza; species Dactylorhiza incarnata. The sequence continues at coordinate 1,993,405 of JAWHQI010000233.1, forward strand.
ACTTAACCTCCCTAGGAGGTCAACCTGCCCTGCCGTCTAGTGAGAGCCCGGTCAGCGGAACCATCCAAGGGGAACATCACTTAACCTCCCTGGGAGGTCAACCTGCCCTGCCGTCTAGTGAGAGCCCGGTCAGCGGAACCATCCAAGGGGAACATCACTTAACCTCCCTGGGAGGTCAACCTGCCCTGCCGTATAGTGAGAGCCCGGTCAGCAGAACCATCCAAGGGGAACATCACTTAACCTCCCTAAGAGGTCAACCTGCCCTGCCGTCTAGTGAGAGCCCGGTCAGCGGAACCATCCAAGGGGAACATCACTTAACCTCCCTCGGAGGTCAACCTGCCCTGCCGTCTAGTGAGAGCCCGGTCAGCGGAACCATCCAAGGGGAACATCACTTAACCTCCCTAGGAGGTCAACCTGCCCAGCCGTCTAGTGAGAGCCCGGTCAGCGGAACCATCCAAGGGAAACATCACTTAACCTCCCTAGGAGGTCAACCTGCCCTGCCGTCTAGTGAGAGCCCGGTCAGCGGAACCATCCAAGAGGAACATCACTTAACCTCCCTAGGAGGTCAACCTGCCCTGCCGTCTAGTGAGAGCCCGGTCAGCGGAACCATCCAAGGGGAACATCACTTAACCTCCCTAGGAGGTCAACCTGCCCTGCCGTCTAGTGAGAGCCCGGTCAGCAGAACCATCCAAGGGGAACATCACTTAACCTCCCTAGGAGGTCAACCTGCCCTGCCGTCTAGTGAGAGCCCGGTCAGCGGAACCATCCAAGGGGAACATCACTTAACCTCCCTAGGAGGTCAACCTGCCCTGCCGTCTAGTGAGAGCCCGGTCAGCGGAACCATCCAAGGGGAACATCACTTAACCTCCCTGGGAGGTCAACCTGCCCTGCCGTCTAGTGAGAGCCCGGTCAGCGGAACCATACAAGGGGAACATCACTTAACCTCCCTGGGAGGTCAACCTGCCCTGCCGTCTAGTGAGAGCTCGGTCAGCGGAACCATCCAAGGGGAACATCACTTAACCTCCCTGGGAGGTCAACCTTCCCTGCCGTCTAGTGAGAGCCCGGTCAGCGGAACCATCCTAGGGGAACATCATTTAACCTCCCTAGGAGGTCAACCTGCCCTGCCGTCTAGTGAGATCCCGGTCAGCGGAACCATCCAAGGACAACATCACTTAACCTCCCTGGGAGGTCAACCTTCCCTGCCGTCTAGTGAGAGCCCGGTCAGCGGAACCATCCAAGGGGAACATCACTTAACCTCCCTAGGAGGTCAACCTACCCTGCCATCTAGTGAGAGCCCGGTCAGCGGAACCATCCAAGGGGAACATCACTTAACCTCCCTGGGAGGTCAACCTGCCCTGCCGTCTAGTAAGAGCCCGGTCAGCGGAACCATCCAAGGGGAACATCACTTAACCTCCTTGGGAGGTCAACCTGCCCTGTCGTCTAGTGAGATCCCGGTCAGCGGAACCAACCAAGGGGAACATCACTTAACCTCCCTGGGAGGTCAACCTGCCCTGCCGTCTAGTGAGAGCCCGGTCAGCAGAACCATCCAAGGGGAACATCACTTAACCTCCCTAAGAGGTCAACCTGCCCTGCCGTCTAGTGAGAGCCCGGTCAGCGGAACCATTCAAGGGGAACATCACTTAACCTCCCTCGGAGGTCAACCTGCCCTGCCGTCTAGTGAGAGCCCGGTCAGCGGAACCATCCAAGGGGAACATCACTTAACCTCCCTAGGAGGTCAACCTGCCCTGCCGTCTAGTGAGAGCCCGATCAGCGGAACCATCCAAGGGGAACATCACTTAACCTCCCTAGGAGGTCAACCTGCCCTGCCGTCTAGTGAGAGCCCGGTCAGCGGAACCATCCAAGGGGAACATCACTTAACCTCCCTAGGAGGTCAACCTGCCCTGCCGTCTAGTGAGAGCCCGGTCAGCGGAACCATCCAAGAGGAACATCACTTAACCTCCCTAGGAGGTCAACCTGCCCTGCCGTCTAGTGAGAGCCCGGTCAGCGGAACCATCCAAGGGGAACATCACTTAACCTCCCTAGGAGGTCAACCTGCCCTGCCGTCTAGTGAGAGCCCGGTCAGCGGAACCATCCAAGGGAACATCACTTAACCTCCCTAGGAGATCAACCTGCCCTGCCGTCTAGTGAGAGCTCGGTCAGCGGAACCATTCAAGGGGAACATCACTTAACCTCCCTAGGAGGTCAACCTGCCCTGCCGTCTAGTGAGAGCCCGGTCAGCGGAACCATCCAAGGGGAATATCACTTAACCTCCCTAGGAGGTCAACCTTCCCTGCCGTCTAGTGAGAGCCCGGTCAGCGGAACCATCCAAGGGGAACATCACTTAACCTCCCTGGGAGGTCAACCTGCCCTGCCGTCTAGTGAGAGCCCGGTCAGCGGAACCATCCACGGGGAACATCACTTAACCTCCCTAGGAGGTCAACCTGCCCTGCCGTCTAGTGAGAGCCCGGTCAGCGGAACCATCCAAGGGGAACACCACTTAACCTCCTTAGGAGGTCAACCTGCCCTGCCGTCTAGTGAGAGCCCGGTCAGCGGAACCATCCAAGGGGAACATCACTTAACCTCCCTAGGAGGTCAACCTGCCCTGCCGTCTAGTGAGAGCCCGGTCAGCGGAACCATCCAAGGGGAACATCACTTAACCTCCCTAGGAGGTCAACTTGCCCTGCCATCTAGTGAGAGCCCGGTCAGCGGAACCATCCAAGGGGAACATCACTTAACCTCCCTCGGAGGTCAACCTGCCCTGCCGTCTAGTGAGAGCCCGGTCAGCGGAACCATCCAAGGGGAACATCACTTAACCTCCCTAGGAGGTCAACCTGCCCTGCCGTCTAGTGAGAGCCCGGTCAGCGGAACCATCCAAGGGGAACATCACTTAACCTCCCTAGGAGGTCAACCTGCCCTGCCGTCTAGTGAGAGCCCGTTCAGCGGAACCATCCAAGGGGAACATCACTAAACCTCCCTGGGAGGTCAACCTTCCCTGCCGTCTAGTGAGAGCCCGGTCAGCGGAACCATCCAAGTGGAACATCACTTAACCTCCCTGGGAGGTCAACCTGCCCTGCCGTCTAGTGAGAGACCGGTCTGCGGAACCATCCAAGGGGAACATCACTTAACCTCCCTGGGAGGTCAATCTGCCCTGCCGTCTAGTGAGAGCCCGGTCAGCGGAACCATCCAAAGGGAACATCACTTAACCTCCCTGGGAGGTCAACCTGCCCTGCCGTCTAGTGAGAGCCCGGTCAGCGGAACCATCCAAGGGGAACATCACTTAACCTCCCTGGGAGGTCAACCTGCCCTGCCGTCTAGTGAGAGCCCGGTCAGCGGAACCATCCAAGGGGAACATCACTTAACCTCCCTAGGAGGTCAACCTGCCCTGCCGTCTAGTGAGAGCCCGGTCAGCGGAACCATCCAAGGGGAACATCACTTAACCTCCCTAGGAGGTCAACCTGCCCTGCCGTCTAGTGAGAGCCCGGTCAGCGGAACCATCCAAGGAGAACATTACTTAACCTCCCTAGGAGGTCAACCTGCCCTGCCGTCTAGTGAGAGCCCGGTCAGCGGAACCATCCAAGGGGAACATCACTTAACCTCCTTGCGAGGTCAACCTGCCCTGCCGTCTAGTGAGAGCCCGGTCAGCGGAACCATCCAAGGGGAACATCACTTAACCTCCCTAGGAGGTCAACCTGCCCTGCCGTCTAGTGAGAGCCCGGTCAGCGGAACCATCCAAGGGGAACATCACTTAACCTCCCTCGGAGGTCAACCTGCCCTGCCGTCTAGTGAGAGCCCGGTCAGCGGAACCATCCAAGGGGAACATCACTTAACCTCCCTGGGAGGTCAACCTTCCCTGCCGTCTAATGAGAGCCCGGTCAGCGGAACCATCCAAGGGGAACATCACTTAACCTCCCTAGGAGGTCAACCTGCCCTGCCGTCTAGTGAGAGCCCGGTCAGCGGAACCATCCAAGGGGAACATCACTTAACCTCCCTGGGAGGTCAACCTGCCCTGCCGTCTAGTGAGAGCCCGGTCAGCGGAACCATCCAAGGGGAACATCACTTAACCTCCCTGGGAGGTCAACCTGGCCTGCCGTCTAGTGAGAGCCCGGTCAGCGGAACCATCCAAGGGGAACATCACTTAACCTCCCTGGGAGGTCAACCTTCCCTGCCGTCTAGTGAGAGCCCGGTCAGCGGAACCATCCTAGGGGAACATCATTTAACCTCCCTAGGAGGTCAACCTGCCCTGCCGTCTAGTGAGATCCCGGTCAGCGGAACCATCCAAGGGGAACATCACTTAACCTCCCTAGGAGGTCAACCTGCCCTGCCGTCTAGTGAGAGCCCGGTCAGCGGAATCATCCAAGGGGAACATCACTTAACCTCCCTAGGAGGTCAACCTGCCCTGCCGTCTAGTGAGAGCCCGGTCAGCAGAATTATCCAAGGGGAACATCACTTAACCTCCCTAGGAGGTCAACCTGCCCTGCCGTCTAGTGAGAGCCCGGTCAGCGGAACCATCCAAGGGGAACATCACTTAACCTCCCTAGGAGGTCAACCTGCCCTGCCGTCTAGTGAGAGCCCGGTCAGCGGAACCATCCAAGGGGAACATCACTTAACCTCCCTAGGAGGTCAACCTGCCCTGCCGTCTAGTGAGAGCCCGGTCAGCAGAACCTTCCAAGGGGAACATCACTTAACCTCCCTAGGAGGTCAACCTGCCCTGCCGTCTAGTGAGAGCCCGGTCAGCGGAACCATCCAAGGGGAACATCACTTAACCTCCCTAGGAGGTCAACCTGCCCTGCCGTCTAGTGAGAGCCCGGTCAGCGGAACCATCCAAGGGGAACATCACTTAACCTCCCTAGGAGGTCAACCTGCCCTGCCGTCTAGTGAGAGCCCGGTCAGCAGAACCATCCAAGGGGAACATCACTTAACCTCCCTAGGAGGTCAACCTGCCCTGCCGTCTAGTGAGAGCCCGGTCAGCGGAACCATCCAAGGGGAACATCACTTAACCTCCCTAGGAGGTCAACCTGCCCTGCCGTCTAGTGAGAGCCCGGTCAGCGGAACCATCCAAGGGGAACATCACTTAACCTCCCTGGGAGGTCAACCTGCCCTGCCGTCTAGTGAGAGCCCGGTCAGCGGAACCATCCAAGGGGAACATCACTTAACCTCCCTGGGAGGTCAACCTGCCCTGCCGTCTAGTGAGAGCCCGGTCAGCGGAACCATCCAAGGGGAACATCACTTAACCTCCCTGGGAGGTCAACCTTCCCTGCCGTCTAGTGAGAGCCCGGTCAGCGGAACCATCCTAGGGGAACATCATTTAACCTCCCTAGGAGGTCAACCTGCCCTGCCGTCTAGTGAGATCCCGGTCAGCGGAACCATCCAAGGGGAACATCACTTAACCTCCCTGGGAGGTCAACCTTCCCTGCCGTCTAGTGAGAGCCCGGTCAGCGGAACCATCCAAGGGGAACATCACTTAACCTCCCTAGGAGGTCAACCTGCCCTGCCATCTAGTGAGAGCCCGGTCAGCGGAACCATCCAAGGGGAACATCACTTAACCTCCCTGGGAGGTCAACCTGCCCTGCCGTCTAGTGAGAGCCCGGTCAGCGGAACCATCCAAGGGGAACATCACTTAACCTCCTTGGGAGGTCAACCTGCCCTGTCGTCTAGTGAGAGCCCGGTCAGCGGAACCATCCAAGGGGAACATCACTTAACCTCCCTGGGAGGTCAACCTGCCCTGCCGTCTAGTGAGAGCCCGGTCAGCAGAACCATCCAAGGGGAAAATCACTTAACCTCCCTAAGAGGTCAACCTGCCCTGCCGTCTAGTGAGAGCCCGGTCAGCGGAACCATTCAAGGGGAACATCAATTAACCTCCCTCGGAGGTCAACCTGCCCTGCCGTCTAGTGAGAGCCCGGTCAGCGGAACCATCCAAGGGGAACATCACTTAACCTCCTTAGGAGGTCAACCTGCCCTGCCGTCTAGTGAGAGCCCGGTCAGCGGAACCATCCAAGGGGAACATCACTTAACCTCCCTGGGAGGTCAACCTGCCCTGCCGTCTAGTGAGAGCCCGGTCAGCGGAACCATCCAAGGGGAACATCACTTAAACTCCCTGGGAGGTCAACCTGCCCTGCCGTCTAGTGAGAGCCCGGTCAGCGGAACCATCCAAGGGGAACATCACTTAACCTCCCTGGGAGGTCAACCTTCCCTGCCGTCTAGTGAGAGCCCGGTCAGCGGAACCATCCTAGGGGAACATCATTTAACCTCCCTAGGAGGTCAACCTGCCCTGCCGTCTAGTGAGATCCCGGTCAGCGGAACCATCCAAGGGGAACATCACTTAAACTCCCTAGGAGGTCAACCTGCCCTGCCGTCTAGTGAGAGCCCGGTCAGCGGAATCATCCAAGGGGAATATCACTTAACCTCCCTAGGAGGTCAACCTGCCCTGCCGTCTAGTGAGAGCCCGGTCAGCGGAATTATCCAAGGGGAACATCACTTAACCTCCCTAGGAGGTCAACCTGCCCTGCCGTCTAGTGAGAGCCCGGTCAGCGGAACCATCCAAGGGGAACATCACTTAACCTCCCTAGGAGGTCAACCTGCCCTGCCGTCTAGTGAGAGCCCGGTCAGCGGAACCATCCAAGGGGAACATCACTTAACCTCCCTAGGAGGTCAACCTGCCCTGCCGTCTAGTGAGAGCCCGGTCAGCAGAACCATCCAAGGGGAACATCACTTAACCTCCCTAGGAGGTCAACCTGCCCTGCCGTCTAGTGAGAGCCCGGTCAGCGGAACCATCCAAGGGGAACATCACTTAACCTCCCTAGGAGGTCAACCTGCCCTGCCGTCTAGTGAGAGCCCGGTCAGCGGAACCATCCAAGGGGAACATCACTTAACCTCCCTGGGAGGTCAACCTGCCATGCCGTCTAGTGAGAGCCCGATCAGCGGAACCATTCAAGGGGATCATCACTTAACCTCCCTGGGAGGTCAACCTGCCCTGCCGTCTAGTAGGAGCCCGGTCAGCGGAACCATCCAAGGGGAACATCACTTAACCTCCCTGGGAGGTCAACCTTCCCTGTCGTCTAGTGAGAGCCCGGTCAGCGGAACCATCCTAGGGGAACATCATTTAACCTCCCTAGGAGGTCAACCTGCCCTGCCGTCTAGTGAGAGCCCGGTCAGCGGAACCATCCAAGGGGAACATCACTTAACCTCCCTAGGAGGTCAACCTTCCCTGCCGTCTAGTGAGAGCCCGGTCAGCGGAACCATCCAAGGGGAACATCACTTAACCTCCCTAGGAGGTCAACCTGCCCTGCCGTCTAGTGAGAGCCCGTTCAGCGGAACCATCCAAGGGGAACATCACTAAACCTCCCTGGGAGGTCAACCTGCCCTGCCGTCTAGTGAGAGCCCGGTCAGCGGAACCATCCAAGGGGAACATCACTTAACCTCCCTGGGAGGTCAACCTGCCCTGCCGTCTAGTGAGAGCCCGGTCTGCAGAACCATCCAAGGGGAACATCACTTAACCTCCCTGGGAGGTCAACCTGCCCTGCCGTCTAGTGAGAGCCCGGTCAGCGGAACCATCCAAGGGGAACATCACTTAACCTCCCTGGGAGGTCAACCTGCCCTGCCGTCTAGTGAGAGCCCGGTCTGCAGAACCATCCAAGGGGAACATCACTTAACCTCCCTGGGAGGTCAACCTGCCCTGCCGTCTAGTGAGAGCCCGGTCAGCGGAACCATCCAAGGGGAACATCACTTAACCTCCCTGGGAGGTCAACCTGCCCTGCCGTCTAGTGAGAGCCCGGTCAGCGGAACCATCCAAGGGGAACATCACTTAACCTCCCTGGGAGGTCAACCTGCCCTGCCGTCTAGTGAGAGCCCGGTCAGCGGAACCATCCAAGGGGAACATCACTTAACCTCCCTAGGAGGTCAACCTGCCCTGCCGTCTAGTGAGAGCCCGGTCAGCGGAACCATCCAAGGGGAACATCACTTAACCTCCCTAGGAGGTCAACCTGCCCTGCCGTCTAGTGAGAGCCCGGTCAGCGGAACCATCCAAGGGGAACATCACTTAACCTCCCTAGGAGGTCAACCTGCCCTGTCGTCTAGTGAGAGCCCGGTCAGCGGAACCATCCAAGGAGAACATTACTTAACCTCCCTAGGAGGTCAACCTGCCCTGCCGTCTAGTGAGAGCCCGGTCAGCGGAACCATTCAAGGGGAACATCACTTAACCTCCTTGCGAGGTCAACCTGCCCTGCCGTCTAGTGAGAGCCCGGTCAGCGGAACCATCCATGGGGAACATCACTTAACCTCCCTAGGAGGTCAACCTGCCCTGCCGTCTAGTGAGAGCCCGGTCAGCGGAACCATCCAAGGGGAACATCACTTAACCTCCCTGGGAGGTCAACCTGCCCTGCCGTCTAGTGAGAGCCCGGTCAGCGGAACCATCCAAGGGGAACATCACTTAACCTCCCTGGGAGGTCAACCTGCCCTGCCGTCTAGTGAGAGCCCGGTCAGTGGAACCATCCAAGGGGAACATCACTTAACCTCCCTAGGAGGTCAACCTGCCCTGCCGTCTAGTGAGAGCCCGGTCAGCGGAACCATCCAAGGGGAACATCACTTAACCTCCCTGGGAGGTCAACCTGCCCTGTCGTCTAGTGAGAGCCCGGTCAGCGGAACCATCCAAGGGGAACATCACTTAACCTCCCTGGGAGGTCAACCTGCCCTGCCGTCTAGTGAGAGCCCGGTCAGCGGAACCATCCAAGGGGAACATCACTTAACCTCCTTGGGAGGTCAACCTGCCCTGTCGTCTAGTGAGAGCCCGGTCAGCGGAACCATCCAAGGGGAACATCACTTAACCTCCCTGGGATATCAACCTGCCCTGCCGTCTAGTGAGAGCCCGGTCAGCGGAACCATCCAAGGGGAACATCACTTAACCTCCCTAAGAGGTCAACCTGCCCTGCCGTCTAGTGAGAGCCCGGTCAGCGGAACCATCCAAGGGGAACATCACTTAACCTCCCTGGGAGGTCAACCTGCCCTGCCGTCTAGTGAGAGCCCGGTCAGCGAAACCATCCAAGGGGAACATCACTTAACCTCCCTAGGAGGTCAACCTGCCCTGCCGTCTAGTGAGAGCCCGGTCAGCGGAACCATCCAAGGGGAACATCACTTAACCTCCCTAGGAGGTCAACCTGCCCTGCCGTCTAGTGGGAGCCCGGTCAACGGAACCATCCAAGTGGAACATCACTTAACCTCCCTAGGAGGTCAACCTGCCCTGCCGTCTAGTGAGAGTTCGGTCAGCGGAACCATCCAAGGGGAACAATACTTCAAAAAACTTTCATTTCATTAATCATTCGGTTACATGCATGAAAAACTAAGTAGGGAAACATCCTCTCCTACTACATGGACTCAAAGAAAAAACAAAGCACGGAGACCGGGACTCGGACTTCTATTCCCCGCCATGGTCCTCGACCTCCTCTGGTTGTTGACGCTGCGGCCTCCGGCCCCTCGCCTCCCTCATTTCCAAGAACTCGGGGCAGGCGGATCTCGCGTGGCCTTCTTCCTGATGGAAGTCACAGTAAGGCAACTCCACTCGGACGCCTCTCCTTCCTCCCCTACGATTTCTTCTTCTTCTGTGGCCGATCGCCATGGCTTGCTGGGGTGGTGGAGAGGGTGCTTTCGGGCCCTGCCTCCACCCTGGGAGGTCAGTCTCTTCTTCTTGGAAGTTGTCCTCCTCTTGGTCGAACTTCCTCTCGGGAGCCTCTACCTTCCTCCCATGCTGCCTTGCCTCTGGCTCACTCAGCTTGGCCAGCCTTCTTATGAACTCCGGGTTGGCCTCCTCACTTTCAACTTCTTCTGCTACCCTTTCCATCAACTCCTCAAAGGACAAAGGAGATCTTCTCTTGAGGTCCATCTTGAAGAAGCCCTCCCGCAGCCCCACCGTGAAGGCGAGCTTGAGGGTGTACCCGGGCACTTCTTGGACGAGGAGAACCTCCTCCCTGAACCGCTCCAGATAGTGAGCCAGCGACTCTTCTGGCTCTTGCTTGATCTTGAAAAGTGCTTCGACATCTTTCTTCCTCTTCCTTGACGTCGAGAAGCGCAGTAGGAAACCTCGACGTAAGTCTTCGAAGGCATAGATGGATCCCGCAGGGAGCTGGTGGAACCAATCTCTAGCCTTCTCCTTCAGAGTTGTCGCGAAGAGTCGACATTTGAAAGCGGCCGACATGGGCATGATGGAGACCATGTCTTCAAACCACTGTAGGTGTAAGACGGGGTCATTCTTGCCGAAGTAGTGAGACATCTTCGCCCCCTTGAACCCCTCCGGAACCGGGGCTGAGAGGATCTGCTCACAAAAAGGACTTCCCACGCTCGCCCCCTTTTGGGGCTGGGCGAGTGGGGGCATGGCGCCTCCCCGCTCGCCCCCTTGTGCCGCGGCGAGTGGGGGTCGAGGACCTCCCCACTCGGCCACTTGGGTCTCGGCGAGTGGGGGTCGAGGACCTCCCCACTCGCCCCCTTCCGGCACCTCCTTCCTGGATGGTTGGCCGAGGGTGTTCTCGCCAACCTGCTGAGGTGAGGCCTCCGGACCACTTTCTCTCCTGCCTTCGCCTATCGAGGCGAGAGTCACATGTAAAGTCTGCAGGACCTCTTGCCTGAAATTTTCGAACATCTCCAACATCACCCCATCTACCGGGGGCTGCGAGTGACCCGGGTCGGAACTTCCTCCACCTCCGCCCATGGAGCTCATCTTGAGGATTTCTTGAATCAGTCACTCTCCACGCTCACCGCACCATAAATGTTGAAACCGACTACTCGGTCTCTGTGGAGTTCGGGGCCCTCAACGAGGCTGAGGGGCGACCAACCCTTACTTCCCCCAAGGGAGAGCTCTAGGTTGAAGGTGTCAGAACTAAGGACTGGACCAAGGGCTTAGCGGGGAGGTCCCGCCACGTACCCGGAAGTCCCCTTGGAACTTCCCCTCCCAAGCCACTACTAAGCTTGGGCACCACTGGAGCCTCTCCTCACCCCCTAGAGAGACTTGGGGAGGGAGAGGGAGAAGGAGAGAGCTAGCCTAGGATGAGACATCCCTCCAAATGGTGCCCCTTGGTTCTATTTATAGGATTTTTGAAGTTGGGCTGCAAATAGCCAAAAACTAGTCTGCCAGATTACCAGAATACCCCTGAATTGGGCTGCGGATAGCTGAATCCCGCTGTTCTGAAATGCTAAATGCAGACCACTGGACTGCGAATAGCCAAACTGGACTGCGAATAGTAAACTGGATGAGGGGGGCCGAGTTGGCCTCTCCGCCGAATGCTGGGCGAGAGGGGGGGGGTCGAGCTGGCCTCTCCCCTCTCCGCCGAATGCTGGGCGAGAGGGGGGGTCGAGCTGGCCTCTCCCCTCTCCGCCGAATGTTGGGCGAGAGGGGGGGTCGAGCTGGCCTCTCCCCTCTCCGCCGAATGCTGGGCGAGAGGGGGGTCGAGCTGGCCTCTCCCCTCTCCGCCGAATGCTGGGCGAGAGGGGGGGGGGGGGGGGGGGGGGGGGTCGAGCTGGCCTCTCCCCTCTCCGCCGAATGCTGGGCGAGAGGGGGGTCGAGCTGGCCTCTCCCCTCTCCGCCTAATGCTGGGCGAGAGGGGGGTCGAGCTGGCCTCTCCCCTCTCCGCCGAATGCTGGGCGAGAGGGAGGTCGAGCTGGCCTCTCCCCTCTCGACCGAATGCTGGGTGAGAGGGGGGTCGAGCTGGCCTATCCCCTCTCCGCCGAATGCTGGGCGAGAGGGGGGGGGGGGGGTCGAGCTGGCCTCCCCCCTCTCCGCTGAATGCTGGGCGAGAGGGGGGGGGGGTCGAGCTGGCCTCTCCCCTCTCCGCCTTCCTCCGGAGCGGGGGGGGGGGGGGGGGGGGGGGGGGGGGGGGGGGGGGGGGGGGGGTAGAGGAGCTCGCCCCCTTCCTTTGCTCGCTTCCTATATGAGCTGGGCGAGCGGAGGTCTCCGCCTCCTACCGCTCGTCCTCCCTCTCTCTATCCGAGGGAAAAGCACTCGACGAATACTGGGTTGTACAGGCCGAGCAACCAAAGTATCCTATGCCTATTTACCCGACAACGCGTGACGCGAGAATAACCAATGCGAGAATAGCCTCTGTGAAGGAGGATATCGAGATAAGCGAGAGCGAGACATTCAACGCGTAAAAATAACAAGACAGGAAAGAGAAGACAATGAACAAAACAAAATTTGCATTCCACAATTCATAGTTTGGTTACAATCTTCGGCGATCTCGCCGATCGTAATTACAGCGCAAAAGAAAGGAATAGCGGCGAGCTTCAGGAACCACCCGCCGATCCTTCTTCGTCATCACTATCCTTCACGGGCGGAAGAGGGAGGAAGAGCTCCGGGATGATGTCTTCCAGAGTCATGTCGGCCGCATTATCAGCCAAGAGGCCGATCGCCTTCGCCACCGAAAAAATGTAGCGAGCTGACTCTATAGATCCCACGCGGATTTCTTCATCTCGCGTTCGCCGGTCTTCTTTTAAACGGCGAGGCGAGGGTGGAACAATGGCGCGAGTGAGGTCGCAGTTTAGGGCCTTCAGCCCGGCCACCTCGCCCTCCAAATTCTCGATGCGAGCGTTGGCTCTCCCAGCGGCCTCAACATCCTGCAAATAAGTTCAGTTAGAGGTGAAACGGCCAGGGAAAAGGAGGATGAGGGAGGTCTAGATGACTCACCACACGGCCCTCCGCGGCGAGCAGCTTCTCCTTCAGCTGCGTGTTCTCGGCAAGAACCCCCTGGTAGGCCCTCGCAAGCTCCACATTCTGAAGCTCCAGCTGTAAGCAACGCCTCCCCGTCATGTGGGCGAGCTCGGCAGAGCGCAGCTGGGACCTCGCGCTCTCGTAAGCAAGGGTCCTCGCAGTCTCATCCTTATAAGACCCCGCATCCTCACGACCATACAGGGCGAACGCGAGGTCAAAAGCATGACCAATGACCGTCTCCTTCTCCACCCAGGAGGGGAGGATAGAAGAAATGTCCACCCTGTTGGTCTCCGGCTTCCAGGTGATGAGGGGCTCACCAGTCTCGTCCCGACGCCTCTGGCCGAGCCCGAAGTTGTAGTGGTTCACCGGGATGGGGAGGGCGGAGGTCCTGACCGCCTCCTGGCAGGGCTCTTCGTCCTCGCCCACCGAGAGGCCGGTGAGGTCAAATTCGTCGAAGGCGGCCTCGCGAGGTTCCTTACCTTTCGACGGAGTGAGTGAGGCCGCACTTTTCTTGCTCTTCTTCTTGGGCGGAGATTTCGAAGGGGCAGCATGACTACCGGAAGCCCCCGATCTCTTGCGAGAAGAGGGCTCGGCCGGAGCGACGACGCCTCGGCAAGCTTCCGCCCCCATGGTAGCGAGAGCCATAGTAGCGTCGGTTTTCCGATTGCTCGCGTAGGGGGGATGAAGGGGAAGATCTCGCTCGCCTAGAAACAAACAATAATATGGATAAGTATAATATGCTGGCGAATTGAGACAAAGATATTAGGCGAGATTTTTACCTTCTCCGGCGAGAACCAGAGGCAGCGAGTCTAGGTTGCGGCGGAGGTAGACGACTTCGAAGTTCTTCTTGCAGAAGAACTGATGGAGGAGGGCGTCATGGCCGCCGAGGGCGGTGGGTCGGTAGGTGGTCTCGCTGTGTTGAACCGGCGAGAGGGGAATGTTGCCGAAGTTCCCCTTGACGACGACGAACTTCTAGGCCCAGAAGTGGGCCTTGTTGACGGTCTCAACCACCTTCGGGCCCGTGCCCACGAAGTAGGCTGTCCCATCTTTGTAGGCTCGGAAGGAGAACAGCTTCCGGAAGACCGGGAGGCTGAACTCGATTCGCTCCTCGCGGAGGTAGGAGGCGAAAGCGGTGACCACCGCCATGGCATTGGGTGTGAGCTGGCCGGGAACCACGCCATAATGCTTGAGCACCTAACAGACGGCGAGAACAGGATTAATCCGCGTGGCGAGCGAGACTAGAGTGGCAAAAAAATAGGAAGTAAGCGAGAACGACTATTACCTGGCGAATTTCTGGCCACAAGGGAAGGCGCAAACCGACCGCGAAATGGGCGGTAGGAATGGCCAACTCGTCGACCAACGGGTCGTTGATCACGTCGTCTTCGCTAGGGCGGCGTGCCTCGAACGGGGGGGGGGGGGGTGACGTAATCAGCGACCGCGCTGAAGTACTCATCAGTCAAGTTGCAGGAAAAAAAGCTATGCTCGGCAAAGGCCTTCGCGACCCTTCGCCGACCCTCGGACTCCGCGTCGCCGCCCATCTAGAAAACCTGCGAAAAAAGGGAACGCGAGAACGAGAAAGAGCGAGAGCTCTGCAGCAAAGCAAGAAGAAGATCGAGAATAAATGCGGTGGTTGGCCCAGTCAAGACCACCTATTTATAGCCAAAGCAAAAGGGCGGGAGGAAGTCCGAACGTCGGCGAACACGAGTATCAACAAAAACATCACATCACGTGCGCCGGCGAGGGAAACCCGCGGGGTTAGCACAAACGACACCCCTGCAGAATACGTTTAGCGAGGACAGAGGGTCCTTGCGAGCACGATGTAACAAAATAAATAAATTTATTGATAACAAGCGAGAAACCATAAAGGATGATACTAATTGTCGAAACAAATAACAGCCAGCAGGAGTGGCGAATATGCAAGTCATAAAACGTGGCGAGACCATTCAAAGGCGACGACGATTATTAATCACAATACAATGTCTAGCGAGAATCGTGGGGGAGCCATTTCCACCGGCCGCCACCCCGCGACCCTGACCTCGGCGGTGCCCTAGAATTATAATAGTCCTCTGCCAAACGACCCTCCCGGTCCATGAGGTAAGCATAGTCTCTCATTCTCGCTATGTGCACCTCCGGCGTCGTGGCGATCTCGTCCTGATCGCGCTGTCTCGCTTGCCGGAGCCTCGCGCACTCCTCCATCAGGACCGCGTGTGATGATTACTTGGGCTTCTTCTTTTTGTTTTATAAATAAAAGATAACCTTTATATTAAGAGTTTAGAATTGGCGGATATTTTCGAAGAGTCTCGCAAGTACTCCTACTTTGAGAAATTAACCGTTATCCTATCGAAGGATAGAAGTAACGATCTTTTTCTTCTTTCGGAATATTGACAATTACGCTTCGGCTACAATGCCGAATTCTATTGAATTGAATAGTAGAAAAGGAGAGTTTTGCACTAAATGAGTTTGAAAAGCTGTGTTTGAATTTTTAGTCCAAATTAATCATTTGATAAAGGCAAGTATACCTTATCGCAAGTAATACAGGATATTTTTAGAAAATATCGGGATCGTATATTTCCGCGGGTCGTGTTGATTATGCTACTTCGAGGGACGAACTATTATTTTATCGGAATAATATTTTTAGTTGATTTAACTAGAGTTCTAAATGATAAAATGCGAAAGATGATTTAAGCGATTTACTAGAGTTCTAAGTGATGAGAAATATAGCGCGCGACGTCGAATTACCTTGAGACGAAAATAGATTTTTCGTAGAATTAAAAGTGATGACTTTTCAAAATATTAAGATGACTTGGCCGTGGAGGTTCCATAATTATGAACGCTCCTCTCTCGAGGGTACGCCCACCTGAGATTATGAATATTCGACCGAACTCTCGTTCTACAATCGAATGTTCTTAATACTCGCTTTATGTTGCGAACCCCGCTATTGGGTTTTTATTTCCAATTCGGAAGAGTTACCTCGTCCTCTCTCGAGGGTAGAGCGCACTTCTCTTTACCCGTGAGTGATCAGTCCGTACACACGAGCCTCTCGGCTAACTAGGTACGAAAACGGAAATGAAAACCACACATCGATTATGTGGCTCCACTCAACGTGATTCTCGGGTAAACCTTAAGCGTTAATTATTTTAGAAAGAGATGTTTTAATTTTTATAGAAAAACTATTTTTGTGTCCCAATGCTCTTCGACGTCGTGCGCTAAAGGAAATTAGCCACTCATCGGAATGGAGACGGCATTATCGGTTGAAAAATACATGTTTGATAATTAAAGCGGATATAAGCGGATAAAAAGGAAATAAAAAGACTTATATAAAAACAGTAATAATATCCGTCCCAACCGCCTTAAACAAGTGCTAAAAAGTTCTTAGCCTCTTATTTAAGAAGGGGGTGGTATAGAAATGAAAAGACTTATAAAGGTGCAGAAATAATATCCGTCCCAACCGACTTAAATAAGTGCTAAAGTAAATTAGCCTCTTATTTGAGAAGGGGGTGGTATATAGCAGTTATATAAAGACTGAAATAAAAACTAAGCTACAAAAAAGGAAAATACTATCTCATACACGCACACACTCTAAAAGAAACTGAAAAAGAAAGCGTTTAAAATGAAAGCGATAAAATAAGGCGAAAAAGAAAACGATAAAACTATTTTATGAAAGCTTGTAAATCTAAGCTATGAAAACAGTAAACCTAGATTATGAAAGCAATAAAACTAACTATAAAAGCAATAAAACTAAATTATGAAAGCAATAAAGCTAAACTCATACACGCACACACACTAACATTAATAAAAAGAAGATGATCCAAATGAGAAAAACATCATTTTATTTCTGAAATCAGCATTACAACTAGACTAGGAAGACGAAAAAAAAAACTACAAACGAACTTAAACTGAATTGCAGAAGAGAAGCTCACAATCACTCAAAAGAACTCACAATACAACAAAAACCACTCAAAATTTGGATGAAAATAACTTCAGCCGAGCCCCTCTATTTATAGGGAAAATTTGAGTTTTACACGCCCTAGGTCACGGGCGTGACTTGAATGTCACGGCCGTGACTTAGGGCGTGACATTTGCTCGGCTGTATTCGCCGCCTTCTGGAAGGTCTGGCCGTCAAACATGGCTGCACACGGGCGTGACTTGGTATGTCACGGGCGTGACTTGGTGAGTCACGGGCGTGACTATGGGTGGCTGATGTCGGCAGCATGGGTGCGGCTTCGAGACGTGACGCGCTGGCGGCTCACGGGCGTGACTCTGCTGGAACACGGGCGTGACTTGTAGAGTCACGGGCGTGACTTGATCAACTCTTCGAGATTTCACCTGAAAACGGCTGCCAGCTGGAAATTTGGCTTTTAAAATTACACGCCCTTGGTCACGGGCGTGTCTGAGGGCGTGACCTGTGAAAATTTTGCAAAAAATTGCAAAAACAAAAATAAAACTAAGTTAGAAACCAGAAATAATAAAGAAGCAATTTATTCATTAATTTACATAGAAAATTCACAATATTAATTAAAACTATACTAATACTTATACCAAAAATACATATATTTTATTACTTATCAAATACCCCCATACTTAAGCTTTTGCTATTCCAGGGCAAAAGTAAGAGAGATCTATACGGGTTTAACATAAGTTCTAATTTTTGGCTATCGTTTTATTTTAATCATAAGAGACTGAAAAATAAAAATTCGGAGTAATAAGAGTTAAGTCCTAAATTATGCAAATGATTTAAGTAGAAGAAATGTCCTGGCCAAAAGACTTCTTAATTAACCAAATAGCAAACAAAATTGCAATCATTAGTAAACGAGATTAGATCGAAATTATAATAACCTTTGTTTAAAGAAACATAAAGGAAAAATATAAGTTACTAATTATGCTCTCAAATGATTTTTTGAATTAAAACTAGAAACAATAATTTGGTTAAGGGAAAAGGGGGTAAAAAGCCTTGGCAAATAGAAGAGTACTTGGATTAGGGGTGATGAATTGTATCATCTCACCCCTCTTATAAAGTTTCCTTTGACTCTCATCGTTGGTGTACGAGGGACGAGGGAAAATTGACCTTTTTAATTAACCCAATGCCTGTGTTTACGGAATTTGCAATTCCCATTGACATAGGATTTCTTTTAACAAATATTGGGTGCCTATGTTTACGGAATTTTTGTATTCCCATTGACATAAGATCTTTTTTTTTTTTCTTCTTTTTGTGTTTTTGTCATGCTAAATTGGTGTATACAAGGGGTTTTCAAGAGAAATTCTAGAATAATAAAAAAAAGTTTTGAGAGCAACCTTAGTAAGTTGAATATTCCTAGATTCCTGAAGACATAAAGTAGGGATAATTGCAGTCTAAAGTTGTTTTGCTAACATAATACACATGTCTCTATTTTAGCTAGTAGAAGTAGTGCTTGATAACAAAGCCTCTATTTAAATTAAAAACACAAGATATTCTTTAAAACTTAACCCCGAACGTTTAAATCTATCGATCTTAGATAAACAAACAAATAGTAAAACGAGCGATTATGAAAATCCACAAACATATACTCTCGAAACTAAATGCTTTAAGAATAAAAGTAAAGTAGGGTTTATTATTTTTGGAGTTTTTTGCTTTTATTTTTTTTTTGTTTTTATTTTTTATTTTTTTTTTTTATTTTTTTTTTTTTTTTCAACTACAAAAAATACATATTATTTTTTTTTTTTTTTTTTTTTTTTTTGAAAACGGGAAATACACCCCCATACGTAAAACCCAACATTGTCCCCAATGTTGTAATGTAAGTATGAAGAAGAGAAAATAACAATGCAATATATACAAAAGGAAAAAGGAAGCAAAAAGGCATCCCTGAAGTAAAGTTGGCGGGGTCGGAAGAAACCCTGCAAAAATAGAGAAAAAGCATAATAAAAATATTAGATAAATATGGGGTGCCTCCCACGAGCGCTTTGTTTACCGTCGCGTAGCTTGACGCATTTGGCGTGGTGAGATTATAAATTGGGGAGGGTTAAAGATTCTGTGTGTCCGTCCACCGGATCGCCCGCAAGATATAGTTTTAAACGGTGGCCGTTGACTTTAAAATCGCCTTTTTCGGGGTGAGAGATAAGAACGGTCCCATACGGCCAAACCGCTTTGACTGCAAAGGGGCCGGACCAGCGGGATTTGAGCTTACCCGGAAAAAGACGAAGACGTGAATTATAAAGAAGGACAAGATCGCCCGGCGCGAAAGTTTTTGGAAATTTAATTTTTCGATCGTGGTAGAACTTAGAACGCTCCTTATAAAATTTATTACTCTCATAAGCGTTCGCACGCCATTCATCGAGTTCATTGATTTGGAATTTCCTATTCTCGGAGGCTAAGTTCGAATCGAGATTTAAAAATTTTAAGGCCCAAAAAGCGCGGTGTTCTAATTCTACCGGTAAATGGCACGCTTTGCCGTAGACTAATCGATAGGGCGTACAACCGATAGCGGTCTTGTATGCCGTACGATACGCCCATAACGCGTCGTCGAGTTTTGAGGACCAATCCTTCCTATTTAAAGAGACGGTTTTTTCCAGAATGCGTTTTATCTCGCGATTTACTACCTCTACTTGGCCGCTCGTTTGGGGGTGATAGGCGGTGGCGAGCTTATGCGTGACGCCGTATTTAGATAAAATTTTTGAAAACTGGGCATTGCAGAAGTGCGTGCCCCTATCACTTACTATTGCACGGGGCGTGCCAAAGCGAGAAAATAATTTTTTTAGAAAATGGACGACGACTCGCGCATCATTGGTGGGCAGAGCTTGCGCTTCCGCCCACCTAGATACATAGTCGACCGCCACTAAGATATAGCGATTATTAAAAGAAGGAGGTAGGGGGCCTACAAAGTCTATGCCCCACAAATCGAAAATTTCGCATTCTAAATAAAAATTTTGGGGCATCTCGTCACGACGGGAGATGTTACCCGACCGCTGGCAGCTATCGCATATACTCACAAAAGTGTGAGCATCCTTAAAGAGAGTGGGCCAATAAAAGCCTGACTCTAACGCTTTCCGCGCGGTCCGGTTGGCTTGATAATGCCCTCCAGCCGGCCCCTCATGGCAGTGTCGCAATATTTGCGCACCCTCCTCGCTGGAAACACATCTTCGTATCACTTGGTCTGCGCAGACTCGAAAGAGAAAGGGGTCCTCCCAAAAGTAGTTTTTTAAGTCAGAGAAGAATTTCTTCTTCTGCTGAGTCGAAAAATCTTTTGGAAGGACCCGCGCGACAAAATAGTTTGCGTAATCTGCGAACCAAGGGGTAGAAGAAGTTTTGGTATTTATGATTAAAAGGCGCTCCTCAGGAAATCGATCGTCTATTTCGGATTCGACGAGCGCTTCTGCGACGGGGTGTTCTAAACGTGAGAGGTGGTCGGCTGCTAAATTTTCAGCCCCCTTCTTATCCCGGATCTCTAAGTCAAATTCCTGTAAAAGGAGGATCCATCGAAGTAAGCGAGGCTTAGCATCAACTTTGGCCAAAAGATATTTCAAGGCGGAGTGATCAGTGAAAACGATTACATGTGAAAGGGTTACGTAGGGTCGGAATTTATCAAAAGCAAAGATGACGGCGAGAAGTTCCTTTTCCGTTGTGGTGTAGTTAGCCTGTGCGGCATTGAGTGTGCGAGAAGCGTAATATATTGGATGAAAATATTTATTTACGCGTTGGCCTAAGACGGCTCCTACTGCGATATCGCTCGCGTCGCACATAATCTCAAACGGAAGAGACCAATCTGGCGCCACCAGAATTGGAGAATTGATAAGTTGCTTTTTAATAAAATTAAACGCCTCTACGCAGGCCGTGTCAAAAATGAATGGGGAATCTTTTTCCAGGAGGTGAGTTAGCGGTTTGGTTATTTTTGAAAAATCTTGAATGAACCGCCGATAAAAACCTGCGTGGCCAAGAAAACTTCTAATTGATTTGACGTTCGAAGGAACAGGAAGTTGTTCAATTATAGCGACTTTGGCCTTATCGACCTCCATCCCCTTGGAAGAAATTTTATGGCCGAGGACTAAACCCTCTCGGACCATGAAGTTGCATTTCTCCCAGTTCAAGACTAAGTTCGTCTCCTCGCACCGTTGGAGGACTCTATCTAAATTTTTTAAACAATTTTTAAAAGAGTTTCCAAAGACGGAGAAGTCATCCATGAAGACTTCCATTATGTCTTCTACTAGCTCGCCAAATATTGTCAGCATACATCTTTGGAATGTAGCTGGCGCGTTACAGAGGCCAAACGGCATCCTCCGATATGCGAAGGTGCCGAAAGGGCAAGTAAAAGTCGTTTTTTCTTGGTCCTCGGGTGAAATAGGGATTTGGAAAAATCCCGAGAGACCATCAAGGAAGCAATAAAAAGGGTGACCGGAGAGACGCTCTAAGATTTGATCAATAAACGGTAACGGAAAGTGGTCTTTTCTGGTGGCATCGTTTAGTTTTCTGTAGTCGATGCACACCCTCCAACCCGTAACAGTACGAGTTGGGATTAATTCGTTATTCGTGTTTGCCACGACCGTTATACCGCCCTTTTTCGGGACGACTTGTACGGGGCTTACCCACGTACTGTCGGAAATAGGATAGATAATCCCCGCATCAAGGAGTTTAATAATTTCAGTCTTAACGACTTCCCGCATGTTCGGGTTAAGTCGTCGTTGAGGCTGAATTGTTTTGCGGGGGTTTTCTTCGAGAAAAATTTTGTGGGAGCAGAATGAGGGGTTAATTCCCCTGATATCGGAAATTTGCCATGCAATTGCACGGCGATGTTTAGATAAAACTTCAACCAATTCAGATGTTTCTGAATCAGTTAAAGTAAAAGATATTATAACCGGAAGCTTTAAGTTCGCGGCTAGAAAAGCATATTTTAGATGGTCGGGGAGTTGCTTAAGCTCCAAGACCGGAGGTTCTTCGTAGGAAGTGGAGATTTTTAAATCTTTCGAGTCGAAAGGCTCGAAAGGCGAATCTGGCGGTAATTCTTCTAAAGGAGGTTGATTCGCCAGATCCGAATCGTCTATCATTAAGGATAGCAATTCTGAAAGAGAAGAACACTCGTCCACAAACGCGGATTCCAAATTGAAACAGGAATCATCATTTGATAGTGAGTTCCGCATGGAGGGGTTGATATGTAAAGTAACTTCGTCGTCTCCAACTCGAAGGAGGAGGCGACCGTTACTGACATCGATTAACGCACGGGAGGTTGCGAGAAAGGGGCGACCGAGGATGATGGGTACCTCGACGTCCTCCTCTATGTCCAGGATGACAAAGTCTACCGGGAAGATAAACTTGTCAACCATGACCAGAACATCTTCCGCTACCCCGATTGGGTACTTTACCGAGCGATCCGCGAGTTGGATGCTCATTTTTGTCGGACTCGGGACGCCTAAATTGAGTTTTTTGAAAAGAGAAAAAGGCATCAAATTGATGCTGGCGCCTAAGTCTGCAAGAGCGTACTTTATTAACATATTGCCAAAGAGACACGGGATGGAGAACCGTCCCGGGTCGTTTAGTTTTGGCGGCAATTTGTTAAGGAGAACAGCCGAACATTCCGCATTAAGGGAAACACGCGAAACATCCTCGAGTCGCTTTTTATTAGAAAGCAACTCTTTAAGATATTTCGCATATTTCGGCATTTGGGAGAGTGCCTCGCAGAAGGGGACGTTTATTTGAATTTGTTTTAAAATACGCAAAAATTTTTGATAATTTTCGTCCTCCTTCTCTTTATTAATTTTAGACGGGTAAGGAATTCGAGGACTTGAAACATTTGGCACAACCGGAGAAGCTGGAGCAATTAGAATCGAAGAAGAGGGTGGAGGGGTCGGAGGCGAAATGCATACCTTAGGCTCAACCCGCAATGGGGAGACGACCTCCTTGCCGCTTCGAAGGGTTATAGCGTTGGCATTTTCCCTTGGGTTTGGCTCTGTATTCCCTGGTAAAGCTCCGTATGGCCGCTCGGAGACCATCTTTGCAAGTTGTCCAACCTGGTTTTCCAAGCTTTTAATCGATCCGGTAAGATTCCGGATATTTGAATCGTTGGACGCGATGTATTTAGACAAAATATCTTCGAGCGGCGAAGGTTTTGGAGGAGGAGGCTGGAATCCCTGCGGAAATCCTTGCGGAAATCCCTGAGGATTCATATTTGGGGGCCTCTGAGCATTGTTAGGATTGCTCCAGGAGAAATTAGGGTGGCTCCTCCAACCTGGATTATAAGTATTACTATACGGGTTGTTATTAGGGTTGAAGGGGGGCCTAACTGGATTACCGAGGTAATCCACCGATTCTTCGATTACGTTATTATTATTATTATTATTATTCCAAGCGGGAGTGGAGGAGGAAACAGTCATCTCCGCCACCTGCTTACTTAGCCGCTCTACCTGTGAGGCTAAGAAAGTAGTGGCGTCCACTTCAAAAAGACCAGCCGGTTTAGTAGGACGCGACCTTGGCACGTTCCATTGGTACGCATTCATGGCCATTTCGTCGATCAGAGCTTGAGCGGTCTCTGGGGTTTTGTTGTTTAACGTTCCCCCGGAAGCCGCATCAATCATCTGCCGTGTAGAAAAATTTAAACCATTATAAAACGTTTGGACCTGTAGCCAAGTTGGTAGCGCGTGATGAGGACACCTACGCAAATATTCCTTAAAACGCTCCCAAGTCTCATAAAGAGACTCGGAATCGAATTGCACAAAGGATGTGATATCCGTGCGTAGTTTTGCGGTTTTTGACGGAGGAAAATACTTAGTTAAGAAAAATTCCGTCAATTGGGCCCACGTGGTTATGGACCCTCTCGGAAGAGAAGTCAACCATGATTTGGCCTTTGACCGTAGCGAAAATGGAAATAAGCGTAAACGAATGGCGTCATCAGTGACGCCATTAATTTTAAAGGTGTCGCATATTTCTAAAAAGTTTGAAAGGTGCTGATTTGGGTCCTCATCTGGCAAACCGTCGAACTGAATCGACTGTTGTACCATTTGAATTATGCTGGATTTTATTTCAAAATTATTATTATTAACTGTCGGGCGAGTAATACTGGATCCTGTATCTTCCAAATTCGGCCGGGCATAATATGCCATGGTCCGGGCCGGGGCCGCATTTGGAATTGGATCGCCCATATTTACAGTATCTCTGATTGACTCTTCGGGGGTTTCGAGTAAGTTTTGATCACGAGATCGGATGCGCTCACGAAGAGTGCGCTCGATTTCGGGGTCAAAAGGAATAGTCGAATCGTCCGAGGAGTTTCCTCGGGTCATAAACTAAAAAATAATATTTTTGGATTTTCTGTTTTATTATTATTATATTTTTTTTTTAATATAATATAAGTTTTTATATTTATATAATTTTTTTTTATTAGTTTTGTAACCTCTTTTTTTTTTGCCTTTTTTTTTGTAATAAATAGATAAGAAATAAAATTAATAGCAGTTCCTACTTTCAAATAACAACACAAAGATCCCCGGCAACGGCGCCAAAAACTTGATGATTACTTGGGCTTCTTCTTTTTGTTTTATAAATAAAAGATAACCTTTATATTAAGAGTTTAGAATTGGCGGATATTTTCGAAGAGTCTCGCAAGTACTCCTACTTTGAGAAATTAACCGTTATCCTATCGAAGGATAGAAGTAACGATCTTTTTCTTCTTTCGGAATATTGACAATTACGCTTCGGCTACAATGCCGAATTCTATTGAATTGAATAGTAGAAAAGGAGAGTTTTGCACTAAATGAGTTTGAAAAGCTGTGATTGAATTTTTAGTCCAAATTAATCATTTGATAAAGGCAAGTATACCTTATCGCAAGTAATACAGGATATTTTTAGAAAATATCGGGATCGTATATTTCCGCGGGTCGTGTTGATTATGCTACTTCGAGGGACGAACTATTATTTTATCGGAATAATATTTTTAGTTGATTTAACTAGAGTTCTAAATGATAAAATGCGAAAGATGATTTAAGCGATTTACTAGAGTTCTAAGTGATGAGAAATATAGCGCGCGACGTCGAATTACCTTGAGACGAAAATAGATTTTTCGTAGAATTAAAAGTGATGACTTTTCAAAATATTAAGATGACTTGGCCGTGGAGGTTCCATAATTATGAACGCTCCTCTCTCGAGGGTACGCCCACCTGAGATTATGAATATTCGACCGAACTCTCGTTCTACAATCGAATGTTCTTAATACTCGCTTTATGTTGCGAACCCCGCTATTGGGTTTTTATTTCCAATTCGGAAGAGTTACCTCGTCCTCTCTCGAGGGTAGAGCGCACTTCTCTTTACCCGTGAGTGATCAGTCCGTACACACGAGCCTCTCGGCTAACTAGGTACGAAAACGGAAATGAAAACCACACATCGATTATGTGGCTCCACTCAACGTGATTCTCGGGTAAACCTTAAGCGTTAATTATTTTAGAAAGAGATGTTTTAATTTTTATAGAAAAACTATTTTTGTGTCCCAATGCTCTTCGACGTCGTGCGCTAAAGGAAATTAGCCACTCATCGGAATGGAGACGGCATTATCGGTTGAAAAATACATGTTTGATAATTAAAGCGGATATAAGCGGATAAAAAGGAAATAAAAAGACTTATATAAAAACAGTAATAATATCCGTCCCAACCGCCTTAAACAAGTGCTAAAAAGTTCTTAGCCTCTTATTTAAGAAGGGGGTGGTATAGAAATGAAAAGACTTATAAAGGTGCAGAAATAATATCCGTCCCAACCGACTTAAATAAGTGCTAAAGTAAATTAGCCTCTTATTTGAGAAGGGGGTGGTATATAGCAGTTATATAAAGACTGAAATAAAAACTAAGCTACAAAAAAGGAAAATACTATCTCATACACGCACACACTCTAAAAGAAACTGAAAAAGAAAGCGTTTAAAATGAAAGCGATAAAATAAGGCGAAAAAGAAAACGATAAAACTATTTTATGAAAGCTTGTAAATCTAAGCTATGAAAACAGTAAACCTAGATTATGAAAGCAATAAAACTAACTATAAAAGCAATAAAACTAAATTATGAAAGCAATAAAGCTAAACTCATACACGCACACACACTAACATTAATAAAAAGAAGATGATCCAAATGAGAAAAACATCATTTTATTTCTGAAATCAGCATTACAACTAGACTAGGAAGACGAAAAAAAAACTACAAACGAACTTAAACTGAATTGCAGAAGAGAAGCTCACAATCACTCAAAAGAACTCACAATACAACAAAAACCACTCAAAATTTGGATGAAAATAACTTCAGCCGAGCCCCTCTATTTATAGGGAAAATTTGAGTTTTACACGCCCTAGGTCACGGGCGTGACTTGAATGTCACGGCCGTGACTTAGGGCGTGACATTTGCTCGGCTGTATTCGCCGCCTTCTGGAAGGTCTGGCCGTCAAACATGGCTGCACACGGGCGTGACTTGGTATGTCACGGGCGTGACTTGGTGAGTCACGGGCGTGACTATGGGTGGCTGATGTCGGCAGCATGGGTGCGGCTTCGAGACGTGACGCGCTGGCGGCTCACGGGCGTGACTCTGCTGGAACACGGGCGTGACTTGTAGAGTCACGGGCGTGACTTGATCAACTCTTCGAGATTTCACCTGAAAACGGCTGCCAGCTGGAAATTTGGCTTTTAAAATTACACGCCCTTGGTCACGGGCGTGTCTGAGGGCGTGACCTGTGAAAATTTTGCAAAAAATTGCAAAAACAAAAATAAAACTAAGTTAGAAACCAGAAATAATAAAGAAGCAATTTATTCATTAATTTACATAGAAAATTCACAATATTAATTAAAACTATACTAATACTTATACCAAAAATACATATATTTTATTACTTATCAGCGTGCATATCCTCCGCGGCTTCCCTATCCCGTCTCGCCTGCATGTTGAGATCCATCAGCATTCACCCATGCTTCCTCAAGAGCTCCGCGGCTCGCTGCTTCATCGTCTCCGGATCTCGCGGATCCCCTAAGAATTCCTCCACCTGGTCAGGAAGGGGAGACATCTCGTCATCGCCCAGTTCAGAATCGGTATGCGGATTTTCGGCATTGTCTGCAAGATTTTACAAGGTTAGATGACGAGCGCGAGATCACGCAGGGTTTCGGCGAGGCCATAACGCTTACCGAGAGGGGGGCGAGAAGCCGAAGGACGGCCCTGGAACACATTGCCATAGTGGGGGTAGAGGGATTTGCCCAGGCCGACGGGATAAGCCGTGCTGTTGGTCGGAGGAATCTTTGGCGGTGCGGAGCCACCGGTCTCCTCGCTCGTCAAGAGCTGGAACCCGGGCTTATCTATAATTTTACCTGGAGGAGGCGGAGACGGCGGCCGCGACGACGGGCGGACCGGGGACTTCAGGGGCGAGACTGTAAGAAAAGAGTAACGGAGGTCATATACGGTTGACAGAAGTATTACGGTATGCGAGATTAAGATCATACCGGTGACATCTTTCCCAGCAAGGTTCAGATCCGCCTGTGGGCTCTTGCGAGACCGCTCAGCGGGTTCTCCAATGTTCTCGCTCGGCAAAGCATCCTGCGAGTAGAAATTAGTGAGGAGCGATTTATTGACGTAAATTCGAGTAGCTCATACCTCCTCGGGGCGGCGGTCATCCGGGGAGGAGTCCAGCATCACAGAGTCGTCGCCGGAGCGGCGAGCCGCCTTCGCCTTCTTGACTTTCGGCGATTGAACGGGGGGGGCGGCCGGTTCATCCAGGCGGGGACCTTGGTCGTGGAAGGTAGCCCGCCAGCTCTCATCGCCCTCAGGCGAGCCTCTGCTTCTTCAGAGATCGGCATCTCCAGGCAGCTAAAATAAGAAAGGGAAGAAAAGAAACGGCGCGCGCCAATAGGGGTTCGGGACGATATTTATAGCCTACGGGGTGGGTCGCACCAAAGATTCCTGACAGATCATCCGTGAGCGGTCGAATATCAAGGGTTGGACGATTCTTCGCGAGGAAATTAGTCCTCGCGAAGAGCGGGGATTGTGTACAACCCCGATATTCGCCAGGTAAGGAAATCGAGCGAGACGAGAGTGGCGAGATCCAGACCTCGCCAAGATCGGCCCCCAGCCGACGAGACCTCGGCCGACCACCAAAATAGGCAGCGAGGTCCTCGCAAGGCGACCGCTCTAAAAAGGGACGCCGCGGGCAGTATTCGCGAGAGGACCCGCGAGAACTCCTTCAGCAAGGTTCTCGCAAGGCAATCCCCCGGAAGAGATATCGCGGACAGGATCCGCGAGAAGGCCTGCGAGAGCTCCGACAGTAAGGTCATCGCAACCCCTTATCCATAAATCATTAGGGTCAACTTACCATTTTACCCTTGGTGGTCTGCCCTTAGCCTCTCCAAACAGCGGAGCTTGGCTGTTAGCAGACCCATTTGGGGTGCAGATAGTAAAATCTAAAGGCGGAATCATGTTATTTGCAGACCAGATCAGAAAATCTATAAATAGGACCTTAAGGGCACCTTTGGAGAGGATCTCACTTCAGCTTCCCTCTCCTTAGGCTTTCTTTGGTTAGCATTTCCAGAGCTCTCCAAGGTGCCCAAGTCTCAGCTTTGGCTTGGGAGGGGAAGCGCTCAACGATCTTCCGGGTTAGTGGAGGGACCTCCTCGCTGTGACTAAGGTCTTAGTCAAATTCTTAATCTTCCGTCCACCCGCCTCGAGGGATCAGTAAGGGCTAGCCGCCCCTCATTTCGGTGAGGGCCCCGAGCTCTACGAGAGACCGAGAAATCGGTTTTCAACATGACGAGTTTGCCCCCTGGTCACGCTGGGCAGCCTCCCTGGTGGTGGTGGTCGGTGATCGCCACCGGCGATGGATGATAGTGGCGCCTCTTGAGGATCATACGAGAGCGGAAGCGGTCCCCGCGGAGCGGAAGCAAGCGGGAGCGCTTCCTGCGGAGCAGGAGCGAGCGGAAGCGCTCTTCCGGAGCAGGAGCGAGTGGAAGCGCTCTTACGGAGCAGGAGCGAGCGGAACCTCTCTTACCGAGCAGGAGCGAGCGGAACCTCTCGTACGGAGCAGGAGTGAGCGGAACCGCTCTTACGGAGCAGGAGCGAGCGGAACCGCTCTTACGGAGCAGGAGCGAGCGGAAGCGCTCGTACGGAGCAGGAGCGAGCGGAAGCGCTCCTACGGAGCAGGTGCGAGCGGAAGCGCTCTTACGGAGCAGGAGCGAGCGGAAGCGCTCTTACGGACCATGAGTGAGTTGAAGCGCTCTTACGGAACATGAGCGAGCGCAAGCGCTCTTACGGAACATGAGCGAGCGCAAGCGCTCTTACGGAACATGAACGAGCAGAAGCGCTTTTGAGCGGTTCTTAAG
This sequence comes from Dactylorhiza incarnata, assembly GCA_033032865.1. Lineage (NCBI taxonomy): Eukaryota > Viridiplantae > Streptophyta > Magnoliopsida > Asparagales > Orchidaceae > Dactylorhiza > Dactylorhiza incarnata. The sequence goes on from JAWHQI010000233.1 coordinate 2,022,371, forward strand.
GAACAAGGGGAAGCACGAAGCTGCTTAGCTGCGGGATTAAGCCCGGACATAACATTGGGGCTGTTATGCGGGTCTGAGCGAGGCTGTGATGAGAAACACTTGGTCCGACTCAATCCGAACTCTTGTTAGGGGAACCCCAACAACGTTCTATCGTAACATTGTTGTTATCATACATGTTTGATGTATCGAACGATATCCATGAAATTGTAGATCACTAATTTATAAATTTTTTAGTTTTTATTTCTCAACAAATTTGTTTTCGGATATCTGCTTTTAAAAATAGTTGTTTGTGGTTATCAAATAGTTGCATATAGTCAAAAGTGCGGTGCTAATAACAACCGCCTTAATTTATATTGAAGATTGTTATACGCACTACAATTTTGGCTATCCACACTCACTAATAGTTTTTTAAAGGGCTTTTGAAAATGCATAACCGCACTCACTCACCTCCTATTTTACGCCGACTGTGCCTCTCGCCTCCCAATCGCGGTACTTCCGCTGCTTCGCCTCCAGTTCGACACCCTGTTTCACCTCCCGTTTGAACGCCCCATCCTCGCCGGAAGCGACCACCGACTGGCTTCAATCTAGGTAGGGTTTTTTCCTGTTTCGCAGCATGTCTTCTTCCTCCACTGGCTATTGTTTTGTGCTTTCGCTTCTACTTTCCTTAATTATATTGAAAACTCCCATAAGAGATCATATTTCTTGGCTCTACCGATGTTCCTGAATAATGAATATGTTTTTAATTGGTAATGACAACTAATTTATGATTAGATATGCGGAGAATAGATAGAAATGTAAATATGTAATTAAGTTTTTCTTAATAAAACAATATCAAGCTAAAATGGTAAACGGATGATGACGTCAAAATTAGCATACATGCAGGAGAAAACGATTTTGATAAAGAATAAGAGAGTTGATATTAGCAGCCCAATTCTCCCAAAAATAGTAAATATCTTATTTATATTCGCAGTCCAATTCTCGCTAATCGCACCCAATCGAATAACCTCCTCTCCATCTCTCTCCTTCCGCTGCCTAAACTCTAGCCACAGTTCTATCGGTCGCGTCGTCTTTCCCCCTCTTATATTCACCTTCTTCAAAAAAGAAGAAAATTATTCAGCCAAAGTCACAAAAAAGCAATCAGTTTTCTGGTTTGAGAAAGGTTTGCACGTCATTTAACTTGTTTTAGAGTTGATTCCTCTACGCATGTCATTTAACTTATTTCCCTGCCTGATTTTAAATTATTTTAGAGCCCTTAAGATGTTTCTCTATGCTTCTAGAGTTCTAGTGCTTAATAAATCAGCAAAGTGTTCCGCTTATTTGGAATGAGAGTGAGGTACAAATATAATTTTGGACTGCAAATAAAATTTATGGACTGCGAATAGCCAGTTCCAGACTGCTAATATCAATTCCCAAGAATAATTATATTTTATAAACATCCCAAGTAAATCGCAGCCGGCCCTTACGTAACCAATGACGAGCGGTGACAGTGACGCAAGCCATGACATGCTGTAAAGCAGAAACGGAGTCGGGCTCACAAAACAGCTCTTGTCCACTCACTCGCCTATATAACAGGATGCGCCCCCTCTCAGCCATTTCATCGAACACTTTGCGCTCATACTCCAGAAGAAGAAGAAGAAAAAAAACAGATCGGCAATGGCGATAGAGAGTGGAGTGAAGCTTCTTGATTTATGGGTGAGCCCTTTCGGGCAGCGTTGCAGGATCGCTTTGGCGGAGAAAGGTGTGGAGTACGAGTACCAGGAGGAGAGCTTTCCGGCGAAGAGCGAGTTATTACTGAAATCGAACCCGGTCCATAAGAAGATCCCCGTGCTCCTCCATGGCGGCAAACCAGTATGCGAGTCGCTGATCATTCTCCGGTACATCGACGAGGTCTGGCCGGGAAAATCCAGCTTCCTCCCCGCCGATCCTTACGCTCGGGCCCAGGCCCTGTTCTGGGCCGACTACGTCGACAGGAAGGTATATGAATGTGGCACCCGGCTCTGGAAGACGACCGGCGAGGCGCTGGAGTCTGCGAGAAAGGAATTCGTCGAAATCTTGAAGACATTGGAGGCGGAGCTGGGAGAGAAGAAGTACTTCGCCGGCGACGACGCGTTCGGGCTGGTGGATATCGCCCTGGTTCCGTTCACGAGCTGGTTCTACACCTACGAGGCGTACTCCGGTATCCGGATCGAGGAGGAGAGCCCCAAGCTGGCGGAGTGGGCGGAGCGCTGCAAGGAGAGGGAGAGCGTCGCAAAAGCCCTGCATGATCCGGTGAAGATCTACGAGTTCGCCGGCAGCCTTAAGAAGAGGTTCGGCGGGAACTGATTTTGAAATTTGAATCTCCGTTTGGGTGTTTCGTTTCGGAATGTTTTCAATCTTGTTACATGTGGGACCGGGTTTTTATTTCAATAATCTGTCATGTGGGACCGGGTTTTGAGTCTTTAGTCTTATGTCAAAATCTATCCATTTCAATTTGTTTTCCATTACTGTCATTCTTCTTTTTTAATATAATAATAATAGATAATTGTTATTCGCAAATCATGAATATCTATCCGCAGTCTAATTTTTTCTTATTTTATTTGAGTTTAAAAATTGTTATCCGCGGACCAATTTTTAACATGAGTGGTCGATGTCTTCGTTCTCCTGAACAGGGCCCGACAACGAAGGAACATCTCAGACAACCTTATGAGCCCTTCAATATCTGCATGGATCGTGATTCATAAAATAAATGCGTAAACAGAGACCGAGTTGAGGAAGAAAGACGATTTCTTAGATGTTCATCTGATTTCAGATTGTTTGGGAAGATTTAGGGTTCATTTGGCGCGGCGTTTTGGCCGCGCGTTTGGGGCAAACGCCGCCGGACGGCGGGCAAACAAACGTACTCCTGCGGCGTTTGCTCCGGCTGGACCCGCCGCGCCATGAAAAACGGGGCAAAACACCCCGTTTCGATCCCCGCCTCATCCCCTCTGTTCCCAACCTCCAGTCTCCACCCGCAGGTGCCGCCCGTCACCGCCGCGCCAAATAAAGCCTTACATAGCTAGTGTTTGTTTGGGAAGATTTAGATAGCTAGGGTTGCTCTCTCGCTTCGGTGAGGAAGGCGAAGAGGACGCCCAAAGTTTCTTTTTTTATTTCTTTACTAATCTGTAAATAACAAAAAAAAATTGCAAATAACAAATTTGAATTCCTTTAGAGCTACGAATAAACAGAATCTGTGAATAGACAAATGCAGTTTGCGAATAACAATCGTTTAATAATAATGTGTATTTTAAATGTAGAATGTATGTTTGGCATGACGACGACTATGACCGTTACCACGAAAACAAATTGAACATAAAAGTGGATGTTCCTTAGATGAGTGTTGAAACCAGCAATTGGTCTCCTGAGTTCGGACCCACTGAGGGGTGTAGCCGACGCTTACTTCTCCCTCCCTAGACTCTCTGACCGGTGGATGAGAAACTTGGAATAGACCCAAGACTGTAGCGAGGAGGTCCCGCCACCCACCCGGAAGATCTTAGAGAGCTCCCCCTCCCAAACCAAAGCTCAGTCGGGCACCTTGGAGGACACTGACTGCCAACCAAAACTAGCCTGGAGGAGAGGACTCTCAAGGAATCGGGTCTCCTCCATGGTGCCCTTAAGGGTCTATTTATAGATTTTTCTAGGCTGGTCTGCAAATAACATGAATCCGCCTTTTAGTTTTACTAATCGCACCCCAACTTGATCTGCTAACAACCTAACTCCGCTGTTCCGAAGGGTTATTTGCAGCCCACAAGGGGTATTATGGTCATTTCCTCCTTAAAGCCTTTATGGGCGAGTGGTATGTGGGGGTACCACCCGTTGGGCACCCGCTTAGCTGGACGAATGCCAACGCTTCCGGGCGAGTGGTCCGTGAGGGCACCACTCGCCTAGCTTCTTTTCTCCTGCAGCTTACCCCCACTAACCCGGGGGTATTTTCGCATGTCTGAGCCGGGGCGAATGATCTGACTGGCCTAGGTCTCGCCAGTTGGCCCGTGGGACCCACTCGACGAATACGGGTTGTACACAATCCCCGCTCTTTGCGAGCGGTTCCTGCGCTCGGAAAGAACCGTCCAACCCGGTATTCGGTGAGTGTTGGTTGACTGGTCTCATAAGATTCTGTGGGTCCCACCGTTGCCCTATATATATCTCTTCATGCCAGATTCTCCTGGAACGCTTTCATTCCTCGATTCGGAGCTTCTTCTCTCCCTTGGCCTTTCGCCGATATTAATGTCTTCCCACAAACCTTCTGCGAAGCCCCTCTCGAAGGAGATGATCGAGCGCCTGGCTGCGGCCCAAAGTGTAACCGCCCCCAAGGCTGCCTAGTTTGCTCCCTGGCTTATGTCTAAACGGGATCCGAGTGCCCCCTACGTCTCGCGTCGAGCCAAGGCGATTCGGCTGAATCGTCAAAGAGGCGAGACCGCTTCGGAGTCTCCGGCGAATACTCCCCCGACGAATACCCCTCCGGCGAAAACTCCTCCGGCGAGGAATCCTCCGGACCCCGGGATGCAGGTATGAGGATTCCTCCTGTCTTTCTATTTGGTTCATGTCCTCTATCCTGCGCTCGCTCTGGCCGTTCGCAGGGGATTTCGGTGCCTGAGGCCGGCCACGGGGCAGTCTCGAGCAGTGCCGCGGTGCCACCTCTCGCGAACGAGAGGCCTCCTCCAGATCTGGACCTTGCTCCCCCCCCCCCCCCCTCCGGGCGAGACCACATTGCAGTCCGGTAAGTTGTGAACCCTCTTGATTCGTCCTTCATACTGCTCGTCACTGACCATTATTTTTTGTAGCTCTCGTCCCCGACCTTTTGCCGCGGGACTTCATTCCTCCGAGCTCCCCTGCTCGACCGAATCCTTCCGTGCTTGCGGATGAGCCGAGGGTGTCTCCCGAGAAGGGACCCGGTCAATAGGATCGTGCGGATGATCCTGCGGATGCTCCAGCTCCTTCTTCACAGCCCTACCGTCCTGGAAACGGAAAGGTCCTACCTCCCGCCGGTTTGTTTAAAACGCACCCCCATTCGTCTCGTCCCTCCGGTCATGGGGACCCCTCACTAGGTTAGTGACCTCTGCTGCATTTAGTGCATCCGCTTTGTTTAACGTGACTGACCAGTCTATGATCTCGCAGGCTATCGGGAAGCCTCTCCCTTTGGATCCTACCACGAGGGGGAAGACGGAATGCTCTCGCCCCTCCCCTCTCCCGGGGATCTCTCTGACTTCCTCGGCGACTCCTCAGATCATGCGACCCTAAAGGAGCGAGTCACGGAGGTCTTGGGGAAGCTCATCCACATCCAACGGAACATCGCCGGCCAGGTGGATGATGTGCGGATGGAGGTCACGCACGAGCTGAAGGACCTTCGGAAGGACTATTCGCGCCTTCTCGCGGCGGTGGAGCGTCTGGGAGGTGAAGGGGGGGGAGCTTTCTCCCGGGAGGCACGCTGCGCGAGCCCGGGATCAGCTTCAGCTGGCGTCTCACGAGATCACCTCCATGCTCGTGTATTATCGTCCGCGAATGCCTCCGGAGGCTGGGCCGCGAGGACATGGTCGGTGGTACTGGGAGGAGCGCTAGTCTGGTCTTCATTCGCCTCCTTTGTGTTTTTCCTTTTATTCTATTTATGGTGCTGAGGATACTGGACTCTATTTATGCCTATAATAATTTTACACTGTGCTTGGCGAGTGCTTTATTTCTATTTTCGTTTATATTTCTCGCAACTTGCTTGAGCATGCCGAATGATATGATATTGCCGAGTGCTTTCGTAACTCTTTCGCGTGGTCATCGAGCGGATAGCCACTGCGCATTCGCCATTAATGGTTGAGAGGGATCGGCCCGGGTTTCGAGGCGTCGGGAAGGCGCGATTGCTATCCGCACACCAGCTGCCTCGAAAGCCCAAGCGTCATTTAGTTCTTCTATAAATAGGCCGTTCAACCACCATATTAATTACCTTGCCATCCGCTCCCTCTCTCTCCTCGCGCTAGCACTCGCGCTTCTCTCTTCTCTGATGCTCCCGTCTTCTCCAGCATTCACGAAATGGGTGGCGACGCTGAAGGTAGGGCCAGGTGTGCCAGCGCATTCGTCAATCATGTCTTCGACTCCTGCGACCTCTCCGAGGAGGCCTTCTTGAGCGTGGTTGCTGACTACGTTCCGCCGGCATTCGAGGCGCGAAAGCCCGAGCCGGAAGAGCATCTAAACTTCATCTCGCCATGTGCTCTCGCGATCCCGCTAGAGCACTTCGAGGTGGGGTTTCGCCTTCCCATCTGGCCGGAACTCCGCCAGACTTTCCGGTACTACGGGGTCATGCCCGGCCAGCTCAATCCCAACTCTATCGCCATGCTGGTCGGGTACGCGTGCTACCTGCGAGAAGAGGGGATCGAGTTCTCGCTACCCATCTTTCGCAAACTGTACACCTTCCGCTGCTCACACGGCATCTCCTTCTTCTCGGGTCAAAACCCTCTCAAACACTACGGACTCTCGAACAAGAACCACGACTGGGTCCGCCGCTTCATCTTCGTCGGCGGGAGCCTTGGGAATACCCTTCTCGCCCCGGTGCAGGAGGAGGAGTCGACCTTTCGCCCCCCCCCCCCCCCGACCTTAGGGGGGCACGAGGCCAAGCTGCACCAATACATCCTTCAGCACGGGATGGACCTCGTCCATCTCCGGCGAAATGTCAACTCGCTCCCGCCCATTCTGCAGGGTGAGGGTAAGCTTTCGAGACCTTCTGCATTCATTTCGGCTTGGCGGTTCTTTCGTTATTCGCTAAATCATTCGCTAAATCATTTGTGTTCTTATGCAGGTGTGCGTAATTTCCCCCTTCACCCGCCGCGACCTCCTGGGGTTTCCGTATCCTTTGCACAGGCGGCCGCGGATGCCTGCCGGGAGGAACCTTCCTCCTCCAAACCTAGCGGCCGGAAACGAAAACCCGGGGCGCTTACTTCCTCTTCTTCCAAGAAGCCGAAAAGTCCTTCCGCCAAGGGGAAGGGGATTTTGGGCGAGACCCCAGGGGGCAGATGCGCCGGCCCAAGCCTTGGGGTCGGGTGTGCCAGACGGGACTGGGATCCAGGCGGGATCGTCGTTGTCGCCGCCTTCGTTGCCCAGGGACCACCAAAACTTCGCAAATGGCGAGAAGTACGTGGATCCCTCGGGGGCTCCTCTAGTGAAGTGGGACAGAAACACTAACCGGGTCTCGGTCTCCACCCTCCATTCGACTTGGATAGAGAGCGATGTCGCTACCGGCGAGGCCTACGCCATGGCGTATGCCCTCTATGGCCGTGACGATGCCGAAGTCTTCGATGCCGAGAAGACTCAGGTTCTCGCCCACGAGACCGCCCGAGCCCTACTGAGGGCCCTTGAGCTCGCACACATGTCTTCGCGCCGGAGCATCAATCTGTCGCGGAGTCTGGCCGAGGTCGAGGGGACCAGGGCCCTTGTTTCGGCCGAGGCGCAGGAACTCAAGATGAAGTTGGCAGCTGCGGAAGCCCTTCTCGCCAGCCGTCCCGTCAGAGAGGTATATTTCCCTCCTCCCTCCTCCCCGCGAATGACCGTTGATGATTGCCGCACTTTCTTCTCACCATCTTCGTTTTTCTCAGGATGCCATGATCGCCGAGATGCTTCGCGCGCGAGTGGGCAACCTCGAGGAGGAAGTCCGGCTGGCTAAGGCCGAGGTCCAGCAGGCGCGAGAAGCCGATGCCTTGGCACTCACCTCAGGAAGCAGGGGAACTTTTATCCCCCACCATGAGCTAGAGCAGCTGATGCAGGAGAATGCTTAAAGCGCCGTGAAGCACGCGCTGCAGGTGCTGCGGCAGGCTGGATACTTGAAGGAGGAGGCCGAATGCCTCTCTGCCCGACAGGTCGTCCCCGAGCTCTACATTCTGATCCCCTTCCCGGAAGATGAGGACGGCGAGCCGCGAGAGGACGCCCTCCTACCGGATTCGAGCGAAAGCGATGGATCTTCTGGCGAGAAGCCTGCCGACCCATGAGATGGGCCCTTTGTATTTTTTTGCTCTTTTTATTCTTCATTTTTGGATGTAATCATGAACTGGGCGAGTCCCCTTGAAAGATATATATTGATTACAATTTTTGTGCTATCTTAATTTTTTCTCATTCGCCGCTATATCTCGCTAGGCTCATTAGGACGCTAGGTCGTAGTGTAACTGTCTTGACCACTCGCCGCTGCTCGTTGATGACCTAGGATGCATCGCTCTTTTCGACTTCCCGCTACCGAGTGAGCCTTTGGACCATTCGCGCATCACGGGGCTGCGTTTAGGTAGTTATGAAAAGGAGGTGAGATCACCGTTCCGGCGTGTGGTCTATGCGAGTGCTCTTGAGGTCATTCCTTGAGAATTTAGAACCTGCCACCGAGTGAGCCTTCGAACCTGCCAGCTAGATGAGAGCCTGGACAGCGGGTCTGCTCGGGGCCATTTTTCCTTCAACATAGAACCTGCCACCGAGTGAGCCTTCGGACCTGCCAGCTAGATGAGAGCCTGGACAGCGGGTCTGCTCGGGGCCATTTTTCCTTCAACATAGAACCTGCCACCGAGTGAGCCTTCAGACCTGCCAGCTAGATGAGAGCCTGGACAGCGGGTCTGCTCGGGGCCATTTTTCCTTCAACATAGAACCCGCCACCGAGTGAGCCTTCGGACCTGCCAGCTAGATGAGAGCCTGAACAGCGGGTCTGCTCGGGGCCATTTTCCTTCAACATAGAACCCGCCACTGAGTGAGCCTTCGGACCTGCCAGCTAGATGAGAGCCTGGACAGCGGGTCTGCTCGGGGCCATTTTTCCTTCAACATAGAACCCGCCACCGAGTGAGCCTTCGGACCTGCCAGCTAGATGAGAGCCTGGACAGCGGGTCTGCTCCGGGCCATTTTTCCTTCAACATAGAACCTGCCACCGAGTGAGCCTTCGGACCTGCCAGCTAGATGAGAGCCTGGACAGCGGGTCTGCTCGGGGCCATTTTTCCTTCAACATAGAACCCGCCACCGAGTGAGCCTTCGGACATGCCAGCTAGATGAGAGCCTGGACAGGGGGTCTGCTCGGGGCCATTTTTTCTTTAACATAGAACCCGCCACCGAGTGAGCCTTCGGACCTGCCAGGTAGATGAGAGCCTGGACAGCGGGTCTGCTCGGGGCCATTTTTCCTTCAACATAGAACCTGCCACCGAGTGAGCCTTCAGACCTGCCATCTAGATGAGAGCCTGGACAGCGGGTCTGCTCGGGGCCATCTTTGGAGCTTTCAGAGTTTTTCCTACAAGCTGCAATATCAATCTCAAACACATATGTTAAACAAACTATTCTTATTTCAAAACATTTTCATTACATAGTTTCAGGGATAGAAACGTTTAAGATCGTCACCGCTCCAGGTGTGGCTGAGGGGTTGGCCCTCCACGTTCTGAAGGCGATACCCCCCGGACTTTAGCGCTTCCTCCATGACATAGGGGCCTTCCCAGTTGGGATTAAGCTTTCCCACTGCGGCAGACCTCCCGGCCGCGTCAACCTTCTTGAGCACTAGGTCCCCTTTTTCGAACTGCTTGACCCTGATGTGCTTGTCGAAGTACTTGGCCATCCGTCGCTTGACCTCTTCTTGGCGAATGGCTGCTAGATCCCGGGCTTCTTCGATGAGGTCGAGGGAGAGCCGCAACTCCTCTTCGTTCCCAGCTCTCCAATCTTCCTCTCTATTCGTGGCGGCCTTTACCCGTGGCGTCATGACTTCGAACTCTATGGGAATGACGGCCTCGCAGCCGTGAGAGAGCTTGAAAGGGGTCTCTCCAGTGGCGGTGTTGGGGGTGGTTCTTAAAGCTCACAGGACCGAGGGGAACTGCTCCACCCAATTGCCCTTAAGATTTTCTACCTTCTTCTTGAGCAAGTTCACGATAGTCTTGTTTGCCGCCTCCACCTGCCCGTTGCTCCTGGGATGGTGGACGGATGCAAACCTGAGGTCTATCCCCAACTGGCCGCAGAAACTGATGAACTCCTCGCTTGCGAACTGCGGACCGTTGTCCGTGACTATGGCCTGCGAAAGACCATGCCGACAGATGATCTCCCCCTATATGAAGTTGCGGACCACCTGGGAGGTGACCTTAGCCAGCGCCTTGACCTCCAACCACTTTGAGAAGTAGTCGATCATGCTAAGAGAAATCACCTCTGCCCACTAGCCTGGGGGGAAGGGTCCTACCAGATCCATTCCCCATATGGCAAATGGCCAGGGTGCCGTGATACTCCTTAGCCTCTGAGCTGGCATGAGCTGAAGCGGGGCGAACATTTGGCACTTCTGGCATTTCTTGGCAAAGGTGGACGCGTCCTTGCTTAGGGTTGGCCAAAAGTATCCCTGCCTCATTATTCTTGCCTCCAACATCCTGCTCCCCGAGTGGTTGCCGCACTCGCCGGAGTGAACTTCTTCCAAGATCCTCGGGACTTCATCTTCCGAGATGCATCGGGCCAAGAGCCCGAGAGGGTCTTCCGATACAGATCCCCCTCATGGAGCACGTAGTAGGCAAACTTGTACCGGAAGCGCCTTTGGTCCGGAACATCCTCCGGGAATTTCCCTGTTGCAAGGAAGGTAGTGAAGGGATCCTTCCAAGAGGGACGCTGCTCTATTTCCATGAGTTCCCCTTCCTCAATCGAATGACGGAACAGATCTGTTAGGGTTCCTCCGGCTCAGGGACCGGCCTTGGCCAAGCAATCCGCCTGGGCGCTTTCCTCCCGAGGGATGTGCCTGATGGAGAAAGTCTTGAACGCTCCAATGAGGCTTCTCACTTTGGCTAAGTATCTTATGAGTGTAGGTTCCCTCGTCTCGAACTCCCCCTTGATCTGAGAGGCTATTATCAATGAGTCGGTGAGAACCTCCACATCATGGACTCCCAGTTCCCGAGCCAGACGCAAGCCGCCGATCACTGCCTCATACTACGCTTGGTTGTTGGTGACTGGGAAATGTATAACGAGTGTCTGCTCGATCTTCATCCCGTGAGGCTCTCCAGCACTACCCCTCCTCCGAGAGAATTCTTACCCGAGGCCCCGTCAACCAGCAGCTTCCATGGAACATGACGAGGGGATTGACCCTCCTCCATCTCGGCCACATAATCTGCCATGAAATCCGCCACCACCTGTGCCTTCATGGATAGCCGAGGGACGAAGGTGATATTGAACTCGCTGAGTTCTATCGACCACTTCGCTAGCCTCCCCAAATGCTCTACTCCTTCGAAGATCTGGCGAAGAGGGTGGTCCGTCACTACTTGAATCGAATGGGCCTGGAAGTATGGCCTGAGTTTTCTTGCTGCGACGACCAGAGCAAAGGCCAACTTCTCCAAGATCGGGTATCTGAGCTCCGCCTCCCTCAGGACCCTACTCACGTAATAGATAGGCAGCTGCTTCTTGCCTTCTTCCCGGACCAGGAAGGAGCTTACAGCCTCAGTCCCGACTCCGAGATATAGGGATAGATCTTCCCCCTCCTTGGGACCTTGGAGTAGCGGAGCCTTGGTGAGCTGACCCTTCAAGGCCTGGAAGGCCTCCTCGCATTCCTTTGTCCACTCGAATTTCCGGTTGCCTCGTAACGTTTTGAAGAAGAGGGAGCATTTCTCCCCGGCCCGGGAGAGAAACCTGCTCAACCCCGCGAGCCTTACTGTCAAGCGCTGAACCTCCTTGGCATTCCGAGGCGATCCCAACTCCATTATGGCTTTGATCTTGTCCGGGTTAGGTTCTACCCCCAAAGGGGTGAGAAGGTGTCCCAGGAACTTCCCCTTGCTGGTCCCAAACACACACTTCAGGGGGTTCAGGCGCATCTTGTATTTGCGCAGGGTAGCGAAGGTCTCCTCGAGGTCCTGGATGTGAGAGCTCGCGTTCTTGCTCTTCACCATGAAGTCATCCACGTAGACCTCCAAGTTCCTTACCCTTTGTTCCTTAAAGACCCGGTCCATCATCTTCTGGTAGGTTGCTCCTGCATTTTTCAGCCCAAAGGGCATCATCTTATAGCAGTAGCACCCCTCCCGGGTGATGAAAGAGACATCTTTGATATCCGGGGGGTGCACCCTGATCTGGTGATAACATGAAAAAGCATCCAAAAACTCATCACAGAAAAACCGATGGCTGAATCAACTAGCGCGTCGATCCGAGGCAGGGGATAGCAATCCTTAGGGCATGCTTTGTTTAATAAAGAAAAGTCAATACACATACGCCAGCGACCATCGCCCTTTTTTACCATGACGACATTGGAGACCCAGCCTGGATACTGGATCTCCGATACAAAACCTGCTTCAAGGAGCTTGGCCACCTCCTCGCGGATTGGTTCTTCGAGCTTGTCGGCGAAGGCCCTCCTTTTCTGTCAGATGAGGCGGGCTCCTGGCTCAAGGTTGAGACGATGGCAAGCCACGTCCGCTTCGATGCAGGGCATGTCTGCCGCACTCCATGCGAAGATGTCCATGTTCTTCTGAATGCACTCCAACATCCTCGCCCTGTCTTCCGGGCTGAGGCCCCCGCTGACACGCACCTTCTCCACCCTTACTCCCTGGGTGATAACCTCCATCTCCACTACTTCCTCTGCCGCTTCAAGCCGGGTCGGCTCTTCCCGTCTACCCCTCGCTTCTCGCCCCTCTACCCTGGCCTTCTCCTCTGCCGCACCTTCCTCCTCCATCGGTTCGACCTGCTCCTCCTGAGCTACCTCCATCTCCTTTCTTCGGGTACTACCCTCTTCCTATTCTCCCCTCTTCTCCACTCCTTCTTCTGGCCCCTCGGGCCTCCTCATCTCTTCATCCATCTTCTCAGCCTCCGCCATCCAAGAGATGGTATTGACGGCAGTCACATAACACTGCCTGGCCACCTTTGCATCTCCCCGGATTCGGATCTGGACTCCTCCACTATGGAACTTCAAGCACTGGTGGTATGATGAGGGCACACATCGGAAGGCACTGATGAGGGGGCGCCCAAATATGGCATTGTAGCTGCTCGGAGCGTCAACGATGACGAACCGGCAGTTCCTCGGGACCCCTACTAATGTCACCTGGAGGCCGACACCTCCCTCGACCTCCTTCCTTTCTCCTGAGAAGCCAAACAGCGGCCCATCAGAGGCCTGCACCCTCTTCTTCTCCACCTCCATCGCATCGAAAGCCTTCTTGAAGATAACATTCACCGAGCTCCCATTGTCCACCAGGATCCGGGAGACCGTGAGGTTTTCTATCGCCGTCTGGATCACTAGGGCGTCGCAGAACGGGTCCTCATAATCGGGCATATCTTCCGAGGAGAAGGTGAGCTTCTCTGTGGGGGGTGGGGTCTGGGAAGTTGATGCGACGTCTCTCCGGAACATCGCCTGGAAGATCCTTTTGCAAGAGGCCTCTATCCCAACCCCACCATGAATCACCCCGATTCCCCCTGGCTCCTGTATCCGTCCTGTCCTCGCATCGGTCCTCTTCCGCCTCTGGGAGCACTTCCTCGATCCTGGCCTGCTGCCGTCGTGGCTGACCTCTCTCTCTCATCTCCAAGAATTTTGGGCAGGTGGCAGTCGCGTGACCTTCTTCCTGGTGAAAGTCACAATAGGGCAACGCCACCCTGTCCCCTCTTCCTGCTCTTCCTCCCCTTCCTCTTGCTCCTCTACCTCCTCTTCCTCGGCCTACTGCCATAGCTTGATCCCTTGGGGGGTGAGGGGGTCTGGGACCTTGCCTCCACCCCGGATTTATTCCTCCCGCCTCTTTTCCTTCTTGCCCAACCTTCCTGGGCAGGTGGCGGTCGCGTGTCCTTCCTGGTGCCTCCAGCCCAACCTGTTGTTGGGCTCTTGATTCCTCCAATTCCGAGGCGGTCTTTCGAACCCCTGGCCCCTGGGTTCTTCTCGCCTTCTTCCTTCTTGCTGCCTCACCTCGGGCTCGCTCATCTTCGCCAACCTCTTGTAGAACTCCGGGTTGGCCGCCTCCCCCTCAATCTCCTCTGCTGCTCGCTCCATCAACTCCTTAAAGGACAAAGGGGGCCTTCTCTTCAGGTCTATCTTGAAGAACCCATCTCGCAACCCTACGATGAACGTCATCTTGAGGGTGAATCCCGGCACCTCCTGCACAAGGTGTATCTCCTCCTGGAACCTATCCACGTAATGTGCCAGGGATTCCCCCTCCCTTTGCCTGATCTTGAAGAGAGTCTCCGCATCCTTCTTCCTCTTTTTCGACGTCGAGAAGCGCAGCCGGAAGCCCCGACGCAAATCATCGAACGCGTAGATGGAACCTGCGGGAAGCTGGTGGAACCAGTCCCTTGCTTTCTCCTTCAGGGTGGTTGCGAAGAGTCGGCATTGAAAAGCATCCGACATGGGAAGGATTGACGTCATGTCCTCAAACCACTGCAGGTGCACGATTGGGTCCTCCTTGCCGGTGTAGTAAGACATCTCCGGCCCTCGAAACCCCTCCGGCACTGGGGCCGAGAGGATCATCTCGCAAAAGGGGCTCCCTTCCCCTGCTCGGCGAATGGTCCTCTCACGCGGAGCCAGCTCGCACACCTCAGCACTCGCCGGGCCGCTGAACAGCTGCCGCCCGGGGAGATCTCGCGCACTGCCTTCTGCTGGCACCTCCTTCCCCAGCCGCTGCCCCGGTGCGTTCTCGCCGATCTGCAGGGGCGGGACCACGGGGACTGTCGGGGTCTCGCACTCGCTCCGCCCAGCGAGAACTGTCTGCAGGACTTCTCGCTTGAACTTCTCAAACATCTCCAGTGTTGGGTATTGTAGCTACAATTACCTTGATTTGAAGAAGTGTTCCTGTGAACTAAGTTGAATTGAGATGTATTTGATGTTGTTCTCTAGTTATGTATTTGCAGGTCTTAATGCTAAGTGCACACCAAAGTCAGGTTGCAATGGATCACCAAACACAGTTCTAAACAGTGTAATCCCTCATTGTGCAGAACAAAGTGTTGGTCCATGTGTAATCTCTCTTTTGGGGTGTACTTCATATACTCATAACTGAAGGTTTTCAAGCTTGAGGAGTGGAGCAGGTTTTCAGGAAAAGAAAAGAAATTTTTGCTGAGTCAATTCGTCGAGATGTCACGTGAACTCCCGACGAATCTCGACGAATCCAGACAGAAGTCAAAAAGACAGTCTTGTGAAGAAAAATCTGCAGCTAAGTCCATTCGTCGAATGTTCTCGTGAACTCCCGACGAATCCCGACGAATGAAAACAGAAGGTGTTTTTCACGGGTTGTTCAGTGTTTTTCTGTGGCTAAGTCAATTCGTCGAATGTTCACGTGAAGTCTCGACGAATGACAGACAGACGGATTTCAAATTTCAGTTTCGTTTTCCAAAATTAGGGTTGGCCGACATGTACAGTACACGTGGCGACCCCTCCTTGTCTGTCGCCCGAGCCGTTGGAGATTTCCCTATAAATAGTCTTCTATTTTAGGGCAAATACAAGATATCTCTCGATTGTTAAAAGAAAAAAAAGAAGCCAGCCGTCTTCTTCCTCGCGTGCTGGAGAAGTTTTTTGAGATCTAACTTCTGCGCCTCTCAAGTTTCGTTCTTCAGTGGTGCTAAAGATTTCTCAAATAAGAAGGCCTTTGATCAAGTTGCTGCTCTCAATATTGAAGATCTTTTCGATTTAATCAAAGAGCCTACTCAGATCAGGTTTGCCGATTCTTCATTCTTCCTAATCCTTGAAGATCCAAGCTTCCACTCTAAAGGAAGAAGAAGATTCAGTCTCTCCAGATCTGAAGTTAATCTCTATTGAGATTCAAGAGAAGTTTCATTTTAAACTTTATATAATTTTTGTAGGAGTTGTTTACTCCGAGTTATTTCTGTAGGAGTTGTTTACTCCGAGTTATTTTGTAGGAGTTGTTTACTCCGAGTTGTAGGAGTTGTTTACTCCGAGTTGTAGGAAGTTTATCTTCCGAGTTGTAGGAGTGTTGTCTCCGAGCTTGTAGGAGCCGTTGTCTCCGAGTGTAGGATTTGTTGATTAATCCGAGTTTTGGTGAAGTTGCCGACGCTAGCCCGAAGTGCTAGATAGGCGGAGCGGGAGAGAGGACTACCCACATCGGGGAACCTCTATAAAATCCTTGTGTCTGTGTTGTGCTTTATTGTGTTCATTTCTGTGTTATATTTTAATTCCGCGTAAAGACATAGAATCCACCTATTCACCCCCCTCTAGGTGATTTAGGCCGCAACTAGATACTTTCAATTGGTATCAGAGGTAGGTTGTTCGCTATAAGGCTAACACCTTGAACAAGACTCCTCATCTAGTTGCTGAAGCAAGTATGTCTGGAATGGATAAAGCCAAGGATTCCGTCAAGCTGCCAGTCTGCACCAAAGAAAACTTTCCAATGTAGAAAGAAAGAGTACGATTCTACATGGAAGCCGCTGACCCAAGAATCTTTCAGATTGTGGAAGAGGGTCCCCATGTTCCAATGAAACCATCTTCAATAAACTCCGCCATCATGATTCCCAAGAAGATGTTGAAACTAACCAAAGATGAGATCACTCTAGTGGCCCTAGATAAGAAGGCAAAGAACATCATAGCAGGTGCAGTTGATGATTCCATGTTACAAAATTTGCTTCACTGCAAGTCTGCTAAAGAAATGGGGGATTCTCTAGTCGTTCTGATGGAAGGGACCGAAGAAGTGAGGGATGACCGAAGGTCATTGCTGAACCAAGAATACGAAGCTTTCAAGCAAGATCCAAGAGACTCCACTTCTGACACCTACGAGAAGTTCTTCAAGATCGTAAATGGTCTAAGGAACTATGATCGAGAATTCACAACTAGCGAACTAAATGACAAATTCTTGAGATCCCTGACGAAAGAATGGGACACCAAGGTTATAGCCATTAGAGAATTCGGAAAGCTAGGAACCACGGAGCCACAAATATTGTTTGGCAAGCTTCTCTCACATGAACTAAAGCTGAGTATTAGAAAAGCTGAAGAAGAAGGATGCTCCACTTCTGGAAGGGAGAACTCTGTGGTACTGAAGGCCAAAGAGTCAAGAAGAGGTAAAGCTAGATCATTTGAAAAGACACAGCCGTCAGATGAAGACGATGAGTCTGTGGATTGTTCATCAAGCTCAGACATGTCCGATGGAGAGTTCTCTTCACTCGCCAAGAAATTCAAGAAATTGCTCAGAAAAAAGAGCCAAAGAAGGTCAAGGCGTGATGATGAACATCACAAGAAAGAACACAGCAACGACATGTATAAAACCAAACCGAATAAACATGTTTCGACTGATATTGTCTGTTATTGTTGTAATAAGCCAGGGCATATAAGTATGGAATGTCCATACAAAAAGAAGAAAGAGAAAAAATCCTTCAAGGGGAAAAGGAAAGAAGAAAAGAGCTTCTTAGCAAAGAAGACCAAGACTCTTAGTGACAGTGACTCAGGGAAGTCAAGCTCAGATGAAGAAGTCTATTTTGGGCTTATGGCACATTCAGATGAGGAAGGAAGTGTCTCCTCATACAAAGAGAAGGTAAACTCGCACACTCCTATTTCTGCATCTGAAACTGACTCCAATGCAAATGAAGGCTATTCTTCAGGGGTAGATTCAGATTTAATGACTCAGTACAAAGCCGTTTTGGAAGGATTTGACAAATGCCGCAAGGTAGTCAAATCTCAAGCAAAAGAGATTGAATCTCTCAAGACGATGGAATCAGATTTGAGGGAGGAAATTGAAAAATTAACTCCTCTCAAAGATGAAGTCCAAATCTTGAAAGATGAACTTCAAAGCTCTACTGAATTATTAAATCTTAAGGAGAAGTTTATAAATGAATTAGAAGAAAAGTTAGTGGTGGAAAGGAAGATAGTTGAAAGCTTCTCGAAACCAAAAACTATTCTTCCAATCATTGAAAGATTTTCTGCTCCTGCGAAGGTTAGTGGCCTTGGTCATAAGGCTGAAAGTAGTAAGGCTGCTAAGAAAAGAGTTGTTAAAGATAAGGGCAAGGTTGACCAAAATCAAACCCGTCCCCGATGCTTCGAAACAACTGCTTTCAAGGCACCTTATGAAAAAGTAATCCCCAAGGATTATGGTTCATTTGTACATGGATCAGTTATTAAGAAAGCACCAAAGATTAAATCAATTGTTGCTAAATCTCATGAAGAGAAGAAGGAGTCATGTGTGTGTTGCAACCACGAGGCTTCTACTTCTAAGAATATTGCTCCTGCTAAACTCCCCGTTCAAAAGTTAAAACAGGATAACAAGAGAAGATACAATCGATTTGATTGTTGGTGTTGTGGCAAGATTGGTCACTTCGCCATAGATTGTTGGTTTAACCCCAGGAACGTCAAGACTCCACGGGTTAACAATGTAAGAATGACCCCTTGCAATGTTAACACTCCGGGTGGTGTTGATCTAACCAGAAACCTAGGACCCAAATCCTTTTGGGTTCCTAAGGGGTATTAATCTGTGTTTGCAGGTATGTCCAAAGGCCAACCAAAACTCTGATCAGGCATTTGGACAAGTGGATGTTCATGGTACATGACCAGAACATAGAAGAAATATAGTATGGTTGCTGAAAAGCTTAGGAAATCAGTCCAGGCACTGAAACTCTAAGGGGGAGATAAAACTAAGGGGGAGAAAAGATTGAGGGGGAGCTGATTCTACATATACTACTCCTATGCAGTTGCTGAGGGGGAGCTTTGAGCTCTCATGTTTTTTCTTCCCTATCTGAAGTAGTCAGAAAGGGGGAGAGAAGTTGAATTTGCAAGAGAATTTGAAGTTGGGAGGAATTGGCAAAGTTAGAATTGGCAAAGTTAGAATTGGCAAAGTTAGAATTGGCAAAGTTGAAAGAGAAAGTTGAAAGGGAGAGAAAGTTGAAAAGGTTAAGTTTATAACTCTCCTTATCTATTTGATATATATTTTTTAAGTGCAATTCAACTCAGTACATAGGTTCTGACTTCTTCAAATAGGGGGAGATTGTTGGGTATTGTAGCTACAATTACCTTGATTTGAAGAAGTGTTCCTGTGAACTAAGTTGAATTGAGATGTATTTGATGTTGTTCTCTAGTTATGTGTTTGCAGGTCTTAATGCTAAGTGCACACCAAAGTCAGGTTGCAATGGATCACCAAACACGGTTCTAAACAGTGTAATCCCTCATTGTGCAGAACAAAGTGTTGGTCCATGTGTAATCTCTCTTTTGAGGTGTACTTCATATACTCGTAACTGAAGGTTTTCAAGCTTGAGGAGTGGAGCAGGTTTTCAGGAAAAGAAAAGAAATTTTTGCTGAGTCAATTCGTCGAGATGTCACGTGAACTCCCGACGAATCTCGACGAATCCAGACAGAAGTCAAAAAGACAGTCTTGTGAAGAAAAATCTGCAGCTAAGTCCATTCGTCGAATGTTCTCGTGAACTCCCGACGAATGAAAACAGAAGGTGTTTTTCACGGGTTGTTCAGTGTTTTTCTGTGGCTAAGTCAATTCGTCGAATGTTCACGTGAAGTCTCGACGAATGACGGACAGACGGATTTCAAATTTCAGTTTCGTTTTCCAAAATTAGGGTTGGCCGACATGTACAGTACACGGGGCGACCCCTCCTTGTCTGTCGCCCGAGCCGTTGGAGATTTCCCTATAAATAGTCTTCTATTTTAGGGCAAATACAAGATATCTCTCGATTGTTAAAAGAAAAAGAAGAAGTCAGCCGTCTTCTTCCTCGCGTGCTGGAGAAGTTTTCTGAGATCTAACTTCTGCGCCTCTCAAGTTTCGTTCTTCAGTGGTGCTAAAGATTTCTCAGATAAGAAGGCCTTTGATCAAGTTGCTGCTCTCAATATTGAAGATCTTTTCGATTTAATCAAAGGGCCTACTCAGATCAGGTTTGCCGATTCTTCATTCTTCCTAATCCTTGAAGATCCAAGCTTCCACTCTAAAGGAAGAAGAAGATTCAGTCTCTCCAGATCTGAAGTTAATCTCTATTGAGATTCAAGAGAAGTTTCATTTTAAACTTTATTTAATTTCTGTAGGAGTTGTTTACTCCGAGTTATTTCTGTAGGAGTTGTTTACTCCGAGTTATTTTGTAGGAGTTGTTTACTCCGAGTTGTAGGAGTTGTTTACTCCGAGTTGTAGGAGTTGTTTACTCTGAGTTGTAGGAAGTTTATCTTCCGAGTTGTAGGAGTGTTGTCTCCGAGCTTGTAGGAGTCGTTGTCTCCGAGTGTAGGATTTGTTGATAAATCCGAGTTTTGGTGAAGTTGTCGACGCTAGCCCGAAGTGCTAGATAGGCGGAGCGGGAGAGAGGACTACCCACATCGGGGAACCTCTATAAAATCCTTGTGTCTGTGCTGTGCTTTATTGTGTTCATTTCTGTGTTATATTTTAATTCCGCGTAAAGACATAGAATCCACCTATTCACCCCCCTCTAGGTGATTTAGGCCGCAACTAGATACTTTCATCCAGCCACTCCCTTGTTGCTGGCGGCTGCGAGTGGCCTGAGTCTGAACCATTTTCCCCACCTCCTGTCATCGAACCTAGCTCGAGATTTTCCTTCACCGGCTACGTTCCACGCTCACCGCACCAAAAATGTTGAAACCAGCAACTGGTCTCCTGAGTTCGGACCCACTGGGGGGTGTAGCCGACGCTTACTTCTCCCTCCCTAGACTCTCTGACCGGTGGATGAGAAACTTGGAATATACCCAAGGCTGTAGCGAGGAGGTCCCGCCACACACCCGGAAGATCTTAGAGAGCTTCCCCTCCCAAACCAAAGCTCAGCCGGGCACCTTGGAGGACACTGACTGCCAACCAAAACTAGCCTGGAGGAGAGGACTCTCAAGGAATCGGGTCTCCTCCAAGGTGCCCTTAAGGGTCTATTTATAGATTTTTCTAGGTTGGTCTGCAAATAACATGAATCCGCCTTTTAGTTTTACTAACCGCACCCCAACTTGATCTGCTAACAACCTAACTCCGCTGTTCCGAAGGGCTATTTGCAGCCCACAAGGGGTATTATGGTCATTTCCTCCTCAAAGCCTTTATGGGCGAGTGGTCCGTGGGGGTACCACCCGCTGGGCACCCACTTAGCTGGACGAATGCCCACGCTTCCGGGCGAGTGGTCCGTGAGGGCACCACTCGCCTAGCTTCTTTTCTCCTGCAGCTTACCCCCACTAACCCGGGGGTATTTTCGCCTGTCTGAGCCGGGGCGAATGATCTGACTGGCCTAGGTCTCGCCAGTTGGCCTGTGGGACCCACTCGACGAATACGGGTTGTACAATGAGGTCGGGCGTTCACGAACGCCGATTCATAACTACTGCGTTAACGAGTGCCACCGCCCCCAAAAAGAGCCCAAATCAGGTCAGACTAAGGTTTCTAAAATTGGAAAAAACGTTAAATTTCTAGCACTCGAAGAGGACGTCCATGTTCCATGAGAGGGAGGCCAATTTTTTTAGAGTAGGAATTTGAATTTTGTTCTCTTGTAGATCTTTAGCTCATAAAAACTTGATCGCACGGCGACTCACAAACTCATGCTCGCACGTTAAAATTTGCACTTGTTATATGCAGCTATTCGTGCTCGCATTATCAAATTATTCCGAACTCGGTCTTAGGGCTCCGCTTGACGTGGCTTTTTTGCTCCAATTAGTATGGACAAAACACCACCAATATAGATTGAATGTTTGACAAGCCAATGGTTATGACCGTCATCGAGAAAAGAAAACTAGTTTTGTACATAAAAGTGGATGAAGTTCCTTATGCGAGTTCTGGTGTTCACAAACAATACTTCATAACCACCGCGTTGATGACCGTCACCACCGTGCCAAACGGAGCCCTATAGGTAAGGCCGTGCGTTCACGAACGACTGTTCATAATCACAGCGCTCACGACCGCAATCACCGTGCCAAACAAAGCCTCAATCCTTTTTTCTATTGGTTATTTTTTTCTCGTACCCGCTTCACCAAGATGGCTTCACATAACCTATCTCATCGAATAAGCGACTCGACAAAGTTGTGCATATAGCAGCAACGATCGGTAGAGTTACAATGGTCACGATCGCACTAAAGACTACAATTGCAAGCACTACTCATGGGAGAATTCTTACCCAAATCCCCCCTAAGAGTTTGCATAATTGCCGGTTGCACCTCCCTATCTTTTGAAATTATGAAAAACCTCTTAGGTATAAGTTTACATTTCATAACAAGCATGCACAAAAAAAATATGCAATGGAGGGAATATTTTTGTGCATGCATACATGCTATGATATATAAACTCACAGAGGAGATTTTTGTAATTTCAAAAGATGAAATCAGCAATCTTACAAACTTAAATAGGAGATCCCTATATACAGCCCCAATAATAATAATAATAATAATAATAATAAAACAATGATCTTTAACAGATTTCTGCAAATCCATCAGAATTTAACAAATAAACCATATTAGAACTCTTCTGCAAATCCATCAGAATTCTTACTCTGAACAGACCTCTTTCTCCAGAATTTGAGCTGCAGAACCCTGCTCTCCAGCATGCTCTCCACCTCCTCAATAGGAAGCCCCTTCGTCTCCGGAACACAGATCAACACAAAGAACAACGCTGCCACCGAAATCACCCCAAAAATTAGAAATGTCATCGAGGTTCCTATCGCGCGGGTCAGAGTCAGAAACGACTGCGCCACAATCAGATTCGACACCCAGTTCGCCGTAGCCGCGATTCCGCCGCAGACTCCCCTGAATCTCAGAGGATAGATCTCAGAATTGACAATCCATGGAACTGTTCCCATTCCAGGGGAGAAGAAGATGATGTAAAGTGCTAATCCAATGACTGCAGCCCATCCAAATTTGCTGGGACATCCTTTTGTGTACCAGAGCCTGCCTTCTTCGCGGCACGCCTCCTTCACATCATCATTTGATGCCAGGCATGCTCCTGGGTAGAGCTGCATCATAAGAAAATGGAGTTTTAGCGAAAGCTTCTTTTCATATTTCTGGTCCGTTTGGCGCGGCTGCGTTTTTGCTCCGGTGATTTTGAACAAAAACTACATCGTCATAGAATGTGTTTGCCATGACAACGGTTACGACCACCACCACCACCACTTAGAAAATAAAAGCCCCAAATTTGGATATCACAATATGCAGACTTTTAGGGAAGGAATTGTGGAATTATATGGAAAAAGGAGGGGAAGCTTGTTTTCTTTGATTTTACTAAAAGCAAGCTATGACGTCTGCCAAACACTTTGGCTAAGAAAAGATATACATGTGCATGGCATAATCATTTTTTGACTTTTGTAAGCCAAGACAGTATCTTTTTTAAAAAGATTGGAACTTTGAGGCCAAAGTCTTTTTGATGGGGTCGGCCGCTTTGAGCTACTGAAAATGAGCTTCTCCTACTCTCCTTTTAAAAAAAATGAGTGTTTGGTAAGAAGTTATGTGCTAGGCTTGAAGGAGATAGCAACAAGCTTTCCGGCCGTCGTGTTTAGAGCCGAAGAGATTCAATCTCTGTGGTTTGTAGAGGAGCAAAAGGAGATTTGACTTTGATCGTGTGTTGATGTCTCTTCAGACAATTACACTACGGAAGTAAAAAAATATTTGACTTTGATTGTCCCGTGATTTTCTCCCAATTAAATGAGAGTTTGTGCTAGTGGTTTGTTTGTGTTTTGAGTTTAATCATTTATGCTCTTCTATCTCAAGGAGCTCTTGCACATTTATGGGTTTCCCATGAATGGGTTTTCGCCAAAAGCTCAATATGTTGGGCCTCAACTAGATTCAAACTCATTCTCAACTAAAAAAAACTTGATCATATGAGGAAAATATCAACCATTTGGTACGAGATTTTACCTTGTCGGTCAAAGAAGCGCAAAACCCACAGGATGGAGACGAAGATTTCAAGCACTTGGTGCAGTCCCAAGTACTGCTTGAGGCCGATTCATAAGCCGGGCAGGTAGAATTAGCAAAGTGCTTCGTCTCCGCTTCACTAATGGCCGGCGAATGCGTCGAAGTCTCATGAAAAACTGCTGAAAGAACACCGAGCGAAAGAACAACTCCACACAAACTGATCACAAGGAGTTTCTTCCTTCCGGTTCTGTCTATGAAATATATACTAACGATAGACCCCAAAGCATTCAATCCAGAAGTGATGAGCGAGAGCGCCAGCGCTATCCGATTTGATGCAAACCCGGCCAACTGAACTATTGTAGGGCTGTAGTACATGACTGTGTTTATTCCCACAAACTGCTGGAATACCTGAAGCCCCACTCCGGCGACCAACCCTCTTCTCACTGTCTTTGTTTTGACGAGTTTCAGGAGGTTGATCTTCCCCGAAGTGCCTTCTTCCCTGATTTCGGCTTCCACGGAGTCTTTCAGCTCTTGTATTTCGGATTCTGCTTCGTCGGGCGGGTAGATTTTGTGAAGAATGGTTCTGCTTTCTTCTTCCTTCCCCTGTTATCAACAGAAAATTAAACCATTTTTGTGAGAAAAAGTATGTTTTTTTTATAGTAGAAAGTTCTACCTTTCTGTAGAGCCAACGGGGTGATTCCGGCAAGAATGCCATTAGTATGAATTGCACCAGTGCTGGAATTCCAGCAACTCCAAGCATCCATCTCCATGTTCCAGGTGCCTGAATTTTTTTTTACAAATTGATAAAGTTCATATTGCTGTTCTTAGGAATAAAAGATCAAAAGCGAAGAACACAGATATTTACATGGTTCGGCAATCTTCCTATGTCCACTGCCGCACTAGGATTTCTCACTATATTTTTCAGTTTCAAGCGAGATGCAAAAGGAAGTCATTTATATTTGAAGTCCAGAGCTACCAAGAAATAGGAAAAAAAATACATAATTAACAGTTGTATTAGACTCCACATCTACAACAGCTATATTAGACTAAGTCCAACGCAGACTTTGGGTTTGTTTGTGACAGCGGCCGTAGTTTTTCTTTGTTTGGAGCGGGGGTCGGCGGGCGAGGATTTCAGCTCCCCCGCTGAAAACCGCGGGAAAGACACGGATTTCATCCACGCCAAACAGAGCCAAAGAAGATGAGAGAAGAGATGGAGAGTACTCTGGAAGCAAAAATAATGGAGATAACAGAAAATTCACGTAATCACTTACCATCTACATTGTGTTTCATCTGAAATATGAAATTGATGTACTCTCAAATGCACAACAGTTAATAATTATTCAAAATTCTGTTTGTTTGTATTATAATAAGTATATGTATGATATAATAATCATACATAATGCATTGAAAATGTAACTCCTTTCTCTTCAACTCCTCTGAATTTCCAACAAGAAGAAGATTTAGGGCATATTCGGGAGAGCAATTGAAGTGCAGCCGAGGTTGTGAATGCAGTTATGAAAATCGCGGATAGTGTTTTGGATATGCGCGGTCAATAAACAACTTTTTTTAAATAATATCATAGTCATGTATGTGTGATCAAACATTAGTAGTCGTACAAAAAGCGATCACGAAATTTCAAAACACAAGTAAACCGCCAAGAGCATGTTTACTAGGACTCCGTTTGGCGGCGTTTTTGCTCCGGTAGGTTTGGAAGAAAACACGAGTTTTGAACATAAAAGTGAATGAAATTCTTCGAGTGAGATTTAGCGTTCAAGAACTACTGTTCATAACCATGTTTTTTAAAAGAATTTTTTAACTAATCTTAGGGTTTATTCTTGAAAACATAGAAGTAACCATACCTTTGTGAAGGCTAAGTTGATGAGGTAGGACAAGAACTGGCCTCCGGTGATAAGCAGACCATTGGTGCTGACCAAAGCTCCCCGTATTTTGGCCGGCGAAGCCTCCGAAATGTAGAGCGGGGATGTCATCGACGCCATCCCAACTCCGAGGCCGACGAACACACGGCCGACGACGAGGACGGCAGGCCCATTTGCAGAAGCCATGATGACTGCCCCAACGAAGAAGAGGAAGTCTGCAACCATGAGTGAAGCCTTCCTTCCAAACCTGTCATTTGCCCATCCCCCTACCGCGGCTCCCGCGATCGCACCCGCAATCGCCGCGCTAACAATAATCTCCTGTGAATCAAAAGGTGAACAATCGTGATGAGGAACAATTATATTAGAAGTTGATTGTGCTCTGCTGTAAGCAATTTTTGAAGTTTGGATTGGAAAGTCATGGCATTTATTGCCTGCAGCCATGTCTTCTTGTCCACTTCGGAGAAATCCTCTTGGATATAAAGCAATGCTCCAGAGATGACTCCTGCAAACAATTTCTCAGGGGGGAAGAAAGAAAGAATCTTGAGAGAAGGAAACTACTCAGTATTAAGGGGGAAAAAGACCTGTGTCATAGCCAAAGAGGAGTCCGCCGATGCCGGCGGAGAAAGCCAGACGAAGAACATATGGGTTCTTCCATGCGAGGGAGAAACACTCCTTGAAAGCTGATGCATCTGCTGCAGGTGCGCCTCCTTCCATGATTCTTCCTCCTCTGCGCAGGTTTATTCCTGTGAAAGTATACCAGAAACAATGGTATAATGGAGATTGGAATGGAACTCTGTTCTCTGTCGAACTCTGTTCTCTGTCGAACAGAGAGGGAGAGGGAAGGGGGAAACTTGCAGTCAATTGATTATAAAATACTTAGATTTTAGAAGATTTGAGATAAGGACAAAATTGTCCATTTCTGTGCGAGAGATAGACATGCACTGGACTTGCTCCATATCAATCAACTTGGGTCTTAATTTATATATAAATATAGTATAAAAACGACATATTGTGAAATAAAATGATGTTATAGTTGTTACATTAATGTATTTTGGTAAGAAATATACACTCAATTAATAGGATATATACTCAATTAATACACTTTTTAGAGTGCTCCATCTTCTTAAGGCGTGTTCTTTGGGAGGCGCTCTTTTAGTGCGGTGTTCTCGAAAGCTTGTTTAGACCCGATCTTCTGGAGAGCTCTTTTTTGCAGGCTCGAGGGAGCGCATAGATTTAGTTAATTTTGGAAGAGCGGAGTTTTGACATTAAATCCCTCGATTCTAGATTGGAGGGTTACTTGTCAATGTGAACTAATTCTCTTCTGTCTCATGCAAGTTTTGAGTTACGAAAATTAGTCACGATAAGATAATACGGCGAGTTGGTGTTGATCGGATGAAGTCGTGTATTTGAAACTGCAGACGACCGTCCTACTTCTTGATATATAGATATATATGTAATATAGAGAGAGAGCATACTATATATATATATATATATAGTACATAGCTAACTGAATATATGGTAAGAAATATGTACTCAATTAATAGAATGAATGACCAATAA
The DNA here is from genome assembly GCA_033032865.1 of Dactylorhiza incarnata. Taxonomy (NCBI): domain Eukaryota; kingdom Viridiplantae; phylum Streptophyta; class Magnoliopsida; order Asparagales; family Orchidaceae; genus Dactylorhiza; species Dactylorhiza incarnata. The sequence goes on from JAWHQI010000233.1 coordinate 2,049,473, forward strand.
ATCTCTTGGTATATATATGTTAGGATATGTCATTCTCCAGTCTCTGTTCTATAACTTTTTATGGCGGTCCTCTTTTAGAAGAGTCCTCGAGAATATTCTTTTAGAGTGATCTTTCTACTTTTTGGGCGCTCTTTTAGAGCAATCTTTATAGGAGGTGTTCTTTTGAAGTGCTCTTCTTAAGGAGATATTTTAGTGCGCTCTTATCGCGGCGCTCTTTTAGAGCGATCTTCCCGAGGGCTCTTTTAGAGTGGCCTTGTGGGGAGCTCGTTTATAGCGATCTTCTCGAGGGCTCTTTTAGAGCAGCCTTCTGGAGAGCTCGTTTAGAGCGATCCTCTCGAGGGCTCTTTTAGAGCAGCCTTCTAGTGCTCATGTAGGCTCTGTTTGTGAGAGCTTTTAGCTCTTTTTCATTTTTTGGAAAAACCCCACCGCACATAATTTTCCGTTTGTATTTTCTGCCGGTGGGAAACGCTGCCGCCAAAAAGGGCCTTTATGCGTCTTTTTGGAAAGTCAGGTGTCTGCTCCGGTCTCACTTTTCTCACTCATTGTGTTTCGTTATTTTCGCTATCTACCTCCCGCAAATCTTGTACGCCCGCCGCGCTCCCGAGTACGCCACACTCCCGAGTTCGACCCTCTCCTGGCGATCTTCCATCGATTCTCTTCCCCATCTCGATTCGAAGGTATGAATCCGCCATCTCCCTCTCCGTCTCCTTCCAGTTTTTCGATTTTCGTCACATCTAGGTAATTTTTTTTTGCATTTTTTGTTTCTCCCAGACTTCCAGAAATGCTCTTTCCCCTTCGTATATTTTGCTGAACAACGAATCGCAGAAATGTTTATGATTTTGCTGAGGAACAAACCTCTCCTTGGCCAGCATGGCTTTTCTGATTCTTTTTTGCTCATAGGAATGGTTCTAGATACCTGATTTTTTTGGGGGGGTTTTATGGTTGATTCTGATTTATGTTTACGAATTTCCTTGTTTTCCTGATACATTGATGATAAATGTTTAGTATTTTTTTTCTGCTCAAATAGAATAGCATGATTTATTATTATTCTTATAGTAAATTTGATACCTCATAAGTTCAGCAAAGTACAAAAACTATTCTTTATGATAACTAATCATTTCAGCATGATTTTACTGCCATCATTAATGTTTATTAATCCCCTTTTTATATGTTGCTGAATAGGAAATAGAGTTCGTTATATGCACTACAGTTCATTATTTGCATAATCATTCTAGGATGTGTGAGATTGTTCTCGATTTGGGCAAAAATTCAAATAAGATTTGTATGTATGAGTGCATGTTTTACTAATTGTCGTTGAATTTTTTTAGAAAAATATTATTTGGTTGATGTCGGCTATCCGTTGCAGTGAGGATTCTTAAAGTCATATTCAGACACACGATATATTCGCTTGATTTTGCGCGGGGAAATCGATATATACAAGGAAGACATGAAATATTCAACCACGCACATTCATCACTACGTAGTGTCATAGAACGGACATTCAATGTCTAGAAGAAAAAGTGGGATATACTCAAGGTCAGAGATATGTCTCAATATAGTTTAGCAAAGCAACGTGATATTGTCAATTTGTGTAACACCTCAATTTCCAGTGTAAGTTCTCGAGAAATCAAAAGGCAGAAAGTGCATTTCTCGAGAAATCAAAAGGGCAGGAAATGTCATTTCTCGAGAAAAAGAAAGGACAGGAAATGCCATTTCTCGGGAAGAAGAAATGTCATTTCTCAGCTGTTCGTCGAACGCCCGTTCGACAAACTCAAGGTCATTCGTCGAACGCAAGGCCGTTCGACGAACGCCAGGCCGTTCGTCAAACGTCGTGCGACGAACGTGCCGTCGAGCCGCCGAGACGTCGAGATAAGAACGCCGATCAACGAACGTCAGGTTGTTTGTCGAACGTCAGGCAGTTCGTCGAACGAAGCTTCAAAGCTGTTCGTCGAACGCAGCTTTCTAGTTGTTCATCGAACGCAGCCAGCCGTTCATCGAACGAAGCTTTCTAGTCGTTCGTCGAACGTAGTCAGCCGTTCGTCGAACGCGGGCTTTAGGCAGATCGTCGAACGCAGCTTCAAAGAGTTCGTCGTTCGTCGAGCGCAGTCGAACCGTTGAGTTCTTAAGCGGTTGTGGATAAACTCAGCCACAGCTTTAAGGGCTAACGCCCGACGTTAGGTGCTAACGCCGGCGTTAGCTAAGAAATTATAAAAGACAGCCAAATCTAGTTTCCCTTCTACTTTCTGATTCCAAGCTCGTTCCAAAGGCAGAGAACTTGTGATTTCTGAAGGAAGGAGGTCTTTTTGGGCTAGCCTTTTGTTGTGTTGAGGGCAAATCCGTGGAGGAGTTTGCTTGCGTGTTTGCCATCGTCGATCCAGTGGAGAGGAAGCTGTTTCAAAAGAGTCCAGCCGAGTTCCTCTCAGATTTATGGCACCGAAACGAGCACCGAGGGTAACGATTCTCCTCCTTAAACCTTGGACATGTACGTCCTTTGATTTGCATAGTAGTAGACAAATTTCCACTAGCGAGTGGATAGATTTCTGCCGACGGGTCGATGTTATCCCCGTAGAAATTGCATATAGAGTCCGGAATTGAAGTACGGGCATAGGCATGCTGTGTGAAACCCATCTGGACAGGTTGGTCTGGATTGGTGATGTTGTTATGTTATTGCACTCCGGAGAAGACTCCGCGATCTATGCTGTGTTTTCCGGGTTCTATGTACTGATTCGTATTGCAAAGAGGTCTGGAGGTGTTTATCCCTAATATTATGAGCACGGGCATCTGGCGGAACCAAAACCCCACCCTTAGCCATCTTGTGATGAGGATTGCAACCTCGGGTCACGATGTGCCGTTTGGGACTAGAACTCGTCAAGGTCGGCCAATCTTGACGAGAAAAGCTCATGTAGATCCGAGTTGAAAAAGGACTTGTGGGTGACGCGCCGGAAGTTTGTGAGTACGGCCTAGCGCAAATTGGTTGACTAAGTTGAAATAAGACTTAGCTTGGAGGCGTAACTCTGGGAGTATGCTAAAGTGTGCCTTGAGAGCACGAAGCGGATGGCTCTGGATGCCTCCGTTTGTGTTGTTTGCAGATATATATGTTTATATGCTGCTGACTCTTGCTTGCAGGGAAGGAGCACCGTCGCCCCGAGCATGGGGTGGGGTCGTTATAAATCTGGGTCAGCTAAAGCAGATCGGCTACTTGTTTTCCCACCGCTTGGTGGATTTGGTTGTACATTTCCTGGCGAGGCTAGTGGGAAATAGCGGGCTGAAGCCCCTGCTGCTGTGCTGTACTGGCTCTCGAAGGCCAAAGCTTTTGCTTACTGTTTTCATGTGTGGCCGGCCTGCGCGCCGATGTTTAGAAGCCACCTTTATTATGTAAACAAACCTTGTAAAGAACTTGTAATGTATTTCATTCCTAGTTACCAATGTGGACAATGTATAAACTGGTTTCGTTTGAAATTAAATGTTTCCGTTGTGTGACTCTGTGTGCTGAGATGGTTATGTTATTAACTATTTAATGCTAATTAAGTAACGCGCTCTTCTGTTCGTTTCATATGACGTGGGGTCCCGGCCGGACCTACTGTTATATGCTATGTAATAGGGAGAGTGTTACAAATTGGTATCATCTAAGGGTCTCGATCTCTTTCCGTCTGAATTCGTGGTCGAATTCTTTTAAGGGGTGGTGAGCACGTGTGTGCGTCGCCGGTAACTCATGTAAATAACCAGTAATTGTCCACTTTAGAAATGAATTACATGTATGTGTGTAGCATTGCGATGGAACTTCTGTGTTCCTTCATTTATCCATGTTATCTCTTAGTCGCTAAATGTGTTTTGTGCACATGTATAGGTGACTGGGAGTGGAGCGGGGCCGTCTCGACCCCCGCGTTCGACTGCCAGTAGTGCACCAACTGCGGTGCCGACTCCTCCTTCTGCTGAGACAGTAAGGATGATAGCTGAAGCAGTGTTTGCTATGTTCACTGCACAACCTGGAGGGCATGTCCCTGGACAGCCTCCTACTCCTGGAGTGGCTCCAGTGCCGGTTGTGGCAGTTGAACCTGCAGTTGAAAGGCCAGTGTCGGTGAGGGCACGAAGAGCTCCGGACCAACAACTGCAGTACTTTCTGAGTTTTCATCCTCCTACGTTCACGGGAGGAGGAACCCCGACGCAAGCTGAGCATTGGTTATCAAGGGTGCGCAAGACCTTGAAGGCCACTGATACGGAGGAAGGCCAGAAGGTTACTTTGGCAACCTTCCTACTTGATGGGGAGGCGCAGTTGTGGTGGGATGAGATAGAGTTGCATCACCTAGCAGGAAGGCAACTGACGGACATCTCGTTTGACAAGTTTTCGAGATTGTTCTTGGCGCGGTATCTCCCACCTGCTCAGCAAATCGAGATGGAGAACCAGTTCAACCGTCTGACTCAAGGCGATTGTATGATTGATGATTACCTGCATGAGCTTACTCGGTTGGGGCGATACGCAGGAGCGACCTTTGCCGATGAAGCTCGGAAGACCAATCGGTTCTATGAAGGTCTGCGAGAAGAGTTGTGGTTCCTTCTGTCAGGGGCAATGACACAGGGGTTTATGACCCTAGTCAATACGGCTCGTTCCTTAGAAAAGGATATGAAGCGGTCCCAGAGCAGGAAGGAGTTAGCAGTGGTAAAGCCAGAATTCAAAGCACCGAGCTCTGCAAAGTCTGGGCGAGGCAGATGGAGGAACAGAGCGCGACCTTCTGGGTCAGCTCAATCTGCGGCTTCGGGTGTGACGATTGGGCGGGGTCCACTCATCTGTTTTAACTGTGGCAAGCCGGGTCATATGGCCCGAGACTGTCATGGAGGCAAGAAGGCGGCTGCGGCCTACGCGGCAGAGAAAGGGAAGGCGGCAGAGTCAACCGCATCCCATGCTGCTCCAGCCCAACCTAAAGTGTATAATCTTGGCCAGCAGGAGGCCATAAAACAAAGCGATGTGGTGACAGGTATGCGCTAGTATACAGCTTTTGTTGCATTTTATACTTCATACCTTGTGCATTGCTTGTAACCTTGTGTGTATTAGGCTTTGTCCTAATATTTAACTCTTCGGTGAGAGCGTTGTTTGATACGGAAGCTTCACATTCTTTTCTATCGGAGGCCTTCATACGACAGCTTGGGGTGCCTTCATCATTTAGAAAGGAGCGACTAGATGTGATGCTGCCCAATGGCTGCTCGATGTGTGCGGATCGAGGCTGTGTTGTAAAGGTACAAATAAGAAATCAAGATTTCGATTTGGAAGCACTGATACTGCCACTTTCGGATTCAATGTGATCTTTGGTATGGACTGGCTGTCGGCGCAGCAGGTCTACATAGATTGCACTTCTAAGGAGGTCACACTGGGGCAGAATACTGAATGTGCGACTATGTTTGCTGGTTTGTGTGGATCGAGCAAGACGTTGATGTCTGCTGTCCAAGTAGTCAAGGCAGTTCAACAAGGCGCAGAATTGTGTGTTGTACTAGTGGGGGCTGCAAAGCCTCAGCCCAGTCTGAGTGACATTCCTGTTATTTCAGAGTATCCTGATGTGTTTGTAACCTTGTGTGTATTAGGCTTTGTCCTAATATTTAACTCTTCGGTGAGAGCGTTGTTTGGTACGGGAGCTTCACATTCTTTTCTATCGGAGACCTTCATACGACAGCTTGGGGTGCCTTCATCATTTAGAAAGGAGCGACTAGATGTGATGTTGCCCAATGGCTGCTCGATGTATGCGGATCGACGCTGTGTTGTAAAGGTATGAATAAGAAGTCAAGATTTCGATTTGGAAGCACTGATACTGCCACTTTCGGAATTCAATGTGATCTTTGGTATGGACTGGCTGTCGGCGCAGCAGGTCTACATAGATTGCACTTCTAAGGAGGTCACACTGGGGCGGAATACTGAACGTGCGACTATGTTTGCTGGTTTGTGTGGATCGAGCAAGACGTTGATGTCTGCTGTCCAAGTAGTCAAGGCAGTTCCGCAAGGCACAAAATTGTGTGTTGTACTAGTGGGGGCTGCAAAGCCTCAGCCCAGTCTGAGTGACGTTCCTGTTATTTCAGAGTATCCTGATGTGTTTCCGAAAGATCTTCCTAGGGCGCCACCTCAGCGAGAGATAAACTTCACTATAGAGCTGGTGCCAGGTGCCAAGCCTGTGTCACGCTCTCCGTACCATATTGCGCCAAAGGAAATGGCAGAATTAAAGGTTCAATTACAGGAGTTACTAGAGCAAGGCTATATACGCCCAAGTACATCACCTTAGGGTGCTCCGGTCCTCTTTGTGAAGAAGAAGGACGGAAGTCTACGTATCTGTATCGACTACCGTGAATTGAACAAGCTCACCGAGAAGAACAAGTATCTGATTCCTCGAATCGATGACTTTTTTGATCAGCTAATGAGTTCGTCGGTGTATTCAAAGTTGGATCTTAAGTCTGGTTACTATCAGTTGCGGATTCAGGATTGTGATGTCCCCAAGACGGCATTCAGTACCTGTTACGGGCACTACGAGTTTACAGTGATGCCATTTGGATTGATAAATGCGCCGTCAGTATTTATGGATCTGATGAATAGGACCTTTCGAGAGTACCTGGATCGATTTGTCATCGTCTTCATCGACGATATCTTGGTGTACTCTCGGTCTGAAGAAGAACACGCGATTCATTTGCGCGTAGTTTTGGAGACCCTGCGACGGAGTCAGTTGTATGCCAAGTTCTCCAAGTGCGAGTTCTGGCTAGCTTCAGTAGCGTTCCTTGGTCATGTGGTTAGTGGTGAGGGTATCGGAGTAGATCCAGCAAAGATAGTTACTATCCTGGAGTGGCCCGTTTTGACGATAGTAGCGGACGTCGGGAGTTTCCTTGGACTTGCCGACTACTATCGGCGCTTCGTGGAAAACTTTTCGCGGATTGCTCTTCCTCTCACAACCTTGACAAGGAAGGATCAGAAGTTCGTTTGGTCACCAGCGTGTGCACGAGCTTTTGAAGAATTAAAGAGTCGTCTGACCACGACACCGATCTTGTGTTTGCCATGTGGTGCAGAAGGCTATGAAATTTACAGTGATGTGTCAGGGAGCGGCTTAGGCTGCGTACTTCTTCAGCATGGTCAAGTGATAGCTTATGGCTCTCGCCAGTTGAAAGTGCATGAGCGGAATTACCTAGTCCAAGACTTGGAGTTGGCGGCCATAATCTTCGCTCTGAAATTGTGGCGACACTACTTGTATGACGTGAAGGTTGATATCTTTACGGACCATAAGAGCCTAAAATATCTGTTAAATCAGAAAGAGCTCAATATGCGACAGCAAAGGTGGATGGAGTTCCTGGTGTTGACGCCAGGAAAATCCTGACCTCAAAATTCGGACCGATGCGGCCGGAGGCTACTCGCCCAGCAGTCCAACGAGATGACTTGGCTGGCGACTATGACGAAGCTAGAAGAGCAACGAACCGGACCCCAGATGCTGCGGCAGGGAGGTCCCACCACGTACCCAGAAGCTCAAGAGAGTCTTCCCCTCCGAAACCAAAGTGGCCGAGCTTGGTACAGGGAAGGCACCGACTTGGCTGAAAGCAAGGGTGACGGGCTCGAGAGTTCGGGAATCGGGGTCCAAAAGCTCAAGTCCAGGTGCCAATCCAAGTACCCCTGGGGTCCTATTTATAGGAAAACCAAAGGGTAGGGGGCTTTTTATAGCCCAGTCCCCAACCCGGCGACTATGGGTTACTCGGCGAGTACCATGCCATAGTCGCCCATCGGGCGAGTATTGGGTGCTGCTCGCACACGCCGGGCCAATACTCGCACAGGGCTTCTGCTGCTTCCTGCGCGTGTCGAGCCATTCTGGTTGATACTCGCCTACCTGGCGAGTATGACCTGCATACTCGCCAGGGTCTCTTCTGTTCCTGCCTTGGATTGCTGGTCTCTGTGTTGACCCTTTGACCTTGACTTCTGTCTACGTGGCCTCGGGGGGGGGGGGGGGGGGGGGGGGGTCCACCCTCGGAGAATGGGGGTTGTACACAATCCCCGCTCTTTGCGAGTAACGTAGTTGCTTGGAAAGAATCATTCAACCTTCATTCGACGAGCTTGCCCACTGGCGACTATTGTCCTATACTCGCCCTTTCGCTGGCCGACGCTTGAGCTCTATAAATAGAGGGGCTGGGGTCTCTGATGGCACGTCTTTTCTGAACTCGCTCAAGATGACGCGCGACTATACTGCAGAGGCTAAGGCGGCCATGGTTGGTCTTGTTGGCCTGTTTGACGGTTCTTCGCTCCCTCCGCGCCCAGGTCACGAGGTTGAGGACTTCCTCGCTTCTAAGAAGAGGAAGAGGCTGGTGAAGAAGAAGAAGAAAGGGAAAAAGAAGGTCGCTGAAGACGATGTCGCCGCCCCTTTGGGCGACCAACATCAGCAGCTGCTGGATGACTTGGGGCTTTCTAACGAGGGCGACTCGTCGGCCGCCGATCCTCCTGCTCCAAATGTCGCCGAGGAGGCGAGCATGCCTGGGACCTCGGCCCAGAATCAATCGGAGAATCTCGCTCCTGCGCGAGGTAGAGAGCTTCCTACTCGTCACCTCCTTGATTAGTCTTGACTTGGTCCGTAGTCGCTAAATGTTTCTGCTATGCTCGCAGATTCGTCTACCATCGGTGCTCAGGAGGAGCCTCTGGCCGTGCCTCCTCTGAGATCGTCGTCAATGATCTCGCCTAGGGGTGGTGGGCGTTCGGCGCGAGTTCTACACAGCTCTTTGCTGGAGAGGAGACCGATGAGCGAGCAACGGGCTCCTCTGGCGAGCAACGGGCTTCCACCATCACCGCCTCTTGATTCTTCGGGGTTGGCGAGCAGCTCGCAGCTGCCCGTGGGTGGGCTTCCGCCACCTCCTCCTTTTCCTCCTCCCGTCACGACTCAGGGCGAGCAGCGCCCTTCGATTTTGACCGCTCCTTCTACTCACCAAGGCGAATCCTCGCGCCGTGGTGGGACTGAGGGCCCTTCGGGCTTCTTTCCTCCGAGGGGGGAGGGCGACCATCCGATAGTCGCGGTCGTGGGAACGCGCCTCCTAGCCGGGATCAGACCGCTGGGTCCCATCCTACTCGGCGAGGTGATCATCATCACAGCACGTCTCCTCAGCGAGGCAGGGGCTCTCCTCGCCGTCATTCTCACAGTCTTCGGCCAGGTACTTGGTCGCCATTTGTGATAGTCGCCATTATCTTCACTTGGTTCCTTTAGTCGTCAAAGCCCTGATATTTTTACCCTTTTTTTGCAGCTCGCGCTCGCACTCCCATAGGAGCCTTGATTGACGCCGTCGGGCTTCCTTCTCGCGAGTATCAAGAGAAGGCCACTCGCGCGATCTTGGATCTGGAGGCAAAGCTAGAGCGCTTGGCAGTCAGCGAGCCCCATCGCCACCTGACTGACATGGAGTCGCGGGTTGAGCGCCTGGCGAGCACTGACGCTCATCGTCGCTTGATCAAGCTGGAGGTGCGAGTATCGCGGCTGCAAGAGTTCGATACTCGCCTGGCTGGTGCAAAATCTCGCCTTCACACCGTTAGCGACCTAGAGCGCCGAGTTGCGAGGCTCGAGCATCGCCAGCAGCTGCATCATGACGAGATGGTGGGGATGCGTGCGAGTATGGGCTCGGTCGGTCGGCTGGCGAGGATTGAAGACCAGCTGCGGCAGGGCGATGATGCGATGTCCGTAGCCTTCGAGCACTTCAAGTGAGCTCGCAGCTTGGGCTGGGTCGGGCGACATCCCCAGCCTCTGGATCCTCATGCGAATATTCAGGCGCCTCCTTAGAGGTTGTCTTTCTTTATTTTCTTCTGAAACATTCTTGATTTGATGTAATAGTATTTAGGCGAGTATTGGAAACTCGCCCTCCATTACTTGCTCTGCTTTCTTTTCTTGTGGTGGATTTTTGTGTTGATTTTTTCTATCTTCTTTCGTTTTGGCGAGTATTGTCTGCGTTTCGCCTATGCATGGCGAGCTTCTTTCATGTTTTTTCTTGCAGGTCTTCTCGCCTTGGAGGTCGACTCCTTGCTGACGCGTGCTGTTGAGTTGGCGACCTTAACTTAATACTCGCCACCCCCTTATTCCTGATCGCGTCGTCGTGCTTGATAAGCCAAGCTACCCGACTACTATAAATAGGGGGGTGGGTGAATATTTATTACGCTTTCGGCGACCTTCCAACTCATACGCGAGTATCTTCCGTCTTCCTCTCCTCTTCTTGTCTTCTTTGATACTCGCCTCTCTTCCCTTCTCTCCTCCAAGATGTCTGACGAGGCGACCATCCGGCGTGCCAATCACGCCAAGAACTTTGTGGCGACCACCTTCAAGAAGTCCATCACGACTGAGAAGGATTTGGAGGTCTTCAAGGCGAAGTACATCCCGCCAGGGTTTGTCGCTAGGCTTCCTCGCCAGGGCGAGCGACTAAACACCGTCTTGACCACCGAGCGGGTGTTCCCTACTCGCCACTTCGAGGTGGGCTTGCGACTACCACTGTGGACGGAGTTCTCCCAGATACTCCGTTACTTTGGGATAGTCCCCGCCCAGATCAACCCCAATGGGGTGGCGATGATTGTGGGGTTCCTCTGCTATTTGCGCGACCAGGGGATCGCCTTCGACCTCTCCGTCTTCAGGCGGATATTCCACTTTATGGCGACAGACGAGGGCGTCGTCTTCCTGTGCAGCCACGTCTGCACGCTTGTCGGCACAGCAAATAAGAATCATCGCTGGGGGGAGCGACTAGTCATCATTGCTGGCGACTTTCAAGCCATTCCTGACAGGTCCTTCCAGCCGCCGAAGAGCGTCTTCGGGGCTTCTCTCCTAAGCGAGGGTGGCGAGAAGCTGCTAGAGTCCTTCAGGAATCGCCGTCTTGATGTGGTGTTCTGGAGGAGGCGAGTAGATGAACTCGCTGAGGTTTTCCCAGGCGAAGGTAATCTATCGCGCGAGTATTCGCAATACTCGCTCTTCGTCCTCAATTTGGCGACTAATTGGAATTACCTCTCTTCTTGTTGCAGCAGTACATGTTCTGCCACGCGAGCTTCTTCCCGTGGTGGTGAAGGCGACGGCTTCCACACAGGGAGGTGCGGGGACCTCTGCTCGCGGGGATGGGGTCTACTCGCCCATCGACTTGTCGCCAGGAGGCGATGAACCTTTGATCATCGGCGAAGGATCGGGGCCTTCGAAGAAGCGGAAGGAGATGGGCGAGCACTCTGAGCCCTCGAGGAAGAAGAAAGAGGTTGCTCACAGGGACCTTGATAAGAAGGCGGACGCTTCTGAGGCTGGCGAGCCTTACACCCACCCAAATTTCAACCTCAGCAGGCGTGGCGAAGACATCTATGGTCGCCCCTTGGTGACCTGGACGGAGAGTGCCCACGAGGTGACTCTAAGCTCCAACCTTCCCGCCTGGTCGGAGGATTGGGAGGACAAAGGCGAGGCTTACGACATGACCTTTGCTATTTATGGTCGCGCGGACACCGAAGTCCTGCCGGACGCTTCTGCCGAGTATCTGGCTCACCAGACCTCGCGCTCCTTACTGCGATCTGCCGAGCTGGCCCATTCGACAGTAAGGCGATTGCTCGAGTATGAAGGGGTGATCAAGACCCAAAGCAAGAAGATGATCGACATGGGGCTCAAAGAGAAGGAGCATGAGGTATTCGCCTCCCTTTTATACTCGCTCCTGGGATACTCGCCACTTTGCCGAATAGTTGTTTTACCGTCTGTGATTTCCCGTTTTTTGCAGGCCGCCGAGGTGGAGATGGCGAAGAAGACCTCCCAGCTGGAGAAGGAGCTGGAGGACACCCGGCTGGCCCTGGAGGCCGCCCATGTTCACATTGCTGAGCTGGAAACTCGGCCTGCCGAGCAACAGCCAGCGGTGGCGGGCCCCTCCAGGGTCGGCAAGCAGATCAGGATACTCGGCGATGATATGCCTCGCATTCGTCGGGAGATCGCGCGAGCAACGAGGACTGTCATCCTGAGCCAACTGAAGGCGGACGACCTTCTGAAGCCGGCGGCGATGGAGCTGACAGTGGTGGACCTCATCCCGGCGCTGCTCGCCAAGGAGTCCACCTCTCCCTTGCGAGCATCTTCCCAGCTGTCTGGTGACTCCGAGGATGATGACTCCGAGGACGAGGATGATGACGATGGTGGCGATGAACTAGATGTTGACATTGATGGCGAGGATGACGCCTAGTCGCCTGGGCACCCTTTTTTGTTCGCCCGGCGACCTTTTGTAAGCCCTTTTAAGATTCTTTTGTAATGTACATCAAACATACAAATGATAAAGGACAAAATTTTGCTCGCCTGTTTCTTCTGCCCTGCTTCCTGTCTTGAATGTCGCTTAAGCTCTTAGGCTCGAGGCGAGATTGAGTGCTCGCTAGGCTCTTAGGATCGGGGCGAGATTGAGTGCTCGCTAGGCTCTTCGGCTCGGGGCGAGATTGAATGCTCGTGCCTGCCTACTCGCACCTGTATGCTCGCATGTGTATACTCGCAGGTATATACTCGCCTATCCGGCGAGTAGTCCCTTCATACTCGCCTTTTCAATGGTTCCTTCTGCTTGAGTCTAGTCGTGAGGGGCACTTGGAGGGTCTCGAGGGACACATGCTCTCAAGGCCTTGCCTTGCACCTGGCAAAGAGTGCATTAGAATTATTTTAATAAAAATGGACTTTTTTAAGGGAAAGAGATAGGGAATGACAGTCGGGGAGGTCGGGACGGACACCTCTTCCCGAGGCCTACATCCTACTTGGATACTGAATGTCAACGAAGAATGTTATAAAGTAAGGAATGACGGTCGGGGTGGTCCAAGGGGACACACCATCCCGAGGTCTCCATCCTACTTGGATGCCGGAATGTCTCCATTCTTCGGTCGGTCGAATCGGTCTTGCCCTTTCCCAAAGTTGTAATGCCGGCTTCCCGGCTTTTCCTAACCTGCCGTGGAGATCAACTTCACCTACTTCCCTTCTTTTACTGGAAAACACATTTTCGATGAAGCAGATAAGGGCGAGCACGCCGAAGTCGATTATTCCTTCGTCGGATTGGGAGGTCGGCGTCCAGACTTCTTCCTGATAATCTCACCAGTCGGATGAGAAATGCAGCCGGTGGGAACCGCGGCCAACATGCAAGGGGGGAGCTGATCTCGGCCGTCATTGCAGAGGCTTGGTCTTAAGGGAACACACACCCGAGGCACTGTCCCATCATCCGTTCTGGGTTTTTATGAGAATCAAGTCGGAGGCCAGTTTCCCAACCTAACGCGGAGATCGGCTTCGCTCGCTTTCTTCTTTTACTGGAAAACACATAGCCGAAAGAGACAAAAGACTCACCATTTCCCATGTTTCAGGGCGGTGATGGTTTTATTTATGGATAACAAATTTACAGGGGTGGGATGTGTACATACTCCCGTTCAGGAGCCAAACCCTTTCGAGTTGTCGCCGTTCCAGGTGTTTTCCAACAGCTCCCCTTTACGATGAAGGGTTCTTCCCGTCTTGGATTAAGCTTCCCGACAGCGGCTGATATTCCTGCCGCGTCCACCTTTTGCTTACCTAAGAAATAAAAAAAGGGAATTGTCCAAGATCATCATCCTGATTGTCTCGACCTCCAGGTTGTCAAACGTGTTCGTGAGAACGACGTAGAGATGACACAGACAGATCCCCTGTTGCACTCCAGGATTCGGTTGACGGTGAAGTCTTCGACGATCGCATCAATCACACGGGCCTCATGGAAGGGATTCTCATCCCTTAACATGCCCTCCTCCGAGAAGGTGATTTCCTCTAGCGGGGGTGGTGTTTTAGAGGTCGGAGCGACATTCTGGCGGTAGGCCTGGTGGAAATTCGTTTTGCGGAAAGATCCGAGCTCCGCTTCTCCAGAACTCACTCCTACCTCCCCGGCCTTGATACTTCCTTGACATCCTTGGCTGACTTGATCCCTATTCCTCCTCCGGCTATTCCTCCGGTTACGTCTGTTCCCCTGACGGATAGGGTCGTCTCTCCCCGAGCAATAATTCATAGCGGGATCTCTGAATCCTTCTGGCACTGGCGCGGCAAGGATCTCCTCGCAGAAGGGGCTCCTCCCTCTAATCTGGCGACGATCTTCCACCTGGCGACTATCACAACTATACTCGCCATATGGGCGAGTATCCTGATACCTCGCCTGCTCCCCCGTCTCGCGGAAGCGGATCCTGCGCGAGGTCTGCTGGTAGAACTGCGACCTCCTTGGTCGCTCGGTCTCATCCTCCACATGCTCCTTTCCTGCTCGCCGAGGGGGACTCCTTCCCTTGGTCAGAACCGGGCGATGCGGCGAGGTCGTCGTGACCTCGGCGTGCGGCTGAAGCGCTGCTTGCAAGATCCCCTCCATGTGCTGCGCGAAGGCTTCGAAAACTGCCAACGTCACGAACTCGCCACTCGCGGACGAGTTGCCGACTACCTCCTCATGGTCGCCAACTACGACCATCTCGCCTTCTTACTGGACTTTCTTCCAACGACTACGATCCACGCTCACCGCACCAAAGTGTTGACGCCAGGAAAATCCTGACCTCAAAATTCTGACCGATGCAGCCGGAGGCTACTCGCCCAGCAGTCCAACGAGATAACTTGGCTGGCGACTACGACGAAGCTAGAAGAGCAACGAACCGGACCCCAGATGCTGCAGCAGGGAGGTCCCACCACGTACCCAGAAGCTCAAGAGAGTCTTCTCCTCTGAAACCAAAGTGGCCGAGCTTGGTACAGGGAAGGCACCGACTTGGCTGAAAGCAAGGGTGACGGGCTCGAGAGTTCGGGAATCGGGGTCCAAAAGCTCAAGTCCAGGTGCCAATCCAAGTACCCCTGGGGTCCTATTTATAGGAAAACCAAAGGGTAGGGGGCTTTTTATAGCCCAGCCCCCAACCCGGCGACTATGGGTTACTCGACGAGTACCATGCCATAGTCGCCCATCGGGCGAGTATTGGGTGCTGCTCGCACACGCCGGGCCAATACTCGCACAGGGCTTCTGCTGATTCCTGCGCATGCCGAGCCATTCTGGTTGATACTCGCCTACCTGGCGAGTATGACCTGCATACTCGCCAGGGTCTCTTCTGTTCCTGCCTTGGATTGCTGGTCTCTGTGTTGACCCTTTGACCTTGACTTCTGTCTACGTGGCCTCGGGGGGTCCACCCTCGGAGAATGAGGGTTGTACACCTGGGGGACTACACTTTCGAGATACACTATACTCCCGGGAAGGGAAATGTCGTCACAGATGCTTTGAGCCGAAGGGCCTCTGCGCAGGCCAACTGGGTTCAGATGCATGACTCGCGTATGATCTATGACTTAGAAGCTTTAGAGATCTCCTGTGTGGAGAGGAGTTCTAGTGTGAGTGCGTGCTTGAACTGGACGGAGGTTCAATACGACCTCGCGGACAGAATACGATAGGCCCTGGAGCTTGATTCGAGCATGCAACGCTACTTGGCAGAGTCTGAGGTTGGGTCTGCTGCAGAGTTTGTGTTAGACGACGGTCTGATGTGGAAAGACGGTCGGTTGTGCGTCCCAAATGTGGGTAAGTTGCGGGAAGAATTGATGTACGAAGCGCACTTTACAAAGTACTCAATTCACCCAGGGAGCACAAAGATGTACCAAGACAAGAAAAAACTGTTTTGGTGGCCAGGTCTGAAGAAAGACATCGCCTTGTACGTGGCAAAATGCAAAACTTGCGCACTTGTGAAGGCGGAATGTCAGAAACCTGGTGGGTTCCTAAAGTCGTTGCCAGTACCGGAATGGAAATTTGACGATATTTCTATGGATTTCGTGCACGGTTTGCCGAGATCGCAGAGTGGAAATGATGCTATTTGGGTGATCGTGGATCGTTTGACGAAGGTAGCCCACTTTATTTCAAACCGGAGGGAAGATTCAGTTGAAAGGTTGGCAAAGCTATATGTGGATAACATTGTACGATTGCACGGCGTGCCCCGTAGCATCGTTAGTGACCGAGATGGACGCTTTACTTCAAAGGATTGAAGGCTAATCCACCAGTTGCTGGGTACAAAGTTGAAGTTTAGTACTGCCTTCCACCCTCAAACGGATGGACAGACTGAACGTACGAACAGAACTCTGGAGGACATGCTCCGTATGTGCGCCCTGGATTTCAGTAAGAAGTGGGAAGATCATCTTTTCATGATCGAGTTCGCTTATAATAATAGCTACCGGGCAAGTATAAAGATGGCGCCCTTCGAGGCCCTCTATGGTAGAGCTTGCCGCACTCCCTTAGCTTGGGCGAAGACAGGTGAGACGAAGCTGTTTAAGCGGAAGGAAGTCAAAGATGCAAATTCGGCTATTCAAACAATCCGGGAGAGATTGTTGATTGCTCAAGATAAGCAGGAGAAATACTACAACGCCAAGCACAGAAATGTTGAGTTCGTCGTGGGCGACTGGGTTTACCTAAAGATCAAACCTTGGACCGTTTTGAGATTCTGGAGCGTGTTGGTGAAGCTGCCTATCGGCTCGCTCTTTCGACAGAGTTGAGTGGACTGCATGATGTGTTTCACATATCTGTGCTGCAGAAAGCTGTGCCAGAGCCTAGCCAGGTCCTGGTAAAGAATCAGGTGTCGGTAGATGATGAGCTGAAGACGTTGGTCTCGCCTATTTGCATCGAAGACACTGATGTCAGACAATTGCGGAATAAAATGATCTGAATGGTCAAAGTCCGCTGGAACAATTGTGGTCGTGAGGAGCTTTCACGGGAGCGTGAGCAAACCATGCGAGATGCCCGAATTGTTCCGTTGAGGTACAAGTTATGTTTTGTATCTTTTTGTTTCTTTGCACTGTTAAAATTTCGGGACGAAATTTCTTAAAGGAGGGGAGATTTGTAACACCTCAATTTCCAGTGCAAGTTCTCGAGAAATCAAAAGGCAGAAAATACATTTCTCGAGAAATCAAAAGGGCAGGAAATGTCATTTCTCGAGAAAAAGAAAGGGCAGGAAATGTCATTTCTCGGGAAGAAGAAATGACATTTCTCGGCTGTTCGTCGAACGCCCATTCGACGAACTCAAGGTCATTTGTCGAACGCAAGGCCGTTCGATGAACGCAAGGCCGTTCGACGAACGCCAGGCCGTTCCTCGAACGCCGTGCTACGAACGTATCGTCGAGCCGTCGAGACGTCGAGATAAGAACGCCAGGTTGTTCGTCGAACGCCGGGCAGTTCGTCGAACGAAGCTTCAAAGCTGTTCGTCGAACGCAGCTTCGACGAGATCGTCGAATGCAGCTTTCTAGCTGTTCGTCAAACGCAGTCAGTCGTTCGTCGAACGAAGCTTTCTAGCCATTCGTCGAACACAGCCAGTCGTTCGTCGAACGCAAGCTTTAGGCAGATCGTCGAACGCAGCTTCAAAGAGTTCGTCGTTCGTCGAGCGCAGTCGAACCATTGAAGTTCTTAAGTGGCTGTGGATAAACTCAGCCACCGCTTTAAGGGCTAACGCCCGGCGTTAGGTGCTAATGCCGGCGTTAGCTAAGAAATTATAAAAGGCAGCCAAATCCAGTTTCCCTTCTACTTTCTGATTCCAAGCTCGTTCCAAAGACAGAGAACTTGTGATTTCTGAAGGAAGGAGGTCTTTTTGGGCTAGCCTTTTGTTGTGTTGAGGGCAAATCCATGAAGGAGTTTGCTTGCGTGTTTGCCATCGTCGATCCAGTGGAGAGGAAGCTGTTTCCAAAGATTCCAACCGAGTTCCTCTCAGATCTATGGCACCGAGGGTAACGATTCTCCTCCTTAAACCTTGGACATGTATGTACAACCCTCATTCTCCGAAGGTGGGCCCCACTAAAAGCCACGTAGGCGGAGGTCAAGGTCAAAAGGTCAAGATAGAAGTCAACAATCCCGAAGACGAAGGAAGATCAAGAGCTTTGGTTGTGCGAGAAGGTACTCGCTCGCCCCATGACGAGGAGGAAAGCCCTGCCCGACGTTCCCTACCCGGCCAGGCGAGGAAGCCATGACCTCGGACCTACTCGCCTATTGGCGACTTGGTCAACCAACTCGCCAATTAGGTCTGGGGTCCTTACCTGCTCGCCCACCTATTGTCTTGTCTAAAAAACCAACTCTAGGGGGTCAGGGATGGTCATCTGCTTCCCCCTAGGATTTGTCTATAAATAGACCTCCAGGGGTACTAGAAATGGCACTTGTCAAAATTAGAGCTGCACCCCTCCCCCTTTGACAATCAAGATAGCAAGTGTCTACCTAGTACCGAGCTCGGCCATTCGTGGTTTTGGAGGGGAAGACTCTCTAGAGCTTCTGGGTACGTGGTGGGACCTCCCTGCCGCAGCACCTGGGGTTGTGTCCTTTTTCTCTCTCCGTTTCATTCGTCATAGCTAACCCAACCTTCTCGCTCAACCGATGGGCAAGTAGCCTCAGGCTGCATTGATCCGAATCGTGAGGCCAGGAATTTCCAGGCGTCAACACTTTGGTGCGGTGAGCATGGATCGCGGCCAGAGGAAGAAAGTCTGGTAGCAAAGCGAGATGGTAACAGTTAGCGACCACGAGGAGGGGGCGGGGAACCCAGCGCGAGGAGGCGAGTTCATGTCGTTGGCTGTCTTCGAGGAGTTCGCGAGGAGGATGGAAGGCTCCATGCGAGTAGCTCTTCTACCTCGCATGGAAGGAACGGCGACTTCGCCTCATCGCCCGGGTCCGTCTGAAGGAGGTGCTCGCACTCAGCGAGCAGGGAAGGAACATGTCGAGGAGTTCGAACTCCCAAGGAAGTCGCAGTTTGGTCTGCAGGCATCGCAAGGAGCTGGCGGAACTCGGTTCCGCGAGGAGGATGAGCAGGCGAGGTACTAAAATACTCGCCAGGCTAGTGAGTATGTTGGAGATACTCGGCCAGACGATGATCGTCGCCAGATCGGGGGAAGGAGCTCATTCTGCGAGGAGATCCTCGCCGCACCAGTGCCAGAGGGGTTCAGGGATCCCTCGATGAATTACTACTCGGGGAGAGAGGACCCCATCCGTCATATCCAATGGTTTGAGGATGCTGCTTCCCTTCGGACCATGTCAGACGCCTTCAAGTGTAGGTTGTTCGCAATCTCCCTTCGAGGGAAGGCAAGGGACTGGTTCCACCAGTTGCCGGAAGGCTCCATCTACTGCTTTGAAGACCTTTGCCGGGGGCTGAAGATGCGGTTCGCCACGGCGAAGAAGTTGAAGAAAGAGGCTACGGCCCTTTTCCATCTGACCCAGGGACCAAAAGAAACGTTGGGGGACTATATCGATCGCTTCCAGGAAGAGGTGCTACACATCCAGGAGGTGGATGGTCGCACCCTGCGGTTGGCACTAACCTTCGGCCTTCGTGAAGGCCTCTTTAAGTTGGAGATCGGTAGGAACCCTCCATACTCCTATGCCAACCTCATCGAGAGGGCCAACCAGTTTGTCCAATGTGAAGCTTCCAACCGCGGCTTCCTAGCCAGGCTCACCCGAGTGACCAAGGAAGATGAGGAAGAAGAGGAGGAGGAGAGTCCCCCCGAGAAGAGGAAGAAGGAAGAGCCCAGGAGGGCGGAAAAACGGAGGCCAGAGGGAAGAGACAGAGAGGAGAGAAGAGAAAGAGAACCCAGGAAGGAGGAGCCAAGGAGGAATGATGAGAGGAGGCTCATCGTGGCTCCGGAGCGTCGGGAGGAGGAAAGACGCTACCAAGTCCCCACTAACCGGCCACCGTGGAAGCCGGCCAGGGGACCTCAACATCAGGAGCGGGGAAGGAGATCCCCGGAGAGGAGGCGTTACGACAGGCCAGAGAGACGCCAGGAGAGAAGAAGGGAGGAAGCAATGGCGGTTGCCAGGCGCGGCAATCGCCAGGGCCGGAAGAACCGGAAGCAAAGGAGGCCGCAGGAAGAGGAGGTTCCCCTCTACTATGACCTCCACCAGGTGGAGGGGCATGGCACGATAGCCTGCCCAGACTTTTGGGAAGCCAGGAGGAGACTGGCAGCAGGAGAGGTTAACGGGGAGCAGCGAAGGATAGAAGCTCCGGTCGAGCAGCCGGCGGTTCAGGACGCCGGCCGAAGAAGGAACGAGGACCGAGTCGACCACGGAGGTCGAGGAGAGGTGGCCCCTAGAGGTAGAGGAGTGGGGGTGATCCACGGGGGTGCGGGGATAGGAGCTTCCCGCAAGGGAAGTCTCCATCAAATCTATCGAAGGAGCGTCGCTTCGACCTCGCAGGCACCGCCCCCGTTGGAGGAGATCACCTTCTCCGAAGAAGACATGCTAGGGAATGAGAATCCCTTTCATGACGCCCTCGTGATCCAGGCCGCCGTAGAAGACTTTACCGTTGATCGAATACTGATCGATGACGGTAGCTCCGTAAACGTCATTTTCAAGGAGACGTTTGACGGGTTGAGCGTCGGAGCAGGAAGGATCCGGGCACCGGATGGTCCTCTTTTTGGCTTCTCTGGAGAGAAGCAGGAAGTGGAGGGAGGAGTAGATCTCCTTGTAATACTCGGGGCACCCCTCTCCAGTGCCGCTTCGTCATCGTGGACGCCCCGAGCTGCTACAAGGCCATCTTCGGGAGGCCACTTCTCAACACCTTCAAGGTCGTCCCATCCTCATACCATCAGTGCCTCAAGTATTGCCAAGGGGACGTCCAGGTGAGGATCAGGAGCGATCCAAGAGCCGCCCGCGAGTGCTACCTCAGCTCGGCTAGCACCATCAGCTGGATGGATGACGCAGAGGAGTTCGAGAGGGTTACTGGAGGCACGGCCCGGCTAGAGGCGTCAGAGGAAGTGGAGGAGATCGAGGTACACTCCGCAGCGGGAGTATCGGGACTGCTGAAGATCGGTGGATCGATGAAGGTCACCGAGAAGGTGGAGATGGCAACGTGCCTGCAAGATAACGTTGACGTCTTCGCCTGGAGTGCTGTTGAGATGCCCGGGATCGACCCAGAGGTTGTCTGCCACCATCTCAACCTCGACCCTGCGGTAAAGCCCGTCCGCCAGAAGAAGAGGTCCACCGCCACCGTGTTGGCCGGACCTATCCATGAAGAGGTGAAGAAGTTGCTGGACGCAGGTTTTGTGTCGGAGATCCAGTACCCAGGCTGGGTCTCCAATGTTGTAATGGTTAAGAAGGCTGTAGGCAGCTGGAGAATGTGTGTGGACTTCTCTTTATTAAGGCTCTGTTTGGAACGGCGGCTGCGGATCAGGAATCCACGCTCCGATCCGCAGCCGCAGTTCACCGCTGTTTGGGGCGGTGGTTGGCGGGCGCGGATCGCAGCGCCCGCCGCTGAAAAGCGCAAAAAAGCCGCTCCCTGGACCGCAGGGGAGCTACCGCGGTTGCGGTTTGCGGTTGCGGATGGAGGATCGGCGCTCCCAACACCCGCGCCAAACAGAGCCTAAATAAAAGCTGCCCCAAGGATTGTTATCCCTTGTCTCGAATCGACACGCTGGTTGATTCAGCCGTCGGTTTCCCTGTAATGAGTTTTCTTGATGCGTTTTCGGGATACCACCAGATCCGGATGTATCCCCCCGATTGCCGCGATGTTTCCTTCATCACTGGGGACGGGTGCTATAGCTATAAAATGATGCCCTTTGGGCTAAAAAATGCAGGAGCCACCTACCAGTGGATGATGAACCTTGTCTTCAAGGAGCAGAAGGGAAGGAACCTGGAGGTGTACGTGGACGACCTCTTGATCAAGAGCAAGAGCGTCCCGGAGCATATAGCTGATCTGGTGGAGACCTTTGCGACACTGAGGAAGTTCAAGATGAGGCTCAACCCGGCGAAGTGCGTGTTCGGAGCTGGAAGGGGGAAGTTTCTGGGACATCTCATCACTCCGGGAGGGGTGGAGCCGAACCCTGACAAGGTTAAGGCAATCCTAGAGATGGCCTCGCCAAAGACCATGAAGGAAGTTTAGAGGCTGACAGGAAGGTTGGCAGGTCTCAGCCGCTTTCTATCCAAGGCCGGGGAGAAGTGCTCTCCATTCTTCAAGACGCTTCGCAAAACTGAGAATTTCGCATGGTCCGACGAATGCGAAAAGGCGATCGGGAGGCTGAAGGAGCAGTTGACTCAGACACCTCTCCTTCAAAGCCCGAAAGAAGGTGAAGACCTACTCTTTTATTTGGGAGTAGGGGTGGAAGCAGTAAGTTCTGTGTTGGTCCGAGAGGAAGGGAAGCAGCAGCTCCCAATCTACTACGTCAGCCAGGTGCTCAAGAAGGCGGAGATGAAGTACCAAATCTTGGAAAAGCTCGTCTTCGCCTTGGTGGTATCGGCAAGGAAGCTTCGGCCTTATTTTCAAGCTCACTCCATCCGGGTCATAACTGACCATCCTCTCCGAAATATCCTAGAAGGGGTGGAGCACTCGGGGAGGCTGGCAAAATGGTCGGTAGAACTCAGTGAGTTCGACATTTCCTTCTCCCCTCGGGTGGCGATCAAAGCACAGGCGGTAGCCGATTTCTTAGCCGACTTCTCGGTGGAAGCGGAACCAGGAGAGGAGGCTTCTACTCCCATCCCTTGGAAGATGTTCGTGGACGGAGCCTCTGGCAGGAGCTCTGTGGGGGTAGGCATCGTTCTTGTCAGCCCGCAGGGAACTAGGATCGAGCAAGCAGTCGAGATCCTCTTCCCCGTAACGAACAATCAGGCCGAGTACGAGGCCATCATAGCAGGCCTGCGCCTCGCAAAGGATCTGGGCATTCAAGACGTCATGGCTTTCACCGATTCAATGGTGGTCGCGTCTCAGATTCGGGGAGAGTTCGGAGTACGCGACATCATTCTGCAAAAGTACCTCGTAAAGGTGAAAGGATTGATCGGAGGCTTTCAATCCTTCTTCGTCGAGCACGTACCGAGAGAGGAGAACTCGGCGGCGGATCGTCTTGCCAAGTACGGGCCAAGAGCAGGAGGGACTATCACGGAGTTGTTTCGACCATCCATTGAGGAAGGAGAGATGATGGAGATCGATCATCGTCCCTCGTGGATGGATCCGTTCATTTCCTTTCTAAGTTCTGGGCAACTTCCGGTGGAAGAAGGGGATCAAAGGAGGTTTCGGTACAAGACGGCCTACTACTTATTGCAAGATGGGGAGTTATATCGTAAGACCATCTCAGGCCCTCTGGCTAGATGTGTCTCTGAAGAAAAAGTACCTCGAGTGTTGGAGGAGATCCACTCGGGAGAGTGCGGAAGCCATTCTGGGACTCACACTTTGGAGCAAAGGATCCTGAGACATGGCTACTTCTAGCCCACTATTCGCAAAGATGCGGAGGCCTTCTCGAAAAAGTGCCAGAAGTGCCAACTGTTCGCCCCCCTTCATCTACAGCCAGCCCAGCATCTTCGTTCTATCACCACCCCAAGGCCGTTCTCCATCTGAGGAATGGATTTGATAGGTCCCTTCCCTCCACCTAGCGGCCAGAGGAGGGTTATCCTCGTCATGATCGACTACTTCTCCAAGTGGATTGAGGCCAAGGCTCTGGCCAAAACCACCTCTCAAGTCGTGAAGAACTTCATCTGGGGAGAAATCGCATGCATATTCGGGATTCCCCTCACCATCGTCACCGACAACGGACCACAGTTCGCCAGTTTGGAGCTGGAGGATTTTTGCGGACAGCTCGGAACTGACCTCCGGTTCGCATCAGTACATCATCCCAAGAGCAATGGACAAGTGGAGGCCGCCATGTAACACCTCCCCTGTAATGACCATATAATATGGGTCTGGCCGGGACCCCACAGCATATAACCGCCACAGCTTTGGTATTAAAAGATGATATTAACTACCCAATCTCAAAATTCAGATAATACAGTGGAAACAAACCAAAACCACAGAGATTGTCCACAGTACAAAGGAGTCCAACTGGCCTTAAGGCCTTACAAAACCAACGTCCAAATCATCAAACATTCAATACTAATAAGACATCCCAACAAAAGGGGAAAGATAGTTTTTCCTAAACTACCTCGGCATGCAAGTCGGATATAACAAAGTACGAAGAAAGTAATGCAGAAAAACAACTAAGCACTTCATGAGGCTTTAGGCCTTTTTGGCCGACGCGCTGGGTCCAGCCTGCGATTCTTGCCCTGCAACCAACTCACAAAGAGCGGTAAACGAGGGTCAGCTATGGCTGACCACAAATGGTGTAACAACATCCCTCCTCCCGGCCGTCCTAGCGGACCCCGGGGAACTACTTCACCCTGCAAGTCAGCACTTCGTATGCAAATGTACATAAAGAAAAGCAACATAAATACAGGCATGAGTGTCACAAACATCATCCACGTTTCTATGTTGAGCAGGTAATAAAGGGGGCCTAACAATGCAAAATGAATGCAAACCCGGGTTTCACCCAAGGCACCCTAAAGCGTATGAATCTAACACATCATCATACATCACCAACACAAGGGTACTCATTATTTCCCCACAAGGGCATCGTATCCCCAAAGCCAAGAGATCTCGCTGAGACCCACCTCGCCTGGCTCACCACGCCATCGGGCTTGTCTAATAGCTCATATGCCCGGGCCGCCAACAACACACAAAGACCGATACTAAGAATTCTGGCTTAAACAAAACGTCCCAAGGCCCCGGACTTACACTCGGGACAACGTCCACCGATTGCCTCGCCTGGCGACCGTCACCGGACTCATCCGTGGCACAGACATTCTCGTCAATCAACACCGAAGGGACTAATCTTGCCGGGACACTCTCCACACGTGAATCTCAGTCTTCACGGGATAGCCAGCCGACCACAAAGACCAATCGCGCCTTCGCACAACCCTAGACATCACAAGCCCCATAATCCGCACGTTATTTCCCCGCCCAAAACTCAACATTCGTTACCACACGAAGCTACAAGGGCATCACAACGACGAGTTCGCCGTAATCGGATTTCTAACAAAACCCCTAATATGCGCGTCATTCAACATCACCGAATCGGACCAACGGTCGCAAATCCGGCTTCACCCACAATGCCTAATCCGCTAACGGAGCGGATCTCTAGTGCAAATCATGTCAGGGACGGACTCAATCAACCCGATGATTCCTTTTGAACCAAGGCGACCCGGATCCCTCTCACTCAACGGATCCGGTGCCAAAAATGCAGAAAATAAGGGATGTCATGCACGCATCCTAAAGACCGGGAGGAGAAATGTCGTTACCTTTTGAGATCTCCTCCTAGCCATGAGAAGCTTGCAAACAAACGGTGGAGAAGAAGCGCCTTGACGCCCTCTATGCGTTGCCGGTCTCGGATCGGCGAACGGAGCTCCGAAGCTCCAACAATGGCGGATCTCCCCTCTTCTTCCTCCTTGCCCCCTTCTCCTTTCTCCAACCTAAGAGAGAGAATAGACTTGAAAATATGAGGGAATAACCTCTCATCCAAGCCCTAAAGCTCCCCAGCGAATCATCACAGTCGTTGGATCAAATCCCAATATTTTTTATCGGTCGGATCGTCATCTCCGCACCTTTTCGCGGAGTAGAATAAACAGGGTGCACGAGCAGTGGCGCACGGTCAGTGGTCGTGCGCAATGACTTCCCCTGATCGTGCGCACTATCCGCAACAGAACTCCGTCAATCCTTCGAATTAACGCACGATCATTGGCGCACAACCACTGGTCGTGCGAGAAGAGGCCAGTGACCGTGCGCGAAGGATCTGTAATGGAATTTTCGGCCTATTCCGAGCGCAACGCTACCACTCCGCCTATCTCGCTGAGCTACGATTTTTGGGGTGTTACAACTCCACCCCCCTTAAAAGAATTTCGTCCTCGAAATTTCAGAATTTAAACAGGAAATTCATAATGCATACCTGGAGCAAAAAGTTCTGGGAAATCCTCCCGCATCGCTTGCTCACGCTCCCAAGAGAATTCGTCTCGTCCGCAGTTGTCCCATCGCACCTTTACAAGCTTGACTTCCTTGTTACGCAACTGCCGGACTTCTGAATCCTCCACGCAAACCGGGCGAACCCTCGCCCCCAAATACTCCATTACCGGCACCGTCGCCGCTTCAACCACGACGCTCGGCTCCACCAAAGCTTTCCTCAGCACAGAGACATGGAAAACATCATGTAATCCACTCAGCTCTGCAGACAACGCCAAACGATAGGCCGCTTCGCCTATACGTTCCGTAACCTCGAACGGACCCAAATATCGCGGACTTAACTTCTTGAGTCGTCGCACCCGCGAAACACCCTTGAACGGTTTGATCTTCAAGTAGACCATGTCGCCCACTGTAAACTGCACGTTTCTGTGGCGCGCATTAAAATACTTCGCTTGACGATCCTGAGCAACCTTCGTGCGCTCCTGAATCGTCCGCACAATCTCGCAAGCATCTTCCACCACTTCCTTTCCCAAAAGCTTAGTGTCTCCCACCTCTGCCCAAGACATCGGCGTTCGACACTTCCTTCCATACAAAGCTTCGTATGGCGCCATCCTGATACTCGCCTGGAAGCTATTATTATAGGCGAACTTCACCATGAAAAGGTGGTCTTCCCAACCTTTGCCAAAGTCGAGAGCACACATCCTCAACATGTCCTCCAACGTACGGTTCGTTCGCTCCGTATGATCATCGGTCTGTGGATGGAACGCGGTACTAAACTTGAGCTTCGTGCCTAGACTTTTCTGCACTAATCTCTAGTCCTTCGAGGTGAACCGCCCATCGCGATCACTAACGATGCTCTTCGGAATCCCGTGCAACCGCACAATGTTTCGAACATAAAGCTCCACGAGCTTCTCCACGCCATCGCCCTTCTGATTCGGAATAAAGTGGACCACCTTCGTCAGGCGATCCACTATCACCCAAATCGCATCGTTACCCTGCTGCGATCGAGGTAAACCATGCACAAAATCCATAGAGATGTCATCAAACTTCCATTCGGGGATGGGAAGAGGCTTCAAGAACCCACCGGGCCTTTGGCACTCAGCCTTCACCAAGGCACAAGTCTGACATCGGCTCACGTACTCGGCTACATCCCGCTTCATCCCAGGCCACCAAAAAGATTTCTTCAAATCCGCGTACATCTTTGTACTTCCTGGATGAACGGAGTACTTCGTAAAGTGAGCCTCGAACATCAACTCCTCGCGAAGCTTGCCAAAACGCGGAACACAGACCCTTCCGTCTCTTTTTAAAATCCCACCAACCATCTCCAAAGCAGTGCCTTCGCTTTGCTGAGCCTCCAACACCAACTGTTGGCACTCCTCGTCCGCACTGGTCGCCTCTCGGATTCGATCCGTTATATCACATTGCATTTCAATCCAGTTCAAACGAGCTACGCTAGACTCACCTCTAGCCACACAAGAAATGTCAAGAGACTCCAAGTCTCGAATCAAACGCTCGTTATGCGCCTCCATCCAATTACCTTGCCCGGAGTACTTCCTACTCAAGGCATCCGCCACCACGTTGGCTTTACCCGGCGTATATTGAATCTCCACGTCGTAGTCCCCAAGGAACTCGACCCACCTACGCTGCCGCATATTCAGATCCTTTTGGTCTAGAAGATACCTCAGGCTTTTGTGATCCGTGAAGATCTCCACCTTCGCACCATAAACGTAGTGCCGCCACAATTTTAGCGCAAAGATTACCGCCACCAACTCCAGATCATGGACGGGATAATTCTTCTCATGAGTCTTTAACTGCCTTGACCCATAAGCGATCACCTTGCCGTGCTGCACCGGCACGCAACCCAACCCGCAACCTAACGCGTCGCTGAAAATCTGAAATCCTTCCGTCCCACTAGGAAGACTAAGGATTAGAGCAGACATCAACCTTTCCTTCAAATTCTCAAATGCACGGGCACACTCCGGTGTCCATACGAACCTTTGGTCCTTGCGAGTGAGAGTGGAGAGGGGCAGCGCCATCCGCGAAAAGTTCTCCACGAACCTTCTATAATAACTGGCTAGTCCAAGGAAACTCCGGGCTTCCGCCACGGTTCTCAATACAGGCCAATCCCTAATGGCTTCAATCTTCGCTGGATCTACCGCCACCCCATCTCCACTAATTACGTGACCCAAGAAAGCCACCTTCTCGATCCAAAACTCACATTTTGAGAACTTAGCATAAAGTTGATTCTCCCTTAGAGTCTGCAATACTTGCCTCAAGTGAGACTCATGCTCTGCCTCCGATTTTGAATACACCAAAATATCATCAATAAACACCACCACGAACGAATCTAAGAACGGGCGAAAAACCCTGTTCATCAAATCCATGAACACAGATGGCGCGTTCGTCAGTCCGAACGGCATCACCGAAAACTCGTAGTGTCCATACCGAGTCCCAAACGCTGTCTTGGCAACGTCCTCTTCTCGAATCTTCAACTGGTAGTACCCCGATTTCAAATCCAACTTGGAGTACACCACCGACCCCACTAACTGGTCGAACAAATCATCGATTCGGGGAATCAGATATTTATTCTTGACGGTCAACTTATTTAGCTCACGGTAGTCAATGCACAACCGCATACTTCCGTCCTTTTTCTTCACAAACAATACTGGTGCGCTCCACGATGAAGAGCTAGGCCTAATGTACCCTTGCTCTAACAACTCTTGCAACTGAACTTTTAGCTCGGCCAGTTCCTTCGGTGCCATCCTAAACGGAGGACGCGACACCGGCCTCGCACCCGGTACCAACTCTATCGAGAAATCAATTTCACGCTGAGGAGGTGCTCCCAGAAGCTCCTCGGGGAATACATCCTCAAATTCTTCCACCACCGGAACTTCTCTAATAGCCAACTTTGTGGAGTGAGTCTCCAACAAAGCTCAAAACGCCTCGCCTCCTTGGTTTACCGCACGCCTCATTTGCATAGCGGAAATCAGGGAGCAAGCCACTCCGCTTAGGCCTTCAAACTTGACCTCTGCTCTACCTTCACCTCTCAGGGTTACCACCTTCAACTGGCAGTCGATACTAGCTCGCTGCTCCGCAAGCCAGTCCATCCCCAAGATAACATCGAATTCGGCTAGTGGCAGAATCGCTGCTACCAACACGAAATAACTATTGCCAAATTGCATCACGATGCGTCCTTTCCTCATGGTAGTCATGAAAGACCCATTCGGCATGCGCACACTCAGCTCCACCTCTGCCTCTACGGACTCAGCATCAATCTTCCGGATAAAACTTTCCGCAAGAAAAGAGTGTGACGCTCCCGTGTCGAACAACACCCGAGAGGGATAGCACGAAACTAGCACGAAACCTAACCACGTGCAAAACAAACATGAAAGGCCGCAACCTACATTATAGTAACAAATGAAAACTTAAACTTTTCATACCTGTCACCACATCGGGTTGACGTATCGCTTCCTGCTGCCCAAGATTATATGCTCTCGGCTGCACTGGAGGGAACCGCGAAGCACTTGACTCCGCTACTTTCCCCTTCTCTGCAACACTAGGACCGGAACGCACCGATTGTTCCTGCCTCGGCTCCTGCTCAGCTCCTCCATCGGTACAAAACCGACTTATGTGACCCACCTTGCCGCACCTGTAACAAGTAAACGGACCTTTGGAGCGGAAATCTCCCGAAGGTGCGCCACTTCTCTCCCCAGGCCTACTAGGACGGGGATTCTTCTTCCATCGGCTGCCCTCGGACTTCCACTGAGACTGAGACTGAGAAGGCTTTCCTTCTCCCTGCTTTGCCGCAAAACCCTTTCCCCGCTGGGTTCGCTCCATGTCGCTCTCCAATGTGCGAGCGGCTTCGACCAACTCATTAAATCCTGCATTCTTCAAGGCTATGAGTGGCTGCCTTAAATTTTCCCTCAACCCTTGATAGAAGAGGTTATCTCTCTCTTCATCATCTGCCATAGTCGTTCCCGCATAACGACCCAACCGAGTGAACTCTTGCAGATATTCATTCACTGTCTTCTCACGCTGTACCAAATGCAAAAACTGTCGCTGCAGTGCTAACCTTGTCGAGGCCGGAATATAACGCTTGAGGAAAGCGTTCCCGAACTCCTCCATGGACGGAACACGCCCAACAAAATGGCGACCGTTATGGTTCACCCACCACAACTTCGCATCGCCCTCTAACATGAAACTCGCATAGTGAGACTGCCTCTCCTCTGGGGTCTCAGCTGCCTTCAAGAGTTCCTGGATCCTCGAAAGCCAATCCTCGGCATCCGTTGGAGTGCCAACTCCCTTGAATGTCGGAGGGTGGAAACTCAAGAAGTACTTCATGAATCGATCACCCATCGGAATAGCTCTCTCCGCTAAAGGCTCTGCTTGCCTTACTTCGACATCTGGTGTATCAGGCGTAGCCGCCGGAGTGACAGGGGTCGCAACTTGCACCACCGGTGTAGGAACCCGTGACATCGCTCCAGCTTGAGCCGCTACCATTGCCTCCGCTAGCATGCGACAGAAATCAGCCGGGGACATGCCCACATTCATGAGGCCTGAAGCAGTAGCACTGCTCCCCGAAGGCTCCTCTTGCCTCCTCGACGTCCCCGCATCGTCGCCAACATCCTAGCATAAGCAAGGAAAATAAAAGCTCATCAGGCTCTAATCGCAAGACTCGAACACATGGATACTCATGATCCCGCACAATACTCCTATGTGGACAATCTCTTACGTGATCCAAATACACTAGACCTCGCAAGAATACTCAAACCTAGCTCTGATACCAAATTGTAACACCTCCCCTGTAATGACCATATAATATGGGTCCGGCCGGGACCCCACAGCATATAACCGCCACAGTTTTGGTATTAAAAGATGATATTAACTACCCAATCTCAAAACTCAGATAATACAGCAGAAACAAACCAAAACCACAGAGATTGTCCACAGTACAAAGGAGTCCAACTGGCCTTAAGGCCTTACAAAACCAACGTCCAAATCATCAAACATTCAATACTAATAAGACATCCCAACAAAAGGGGAAAGATAGTTTTTCTTAAACTACCTCGGCATGCAAGCCGAATATAACAAAGTACGAAGAAAGTAATGCAGAAAAACAACTAAGCACTTCATTAGGCTTTAGGCCTTTTTGGCCGGCGCGCTGGGTCCAGCCTGCGATTCTTGCCCTACAACCAAATCACAAAGAGCGGTAAACGAGGGTCAGCTATGGCTGACCACAAACGGTGTAACAACATCCCTCCTCCCGGCCGTCCTAGCGGACCCCGGGGAACTACTTCACCCTGCAAGTCAGCACTTCGTATGCAAATGTATATAAAGAAAAGCAACATAAATACAGGCATGAGTGTCACAAACATCATCCACGTTTCTATGTTGAGCAGGTAATAAAGGGGGCCTAACAATGCAAAATGAATGCAAACCCGGGTTTCACCTAATGCACCCTAAAGCGTATGAATCTAACACATCATCATACATCACCAACACAAGGGTACTCATTATTTCCCCACAAGGGCATAGTAACCCCAAATCCAAGAGCTCTCGCTGAGACCCACCTCGCCTGGCTCACCACGCCATCGGGCTTGTCTAACAGCTCACATGCCCGGGCCGCCAACAACACACAGAGACTGATACTAAGAATTCTGGCTTAAACAAAATGTCCCAAGGCCCCGGACTTACACTCGGGACAACGTCCACCGATTGCCTCGCCTGGCGACCGTCACCGGACTCATCCGTGGCACAGACATTCTCGTCAGTCAACACCGAAGGGACTAATCTTGCTGGGACACTCTCCACACGTGAATCTCTGTCTTCACGGGATAGCCAGCCGACCACAAAGACCAATCGCGCCTTCGCACAACCCTAGGCATCACAAGCCCATAATCCGCACGTTATTTCCCCGCCCAAAACTCAACATTCGTTACCACACGAAGCTACAAGGGCATCACAACGACGAGTTCCCGTAATCGGATTTCTAACAAAACCCCTAATATGCGCGTCATTCAACATCACCGAATCGGACCAACGGTCGCAAATCCGGCTTCACCCACAATGCCTAATCCGCTAACGGAGAGGATCTCTAGTGCAAATCATGTCGGGGACGGACTCAATCAACCTGATGGTTCCTTTTGAACCAAGGCGACCCCGATCCCTCTCACTCGACGGATCCGGTGCCAAAAATGCAGAAAATAAGGGATGCCATGCACGCATCCTAAAGACCGGGAGGAGAAATGTCGTTACCTTTTGAGATCTCCTCCTAGCCATGAGAAGCTTGCAAACAAACGGTGGAGAAGAAGCGCCTTGACGCCCTCTACGCGTTGCCGGTCTCGGATCAGCGAACTGAGCTCCGAAGCTCCAACAATGCCGGATCTCCCCTCTTCTTCCTCCTTGCCCCCTTCTCCTTTCTCCAACCTAAGAGAGAGAATAAACTTGAAAATATGAGGGAATAACCCCTCATCCAAGACCTAAAGCCCCCCAGCGAATCATCACAGCCGTTGGATCAAATCCCAATGTTTTTGATCGATCGGATCGTCATCTCTGCACCTTTTCGCGGAGCAGAATAAACAGGGCGCACGAGCAGTGGCGCACGGTCAGTGGTTGTGCGCAAAGACTTCCCCTGATCGTGCGCACTATCCGCAACAGAACTCCATCAATCCTTCGAATTAACGCACGATCATTGGCGCACGACCACTGGTCGTGCGAGAAGAGGCCAGTGACCGTGCGCGAAGGATCTGCTATGGAATTTTTGGCCTATTCCGAGCGCAACGCTACCACTCCGCCTATCTCGCTAAGCTACGATTTTTGGGGTGTTACACGCCAACAAGTTAATTATCAACCTACTAAAGAAGAAAGTCGAGAACCTAAGAGGTAATTGGGCGGAGCAGCTCCCCTCGGTGTTGTGGGCTTTGAGAACCACTCCTAGCTCAGCCACAGGGGAAACCCCGTTCAAACTCTCTCACGGGTCCGAAGCTCTCATCCCAGTAGAATTCGAGGTCAGAAGTCCTAGGGTGATTGCGGCAGAAGACGGAGATGAAGAATGGCGACTAGAGAACGAGGAAGCTCAGAAGTTGTCCCTCGACTACATCGAAGAGCTTCGTGATCTAGCTTCGGCTAGGCAGGAGGAGATCAAGCGTCGCATGGCAAGACACTTCGACAAGCACGTTCGTCTCAAGCACTTCCAAGCAGGTGACCTAGTCCTGAAGAAAGTGGACGCAGCTGGGAGATCGGCGGCCGTAGGAAAGCTCAACCCTAATTGGGAGGGACCTTTCATCGTTCACGAAGCATTCGCGACAGGAGGGTATCGCCTACATAATCAGGAAGGGGAGATCTTGGGGAACACATGGAACGGTGATGATCTAAAGAGGTTTTATCCATAAGCAGGGATGTATACCCTTCTCTTCTGTAAATTGATTGCTTAAAATATAAAACCCCCTGAAACAAGGGATGAGGAAAATTTTTCATGATAGCAAGCCTTAAAATAAGAAAGCAGGTGAAGTTGATCTCCTAGTCAGGTTGGGAGACTGGCCTCCGACTTGATTCTCGTAAAATCCAGAACGGATGATGGGACGGTGCCTCGGTAGTGCGTTCCCCTAAGACCAAGTCTCTGCATTGACGGTCGAGATCAGCTCCCCCCTTGCATGTTGGCCGCGGTTCCCTCCGACTGCACCTCTCATCCGACTGGAGAGATTATCAGGAAGAAGTCGTGACCCCGACCTCCTAGCTCGACGATAGGATGATCGACTTAACCCATCAGGGGACCCTTGAATAAAGGTGTTGTGTACCCTCGAAGGCTAAGAGCCCGTAACAAGCAATTCGTCTCTAATTACTTCCTCAAATCATGTGAGTTAATGTACTTAGGTGTGCTTAACTCCCCGTTTAATTATTGAACAACAGGGAGCAGGTAGGCATCCAGCGTCGGAGTAGGATGGAGACCTTGGGATGGTGTGGTCCCTTGGAAGGTGCTCCTCTGGAACCTCCCCGACAGTCATTCCCTACTATGTCGACCCCTTCAACAGCAGGATGGAGACCTTGGGATGGTGTGTTCCCTTGGAAGGTGCTCCTCTGGAACCTCCCCGACAGTCATTCCCTACTATGTCGACCCCTTCAACAGCAGGATGGAGACCTTGGGATGGTGTGTTCCCTTGGAAGGTGCTCCTCTGGAACCTCCCCGACGGTCATTCCCTACTATGTCGACCCCTTCAACAGCAGGATAGAGACCTTGGGATGGTGTGTTTCCTTGGAAGGTGCTCCTCTGGAACCTCCCCGACGGTCATTCCCTACTATATCGACCCCTTCAACAGCAGGATGGAGACCTTGGGATGGTGTGTTCCCTTGGAAGGTGCTCCTCTGGAACCTCCCCGACAGTCATTCCCTACTAAGTTGTCCTCCTCAATAGCACCAGCTTCGCACTAGAAGAAAGATTATCGGGGATATGAATCCCCTTGGCCCTGACCGTCTTTTCCTATCTAACGCCCTTTTCAGAAGTCAGGGTGCGAGTAGGATGCCAACTCGCAGGGGCGCGAGTAGGCCTATGGGCGAGAAGCAAAAATAACAACGAGCAGGTCAAAGGAGCGAGCAAGGTAGATGGTCGGTCGATCCGATTTCTTACTAAGTCGTCCTAACGAGAAAGACAAGGAAATATGCGAGCCTATGAGCCTAGCGAGATCACATCAGCACAAGGAAGATTCACCAAGAAAATAAATATTACTATCAGAATGAATGTTATCTACCAAAAAGTATATATATTCGCAGAGCCGCGAGAAGCACAAGAAATGTCAAAAAATAAATAGTTTTACTTCGACGGCGGAGCATACTCGGCCGAATCCGATTCATCCTATTCCTCGTCGTCGTCCTCGTCGCTGACATTCAAGATGTCCGACAGAAGGCCCTCCGTCGTCAAGCAATCCGCCCCAGGAACCAGCAAGCCGGCCACCGAAAGCTTCGCAAAAACTAAGTCCCCGACGGCTAAGGCAATCTCTCGCCGAAGGGACGAGATCTCCTGCGACGTCATGAAAAAGCCAGGAGTTCGGCGAGAAGGTACTGCTTCCGAGAAGGAAAGCGCAGCCATCCTCGATTCCAGCTCGGCGTTACGAACCTGCGACGCCTCCAGCAATACTTGGCTCGCCCGCAGGTCGCACTCAAGCTTGGAGATCATCTTCGCCGCCACCAACTGCTCTTCCTGTACATACGAGAAGGACAGGTTAGAAGATGCGAAGGGAAGACAGCGAGTTTCAATCCAAGCTCGCGTAAAGTGTAACATCCCGATTCGAGCTAGACCCCTTGTGCGCATTTTTGAGTCACGCGAGTTGACTCGGGCTCGGGGTGTACTGAGGGCCAGGCTTGCAACTGAGCCGGGGAAGTGCACTCGACGAATGCGGTGAGCACCAGTTCTATTCTATCCCGATGTTTGCTGTATCGGGATCCGAGCCGTCCGGAGAGCATAACTTGAGCGATAAAACTCGAAGGAGGCGTACCGCCTCGAAGGAATTATAGTACGTACGTTAGCTTAAATAACGTGGTCTGCGAATAGCAGATTTATCCAAAAGGCGATATGCAGCAGACGGTCTCGGTATTCACCCCAGTCAGTTTTGTTAGACTCGTGAAGCCTATACGAGTTCAACAAAACTGTCCGCGCTCGATTCTGATGAGAATCGGCGAATTTATGAATGTGGTCTGCGTATAGCATATTCATCCAAAATGGTGAAATTGACCAAACGATCTCGCAATTGACCCCAGTCAGTCTTGTTAGACTCGTAATAATTGTACGAGTTCAACGAATCTATCCGTTTGCGATTCCGACATCGTTTGAAAGGTTTTTGACATTTACGTAAATTAGGCGTAAACGCTCCGGAGAGCATAAAATGAGCAAACGAACTCGGATTTGATCGTTGACAGTTCCGATAGATGCGTATCGGCGAGACGGTCGAAACGAGCCCGTCTGGGACAATTTACGAGTCTTCTAAGACGTTGTAAGAGCGTTTAAATGTTAAAGTTTTAATAATAATCATAATAATATAATTTATAATATATATATACTTATCCAATCTAACCTAAAAAAAAAAAAAAAGACCCAATCCCCATTCTTCCTCCCAGCGCCGTCAACCTCCTCCCTCTCCGGCGTCTCTCTCTCCCCTCCTCTCAAAGGCGCCACCTCCGACGAGCTCCCTCCATGGTCGGCCATCTCTCCAAGTTCCGGCGAGCCTCCATGGCTGAAGCTCTTCATCCAGATCCATGGCCGAGCCACCTCCGCCAAAGCCGACCCAAAGCTCCGACCACCTCTCCTCTTCCTTCTCCGGCAAGATCTCCACCATCTTCTGCAGATCCGACCTGCTCTCTCTCTCCAGAACTTCGATCACCACAAGCTCACGACAGCCACCTCTCCAAACTCCGACTCCGGCGGCGCTTCCTCCAGATCCGGCATGTCGAGCTCCTCCTCTTCATATTTTGGTGGCAACATCCAGATCTGAGCCTTCTTCTTCCCTCCAAGCAGAAATCGACCCTTCTCCATTTCTAACGATGAGCCTTTCCAAGCTCCATTTTCGGCGAGATCCATTCTTCTCCGCCCGGATCCACTCTTCTACAACCTAGCTCCATTTCAGATCCGGCAAACCGGCGAGCTTCACGTCCGAAAGCCAAAACATCCCGCTCAACAAGGTCGGCACCTCTTCGAGATCCGATCCGACGAGATCCGGACCGGCGAGATTCGTCCATGACCGGGAGCGACGGACAAATGCCGCAAATGCGGCTATTGGGTAGCATGCACGGAAATCAGGTGACTTCCTCCCCTCTCCCTTGGTGCTAGTTTTTTTAGATCCATTAGGCGAGGCATCGACTCAATTGAGTCGATTTGGGAGCGAAATGAAGTTCCGTAGGTTGAGGCCGCGTTAGGGTTTTTCGCCGTATGGCGTCGATCGCCGCGAAAATACCCTCATTCAACTCCCCGCTTCAATACGAACGTGGGACGTTGGTTTCGTGAGACGTGGTGGCCTCGTGAGGGTGCATGGAGAAGAGAAGGTGGCTGCCTAAATTAATGTTTGATCAATTAATTCAATTAATGCGGGTTTTTAATTTTGTTCCATGTTAGGGGAATTCAATATATATATATACATGTATATATATGATTATTTAATGCTTGAGATTTGAAGAGATAGTTTCCTGTTATAGGATTTGTTAATTATAACTTGCATAAATGTGATGAATAATCCTCTGATTATTAGGATTGATAATTATATGTGATAAATGTATTCATAACTTGCACTTGGTTATTAAGGAAATTGTGCGCAGCTGGGTTCGAGCCAGTTTTTAGGCTTGACCCCGCTGGAATTAGACTTCGGGCTCAACAAGGAAGTTGTAGCCCTCGGAAAGAGCTTTCCAACGATAGATTACCCGTTTCCTGAAGTGACCTGTAGCTCCCTAAAGGTCCAGTCGAGTGGACTGTCCAGAAAGCAGGAAATTATTTAAGTGCGTGCTGTTTTTGCTGTCCAGGTTCTGCAGTTGACTTTGGAGCAGATTTTAGGTAGGATCCACTTGGATATGGGTTTAGGACTCAACATGAATGTTGTAGACCTTGGAGAGAGCTTTCCAAAATGGGGTGGCACATAATTTGGGGTGGAGAAGAACTCCCAGAATCTCAGTTTTGTTAATCGGCATCGTTGTAGTTTGAATTGCGGTAATCTTTGGGGATATCTTTTATAATACTTGTCTGACGCTCTTAATAATTGGTAGAAATCGAATTGATGATATTGTGCTGACCTTGGTTGAATTTCATGAGTTGTGGGAAGGTACTTGTTGTGATTTCGCCAACCGTAGTTCGTTCTCGCTTCGCTCTGGGAATAATAATTAGGAATGCCGACGTGGCTATTGTTTGGAGAGAATGACCATAACAAGCTAGCGGAACTACGGAAGCAACAGAGAAATCTATATTCTCCAATTTAATGAGGAATGAGTGCCCAGATTTACGTGTCAATTGGGCGGAGCATGGGCGAATGGCATGATGCTAGAATGAGGCATTGCGATGAATAATCGAATAAAGACTTTGACGACATGTTTATAATAATGCGCACATCGATCGATCATCCAGCGAAGAGTGTGGTTTGGTGACAACCTCTCAAATGCGATAAGGATCTCATCGTGATAGAGTGAGCTGTAAATTGAGTACGAGAAGTGAATGTCGATGACATGTGAGATATGCTTGGAAATCACGAACGTTATATTAGGGGACTCTTGGCGCATGTTTGGAAGACGTGCTTCTATGAATGATCGCCTCGCTAGATAAACAACGGGATGATATGTATTGGTAGTAAACTCTCAAGAACGTGATTAGTTCAACTAGGTTGAACTTGTGGCGAACGGAGCCTACGGGCAGAACGTGTTAATATTATGAGTGCTTGTGAGCACCGGTTGTGAATGGGCCTACGGGCAGGACGTGACAGTATGAATGTGCAGGTTTTCACACATGATGGCGTAGTATGTATTAACATTTAAATATATATGTTGAATCTAACAGGGTTGGATGAGAAACAACCCTTGAGTAAAAGCCGAGCTTAGCCTTATAACATCATGATAGTCTTCTGGTAATAATCTTGAGTCAATTGGATGAATATTTGTAGTGTCTTCCCTTATGTGGTTCATATAACTCATTTGGTCTGCGAATAGTAAAACGGTAGAATGGAGATAACTTGTAGATCATTAGGTGGGAATGAGAGGTAGTTGGTGTACCTGATTTGGATGAAGAGGTTGAGGTCACCAAAAAGGAGTTTGGGTGATGAGAGTGCTTGGTGAGCTATGGGTAAGGCTGTGCTCGGGATTGACGGAAGATCGTCTTTCCCCTTAGAGGGACATAAAGCACTGAGGTTTAATTCAAGCGAAATGATAAGAGGATAATCTTATGGGTAGATACCAATAATACTAAGTGTCTTGAGAAAGGGAGCCTTGGGCTATCATCCCACTTTAGCTCCTAGTTCCGTAGTGAGCCCCTCACAGGGTAACCCTCGGGAAGTCCAAGATTAACCATAAGATGTAAGAGTAAGATGTTATACAAGAATAATTTAATAACACGCTCACCCACACCCCGTGGTTACGGGAGTTTAGTTGTATTGGTGCTCCGAGTAGTAGGCTCGGTGGTTGTAAGAGCGGATTGATAAGTCAGGTGAGCTTGCGACACAGTAGTGTTTGTCGGTACGGACGGGTTGGTCCGGCGAGCCGGTGGCTCGGAAGGTTACTAATGACGGGCAGGTCAGCCCGGGGAGCTTATGGCTCAGAGATAGATAGTAGGACATGTTGCATGTGCACGAAGGTGGTGGGTCTTCGGTATTGGACGGTCGTTCACACCGACGTCAATACGTTGACTCGGCAAGTGTGGTATTTACACTTAGCCTTGAAAGTCTGGTGGTCCAGCCAGTAAGAGTACGCAGACGCTTCGCGGTTTTGCGTTGAGGCGTACGATAGGTCTAGGTGAGGTAGTGTGAATACCAACCTAGAGGTGGGCGAGGCCCAACCCACCGCTTCCGTTTGCCACTACGGGAGTATCCTGGGAGTCTTGCTAGCTCCAAAAAGGGGGAACTAAAGGTCTATGCGCATAGAGTCGTAGTGAGTGAGTTGCACTTGTATGAGCATAGCATAACAACATACCTTGCATGTCATGGCATAATCATTGCATTACAACCCCTACCCCTATCGTATAAATTGGTATGAGACTTTTTATACGATAGGCCCTGCTAAACGACCCCTTGGTCTATAGGTTTGTATGGGCATTCCTATAAATCAATGGTTACTTTTAAATTACTTTACCTGCCATTATATTTACTGCTCTTTACATGCTCTTTGCTATGCTTCACTTACAGCTTCATTTATATATTTACAACCATTCCTGTCACCTACTTTGTATATATTACTGTTATATTGCAGCTTTTCTTCCTTTCCTTCCGCCCGGTGCCTTGGAGTCACCGGGGGAGCGGATGGGAAGCCACTTAGTCTTTATGACTAACGGTTGCTACCTCCCTCTTTTTAGGAGCACATTCAGATGTGTAGCAGCGTTCAGCACCGGAGGCCAGCCGGGTCAGGTGTGCAGGGCTGGGGTTTATGGTACCTTAGCTGTCGTTAGTGACAGAGGAGGGTGAGTGTTTAGAGATGTAGCCCTTGGGGCATTTAGCTGATTACTCTGATGATTTGCAGGAGCTCGTGTAGCTTTCTGTCTTTCTTATACTCTGATTTGGACATTATACTTATTGTGAATCTTTGGTTTTTAATACTTTCTTTCATTGATGGGTTGGCGCTGTTTAGTTGGTTTGGCCGGCAGGATAGGCGTCTTGTGGGGGAGGCCAGCTCGTGTGCTGGCGCTTCCGCAAGACGGCTGTCCTGGGCATAAGACTCCCCTCGGTCGTGTTGTGTGTTCCGGGAGGGGGATCTTACAAATGGTATCAGCTTGCAACGATCCTGAGATAAAGAAGTCCATTAGACCACTGAGCTACCCCTGCTAGCTAGATCAGTTTGAGGACAAACTGATGCAGCGGAAGCAGTGGTGTGCCCATGTGTAATTCACAATAAGTATGTCCGCTTTTTCCTATAGAAAGTGCCAACCTAAGCCAAACTCGTACCCTTACATACAAATGATGGCTCACTCCGAGACAGTAATTGGTATTCCCATTCCAACAATTAGAGTTGGTTTGGCATAAGATTGATGCCAACCTAACTAGGATACCATTTTTGGTCGACTTAGCAAGATATGTCGTGACATATCCTAGCCTTATACTGATCTTGGGGATGATTGGGCCAAACAATAAGTGACCTTGAGTGACTAAGGGAAGAGTTTAACGTAAGTGTAAATGCTGGAGACTCACACCCTGAGATTTCTACCCTAGATATGGAGTAATATTATCACCTTACACAAAAAATTAGGCCAATTTCAATGAGAGTGGTGCTTGTAGTCTATTACCAGCTTAGTGAGAGACCACCAAGCATGTCTTTTATACTCTACATGGATACCTCACACTTCTATTTATGTAGAAGGTTTCATATGGAGAAGATACGATAAGAATTCGGATCCAAAGAAGGCACATGTTGGGACGAATGTGTTATATTGGCGGCGGAAGAAACTCAGTCGAAGAGATATGGAGGCTAATCTCTTCGTTTATTGGGCTAGTTATGTACCGTCTTGGACCCCTTGAGGAGTTAGAATCTTTGTAATTATTGACATTGGAGTTTTGATCCTTGAGAAGTTAATTCACCTTAAGCAAAGCAGACTGCTAAGGCCATGTGTGGGTTGATATGAATTTTATTAGCGGAATAAGAGAGGAAAAATATTTTGAAGATGATTATTTTCTCTATATTGTTCTAGGATTATGTGGATAAGTAACGAGGTGAGTAGTAATTTAACATTTTGGGGATATGCAGCGATGTTATAATAACTTTATAGCTGAGAAGTTATCGAACCTTTGTGCATGCATTGCTGGTATGATGATAAACTACCCCTGAGTTTGGAAAACTTTGGTGAACATTCCCTTAGTGTTGTAGTTACTTGGCATTGGAAATTAATAAGTGTTCGGCGATGGAGTCGACATGATTAATATGACTTGTTTGATGATCTAAAATCATAAAAGTTTTTATAAAATAGACATGCATGCGATGGATGATTGTTGGCAGGGTTGATAGGGCGCTTGTAGTGGATTTTATCTTGTTTTTCATACGTGAAGTATGCCCTACTTTTGGTAGTCTGCATAACTCGTGTCGAAGGGAAAATCATCCCGGTTGGTATATGAGTGCGTCGTTGCGGGGATCTATAGGGTAAGAACTCTAAGTTGAGGAAGGTATACCCCTAAGGTTCGTGCCCATACGTGAGGAGAATGTACCATATGGGCGGTGGAAGAAATTTAGTCCAAAAACGTGTGGGGGCTAATCCTATTTCTTCGTTTATTGGCCTAGCTAATGCACCAACTGAGGTTTCACCGGGGGTTAAAAAATAAATCTTTGCAGACTGCTTCGCTTAGCCTTGCTATAATGAGGTTTTCTCATCTAAGTCGTTACAAGTCGACGATATTAGAATTAGGTGCGCCTTGATGAATGAGTCCTTTCAAGCAAGGTGGATGGTTAAACACCAAGTTTTGGATTACGTTGAGTCCCCTACCAGAATGACAGATATGAGTACCTAAAGGATGGTTATGTCTTTGCTCTGATCGAAGGCTATGCGGAGAAGTAGACCAAGGAGAAATGGTGATCTAAAACCTTTTGGGATATACACCGAGGTTGTCGAGTGTTCATACATGAACTCCTGGATAAATCATATAGCTGGGTAATTGAAGATATGAACACATTTTGATGTGTGCCAATTAGGACCTTTGTGAGTCACATTGGGTAAAACTTAGCATGGTTTTAGATGGATGTCAATACTATGTGAAGAATGCGATGATATCCTGATGTGATGGTAAGGACTTGAGTTGGCAGTCCTTGAGTGCTGCTATGCACTAGTCGGATCTTGGCAAGTGCTTGGATGACTTAAGGACTTGGTGGTAGTCCTTGGGTTTTAATAGCATGAGTTCCATCATTAGAACCTTTTAGGGGTAGTAAGTGAAAACTTGAATCCTCTTGATAGTGTTGTAGTGCCTCTCAGTGATCAATGGTCGGTCCGATGACCGCGCGACAAATTTTGGGGGACGCCTTGAAATTTGTTGAGTTGGAGTTGTATTTGATTGTTGATCAATGAGGTGTGTTTAAAAGTGACATATTTAGGATAATTGGTTTAAATCGTAGCACTCATAGTGCTAAGGTTTTACAACGTGGTTGTTAAGTTAACAAATTCACAACAGTAGTGTCTATGCACTGGTTTGCGTACATATATAATGATATTGTAAACTAAATAAAATTACCAAGGATGCGTGTTGGAGACTCTTAAAAAAAACCAGTATGATATTGATGCAAGACAACTGTGGATGACACCTGCTATAGAGATATAGTGTTTTGAGATCTAGTCCTGCAAGGTGTAAACGAGCTGGTGGCTCGGCAGTCTTGTTGGTTTGCAGAACCTGTACAGCGATATAGATGTTTGTAGTGGTAGCCTGTTGCATCGTGCTTTTATATATAAATAGTCTGCTTGATGCCGTTCACACCAAGCCTTGCTAAATGTTCCCTTGTATGTTGTGTGCTTGAGATTAAATCACAACATAATCAGTTAGACTGATGTAGTGGTTTTTGAAATAGTGTGTGTCATTATTAGTTCGTATGACTTCACAGGGCAAGAGTGCGCAAGCCATCTAGTTTCTATGTATAAATCGCAACAAGTGAGAATGCATATATAAGCTTGAAATTATTATGGCCGAAGTGCCCATGAATGAATATGATGAGTATATTTTACTCTCGTTCAGAAAATCCTCATAGCCTCAACCTAAAATTTCGAGGACGAAATTATTTCTTCGTTTATTGGATTTGTAACATCCCGATTCGAGCTAGACCCCTTGTGCGCATTTTTGAGTCACGCGAGTTGACTCGGGCTCGGGGTGTACTGAGGGCCAGGCTTGCAACTGAGCCGGGGAAGTGCACTCGACGAATGCGGTGAGTACCAGTTCTATTCTTTGTCCCGATGTTTGCTGTATCGGGATCCGAGCCGTCCGGAGAGCATAACTTGAGCGATAAAACTCGAAGGAGGTGTACCGCCTCGAAGGAATTATAGTACGTACGTTAGCTTAAATAACGTGGTCTGCGAATAGCAGATTTATCCAAAAGGCGATATGCAGCAGACGGTCTCGGTATTCACCCCAGTCAGTTTTGTTAGACTCGTGAAGCCTATACGAGTTCAACAAAACTGTCCGCGCTCGATTCTGATGAGAATCTGCGAATTTATGAATGTGGTCTGCGTATAGCATATTCATCCAAAATGGTGAAATTGACCAAACGATCTCGCAATTGACCCCAGTCAGTCTTGTTAGACTCGTAATAATTGTACGAGTTCAACGAATCTATCCGTTTGCGATTCCGACATCGTTTGAAAGGTTTTTGACATTTACGTAAATTAGGCGTAAACGCTCCGGAGAGCATAAAATGAGCAAACAAACTCGGATTTGATCGTTGACGGTTCCGATAGATGCGTATCGGCGAGACGGTCGAAACGAGCCCGTCTGGGACAATTTACGAGTCTTCTAAGACGTTGTAAGAGCGTTTAAATGTTAAAGTTTTAATAATAATCATAATAATATAATTTATAATATATATATATATACTTATCCAATCTAACCTAAACAAAAAAAAAAAGAAACCCGATCCCCATTCTTCCTCCCAGCGCCGTCAACCTCCTCCCTCTCCGGCGTCTCTCTCTCCCCTCCTCTCAAAGGCGCCACCTCCGACGAGCTCCCTCCATGGTCGGCCATCTCTCCAAGTTCCGGCGAGCCTCCATGGCTGAAGCTCTTCATCCAGATCCATGGCCGAGCCACCTCCGCCAAAGCCGACCCAAAGCTCCGACCACCTCTCCTCTTCCTTC
This sequence comes from Dactylorhiza incarnata, assembly GCA_033032865.1. NCBI lineage: Eukaryota > Viridiplantae > Streptophyta > Magnoliopsida > Asparagales > Orchidaceae > Dactylorhiza > Dactylorhiza incarnata. Next base: position 2,093,620 of record JAWHQI010000233.1, read on the forward strand.
TCCGGCAAGATCTCCACCATCTTCTGCAGATCCGACCTGCTCTCTCTCTCTCCAGAACTTCGATCACCACAAGCTCACGACAGCCACCTCTCCAAACTCCGACTCCGGCGGCGCTTCCTCCAGATCCGGCATGTCGAGCTCCTCCTCTTCATATTTTGGTGGCAACATCCAGATCTGAGCCTTCTTCTTCCCTCCAAGCAGAAATCGACCCTTCTCCATTTCTAACGATGAGCCTTTCCAAGCTCCATTTTCGGCGAGATCCATTCTTCTCCGCCCGGATCCACTCTTCTACAACCTAGCTCCATTTCAGATCCGGCAAACCGGCGAGCTTCACGTCCGAAAGCCAAAACAGCCCGCTCAACAAGGTCGGCACCTCTTCGAGATCCGATCCGACGAGATCCGGACCGGCGAGATTCGACCATGACCGGGAGCGACGGACAAACGCCGCAAATGCGGCTATTGGGTAGCATGCACGGAAATCAGGTGACTTCCTCCCCTCTCCCTTGGTGCTAGTTTTCTTAGATCCATTAGGCGAGGCATCGACTCAATTGAGTCGATTTGGGAGCGATATGAAGTTCCGTAGGTTGAGGCCGCGTTAGGGTTTTTCGCCGTAGGGCGTCGATCGCCGCGAAAATACCCTCATTCAACTCCCCGCTTCAATACGAACGTGGGACGTTGGTTTCGTGAGACGTGGTGGCCTCGTGAGGGTGCATGGAGAAGAGAAGGTGGCTACCTAAATTAATGCTTGATCAATTAATTCAATTAATGCGGGTTTTTAATTTTGTTCACTGTTAGGGGAATTCAATATATATATATACATGTATATATATATATGATTATTTAATGCTTGAGATTTGAAGAGATAGTTTCCTGTTATAGGATTTGTTAATTATAACTTGCATAAATGTGATGAATAATCCTCTGATTATTAGGATTGATAATTATATGTGATAAATGTATTCATAACTTGCACTTGGTTATTAAGGAAATTGTGCGCAGCTGGGTTCGAGCCAGTTTTTAGGCTTGACCCCACTGGAATTAGACTTCGGACTCAACAAGGAAGTTGTAGCCCTCGGAAAGAGCTTTCCAACGATAGATTACCCGTTTCCTGAAGTGACCTGTAGCTCCCTAAAGGTATAGTCGAGTGGACTGTCCAGAAAGCGGGAAATTGTTTAAGTGCGTGCTGTTTTTGCTGTCCAGGTTCTGCAGTTGACTTTGGAGCAGATTTTAGGTAGGATCCACTTGGATATGGGCTTAGGACTCAACATGAATGTTGTATCCCTTGGAGAGAGCTTTCCAAAATGGGGTGGCACATAATTTGGGGTCGAGTAGAACTCCCAGAATCTCAGTTTTGTTAATCGGCGTCGTTGTAGTTTGAATTGCGGTAATCTTTGGGGATATCTTTTATAATACTTGTCTGACGCTCTTAATAATTGGTAGAAATCGAATTGATGATATTGTGCTGACCTTGGTTGAATTTCATGAGTTGTGGGAAGGTACTTGTTGTGATTTCGCCAACCGTAGTTCGTTCTCGCTTCGCTCTGGGAATAATAATTAGGAATGCCGACGTGGCTATTGTTTGGAGAGAATGACCATAACAAGCTAGCGGAACTACGGAAGCAACAGAGAAATCTATATTCTCCAATTTAATGAGGAATGAGTGCCCAGATTTACGTGTCAATTGGGCGGAGCATGGGCGAATGGCATGATGCTAGAATGAGGCATTGCGATGAATAATCGAATAAAGACTTTGACGACATGTTTATAATAATGCGCACATCGATCGATCATCCAGCGAAGAGTGTGGTTTGGTGACAACCTCTCAAATGCGATAAGGATCTCATCGTGATAGAGTGAGCTGTAAATTGAGTACGAGAAGTGAATGTCGATGACATGTGAGATATGCTTGGAAATCACGAACGTTATATTAGGGGACTCTTGGCGCATGTTTGGAAGACGTGCTTCTATGAATGATCGCCTCGCTAGATAAACAACGGGATGATATGTATTGGTAGTAAACTCTCAAGAACGTGATTAGTTCAACTAGGTTGAACTTGTGGCGAACGGAGCCTACGGGCAGAACGTGTTAATATTATGAGTGCTTGTGAGCACCGGTTGTGAATGGGCCTACGGGCAGGACGTGACAGTATGAATGTGCAGGTTTTCACACATGATGGCGTAGTATGTATTAACATTTAAATATATATGTTGAATCTAACAGGGTTGGATGAGAAACAACCCTTGAGTAAAAGCCGAGCTTAGCCTTATAACATCATGATAGTCTTCTGGTAATAATCTTGAGTCAATTGGATGAATATTTGTAGTGTCTTCCCTTATGTGGTTCATATAACTCATTTGGTCTGCGAATAGTAAAACGGTAGAATGGAGATAACTTGTAGATCATTAGGTGGGAATGAGAGGTAGTTGGTGTACCTGATTTGGATGAAGAGGTTGAGGTCACCAAAAAGGAGTTTGGGTGATGAGAGTGCTTGGTGAGCTATGGGTAAGGCTGTGCTCGGGATTGACGGAAGATCGTCTTTCCCCTTAGAGGGACATAAAGCACTGAGGTTTAATTCAAGCGAAATGATAAGAGGATAATCTTATGGGTAGATACCAATAATACTAAGTGTCTTGAGAAAGGGAGCCTTGGGCTATCATCCCACTTTAGCTCCTAGTTCCGTAGTGAGCCCCTCACAGGGTAACCCTCGGGAAGTCCAAGATTAACCATAAGATGTAAGAGTAAGATGTTATACAAGAATAATTTAATAACACGCTCACCCACACCCCGTGGTTACGGGAGTTTAGTTGTATTGGTGCTCCGAGTAGTAGGCTCGGTGGTTGTAAGAGCGGATTGATAAGTCAGGTGAGCTTGCGACACAGTAGTGTTTGTCGGTACGGACGGGTTGGTCCGGCGAGCCGGTGGCTCGGAAGGTTACTAATGACGGGCAGGTCAGCCCGGGGAGCTTATGGCTCAGAGATAGATAGTAGGACATGTTGCATGTGCACGAAGGTGGTGGGTCTTCGGTATTGGACGGTCGTTCACACCGACGTCAATACGTTGACTCGGCAAGTGTGGTATTTACACTTAGCCTTGAAAGTCTGGTGGTCCAGCCAGTAAGAGTACGCAGACGCTTCGCGGTTTTGCGTTGAGGCGTACGATAGGTCTAGGTGAGGTAGTGTGAATACCAACCTAGAGGTGGGCGAGGCCCAACCCACCGCTTCCGTTTGCCACTACGGGAGTATCCTGGGAGTCTTGCTAGCTCCAAAAAGGGGGAACTAAAGGTCTATGCGCATAGAGTCGTAGTGAGTGAGTTGCACTTGTATGAGCATAGCATAACAACATACCTTGCATGTCATGGCATAATCATTGCATTACAACCCCTACCCCTATCGTATAAATTGGTATGAGACTTTTTATACGATAGGCCCTGCTAAACGACCCCTTGGTCTATAGGTTTGTATGGGCATTCCTATAAATCAATGGTTACTTTTAAATTACTTTACCTGCCATTATATTTACTGCTCTTTACATGCTCTTTGCTATGCTTCACTTACAGCTTCATTTATATATTTACAACCATTCCTGTCACCTACTTTGTATATATTACTGTTATATTGCAGCTTTTCTTCCTTTCCTTCCGCCCGGTGCCTTGGAGTCACCGGGGGAGCGGATGGGAAGCCACTTAGTCTTTATGACTAACGGTTGCTACCTCCCTCTTTTTAGGAGCACATTCAGATGTGTAGCAGCGTTCAGCACCGGAGGCCAGCCGGGTCAGGTGTGCAGGGCTGGGGTTTATGGTACCTTAGCTGTCGTTAGTGACAGAGGAGGGTGAGTGTTTAGAGATGTAGCCCTTGGGGCATTTAGCTGATTACTCTGATGATTTGCAGGAGCTCGTGTAGCTTTCTGTCTTTCTTATACTCTGATTTGGACATTATACTTATTGTGAATCTTTGGTTTTTAATACTTTCTTTCATTGATGGGTTGGCGTTGTTTAGTTGGTTTGGCCGGCAGGATAGGCGTCTTGTGGGGGAGGCCAGCTCGTGTGCTGGCGCTTCCGCAAGACGGCTGTCCTGGGCATAAGACTCCCCTCGGTCGTGTTGTGTGTTCCGGGAGGGGGATCTTACAAATGGTATCAGCTTGCAACGATCCTGAGATAAAGAAGTCCATTAGACCACTGAGCTACCCCTGCTAGCTAGATCAGTTTGAGGACAAACTGATGCAGCGGAAGCAGTGGTGTGCCCATGTGTAATTCACAATAAGTATGTCCGCTTTTTCCTATAGAAAGTGCCAACCTAAGCCAAACTCGTACCCTTACATACAAATGCTGGCTCACTCCGAGACAGTAATTGGTATTCCCATTCCAACAATTAGAGTTGGTTTGGCATAAGATTGATGCCAACCTAACTAGGATACCATTTTTGGTCGACTTAGCAAGATATGTCGTGACATATCCTAGCCTTATACTGATCTTGGGGATGATTGGGCCAAACAATAAGTGACCTTGAGTGACTAAGGGAAGAGTTTAACGTAAGTGTAAATGCTGGAGACTCACACCCTGAGATTTCTACCCTAGATATGGAGTAATATTATCACCTTACACAAAAAATTAGGCCAATTTCAATGAGAGTGGTGCTTGTAGTCTATTACCAGCTTAGTGAGAGACCACCAAGCATGTCTTTTATACTCTACATGGATACCTCACACTTCTATTTATGTAGAAGGTTTCATATGGAGAAGATACGATAAGAATTCGGATCCAAAGAAGGCACATGTTGGGACGAATGTGTTATATTGGCGGCGGAAGAAACTCAGTCGAAGAGATATGGAGGCTAATCTCTTCGTTTATTGGGCTAGTTATGTACCGTCTTGGACCCCTTGAGGAGTTAGAATCTTTGTAATTATTGACATTGGAGTTTTGATCCTTGAGAAGTTAATTCACCTTAAGCAAAGCAGACTGCTAAGGCCATGTGTGGGTTGATATGAATTTTATTAGCGGAATAAGAGAGGAAAAATATTTTGAAGATGATTATTTTCTCTATATTGTTCTAGGATTATGTGGATAAGTAACGAGGTGAGTAGTAATTTAACATTTTGGGGATATGCAGCGATGTTATAATAACTTTATAGCTGAGAAGTTATCGAACCTTTGTGCATGCATTGCTGGTATGATGATAAACTACCCCTGAGTTTGGAAAACTTTGGTGAACATTCCCTTAGTGTTGTAGTTACTTGGCATTGGAAATTAATAAGTGTTCGGCGATGGAGTCGACATGATTAATATGACTTGTTTGATGATCTAAAATCATAAAAGTTTTTATAAAATAGACATGCATGCGATGGATGATTGTTGGCAGGGTTGATAGGGCGCTTGTAGTGGATTTTATCTTGTTTTTCATACGTGAAGTATGCCCTACTTTTGGTAGTCTGCATAACTCGTGTCGAAGGGAAAATCATCCCGGTTGGTATATGAGTGCGTCGTTGCGGGGATCTATAGGGTAAGAACTCTAAGTTGAGGAAGGTATACCCCTAAGGTTCGTGCCCATACGTGAGGAGAATGTACCATATGGGCGGTGGAAGAAATTTAGTCCAAAAACGTGTGGGGGCTAATCCTATTTCTTCGTTTATTGGCCTAGCTAATGCACCAACTGAGGTTTCACCGGGGGTTAAAAAATAAATCTTTGCAGACTGCTTCGCTTAGCCTTGCTATAATGAGGTTTTCTCATCTAAGTCGTTACAAGTCGACGATATTAGAATTAGGTGCGCCTTGATGAATGAGTCCTTTCAAGCAAGGTGGATGGTTAAACACCAAGTTTTGGATTACGTTGAGTCCCCTACCAGAATGACAGATATGAGTACCTAAAGGATGGTTATGTCTTTGCTCTGATCGAAGGCTATGCGGAGAAGTAGACCAAGGAGAAATGGTGATCTAAAACCTTTTGGGATATACACCGAGGTTGTCGAGTGTTCATACATGAACTCCTGGATAAATCATATAGCTGGGTAATTGAAGATATGAACACATTTTGATGTGTGCCAATTAGGACCTTTGTGAGTCACATTGGGTAAAACTTAGCATGGTTTTAGATGGATGTCAATACTATGTGAAGAATGCGATGATATCCTGATGTGATGGTAAGGACTTGAGTTGGCAGTCCTTGAGTGCTGCTATGCACTAGTCGGATCTTGGCAAGTGCTTGGATGACTTAAGGACTTGGTGGTAGTCCTTGGGTTTTAATAGCATGAGTTCCATCATTAGAACCTTTTAGGGGTAGTAAGTGAAAACTTGAATCCTCTTGATAGTGTTGTAGTGCCTCTCAGTGATCAATGGTCGGTCCGATGACCGCGCGACAAATTTTGGGGGACGCCTTGAAATTTGTTGAGTTGGAGTTGTATTTGATTGTTGATCAATGAGGTGTGTTTAAAAGTGACATATTTAGGATAATTGGTTTAAATCGTAGCACTCATAGTGCTAAGGTTTTACAACGTGGTTGTTAAGTTAACAAATTCACAACAGTAGTGTCTATGCACTGGTTTGCGTACATATATAATGATATTGTAAACTAAATAAAATTACCAAGGATGCGTGTTGGAGACTCTTAAAAAAAACCAGTATGATATTGATGCAAGACAACTGTGGATGACACCTGCTATAGAGATATAGTGTTTTGAGATCTAGTCCTGCAAGGTGTAAACGAGCTGGTGGCTCGGCAGTCTTGTTGGTTTGCAGAACCTGTACAGCGATATAGATGTTTGTAGTGGTAGCCTGTTGCATCGTGCTTTTATATATAAATAGTCTGCTTGATGCCGTTCACACCAAGCCTTGCTAAATGTTCCCTTGTATGTTGTGTGCTTGAGATTAAATCACAACATAATCAGTTAGACTGATGTAGTGGTTTTTGAAATAGTGTGTGTCATTATTAGTTCGTATGACTTCACAGGGCAAGAGTGCGCAAGCCATCTAGTTTCTATGTATAAATCGCAACAAGTGAGAATGCATATATAAGCTTGAAATTATTATGGCCGAAGTGCCCATGAATGAATATGATGAGTATATTTTACTCTCGTTCAGAAAATCCTCATAGCCTCAACCTAAAATTTCGAGGACGAAATTATTTCTTCGTTTATTGGATTTGTAACATCCCGATTCGAGCTAGACCCCTTGTGCGCATTTTTGAGTCACGCGAGTTGACTCGGGCTCGGGGTGTACTGAGGGCCAGGCTTGCAACTGAGCCGGGGAAGTGCACTCGACGAATGCGGTGAGTACCAGTTCTATTCTTTGTCCCGATGTTTGCTGTATCGGGATCCGAGCCGTCCGGAGAGCATAACTTGAGCGATAAAACTCGAAGGAGGTGTACCGCCTCGAAGGAATTATAGTACGTACGTTAGCTTAAATAACGTGGTCTGCGAATAGCAGATTTATCCAAAAGGCGATATGCAGCAGACGGTCTCGGTATTCACCCCAGTCAGTTTTGTTAGACTCGTGAAGCCTATACGAGTTCAACAAAACTGTCCGCGCTCGATTCTGATGAGAATCGGCGAATTTATGAATGTGGTCTGCGTATAGCATATTCATCCAAAATGGTGAAATTGACCAAACGATCTCGCAATTGACCCCAGTCAGTCTTGTTAGACTCGTAATAATTGTACGAGTTCAACGAATCTATCCGTTTGCGATTCCGACATCGTTTGAAAGGTTTTTGACATTTACGTAAATTAGGCGTAAACGCTCCGGAGAGCATAAAATGAGCAAACAAACTCGGATTTGATCGTTGACGGTTCCGATAGATGCGTATCGGCGAGACGGTCGAAACGAGCCCGTCTGGGACAATTTACGAGTCTTCTAAGACGTTGTAAGAGCATTTAAATGTTAAAGTTTTAATAATAATCATAATAATATAATTTATAATATATATATATACTTATCCAATCTAACCTAAAACAAAAAAAAAAAGAAACCCGATCCCCATTCTTCCTCCCAGCGCCGTCAACCTCCTCCCTCTCCGGCGTCTCTCTCTCCCCTCCTCTCAAAGGCGCCACCTCCGACGAGCTCCCTCCATGGTCGGCCATCTCTCCAAGTTCCGGCGAGCCTCCATGGCTGAAGCTCTTCATCCAGATCCATGGCCGAGCCACCTCCGCCAAAGCCGACCCAAAGCTCCGACCACCTCTCCTCTTCCTTCTCCGGCAAGATCTCCACCATCTTCTGCAGATCCGACCTGCTCTCTCTCTCTCCAGAACTTCGATCACCACAAGCTCACGACAGCCACCTCTCCAAACTCCGACTCCGGCGGCGCTTCCTCCAGATCCGGCATGTCGAGCTCCTCCTCTTCATATTTTGGTGGCAACATCCAGATCTGAGCCTTCTTCTTCCCTCCAAGCAGAAATCGACCCTTCTCCATTTCTAACGATGAGCCTTTCCAAGCTCCATTTTCGGCGAGATCCATTCTTCTCCTCCCGGATCCACTCTTCTACAACCTAGCTCCATTTCAGATCCGGCAAACCGGCGAGCTTCACGTCCGAAAGCCAAAACAGCCCGCTCAACAAGGTCGGCACCTCTTCGAGATCCGATCCGACGAGATCCGGACCGGCGAGATTCGACCATGACCGGGAGCGACGGACAAACGCCGCAAATGCGGCTATTGGGTAGCATGCACGGAAATCAGGTGACTTCCTCCCCTCTCCCTTGGTGCTAGTTTTCTTAGATCCATTAGGCGAGGCATCGACTCAATTGAGTCGATTTGGGAGCGATATGAAGTTCCGTAGGTTGAGGCCGCGTTAGGGTTTTTCGCCGTAGGGCGTCGATCGCCGCGAAAATACCCTCATTCAACTCCCCGCTTCAATACGAACGTGGGACGTTGGTTTCGTGAGACGTGGTGGCCTCGTGAGGGTGCATGGAGAAGAGAAGGTGGCTACCTAAATTAATGCTTGATCAATTAATTCAATTAATGCGGGTTTTTAATTTTGTTCACTGTTAGGGGAATTCAATATATATATATACATGTATATATATATATATGATTATTTAATGCTTGAGATTTGAAGAGATAGTTTCCTGTTATAGGATTTGTTAATTATAACTTGCATAAATGTGATGAATAATCCTCTGATTATTAGGATTGATAATTATATGTGATAAATGTATTCATAACTTGCACTTGGTTATTAAGGAAATTGTGCGCAGCTGGGTTCGAGCCAGTTTTTAGGCTTGACCCCACTGGAATTAGACTTCGGGCTCAACAAGGAAGTTGTAGCCCTCGGAAAGAGCTTTCCAACGATAGATTACCCGTTTCCTGAAGTGACCTGTAGCTCCCTAAAGGTATAGTCGAGTGGACTGTCCAGAAAGCGGGAAATTGTTTAAGTGCGTGCTGTTTTTGCTGTCCAGGTTCTGCAGTTGACTTTGGAGCAGATTTTAGGTAGGATCCACTTGGATATGGGTTTAGGACTCAACATGAATGTTGTATCCCTTGGAGAGAGCTTTCCAAAATGGGGTGGCACATAATTTGGGGTCGAGTAGAACTCCCAGAATCTCAGTTTTGTTAATCCGCGTCGTTGTAGTTTGAATTGCGGTAATCTTTGGGGATATCTTTTATAATACTTGTCTGACGCTCTTAATAATTGGTAGAAATCGAATTGATGATATTGTGCTGACCTTGGTTGAATTTCATGAGTTGTGGGAAGGTACTTGTTGTGATTTCGCCAACCGTAGTTCGTTCTCGCTTCGCTCTGGGAATAATAATTAGGAATGCCGACGTGGCTATTGTTTGGAGAGAATGACCATAACAAGCTAGCGGAACTACGGAAGCAACAGAGAAATCTATATTCTCCAATTTAATGAGGAATGAGTGCCCAGATTTACGTGTCAATTGGGCGGAGCATGGGCGAATGGCATGATGCTAGAATGAGGCATTGCGATGAATAATCGAATAAAGACTTTGACGACATGTTTATAATAATGCGCACATCGATCGATCATCCAGCGAAGAGTGTGGTTTGGTGACAACCTCTCAAATGCGATAAGGATCTCATCGTGATAGAGTGAGCTGTAAATTGAGTACGAGAAGTGAATGTCGATGACATGTGAGATATGCTTGGAAATCACGAACGTTATATTAGGGGACTCTTGGTGCATGTTTGGAAGACGTGCTTCTATGAATGATCGCCTCGCTAGATAAACAACGGGATGATACGTATTGGTAGTAAGCTCTCAAGAACGTGATTAGTTCAACTAGGTTGAACTTGTGGCGAACGGAGCCTACGGGCAGAACGTGTTAATATTATGAGTGCTTGTGAGCACCGGTTGTGAATGGGCCTACGGGCAGGACGTGACAGTATGAATGTGCAGGTTTTCACACATGATGGCGTAGTATGTATTAACATTTAAATATATATGTTGAATCTAACAGGGTTGGATGAGAAACAACCCTTGAGTAAAAGCCGAGCTTAGCCTTATAACATCATGATAGTCTTCTGGTAATAATCTTGAGTCAATTGGATGAATATTTGTAGTGTCTTCCCTTATGTGGTTCATATAACTCATTTGGTCTGCGAATAGTAAAACGGTAGAATGGAGATAACTTGTAGACCATTAGGTGGGAATGAGAGGTAGTTGGTGTACCTGATTTGGATGAAGAGGTTGAGGTCACCAAAAAGGAGTTTGGGTGATGAAAGTGCTTGGTGAGCTATGGGTAAGGCTGTGCTCGGGATTGACGGAAGATCGTCTTTCCCCTTAGAGGGACATAAAGCACTGAGGTTTAATTCAAGCGAAATGATAAGAGGATAATCTTATGGGTAGATACCAATAATACTAAGTGTCTTGAGAAAGGGAGCCTTGGACTATCATCCCACTTTAGCTCCTAGTTCCGTAGTGAGCCCCTCACAGGGTAACCCTCGGGAAGTCCAAGATTAATCATAAGCTGTAAGAGTAAGATGTTATACAAGAATAATTTAATAACACGCTCACCCACACCCCGTGGTTACGGGAGTTTAGTTGTATTGGTGCTCCGAGCAGTAGGCTCGGTGGTTGTAAGAGCGGATTGATAAGTCAGGTGAGCTTGCGACACAGTAGTGTTTGTCGGTACGGACGGGTTGGTCCGGCGAGCCGGTGGCTCGGAAGGTTACTAATGACGGGCAGGTCAGCCCGGGGAGCTTATGGCTCAGAGATAGATAGTAGGACATGTTGCATGTGCCCGAAGGTGGTGGGTCTTCGGTATTGGACGGTCGTTCACACCGACGTCAATACGTTGACTCGGCAAGTGTGGTATTTACACTTAGCCTTGAAAGTCTGGTGGTCCAGCCAGTAAGAGTACGCAGACGCTCCGCGGTTTTGCGTTGAGGCGTACGATAGGTCTAGGTGAGGTAGTGTGAATACCAACCTAGAGGTGGGCGAGGCCCAACCCACCGCTTCCTTTTGCCACTACGGGAGTATCCTGGGAGTCTTGCTAGCTCCAAAAAGGGGGAACTAAAGGTCTATGCGCATAGAGTCGTAGTGAGTGAGTTGCACTTGTATGAGCATAGCATAACAACATACCTTGCATGCCATGGCATAATCATTGCATTACAACCCCTACCCCTATCGTATAAATTGGTATGAGACTTTTTATACGATAGGCCCTACTAAACGACCCCTTAGTCTATAGGTTTGTATGGGCATTCCTATAAATCAATTGTTACTTTTAAATTACTTTACCTGCCATTATATTTACTGCTCTTTACATGCTCTTTGCTATGCTTCACTTACAGCTTCATTTATATATTTACAACCATTCCTGTCACCTACTTTGTATATATTACTGTTATATTGCAGCTTTTCTTCCTTTCCTTCCGCCCGGTGCCTTGGAGTCGCCGGGGGAGCGAATGGGAAGCCACTTAGTTTTTATGACTAACGGTTGCTACCTCCCTCTTTTTAGGAGCACATTCAGATGTGTAGGAGCGTTCAGCACCGGAGGCCAGCCGGGTCAGGTGTGCAGGGCTGGGGTTTATGGTACCTTAGCTGCCGTTAGTGACAGAGGCGGGTGAGTGTTTAGAGATGTAGCCCTTGGCGCATTTAGCTGATTACTCTGATGATTTGCAGGAGCTCGTGTAGCTTTCTGTCTTTCTTATACTCTGATTTGGACATTATACTTATTGTGAATCTTTGGTTTTTAATACTTTCTTTCATTGATGGGTTGGCGTTGTTTAGTTGGTTTGGCCGGCAGGATAGGCGTCTTGTGGGGGAGGCCAGCTCGTGTGCTGGCGCTTCCGCAAGACGGCTGTCCTGGGCATAAGACTCCCCTCGGCCGTGTTGTGTGTTCCAGGAGGGGGATCTTACATAAAGTACCAAGATCACCTCGAAACTCCGACTGGACTCGGCTTTATCCTCGGCCGCCTTGGCGCGCCTTAGGGCCTCGTTCTCCCGCTTCTCGGCCTCCAACGTTAGCTTCTGATGAAGCGTAAGCTCCAACTCAGAGCCGAGAAGATTCCACGCGGTCTGGTGGAATAGCTCAGAAGCTCGCAGCATTGCTCGCGACCCCTGGTCGGCGAGAAAGCGAGGAGAAGCGTCCTGCAGAACCTTCGCATCATCGCGACCGTAGAGGCCGAACAGCACGCTGAAGGCATCATCGTTCGGGACCTCATCCTCGCTCCACGAAGGCAGGCAAGTGCTCAAGGTCACCTCGCTGCGCTCCCGACTCCAAGTAATCAGCGGCTCGCCGTCCAAGCCCCTGTTCAGCGAACCCTGCCCAAAGTTGGGATGGTTCTCATGGACACTATCTTCTTCCTCGCGAGCGCGATCCTCCGCCACGCGCCGGGCAACTTCCTTTCTCTTCCTTTTCTTAACCGCGGGGGGTTCGTCCTCGGCCGGCCATCCAGCTGCGTGAAGGATCTCAGCCTCGGCGCCAACCCCATGATGGATCTCCGTGACAGGAGACCCGTGCTCGCCTTCCTCCTCCTCGCCATGTTGCATTGTCGCGGGATCAACTGCGGGAGATCAAGGAGGTGGGGTCTGACCCCCCACAGGCAGAATCGTGGTGGGAAGATGCCGACAAGCTGAAGATAGTCGTTAGACCAAGAAACGAAGGTAAAATTATTTATTAGCAGCGACTAAGGAAGGTTACCCTCGGCAGGCGGCACGAAGGCGAGATGGTCCACGTCCTTTCGCCAGAACTCGATGTCGAGTTTTCTATTCTTCAGGGCGCGGAAGAGTTCCTCGCGGTTGCCTCTCAGAGCCGGAGTGGAGAGCGTCGTGGCCGGTCTCTGCTGAGGGCGATTTGGTATGTGCGAGAAGTCACCCGTGACGAAGATGAACTTCTCGCTCCACCGGTGGACCTTGTTCGAAGTCCCAACCACTTTGCAGTGATGGCTGCCGAAGAAGATCACCCACTCCTTGGTCGCTCCCATGTAGAAGATCTTGCGGAAGACGTCCAAGTAGAAAGCGATCTTCTCGCTCCGAAGGAAGCAGAGGTAGCCGATGATCATCGCTACCCCATTCGTATTAATCTGGGCGGGGACCCAGCCGTAGTACCGAAGGATCTGGCAGAACTCGGGCCAGAGAGGAGGGCGCAGGCCGACCTCGAAGTGCGACAAGGAGAAGGCGAGCTTGCCCTCCGAAAAAGTGTTAATCCGCTCATGGGGAGCGGGAAGGCCGACCCGGAAGCCTTGCGCGAGGTGTTGATGGACGAATCTCTCCAGATCGTCCGCGCGGGTGACGGGTTTCTTGAACTTATGCGCGACAAAGTTCTCGGCATAGGTCAAGCGACGGGTCTCCGCTTCCAAAGAAGGCGTCATCGTAGCGAGTAAGAAGAAGAAGACGAGAAGGAAAGACAATTGAAGAAATTCGAGAAAGCGCGCCGATTTCGGACCCCTACCCCCCTATTTATAGAAATCGGCAAAAGGGAGGGGGGGGGGGGTCGCGACGATAATTCGTGCGAGGTGTCTACCTACTCGCTAACGTAGAAATCGCGCAAAATATCTTATACGAGGGGTGTTAACTACCTTCTCGCGTCTAACCGACGATCTACAAAAAACGCAAGAAAGCCCTGCAGAAGATAGGTCAACATAAAATCAAGCGATAAGGTTTGAAAGTCGCAACACACAGATAGTCCTGGATTATTACAACACTCGCAGAATAATTAATGTTCTAACAATACAAATCAGCAAGCAATCCTAGTTGACATGAGCATCGTCGCGCCTATCCGAGGTTGCGCCAAACCGCCCGTTGAAACCCAGCTGACGCGCGAAGCCCATCTGCTCATTCGCTCTCTCCATGAATTCCTCGCCAAGCCGGATGTGCTCCTCCATACGATTCAACGTCCCAAGGGACCTCATACTCGCCCGAAGGCTGCGCACTTCGGCCTTCAGCGCCTCATAGCGATGTTCTATGCCGACCATCCGACTATCCAGCTCGGTGATGAGATAATGCTTTCCCTCTGCCATCTCTAGCCGATGCTCGAATCCTTCGATGTTTGAGACGCGTCCCTCAAGCGAGGTTATTCGTCGATGAACCTCGTAGGCCAGCAACCTCTCTACCTTTATCTCCAGGTCGAGGTAGGCGGAGGCCATCTTCGTCCTATACTCGCGAGTAGGAAGTCCGAGCGCCTCAATGAAAGCAGACCCCGGAGACATGGCACGAGCTGGAAGATGGCGAGTTAGAGGAAGAATCACCTAAAGACAGCACTTCACAAAGATTATACCTGCCCGCACAGGCGCCGCTCTCGGTTGATGACGAGGAGGCGAAGGAGACCGCCGAGGAACGTCCCGACGAGGAGGAGAGGCAACCCGACAAGGGGATGGAGTTCGTTGTGGACTGGGTCTTCGCCGAGGAGATCGGCGAGGAGAACGCGAGCGCCGAGGAGTGTGCCGACCCCCTGAGCGCCCACCTCTTCCGTTGTGCGACGACGGCCCGCTGTCAGGGCGCCGAGGTAGCTGGGCCGTGGGAAGAACCGAGGAAGATTCTCCAGCAATGGTGACCCGGGAGTTCTTCAGCAATATGCGGTTCCCACCCAGTACGCGATTGGGAAGAGGGGATGGATGCCAAGAAGGTTCCCGCTCAGGGAGAATCCCTGCGGGAAGGACTGGTGGAGGCGGTAGGTGCTCGGCACTTGCTCGCCCTTCGAGCGGGGACGTCTGTATGTTCACCTCCGCTAAGGGCTCACCTGCGAAAGAACTTCGGCATCAACGAAAAGTCCCCACAAGAATCGCAGTATCTCGACAAAGCGCTTACCTTCTCGGAGAGGATCCTGGTTGGCGTTCTGGGGTTCGTCCTCGGCATTAGTTAGAGGAATTTCGTCCCCAAACCTCTCCGCAGTCGACGGCGCAAGGGGAGGTTCAGGCGCGGAGGTCGCCAGATTCGCCTGAGGAACCTCCTCAGCCAAGGGGCTAAGACGACGCTCGGAGGCTCCTCTTTTCCTCTTGCGAGTATCCGAGCTTTTCGTCTTCTTCATTAACTTCATCAACAGCTCGGTCTTCGCGAGCATCTGCTCGGCAGGCAGCATCTCGTTGATTCTAAGAAAGTGGCGTGCCAAGGAAGGACCACCCCCCTCTATTTATAGACTTCCGGGGGTCCTAGGCCTGTCGAGTAGGTAGATTTTCCGCCAGAACAAGTTCGTCGAATAAGGTTTGGATGATTCTTTCCGACCAACTACGTTGCTCGCAAAGAGCGGGGATTGTGTACAACCCTCATTCTCCGAAGGTGGGCCCCACTAAAAGCCACGTAGGCGGAGGTCAAGGTCAAAAGGTCAAGACAGAAGTCAACAATCCCGAAGACGAAGGAAGATCAAGAGCTTTGGTTGTGCGAGAAGGTACTCGCTCGCCCCATGACGAGGAGGAAAGCCCTGCCCGGCGTTCCCTACCCGGTCAGGCGAGGAAGCCATGAGCTCGGACCTACTCGCCTATTGGCGACTTGGTCAACCAACTCGCCAATTAGGTCTGGGGTCCTTACCTGCTCGCCCACCTATTGCCTTGTCTAAAAAACCAACTCTATGGGGTCATGGATGGTCATCTGCTTCCCCCCCCCCCCTAGGATTTGTCTATAAATAGACCCCCAGGGGTACTAGAAATGGCACTTGTCAAAATTAGAGCTGCACCCCTCCCCCTTTGACAATCAAGATAGCAAGTGCCTACCTAGTACCGAGCTCGGTCATTCGTGGTTTTGGAGGGGAAGACTCTCTAGAGCTTCTGGGTATGTGGTGGGACCTCCCTGCCGCAGCACCTGGGGTTGTGTCCTTTTTCTCTCTCCGTTTCATTCGTCATAGCTAACCCAACCTTCTCGCTCAACCGTTGGGCAAGTAGCCTCAGGCTGCATTGATCCGAATCTTGAGGCCAGGAATTTCCAGGCGTCAACAATGTACGTCCTTTGATTTGCATAGTAGTAAGCAGATTTCCACTAGCGAGTGGATAGATTTCTGTCGACGGGTCGATATTATCCCCGTAGAAATTGCATATAGAGTCCAGAATTGAAGTACGGGCATATGCATGCTGTGTGAAACCCATCTGGACAGGTTGGTCTGGATTGGTGATGTTGTTATGTTATTGCACTCCGGAGAAGACTCTGCGATCTATGCTGTGTTTTTCGGGTTCTGTGTACTGATTCGTATTGCAAAGAGGTCTGGAGGTGTTTCCCAGAAAATACCCGGAAAAGGGTAGCAGAACTGAGTTCTGTCACTAACGTCGGGCGTTAGAGCTAACGCCGGTGGTAGCTCCCAGTGAGCTGTGTGGAGCCTGTGAAGCCTATGTCCATGAACTGGGCTGAGCAGCGGGAGCTGGAGGGTCGTGTACCTTGCTTCGTTGACCTTGCAGGTCAAGAGCGGGTTAGGGAAAGTCGTACCCGTTTTAGGTGATGTAATCCCTAATATTATGAGCGCGGGCATCTGGCGGAACCAAAACCCCACCCTTAGCCATCTTGTGATGAGGATTGCAACCTCAGGTCACGATGTGCCGTTTGGGACTAGAACTCGTCAAGGTCGGCCAATCTTGACGAGAAAAGCTCATGTAGATCCGAGTTGAAAAAGGACTTGTGGATGGCGCGTTAGATGTTTGTGAGTACGGCCTAGCGCAAATTGGTTGTCTAAGTTGAAATAAGACTTAGCTTGGAGGCGTAACTCGGGGAGTATGCCAAAGTGTGCCTTGAGAGCACGAGCGGATGGCTCTGGATGCCTTCGTTGGTGTTGTTTGCAGATATATATGTTTATATGCTGCTGACTCCCACTTGCAGGGAAGGAGTACCGCCGCCCCGAGCATGGGGTGGGGACGTTATAAATCTGGGTCAGCTAAAGCTGACCGGTTACTTATTTTCCCACCGCTTGGTGGATTTGGTTGTACAGGTCCTGGCGAGGCTAGTGGGAAATAGCGGGCTGAAGCCCCTGTTGCTGTGCTGTACTGGCCCTCGAAGGCCAAAACTTTTGTTTACTGTTTTCATGTGTGGCCGGCCTGCGTGCCGATGCTTGGAAGCCACCTTTATTATGTAAACAAACCTTGTAAAGAACTTGTAATGTATTTCATTCCTAGTTACCAATGTGGACAATGTATAAACTGGTTTCGTTTGAAATTAAATGCTTCCGTTGTGTGACTCTGTGTGCTGAGATGGTTATGTTATTAACGGTTTAATGCTAATTAAGTAACGCGCTCTTCTATTCGTTTCATATGGCGTGGGGTCCCGGCCGAACCTACTGCTATATGCTATGTAACAGGGAGGGTGTTACAATTTGTCATAGCAACTGTGAATTTGCATAACTATATTCGTAGGCATGCATCTCGTTCCGATCCAGATTTCATGGCTTGCGATGCTGACGAGAGCTTAATATATCCTGAGGCACATGTAATAAGAGAAAATCATATACCAGCCGCTAATATGAGATCAAATGCAGATCGTGTTAGAGGTGCACGAGTGGGTGTTGATGAAATGATTACATTGTGTGACCACATTTCAGTTCAGTTGTACCAAGCTAATACATAGTTTACATGCTTTAAAATTATTGAAATCTTGTCTTTCGATCTACTATCAACTAATATTTCTAAATGAATGCTGTGTTATTATGGTTTCAAAATTTTTTTTAAAAAAATTTCCTTCATATAAATTATTTCGCATATGTTTTTAAAACAGTCAACGCAATAGAGTTTTGCCAAACATTTTATAATGCGCTTTTTTTAAGCTCTACAAACGAAGTTCATCCAAACAGATCTCTATTTGCAATATACACTTTTTAAGTATTGTTTTTACTATCCTTATTTTACTACAACTCCTTTACCTACCGTCACCGCTCTTCCAAATAGGCCCTTAGAGCGATCTTATGGAGAGCTCTTTTTTGAACGCTAGAGGGAGTGCATAGACTTAGGGTCTGTTTGGGACAGCTGCTGCGGATTGAAAAGCTGCTGATTGAACATAGCTCTTTAAACAGAGCTCTTTTAGAAGCTGTTTTGAAAAGCTGGAGACTGTTTGGAGAGTCTGTGTATAAGCGCTGTGTAAATTTTGTAATAACTGAGGCCACCAATAGCAGAGTTTTGACATCCAACATCCGGATTCTGCTCACCAAAATGAGGGCAGTTTTGTAGGTCCGGAGCCGGTTATAACCGAGACCAATCACAGCCGGTGATTTATATTTCAGATATTTCAAAAAGATCGCCGGATATTCCTCCTATATCTGATAAATGTCTTCAATACACGTGGCGTCATATCATTGGCTCCGGTTATAACCCAAAATTTAGCCTAAATGAGAGGCAGAAATCTTATTTTTATTGAGTTTTGAAGTGGCAAGTACATAAAATGGTCAAAAAAGAATCTGTTTCAATTTGATCATCTGGATGATCATTTTCTAGAACAGAGATTTTTGCAGTTGGTCGGACCTGGGAATTGCAGCTTGTGTATAAACTTAAGTGCCCGGCGATGGGGGCTGCCGCGTCGAAAAATTGAAAGTCTTTAGATCGTGTCGTCTCATTGCCGCGAGTTCCGCAGTGGCGACGATTCATCATTCTTACCGGCGGATCTTCACAAATCGGTCTAAAATGAGATTCAGGTGAAATTGGAGCTCCAACAATACTCCATGAACATAGCCGAAGTTTCGGCTATGTGCAAACCAGGTTAAGTGCAAATCAAATTAAAAAAAAAACATAAAGACTTGTGAACCCGTAAAGAGCCGGTCTGCACATAGCTGTATTGGCAATTTTTTTGAAAATACGGGTTGCACATAGCCGAAACTGATTTGCACGTAAAATTTATCTTAAATAAATGGTCAAGAATTGCATGGGCACAGTGACACTGGAGCCCATCTGCTCAAACAAACCCAACCTAAAGAGCGTAAATTTTGGTTTATTGTACTTAAAAATAATACGTAAATTTGAAGGAAAGCAGTTGCTATTTTTTTCAAAGAAGTCCTTATAATAACACAAATTCGTAGAAAAAGCCAATGTAATTAACACACTAATTTATATAACTATAATTAGAGATAGATACTTCTAGGAGTGTGCAAAAATAATCGAAAAATTGAGAATCAGATAGGAATCGAACTGAACGGTTCTAAATAGGTTCGGTTCAAGTCTGATTCTCATAACACAAGAACGACAATGCGGTTCAGTTCTCGACTCCACATGTCGGATAATGAGAACCGAAAATCAATGACAAATTTTTTATTTAGATAATGGTTATATTTGTTGGCATAATATGTGAAAATGATTGAGAATATAGTCGTATGGCTAAAAAATATTTAATTTGAACTCGTGTAGTTGCATGACTTCAATGTTATAGAGAACCATTATATAATTATTTTGAGACATTGGTAGTTGTATGACAAAAATCATGAGCTGTAAGAATTATTATTTTTAATTATTTTGAGACATGGATAGAACCTAGAACCGAACCAAAGTGAACTGTTCAGATCCGGTTCTATACTTTAGGACTGTTGTACACCCGTGAAGGCCTCAGGATGCGCCCAAAGGAAACCTCGCAGAAGAGAGATGGGGGGTAGCGATCGAAGCACACACGAGCCCCAGATATGTACGTAATCGCGCGCAAAAGCGCACGGCAGCACGCGGGCTGCACCACTCGCCGCAGGGAGATGGCCCGAACACGCCCCGACCACACCACCTTGGGGGGGCCCGGCTCATTCGCATCCCCCAAGGAGAGTGGCCGGCCAAGTCGCACCCCTCAAGGGGGGTACGGGCCAACCACACCCCCGAGGGGGTACGAGCCGGCTACACCCCCCAAGGGGGAGCCGCATCCCCCAAGGGGGTGCGGCCCGGCCACACCCCTTGAGGGGTGCGGCCAAACCGCACCCCCCAAGGGGGTGCGGCCAAGCCGCACCCCCAAGGGGTGCGGCCCAGCCGCACCCCTTGTGGGGTGCGACCTAGCCGCACCCCTTGTGGGGTGCGGCCAAGCCGCACCCCCCAAGGGGTGCGGCCCAGCTGCACCCCTTGTGGGGTGCGGCCAGTCCGCACCCTCCCCGCTCGGGGGTGCGCGGCCGTGCCCACTCCTTCTAGGGGTGCGGTCCGGCACCCGCTCCCCTCCGGAGGACTTCAACCGCTCGCTAGGGAGCGGCTCCTCGATTCGCCGTCCGTCCGAGGCATCTCCCGGGGCCCGTCGCGCATTCGGGGAGCTTCAGCGCTAACCCGCGCTCAGAACGTTTCTGAACGCAGTCGGGAAGCCTTCTCACTTTTTGTCTTTCCGGCTTCTCACTTTTTGTCTTTCCGGCTTCTCACATTTTGGGTTTCAGGCTTCTCACTTTTCAGGAACGGTTAGTCGCCTTTTTCACCTCCAACGGAACTGCCCGAACTGCCCAAACTGCCCAAACTGCCCAAGCTGCCCGAAGGGCAAGGTGGTCATTTACGAAAAATAGTGATCCGAGGGCCCCGAACCGGAGAATATGATTCGTCCTCCGAGCATTTATGGAAACTGCCAACGGCAAAATTACCGGGCCGCCCCCGACAAAAACTATAAAAGGAGCCTCATGGCTTCATTTGAAAGGACCTTGACTTCTGGACTCGGGAGAGCTCCTTGCAGACTTTTGCGGAATTCTCCTTCGGCACTTGAAGATCTCCTTCGGGACTTGAAGATCTCCTTCGGGACTTGAAGATCTTCATCTTCCAGAAAGGCGACTAGCATTTCTCAGAAGGGAAAGACGACTAGCCTTCTCGATTCCGAAAGGCGACTAGCATTTCTCAGAAGGGAAAGACGACTAGCCTTCTCGATTCCGAAAGGCGACGAGCAGTTCTCAGAAGAGAAAGGCGACTAGCCTTCTCGATTCCGAAAGGCGACAAGCAGTTCTCAGAAGAGAAAGGCGACTAGTCTTCCCGATTCCGAAAGGCGACGAATAGTTCTCAGAAGAAAAAGGCGACTAGCCCCCTCGATTCCGAAAGGCGACGAGCAGTTCTCAGAAGAGAAAGGCGACTAGCCTTCTCGATTCTGAAAGGCGACAAGCAGTTCTCAGAAGAGAAAGGCGACTAGCCTTCCCGATTCCGAAAGGCGACCAGCATTTCTCAGAAGGGAAAGACGACTAGCCTTCTCGATTCCGAAAGGCGACGAGCAGTTCTCAGAAGAGAAAGGCGACTAGCCTTCCCGATTCCGAAAGGCGACGAGCAGTTCTCAGAAGAGAAAGGCGACTAGCCTTCTCGATTCCGAAAGGCGACGAGCAGTTCTCAGAAGAAAAAGGCGACTAGCCCCCTCGATTCCGAAAGGCGACGAGCAGTTCTCAGAAGAGAAAGGCGACTAGACTTCTCGATTCCGAAAGGCGACAAGCAGTTCTCAGAAGAGAAAGGCGACTAGCCTTCCCGATTCCGAAAGGCGACCAGCATTTCTCAGAAGGGAAAGACGACTAGCCTTCTCGATTCCGAAAGGCGACGAGCAGTTCTCAGAAGAGAAAGGCGACTAGCCTTCTCGATTCCGAAAGGCGACAAGCAGTTCTCAGAAGAGAAAGGCGACTAGCCTTCCCGATTCCGAAAGGCGACGAGCAGTTCTCAGAAGAAAAAGGCGACTAGCCCCCTCGATTCCGAAAGGCGACGAGCAGTTCTCAGAAGAGAAAGGCGACTAGCCTTCTCGATTTCGAAAGGCGACAAGCAGTTCTCAGAAGAGAAAGGCGACTAGCCTTCCCGATTCTGAAAGGCGACCAGCATCTCTCAGAAGGGAAAGGCGACTAGCCTTCCCGCTTCCGAAAGGCGACTAGCAGTCTTTGAAGGGAAAAGGACTTAGTTTTTTCGTGAGGTGGCCTGTCACCCTCGAAGCTCTCTTTCTCCAAGTATTGTAACGAGCAGCGGTCTGTCGCACTCGAGTTCTAGCTTCCAAGTTGTAACTCCTCCAGAAGATAGTGAAGTTTGGTCGGCACAGCTCCGGCCGCGTGGTTTTTTACCCTTTCCGGGTTTTCCACGTTAAAAAGTCTCTGCGTACTCAACGAACCTCTAATTGACTGTTTGCGCGCTTAGCTCGCTCACGAGCTAAGGTGGTTCAAGTGAACCGGTCTACCAAGAGCCCTAAGCGTTCCGCAACAAGGACCATGGGTCGGTACCGATTTTGGGTGGAAACATGTTATGAAATTAGGTCTAATCCGCGACTTCGAATCGCCGCGGACAGCGCAACGGAAAAAACGAGCCGAGCAAAGAACAATAGCGCAAAATATAAAACAGAGAAACCAATCACACAGACGACACAAAAATATACGTGGTTCGAAGAGAAGCTCCTACGTCCACGAGGAGAGCACCAGAGAAGATCCACTATAAATAATCAGAGAGTTTAGTACAGAGATTACACTGAGACCGATAGATGTGAAACGCGCCAAGAGAAACTGTCCGATCTGACTCTGGGAGCTACCGCCTGCGGTATCGCACGAAAAATGGATTCTTCTCTTTCTCCAACGCCGCCGGTGCAGTCCGCCTTAAGGATCCTCCGTCTGAGGATTCCTCCGCCGTTGAGAAGCTCGTTAACGGGAGTCGCCGAAGAACTCTAATCTTCTTGCCGTTGGAGCAAAGCTCTCACCTTTGACCTGGCCAC
Source organism: Dactylorhiza incarnata (assembly GCA_033032865.1). Classification (NCBI taxonomy): domain Eukaryota; kingdom Viridiplantae; phylum Streptophyta; class Magnoliopsida; order Asparagales; family Orchidaceae; genus Dactylorhiza; species Dactylorhiza incarnata. Next base: position 2,116,560 of record JAWHQI010000233.1, read on the forward strand.
TGCCGAATACCGCACGCTTGCTGAAGACGCCTCCGTCTCCTTCACGTCGGACTGCCGGAGGAAGACTCACGTACTGAGCCTGAAGAACGTCCGCCGCCTTCTCTCCTCTCTTATTTGATTAGGGTTAATAGCGCTTTGTTTCAACCCTAGAACAACACCTAAATATAGATGGAAGAGGAGGAACCCTTCCCAAAATGGAAGAGAGAGGAAAAGGGCGGTCCGGTCCTGTACGTGGAAGGCGGCACGAACCAACAGAAACGAATCGAATCGATCCGAGTTACACCCATAGTTGTTTCGATGGTTAGATTTGACTCCTCAATTCCATTGCTAAATCCTTTGCTATGCGAATAATTAACGAGAAATTGTTACAAAAGAATTTCATCGTAATTAACATTAAAAAAATTTCGAGTAGTTTTTTACTTTTTAGACTGATTTTTTTCATTTAAATTTAATTTCATAATAGTTGTCATACAAATAATTATGAAACTAAAAGGCGATGATTACAAATTACAATAATACGACCGTTGAATTTTATAAAATGTGGACTCTGCAATGGCTTTGTTTTATTGGTGATTTTTGTTAACAACCTGGCTTAGCTGGCCGACAAAAGATGGTGACTGGTATTTAATCAATTATTATGTTGCATTAAAATATTTAAATATTTTAATAAAAATAATCTACAAATCATGGGAGTTGGGCTCCCTTTGGCGCAGTTTTTTTGCTCCCATGAGTTTGGACAAAAATGTCACCATCATAGAACGCCATAGCCAAGAAAAGAAAACTAGTTTTGAACATAAAAGTGGATGAAATTCTTAAAGTGAGGTTGGGCGTTCACGAACTACAGTCATAACCACCGACCGTCGACGCCGTCCCAATGGGAGCCTTAATTTGGACAGAAGAAAATAAATAAAATGAAATACAAATAATAGAACAAGGCGTGAAACAAAAAATCACAATTCATTTTTTTGTTTGCATTCTAATTTAAGTTCTATATTATTTAAAGTGGCATAACATAAATTAGATAATTTTGACATTTATAAACTTTAGGATTAAAACATAGATTTTTTTTTGAATAAATTATAAGATAAAAAATGAATAAATCAAAAGAAACACCTGAGCTCCCTTTCACACTGGCAAGGGGGGAGTAAAGTGTAGGGGTGCACTTTATAGTAAAGTGTAGACGCGTAATGATTGGTGTGGATGCTCGCACACATCTCAAAGTGAACGCATCTCAAAGCGCTTTGAGATATGTGGGGCCATTCACGCGGACCGTAGGATACCCACACTTTACGGTAAAGTGTATCACCCGCACTTTACCGCCCCGGTAAAGTGCATCACCCGAACTTTACCGCCCCTTTACCCATTTGACACGACTTTATTTGCTCCGATGAGTTTGAACAAAAATGCCACCATCATAGAATGTATGTTTGACAGGACAGTGGTCATGACCGCCATCAGCAAAAGAAAACTAATTTTGAACATAAAAAAATGGATGAAATTACTTAGATAAGATTGGGCGTTCACGACCGCCACCGCCACCGCCACCGCGGTGCCAAAAGGAGCCTAAGAAATTTTATTCACTTTTGTTTGCGATTTTTTGTCCAAAACTCACCGGATAAAAAAAGAAAGCCGCGCCAAACTCTAATACGTGTCTAAAGTAATTGCCGGTTTGGTGAGATGACGGCCGGTTACCGGACTTCGGTGGACGGCTAAGCAGCTATAAATTAGGTAACGGGAGAAGGGCCGAGGAACAGCGTGATTCAGAACCAGCTTGCGTTCTCTCCTCCTTCACGATTTCCTTTCTTCCGCGCCTTGGTGAGATCGCCGAGAAGCGGTCACCTTCTCCGGCCGTGGAGGAGAAATTGCTGGCTCGATCCGCCGGGAACAGACGGTATAGTGCTGTTTAAGGCCCATTTCCGTCCGATCCTGAGGTTCAGCAAGGAATCCGCATGAGCATTTCCGTCGATCTGGGTTTCTTCTCGTATTCGAACCACTTCAACACCTGTCTCTTGATCTTTCTCCTCGAGTATTCCCCTCAGCTGTCGCCGTCGATCACTAATTTGAGGAGTTGTTCGAACGGTAATTACAGATCGGAGAGATATGGAGAGCCGTAGTGATCTTAAAAAAGGTATTTATTGACGAATTTGGTGAAAATCTCATTGTTCTATTCTTTTTTTTTTCTCTCTCGCTGCATGCAAGAAAACTGGTTTAGTGAAATTGGATCTTAGTGCTGTCTACCTATCGACGGTTCCTTTATTTTGGTTCATAATACGTCAACTTAGTGCTTCTTAAGGGGTTTTTTATACAAAATGCGAAGTAACGTTGTAGTATTGCAGTACAGGACAGGCGGGGAATTGATCATGATTGATTTCATGGTTAGCACTAAGGCTCCGTTTGGAACGCCCGATCTCAACTAAGGAACTTCATCCACTTTTATGTTCAAAACTAGTTTTCTTTTCTTGGTGGCAGTCATAACCATTGTCATGCCAAACATGCATTCTATGACGGTGGCGTTTTTGTCCAAATTCACCCGAGCAAAAACGCCTCGCCAAATGGAGCCTAAGTTTGCTTTCGTTTGGATGGTATCCTGACGACGGAACTGCAAAACTCAATGTGAATTGGAATTGGGAGATAATTTCAATTCTCATATTCGGTTGCAGGATGACATTCATTCCAAATACTTGAAGGATGACATTCATTGTCGATCTTGAGGAAGAAGCTTTACAACCTGCTTGGCGATGAGAGAGCTTGTTGCGAGGAGCTGCACCGTTGATCTTGAGGCCAAGAAGGAACTTCACCGCCAAACTTGAGGAAGAACCTAGCAAAAAAAACAAAGAAGTTCGACCTTGTGAAGCTTCACCGCTGATCTTGAGGTAGAGAAAGACATGTGTCGGCAATCTCAGGGAATGAGTTTCAACGTTTCGAACTGCTCCTGCGAGCTCGTGGAAGGAGTAGCAAAGCGGGGAAGGAAGAGGAAAGATCGAGGACTCAAGCTGATCTTCATCTGGGAAAAATTTATCTCTTGGCAGTGGCTTAGTCATTACATCGGCCAGCTATCTTCATTTGGGCAAAACACGATCTCTATCTTCTTCTCTTATACTTGCTCTCGACTGAAGTGATAACCTAGATCTATTTGTTTGCTTTTGTTAACACATGATTATTAGATAGAGCCAGTGTCGCCTAGCTGTCGCATAAAATTCGGGGTATTTTATTTTCTTCTTCCTCTCGAATTTCCTTTAGGATTCTGGTTAGCCAGATAGATTCATAGTCCGCCAACGAGAGAGCCATATTCCTTAGGGCGATCCTCAGTGATACAACTGAGGTACATCTCGATGGTCTGATTGACCACCTCGGTCTGTCCATCCGACTGCAAGCGATAGATCGAAGAAAGGGTGAGCTTGGTGCCACACAACACGAACAACTCCTGCCAGAACTGCGAGGTGAAGACCTTGTCCCTGCCAGACACAATACTCTCGAGAAGTCAATGTAGGTGTAACACCTAATCGAAGAAGATATGAGCGACCCCGTCCGCGGTATTAGGGCGTCTCTTAGCTGTAACGCCCCGGTCTACTGTGGCTGCGTTACAGGTCTGCATACCAGTGACCCAAACCCATCTCCACGGATCTGATCGGCCGAAACCGCTAATTCCAATGGCGGGTTGTTGAGGCTGGGTCTTGAACCCCAGACCTCCTGGATAAGAGAGCTCTAAAAAGTGCATTTTTTATGTAACGCCCCGGTCTACTGTGGCTGCGCTACAGACCTGCAGACCAGTGCTATGTTGCACCGACATGCGACACGCGACGCGACACGACACGACACGCGGCTCGTTAATTCTCAAAAAATACCATATTCCGACACGCTGGGACACGTGTATTAAATATTTATTTTTTATAATTATGAAGGAGTACGTTCTCCAATTCCTCTCGACACATGATGAAGAAGATGGTTGTGCAATAAGCTTTATGGTTAAACTTTGTAGCATAGGTGCACTTGCACCATGAATAACCCACCAAGCCTTATGATCCATCGAAGATCGACTGTGAACTGAATCAAATTATCTAAATTCTCCATTTATATAAGCAAAATTTGCGTACTCTAAATTCACCTTGGTGCGATCCTCAATGTTAGGAAAAGTACTTCCTAAAGCATTTTTTGGTTTCTTGAATGATTTCACTATTCTTGTATGGAGAAATTCTAGAAGAATCTTTATTGAGTCATTGTTCAATATAGCACCTAAATTTTAAAAATTAAACATCACACATAGTGACCTTTATAGTGTTCTGAAGTGTCGGAGAGTGTCGGAGAACCCGATGAGTGTCTGAGAGTCCGACACCGACACGCTGGGCAATTTGAAGTGTCGGTGCAACATAGGACCAGTGACCCCAACACATCTCCACGGATCTGATTGACCATAATTCCAATGGCGGGTTGTTGAGGCTGGGGCTTGAACCTCAGACCTCCTGGATAAGGGAGCTCTAAACTGGTCCTCATCATCAACTGAGCTGCACTTTTATGTAACGCCCCGGTCTACTGTGAGTGCGCTACAGGTCTGCAGACCAGTGACCCCATCTCCACGGATCTGATCGGTCGCAGCCGCTAATTCCAGTGGCAGGTTGTTGAGGTCGGGATTTGAACCCCAGACCTCCTGGATAAGGGAGCTCTAAACTCAGTTGGTGATGAGGACCAGTTTAGAGTTCCCTTATCCAGAAGGTCTGGGGTTCAAATCCCGGCCTCAATAACCAGCCACTGGAATTAGCGGTTGCGGCCAATCAGATCCGTGAAGATGGGTTGGGGTCACTGGTCTGCAGACCTGTAGCGCACCTAAAGCTGTCACTTAAAACCGAAAACCGTAAACCGAACCGGAACCACAAAGAACCGGACCGAACCGTTCGTGAATTATTTGGGTTCCGGTTTGGATTTTGGAACCGTAAACAACATTGATCCAGGTGTGGTTTTTTCATTTTATTATCCGGACCGGAACCAGAACCGTAATATATAAGTCTTAAGCGGTTTCAAGATTCTTAGAACCGATCCGAACCGGACCGAAGCAGAACCGAACCGCAACCCGTTTATTATTGTTATTAATATTTTTTATAATATATTTATAATATCTATACTTACTATTATGGGTGAAACTGGTGCGGTTTGAATCTAAACCGCAATCGCAACAAAGAGGGTCGGTTTTGGACTAAACAAAGTCGCACTGCACCAAAATCGTGTTGTGTGGTTTGACATTGGTGCGATTTGGAGTTGTTTTTGCGGTGTACTTTCGGTTTTTGTACAGTCATATAGTGTATTTTCAATTTTACTCACATGTTTTTTTGAAATATTTTGTTTTAAAAATATAGAGGATATACAACTACTATTTAATAGTAATCATGAAAGACAAATCTAATTATAGCTGATAAATTAGTCAAATTGAATTAACTAATATATTCTTCAAACAAAATTTTAATTGTAAAATAAGATTTCTAGAGCAACAATTCAAAGTTCTTTACCCTATGTTGAGTCGCGATCTTCAACAACATGAACATTGCATCAGCATTACACGATCGTGATCTTTGAATTTTTAAAATCAGTGCGATCTGGTGCAATTTTGTGGTTATGCGGTTTTAATTTTTAACTTTTAACCCGACTTACTATATATTATACAAAAAGTACCCCCCTAGTGTAACGCGAAATTCCTGCGCCCGGGCCTCAAACTTCGAAGTCCCTCTTGTAAAAAAAATCGAACGGGTATACTTTTCCCCTCTGTTTTTTTTTTATTTTTAACCTCCCCCATTCATTTCGTCAAGTTTGGTTTTAGTTCTAGTTGGAACTGATTGGAACCAGACCGAACCGCATAGAACCGGACCGAGCCGTTAGTGGCCGGTTTGGTTTTGGTTTTTGTTGAACCGGAACCGTTAACACGACAGTTCCAAAAATTATGCCGGAACCAGAACCGGAAACGGTCAAACCAAATACGGTTTTGGTTCTAATTTGAAGAACTGTTACCTTAGCGGTTCGGTTCACAGTTTTAGTAGAACCGAAACCGAACCGGAACCGTGACAGCTCGAAGCGCACCCACAGTAGACCGGAGCGTTACATTAGTGATGAAGTGTGCCCCATTGGAGAACCTATCGACCACCACGAAGAAGATAAACCGTCTCATTGTGGTGGGTAAACCCTCTATGAAGTATATAGAGATATCCGCCCATATTTGTGTTGGCACTGAAAGAGGTTGAAGTAGACCCGTTGGGAGGAGATGATCCGCCTTACTCTGTTGACATACTGAACATGCGATAGTGAAATCCTGCATGCTACGTTTGAGGTCGTGCCAAAATAATTCCCCACGAATGTGCTAAGGGTTTTGTGGATCCCTTCATGAGTCGTGCCATGAGTATCGACAAGGGCGATAAACAGGGCGGAAGCCGCTAGTAGGTAGAGTCTGTCCTTTGTACACGATGAGATCATCTCTGACAACCCAACAAGAGGGAAGCATCCGCTCCTGTATGCGGTGGAAGAGCTCTAGGAGGGCTAGGGAATCATGCACCTTCTGTCGGAGGCTAGTGAGAATAGTCGACCACTCGACCTGGGCTGGGATAGAGCGAAGAGGGTGCCCCTTGTAGGTCGCGGCACGAGAGAGCATCAACAGAATATTTCATGGCACCCGCCTTGTACTCGACCCGAAAATCACAACCCAATAGCTTGTTGACCTATCACTATTGCGGCGTCTTGCTGAGGCAATGCTCAAGGAGGTACTTCAGGTTGAAGTGATTGGTACAAATCAAGAATGTCCGACCCCATAAGTACGAAACGCCAGTGCTAGACGACCTTAGCCAAGTAAATCAACTCCTGCTCGTAAGCAGGAAGTTTTTGGTGATGAGTGACTGTCTTCCGGCTAAAATAGGCAATGAGGTGTCCCCCTGCTGAAGGACGGCTCCACACCCTTGGCCCTAGGAATCACACTCCACCTAAAACACCTGGGTGAAATCTGGAAAATGAGCATCGATGCAGTCACCAATGCTTGCTGAAGGGCCCTGAAGGCGACCATAGTGGTCTATCCCCAAGAGAATGCGTGTCGCTTCAATAAGGACAACAAGGATGCCACAATCATCTTGTTCCCCTTAATGAAGCGTCGGTAGTAGCCTGTTAGACCTAGAAAGCCACGGAGTTCGTACAGAGATTGAGGAACCGGTAAGTCAGTCACACCTAGATTTTGGTGGGGTCGACGAAAACTCTGGTGCTATCGACGATATGCCCCAAGTAGGCGACCCTGTCGGTCGCAAAAGAACATTTGTCCCGCTTCAAGAACAACTTATGGTCGTGAATGAGCTGATAGACGATGCGTAAGTGGGCCAGGTGTGATACCCATGTCTTGTTGTACGCAAGGATGTCATCAAAGAACACAAGGACACAGGAGGTCCTAGAATACCTAATTCATGAGGGCTTGGAAGGTGGACGGTGCATTCGTGAGCCCAAAGGGCATCACAAGGAACTCAAAGTGGTCGTGGTGGATGCGAAAAGCGGTATTTTCCACGTCGATCAGGGCCATGCGGTCCTGGTGGTACCCCGAGCATAATTCGAGCTTGGAGAAGTAGCGGGCGCCATGCATCTCGTCGAGTAAATCCTCCGCAACTGGGATGGGGAATTCGTCCTTCACCGTATGCGCGTTCAACACACGGTAGTCAACACAGAATCTCCATGTGTCGTCTTTCTTATGGACCAAGAGCATCGGGGATGAGAAGTGGTAGGCACTGTGACGGATGAGGCCCTTTTGTAGAATGGCGATGCACTGCCTTTCAATCTCATCCTTCTGCAGGAACAAATAGTGGCAGGGGCATACCACCACAATGATCGTGTTCGGCAGGAGGTAGATGGGGTGATCATTGTCGTCGAGAGAGCTGAAGGCCCATGTGTGCAGCCATGTTGTCGTTGAACTCCTGCAAAAGAGCGTCGAGGTCGGTGTGCTCCGCGACATTTTCCTGTACAAAGAATGATCGCCACAAAGTGGCAGCGGAGTAACCTTGACATTCCATTTGGTGGGAGCCACTACTCCAAGTCATCGTGTGGCGGTCAAAATCCTAAAGCAACGGTCCCAAAGTGCGTAGCCACCGAACCCCCAAGACGGCCTCAAATCTCTGAAGGGTAATCACCAAGAAATTCATGTGTGAATGGTGCTCCTCCAAACCAATCAGAACAGCTCGGCAAACGCTCGAGCAATCCATCGCATTGTTGTTGGCCACGTCGACGCTGAGGTGGATCCAAGGAGTCACAAAGAGCTGAAGATGGTTGGCGGGCGCTCGTTGATGAAGCTATGAGTGACGCCTGAGTCCATAAGGGCGACCAACATCTGGCTGACCACCAGAATCCGCATCTATAACGTGTCCCCCGTGTGGGGGCCCGCAATAGCGTGTAGAGAGAGGGCCAGTTCCCCTGGATAATCATCCTCCTCCTCCCCTTCAGAGGGGTCCTCAACCTCAAGCCATATGAGACGCTTGCACTGGTAGCCGTGACTTTAAGTGTTGTCATAGTTGTAACAGAGGCCCTTGGCTCAACGGTCGGCATCTCTTGGGTCGACAGGCGGCGAATCACGCCCTGGAGGCCGCCCTCCTTACCCTTATTGGGTGTATTGCTGAACTTGGTCGGGGAAGTAGTGAATCCCCGGGTAGGACCATCACCGATACGATGTTCGAGGTGTGTTCGGTCCATCAAAGTACGCCTCTCGCAAATACGTCCGAGGCATGTCGGTAGTGAGTTCGACCGGATTCTGGAACTCCACATCCAGACGGAGACGCTCATGGAGATCCGACGTGAAGATGAGCACTTGATATGTCGGTGGAATTGATAGTGTCCAGGCGAGCAACACCTGGAACTGCTCCAAGTAATCGTCAATGGAGCCTGTGTGACAGAGGGATATGATGTCGCCGATGGGGTTGGTGTGAAGCGAAAGTTGCATTGGACTTTGAAGTCCTCCTAAGACAAGTAATTTTCTCCCGCTGCAGTTAGGAAAACCATTGTTGAGTCGAGGCCATGACTCATGAGGTGAAGGGAGACAACATTGATCTACTCCTCCCAAGGGGTGTGCTGGTTGACAAAAATTGCTCGCAGTGCGTGAGCCAAGTTAAGGGGTTCTCGCGTCCATCAAAGAGGGTAAAGTCCATTTTCACATAGCAGGGAATGTCGGTGCGCTCGTCCATGAGAGGTGTTGCTGGAAGGAGAGGGGAGTGGCAGGGGATTGGCAAAATCCCCGCGGCGTTGCGGGCCGGTGGATCCTCCTGTGCGGACGCGCGGTCGGCGAACAGGGGTGTTGTCGGCTGCGGAGGACCGACTGAAGCTCAATTGACCGACTGACTGTTGTTGGGATCAACAAAAATTGGGAGCGCGGGATGCGGGTGCAGAAACTGCGGTTGTTGGTTTGGAAGAGGTGAAATCCACCCGGTCGTTGGCAGTGGGGAGCGTCGTAAAGCCGGCGGAGGGTGGTAGCTCTGATACCAAGTTGATAGGGATCCTCGTTTTTGATCTCATGCATGGTCGAGATACGTAGAAATCCTGGAGGAGGTTGGAGTTTCCTTTCTTTTTCCTATGAGAACCTATCTCGGCGATGGAGGGTGGCTGACAGAGAGGGAGGAGTTGGAGCTTCGGCGTTGGGAAGATGGAGTGTACGCGCGGCAGGATTAGGGTACTCGGACGAATAGGAGGAAGAGAGAGATATGGAAAAGTTATAATAATCCTGCATAAAATCAGAACACTCATAACTCTCTATCATATCACCGGTGGACACAAGTAAAACCCATTTATCTTTGTTTTCCCCCCAAATCCCCCTTTATAGGCTTAACACAACGAGGTCAAAAATTAACCCACTCCCGCAATTAAAAGACGCAACATGAAAAGATAAAATTTGCGGGATTCATTCCTTGTGGGGTCATGCGCAATGTTGGTACGGGATGCTCCAACGTGGATCCGCAGCACAATCCTTTGTTCGACGCATACACCGTCTTTGAGCCGACATCTACATCGCACTTCAGTGGAGCCATCATCGCCCATCAACGCCTTCCAGGGGCGTCAAACTGTAGTGGGTGTCAAAACGCGGAGTCCTCCAGGTTGCGTTCCAGGACCACCTTCAACATCCATCGACGTCGAACTCCAACGCAATGTCGTCGAACACAGCTTGCCCTCACGCTAGGCCAGCAACCCATCATCGCTGACTTTCCCAGTTTGTGTAGCTATCCCATATGACTTGTCCACGCACACCATTGACGGTCGTGACTAGGGTTGTTCGCAAACCAATAGTTCGTGAATATTTTGGGAATCGATTCGTGAAGATTCGATTAAGATTCGTATTTTTTGAATTCGAATCCAAATTTCAGATTCGAGTGATATTCGAATCTGAATCCAAATAATATTATCTTTGTTGGTAAGATTCGCGAGTACTAACAATATCTATATTATATATAAGGATGATCTTGACCGTCCGATCAAAGTTTAGTTGGTCCTTTATTTGAAGCGAATTTGAATTCGAATCCAGGATTTTGGCGGAATCCGAACCCGAATTCAAATATTCGAATGAATCTAAATCTCTCCATTCTATGACAAATTTGGATTCGGTTGAAGAGTTATTCGATTCAATTCGGTTTGTGAATACCCTTAGTCGTGACTTCCTCTCGCTCCTCCCAGGAACGTTCGTCTCCTTTTCGTCGTTGCGGCTGTGTTCTGCCTACCTTTTGTACAAGTAGATTTGCAGACATCACTGGCTCCCAGTTTTCATCCGCCCAAGCCTCCTCCGTCAGTCGTCTTCTGTGCTACTTGACAGTTATTACTTGCAGCCATCAAGCTCCGTGCATCAATTCTCCCTTTTCCTTGAGCCCACTGAACATCAGAAGTCTTTTTCTCGAGCCCACCAAAAGCAGAAGGTATGAAGAAGTTCATTAGCATGTGTTATCTTATGTAAGTCCAAGTGTAGGACGTATTTACTTTTAATACTTTTATGTCATGATGTAATCTTATTTAAAGGTCTCATTGGGTCATTAGAAGGTATAAAGAAGTTCATTATATTCATTGTCTTGTTAAGAGATCTTGGTAGCTTTCTCTCTCCGAGCACACCCCGCCTAGGTAGCCATGGTTCCGGCTTCACTGTATCCTCCTCCACCATCATTCCCACCTCCGGCCATCCTCCAGTGACCCTACCAACATTCTACGGTGAGCCAGTAACACATTCCAATGATTTTTTTCCTTTTTTCATTTTTTGTGTTCATGCTATTAGGCCTTTCCGGATACACTAGAATTATCCTCAAGGCTTTTTATCACCTGTGCGTTTTTATTGGTTCACAAGTAGTTATTTTCTTTGTTCTTTTAATAATTACAACAACCGTCATGATAATAACCGGTTTTTTCATGTTATCACCTATAATTTTCACTCCTTACATATTCAGCTTTGTGCTCATATCACGACCTCTGACTAAACACATGTCTAAAGTTACGATTTACTTCATTGTCCCTTGGCTGTTAATCCCCCCAGTGCGATAATTCATATTTGAGCATTGGATTGTGTTTGTCTTGGTAAATTTTCAAATTCCGTGTAAAATCTTAGAATCCAATTGCGCTCTCATTTTTCTAGCATTTGCTTGTTCATGTACGGGATACTAATGACATTGATAATATTTCTCTTTCAGATTCTTGCTATTCATCCATTAAAAGAAGACATTCTCCATCTGTCATTGTTATAGGTGGTGGTTTTGCTGGCATTTCAGCTGCCCGTGCACTCCAAAATGCATCTTTCAAGGTATTTTATTTCATTTTTCATGAAAATGGACAAGCAGACAACAGCTCAGTAGGATTTGTGACTTTTGTACTGGCTCTAAGTGAATTAACTGTTCAGGTTGTTGTGTTGGAGTCACGAGCTAGAATTGGTGGCCGAGCTTACACAGATTACACATTTGGTTTTCCAGTTGACATGGGAGCTGCGTGGTATGTATTTACCTGAGTTTTTTTTGTATATTTGTCATTCTGCCAAGAAGTTTGTGTTAAATGTGGCGCTAGCCTCCACTCAAAGAGTGCTACCCGGCCGACCCACATCCAGGAACTGCCTTGCCGACCTCAACAACCCGCCGTAGCGTTATAGTGCACCCGGTAACATCCTGTGATGGATGGGGTTGCGGACCTGCGTACGGAGAGGGATTGGGATGGTGGACTGCAGTTCCTGGATGTGGGCCGGCCTGGTAGCGCTCTTTGAGTGGAGGCCGGCGCCACATTTAACAGTTTGCTTTTATAGCTTATGCAGGATTGCTTTCTTTTTTTCCCTTGCTATTATCAACTGTTGAATTACCCGCTCTTTCTATCTACCCCAGGTTACATGGCGCTTGCGAAAAGAATCCCTTGGCTTCTGTGATTGGAAGATTGGGGCTTCCGCTGTATCGAACTAGTGGTGATGACTCGGTTTTGTTTGATCATGATTTGGAAAGGTCAGAAAAATGTGATTAGTCATTTCTTAGGTCCATGGCAGACGAAATGACACCAGTTAACTTTTGTTGTTCATATTTTATATTGCAGCTATGCACTTTATGATACGGATGGGAACCAAGTTCCTCAAGAACTAGTAAGACATGTTGGCGGGATATTCGAGGGCTTGCTTAAAGAGGTACTCTAGTCTTCTGTCCTGTACTTACTGTTCTACAGGCTGAAATTCAAATGAAGCTAATTGCTGAATGGTTTAAAATTGCAGACAGAGAAATTGAGGCAGGAAATTAGCAATGACATATCCATGGCCAAAGGAATTGCCATGGCTTTTGAGAGGCGGCCAGATTTCAGGTATGGAATCATACAAAAGTTTGCCTGCTTACTTTTTCAATGCTGACTCATTTCTGTGGCTTTCTGTAGGCTGGAAGGGCTTGCAAATAAGGTCCTGCAATGGTACTTGTGCAGGCTGGAAGGCTGGTTTGCTGCTGATGCTGACACCATCTCCTTGAAAGCATGGGATGAGGCAAGCTTTTATTGCTTATTTTTTTTTTCTTTTACTTTTATCATTGTAAGCACGTATGAGAAACTTTAAAAGTTAAAATTTAGCAAAAAGTTCTCCTTTCTTTTGTGTAGTGCCTAGCATTCAAGCATCATATCATTGCCCACGACAATGAATATCACACCATGGCACAAGGGATTCTTGAATTCATACAATATAGATCAAACATGCACTATTCTCAAGAGTCATATGCACATAGGAAGTAAGAATATAATTTAACACCTAAGAAAAATTGTATCAATGTAGCCAATATATATGTATGTACGTATCACATATGTGTATATATATCACAGAATTTAAGAATTTTGAAGTTCTAGACAGGACTAGTAAATTCAACACGTAATTAACTAACAACAGGTTCTTAATATGTACGCCCAAAATTGAAAAAAGCTAGTTTCAAATTCATAAACTGGGTCATAAATTCATACTTGTTATCTGTGCCGAAGAAAATGTATTCATATTCCACTTCCACTTAGCCCTCTGTTATGGGCTCCCGATTGAGATCTCGTGAAGGGGCGTGAGATGGGGAAGTCCCACAAGGGATTGGCTTGTCCCTCTTCTTGGAATACGCTCGCGTGGGTGTAGACAGAGAGAGAGAGGGAGAGAGGATTTGAGGAATTAAAACTTGCATACCCATCATTGGTCCAGCCGACCCAACATAAACCGGTTCACAATTTCCGCCCCGCCCCCACTTGGGCTTAGAACACGTGGGAATACTTACGCATTAACGGATAAAATACGCGAACAACGGAAACTATTAAAAGACATAAAAGATAACATTCATGCATTCGTCGCATGTGGTCGGCGCTGATACGTGCGGCCCCAGCGTGGGTCCGACTCGTCACGTGTCATAATACCCTCTTGTTTTCTTAACTAGAAGTTCTACTAAGTCACTACCGTTTGATGAACTGCAGGAAGTTTTATTGCCAGGTGGTCATGCTCTTATGGTGCGGGGTTATCGCCCTGTTATCAATACACTTGCCAGAGATCTTGATATTCGGCTCGGTCATCGGTACTCTCCTACCCTATAATGAATGGCTAACTGCCCTCAGCTGTCTCTTTTTTTTCTCATCAGTTTTTGTTATTTCAGAGTATCCAAAATAGCGAGGGATAGAATGGGAGTACAAGTCATACTTGATAATGGCAAAGCATTTGTTGCGGATGCTGCTATCATTACTGTTCCCTTAGGGGTGCTGAAGTCCAACTCCATTAATTTTGAGCCAAGACTTCCAAATTGGAAGGAGGAAGCCATTAGAGACATTGGAGTTGGGACAGAAAACAAAATTGCGCTGCACTTTGATAGAGTTTTCTGGCCCAATGTAGAGTTCCTTGGAGTAGTCTCGTCCTCCACGTACAGCTGCAGCTATTTCCTTAATCTCCACAAGGCGACTGGTCACCCGGTCCTCGTTTATATGCCCGCGGGAAAGCTTGCTCACGACCTTGAGAAGTTGACCGACGAAGCTGCAGCGAGCTTCGCCTTCCAACAGCTCAAGCAAATCCTGCCAGATGCATCGAATCCGGTATGCTGTTTTGGGTTTAAATGCTGAATGAAATTAGAATGTGAAGAACAGTAGTTATTAAGTAGAACCTTCTATCCTTTGATAGACATTTTGCACAGAAAAGAGCATTCGGAGATTGCTTCATCTGATATTGTTTTGTTTAATGAATTATACAGATCCAGTATCTGGTGTCGCACTGGGGTTCAGACGTGAACTCCCTGGGCTCGTACAGCTACGACGCGGTGGGGAAGCCTCATTATCTTTTTGAGAGGCTGAGGATTCCTGTGGATAATCTCTTCTTCGCGGGGGAGGCCACCAGCTTGGAGTACACCGGAACCGTGCACGGAGCCTTCTCCACCGGACTCACGGCCGCCGAGGAATGCCGGATGCGTGTGCTCGAGAAATACGGGGAGCTCGACATCACACACCCGGCCATGGGCCAGGAAGACGAAGAAGAGCTTTCCGCCCCGCTGCTCATCTCCAGAATTTGATTGCCCCTCGGTATTATGAGAAATTTTTGTATACAGGCCTCTGACGCGCCATAGCCGGCGTTCAGGACCAATTGAAATCCAGTTGTGGGAGTTTGTGGGTCCCGCGCGGTGCATAGTAAACCTACGCACTATGGGACCCACGCAGCTCTGCATTTCTATTGGAGCTAGCCGTGTAGAAAAATTTCTCCAGTATTATACGCCATTCTTGTTTGCTCCGCCAATAAAAAAGGGGGAAATTTCTTGTTTCTCCTCCTCTCCACCGGATCATCATGCGTGCAGGCAGTGTCGTCACCTGTAATAATAAATATATTTATGTGCTAGTTATATATATATATATGTCGTGTGCTGGTTGTAATGTTTTATATAATACGTTTTTAATAATATATAATATTTGTCTATTTTAAATTTCCGAAGTCTATTAATCTGGCCTTTGGCATGGTATGTGAAATACAGCATGTGGCGACGATTTTCTCCTCCATAATATTAGTTTATTGGAAATTTTTTTCCTTGTCTATATATTTCCGCATTGGATATTCGAGTTGCTCTCTTAGCTCTTTAGTCCACGTGGCTTGTGCTTTTTGCTCCACGTGCTCAATTTTCTTTGGACCGGCCAGTTCCTGTCCCATTCATGAGAATCCCGTGCCCCCCTGTGTCGGCCGAAAACGTGGCAATATTAAAGAAAGAAAAGTCGCACCTTGCATCTTCCAAGTTCCAACTTCCTGGCGGATCCCTCCACCTAAAAGAATCAATAAAATCCACCTAAAAGAATCAATAAAATCCACGAGGAAGTAAAAGTCCCAAGGCAAGCAGAAAATTGAGTAGCATAAATTAAGCAGATGTCGACCGACACGGTGGTTTGCTATTGGCGTAAACATTGATAATTTAATTGTTTTAAAGAAAATATTAATTCAAATTAAAAGTTATTTTATTAATTCAAATTTAAAATAAAATTGTTGTGGGTCGTTCGGGTGCTCTGGTAGACCGGTCGAATTGAACCACCTTAGCTCGGAAAAACAATCAATTAGAGATTCGTTGAGTACACTGAGACTTTTTAACGTGGAAAACCCGAAAAGGGTAAAAAACCACACGGACGGAGCTGTGCCGACCAAACTTCCACTATCTTCTGGGGGGGTTACAATTAGAGACTTAGAACTCGAGCGCGACAAACCGCTGCTCGTTACAATAATAGAGAGAGAGAGAGGGGGAGAGAGTTCCGGAGGTGACAGGTCACCTCTAGAAAAGCTAAGTCTTTTTCCTTCTGAGAATATTGGAGAACAAAAGTGAGAATGCTGAGTCGCCTTCCGGGAGAACAAAAGTGAGATGCTCCGGAGAACAAAAGTGAGAATGCTGAGTCGCCTTTTGGGACGAAGGAAATCTTCAAGTCCCGAAGGAGAATTCCGCAAAAGTCTGCAAGAAGCTCTCCCGGGTCTAGAAGGCAGGTCCTTTGAAATGAAGCCCTGGGGCTCCTTTTATAGCTTTGGTCGGGGGTAGCCCGGTAATTTCACCGTTGTAACCACCGTAACCACCTGCCGGACGAATCATATTTTCCGGTTCAGAGCACACGGATCGCCATTTTTCGTAATTGACCATCTTGCCCCTCGGGCAGTTCAGGCAGTTCGGGCAGTTTTGTTGGAGGCGAAAAAGGCGACAAACTGTTCCTGAAATCTGAGAAACTGGAAAGACAAAAAGTGAGCATGCTAGAAAGACAAAATGTGAGAAGTCAGAAAAGACAAAAAGTGAGCGTGCCCGAATTGTGAAAGTGCTCTGAGCGCGTAACGAATGGGGAATTGCTCCGAGCGAAGTCCGGAGCCCGAAAAACGGGCGGCGAGCCGGAAGAGGGTGGACTCACTCCAACCTTGCTACGGGGGAGAGCGGTTTGATCGCACCTAAAGGCGGGCGCGGCACGGCTGCACCCGAGGGAGGGGCGCGGCATTGCTTGGCCGCACCCCAAGGGGTGCGGCTTGGCCGCACCCCATATGGGGTGCGGCTTGGCCGCACCCCAAGGGGGTGCGGCTAGGCCGCACCCCATATGGGGTGCGGTTTGGCCGCACCCCCAGGGGGTGCGTCTTGGCCGCACCCCGCATGGGGTGCGTCTTGGCCGCACCCCGCATGGGGTGCGGTTGGTCGCACCCCCCACTATGGGGGGTGCGGCTATTCGCACCCCACTAGTGGGGTGCGGGCTAATCGCATCCCAGTAGTGGGATTCGGCCACGGCGGGGCGCGACGTGTGTTTCGTGCGTGTTTGCGCGTTGGCGGCGGAAATTACGGCTTCGGTTTCTTAAACTTGGGCGATCATGCGTTGACCGTTGACCCCACCTCCTGTTAGTGGAGTTTTTCCTAGACGCACCCCAAGGTCTCTAAGGATATGTAACAAAATTGACCTAAAGTTTTTTAATTAAAGATACCATTCGTTCATTATAAAAAAAAAAAAATTGTAACAATGAATGAGTAAAATTTGAATAAGATATTTTAATATAGTATAGATATATAATTAAATTTTTGTAAGAAAATACATTAAAAATATATTTGTAACAAAAATAAGATATTTTTGTATTTAACTATTTATAAATATTGTTTTTATCACTTTTTAACTTTTTTTTTAATTCTAACGTTTTTGTTAAACCTCCGCGTCGGTTATTTGAACGGGACACGCCGAATACGCCACGTGTGTATATGCGGGCGGTCAAAAACATTGGGCTGCCGTTCGAGAGCAGGGGAAGCCGCCGCGGTTTCCTTCTTCTTCGGGAGAGGGGGAGAGGCGGAGAGAGACGGAGAGAGAGAGAGAGCGAGAGAGAGAGACCCCATCTTCTTCTTCTTCTCAGGGTTTAGGGTTTACTTCCACAACAACTGGTAAACTCATCCCTCACCTGAATCCCCATTTCCGAGCTCAGCTTTTCTACTTTATAATCGAAAGCTTTGTGCTGAATCCTCTGCAGATCTGCCCTAGTGTCACTACTGCTTCTCTTGCAAGGAATAGAAAAAAAGAGAAAGTTGATTAACTGTTGGGAAGATGAATTCGAGCGGGAAGATCAGGGTTGGGAGGTACGAGCTGGGTAGGATGTTGGGAGAGGGGAGTTTCGCGAAGGTCAAGCTCGCGAGGAACTTGGAGACGGGTGAATATGTGGCCATTAAGATCCTCGACAAGGAGAAGGTCCTCCGCCATAAGATGATCGGCCAGGTATTTCTTCACTTTGATCTGTTTGCATTGCAGCGTTTCGTTTTTTCTGCTCTCAGATAGTAGCAGCACTCTTACGAGCAAATAAACGCAATCTATAAATCTGTACAAGAAATATACAAAGAAAAGAAAACTTATAACCCTTAGAAATTTTCTTTGTGAGAGTACTCCTCCATGAACACAAACGCGTCTTAAGATTGATGAAAAAAATGCACTTGCTCTCTCTAGTGAAGTGACTGGATGAGTTTATGCGGGGAATGTAAAAAGAATGGTGATTTACCCTCAGTTTGGCACTGCGGTGGCGGTCGTGAATGCGGTGGTTATGAACCAGTGTTCGTGAACGCTCGATCTCACCTAAGGAACGCATTCTATGACTGTAACGTTTTTGTCCAAACTCACCGGAGCAAAAACTCCGCGCCAAACGGAGCTTTAGTTTGATATATTGATTTTGATGCACGAAAGCATGCCCTATTTATAGGGAAGGTGAATCATGAACCTCTTCCAATGGCCAGGAGTCAAAATGGGGGAAATAAACCCCTCTCAAACTTTTGTATGAAGTATATTTGCTTGCACTTCCAAATTTTTTCCTAGCTCCCTACCCTACATTTCCATTGTTCCTCGCCTCCACGATACTCCGAAGAACGACCAAGGATGTAAAATATCCTCAACAGCTCTAACTTCACAATTGTTGACGTCGAGAAATCGTCCTCAAAGTTTGGACTTGAGTATGCGCCGAGATTACTGGCCCGCCAAGGAAAAACCACAGATTAGAGAAAGAACAAGAAAGAAAGAGGGAGGGAGATCGAGGGGCCGCACTGTCTACAAATACGATTCACAAGTTACCACATGGACATCTCACCGCACACCCGGGAGTGTATATGAACTCACCCTTCCAAACCAAGCCGAGATGAGTTTGGAAAAACGACTAGTGAGTTTAGTTGCATGCGAGTAAACTTGTGAGCCGTTCATGTTACTCTTTTCTGTACCCCTAGGTCTTATTTAATATTTATAGGCAGCTGAGACTAGTGGAGGGGTGCCCAATTTTCAGTGGGTGAACCTTGCCTTCCTACAAACCAGATCAAGTTACCGGGCGAGCTCATAAGTAATTGGAGTGAGTTGTTATTCCCCGAGGGAAGTCGCCGGCGAGCTGTTAGCAAAGTCTAGGAAAACTATGGTAAAATTGTGCCCCCCCCCCCAACTGCTAATGACGTCGTTTCTAACTATCTTTTATGTTATCTTATATGATTAATGGTCCTTTATTTAATTTGTTGTGAAGTCTATGATATACTCATGTAGCCGTAAGGTGAAGAATTGGCCCCCTTTCTACGAGCCGCTTTCTTGCTATTATGCCTGTTGAAACTGATTTCTCGGTCTCTTGTGGAGCTCGGGGCCCTGGGCTCTTCCCTTCTCCTTATCTCCTGCTGCCTGACCTCCGGCTCACTGAGCTTCGCTAGCCTCTTGGCGAGCTCCGGGTTGGCCTCTTCACTCTCAATCTCTTCCGCCACCCTCTCCATCAACTCCTCGTAGGAGACGGGGGCTTTCCTCTTCAAAGCCATCTTAAAGAAACTTTCCCTCAGCCCGACCGTGAAGGCGAGCTGGAGTGCAAACCTAGACATCTCCTGAGTGAGTAGCACTTCTTCCTGGAACCGATCTGCGTAGCGAGCCAACGACTCCTTTGGCTCTTGCTTCACTTTGAAGAGGGACTCGACGTCCTTCTTCCTCTTCTTTGAAGTTGAGAATCGCAACAAGAAGCTCCGGCGCAAATCCTCGAATGCGTAGATCGACCCTGTAGGGAGTTGATGGAACCAGTCCCTGGCCTTTTCTTTAAGAGTGACGGCGAAGAGCCGACACTTAAAAGCATCCGACATCGGCCTGATGGAGACCGAGTCCTCAAAAGATTGGAGATGTTGGACAGGGTCATCCCTGCCGTTGTAGTACACCCTGTCCCACTCTCCGAACCCTTCCGGGACAGGTGCAGAGAGTATCAACTTGCAGAAGGGACTTCCCCCTTCTGCTACCCTTTCTCGCTCCACACGACCCCCAAGCTCTCTCGCCAGACTCGGGCTCGCGGGGACCGCGCTCGCGAGAACGGTATTCGCCTGGACCACTCCCACAGTCGCTATGTCTTCCGGGCGCGCGCTCGCCTGCGCCGTGCTCGCCGGCACAGAGTTCGCCGGCACGGAGCTCGCCGGCACGATACTCGCCGGGCTGGCGAACAGCACTCGCCCTTCCAAGTCTTGAACTGAATTTCCTGCGACTTCCTTTCCGGCCCTTCCCCCCGGGGCATTCTCGCCGACCGCTGCTGGGGGAGGGGTCGCCTGAGGTGCTGGGGTCGCGAACTCACTCCGCAGCGCCGCGACCGTGAGCCCGAAGGTGTCGAGCACCTCCCTCCTGAAATCCGCGAACATCCTCGGCGTCACCACCTGCGGTGACTCGCTGAACCCCTCGCCTTGATCCTCGCCTCCTGTCATATCTGCTCCTTGGAACTTTCTTGGACCAGCCGCACTCCACGCTCACCGCACCAAAATGTTGAAACCGATTTCTCGGCCTCTTGTGGAGCTCGGGGCCCTCACCGAGATGAGGGGCGGCTAGCCCTTACTGATCCCTCAGAGAAGGTAG
The DNA here is from genome assembly GCA_033032865.1 of Dactylorhiza incarnata. Taxonomy (NCBI): domain Eukaryota; kingdom Viridiplantae; phylum Streptophyta; class Magnoliopsida; order Asparagales; family Orchidaceae; genus Dactylorhiza; species Dactylorhiza incarnata. The sequence goes on from JAWHQI010000233.1 coordinate 2,137,338, forward strand.
ACCGAAGACTAGAAAAATGACTAAGACCTTAGTCACAGCGAGGAGGTCCCACCACAAACCCGGAAGATTGTTGAGCGCTTCCCCTCCCAAGCCAAAGCTGAGACTTGGGCACCTTAGGGAGCTTGGGAGCTGAACCCAAGTAACCAAGGAAGAAGAAGGAACTCAGAGATCTGAGATTTGACCCCTCTCCCAAGGTGCCCTTTAAGGTCTATTTATAGTTTTTTGTTCATGATCTGTCAATAGCGGAATTCCGCCTTTCGGTTTTACTAAACGCACCCCAGTTTGGTCTGCTAACAACTGAACTCCGCTGTTTGGATAGGCTAATGGCAGGCCAACGGGGATAGAGAGATGATTTCGTCGAACATAGAAGATCAGCGGGTTCGTCGAACGCAGCCCGCACTTCGTCGGGCGTCGGGCTTAGTTCGTCGACCTCGACTGAGATTCGTCGATCACGGAGACTTTGGAAGAAATCCGGCTCGCCTGTCTTCTCGCGATCATTCGGCGAGTTTCTGGCTCGCTTGCCTCTTTGCGAGCATTCGGCGAGCACCTGGCTCGCTCGCCTTCTTGCCGGTCGACCTTGAGGCTCTGGCCCGTGGGAACTTGACTCGCGCCTCTTCCCGCGGGTGACCTTTGATAGATCTGGTTCGCCTCCTTTGGGCGAATGGCCTGTGAAGACCTCGTTCGCACTCCTGCCCCGCTCGCATTCTTGACTCGCTTGCCTTCTTGCGAGCAGCCGACTAAGTGTTCGTCCCAGCGGATCCGCTGAGACGGGATCGTCGAGCGCTGCTTGGATTTCGCCGAACGCAGCTTTGAACCTTTTCGTTGAACGTAGAGCGCCGTTCGTCGAACGCAGAGAGCATATGTCAATTTTGCTCTTTCTCTTATTTTCTGCCTATTAACATATATATCCCTCCCGAAAACCCGGCTCGCATTACTTTTATTTGATCATCCACTAGGCGAATATCGGGGTTGTACACAATCCCCGCTCTTCGCGAGGCTATTTAGGCTTGCGAAGAATCATCCAACCCTTGATATTCGCCGGCCCCTTGGTGACGTGGCGAGAATCATTCGGTGGGCCCCATGCCCACTACTATAAATATCACTCTCCCTGGCCGTCATTCGAACTTTTATTCTTCTCTATCTTCTCTTACTCGCCGCTGGCCCCAACGCGATGTCGAAAAAAGACGAGGTGTTGGCTCGCCTAAAGGCCTCGCAAGCGGCCCAGAAGGGGAAAGTCGCTGCCATCGCCTCCTGGAATTCTCCGCGGCGCTCTCCGCCTCCGCCCTCCCTAAGAACGACAAAGGCCGTTCGGCGCGCGGCTGGCGGGGGAGGGTCTTCTTCTTCGCCGCACTCTCCTGATGACGGGCTCGCCTCGCAGGTATTATCGCCAAGCTCGCCCGTTTGATGTTCTTCCCTTTCGACCTAATTTATCCTATTCGCAGAATGATCCCCTGGATGAGAGCGCCTCGGGAAGGCCAATCACAGAGACCCACCTCCCTTCTATGGGTGGAGCTGACGCTCTTCTTATGGATGCGAGGGCCGTCGGCCGACGGGACTCGCCTTCGCAACGAGGTGAGCAGCTTACCTCGTCTTCCTTCACGTCTCTCGACTCGTTAAATCACACCTACTTTTTGTGCAGTGTCCCCTCTCGCGGCCCCAGAAGAACAAGTTCCTCCTCCGGCGGACTCGCCCACCATGCCGAACCAGACTATCCTTACTCCTGAATTCGGCTTCCTGGGTCAGACGAGCCCGGGAGGGACGTTGATTGCCGAGCCTGGGCTTGGCTCTGGACCCGCGCTCGCCCCCGGTCTGGGTAAGGCCCTCACCCCTGCCTTTATTGAAGCATTCCGAGGCCAGCCGGGCACCTCCCGCCAGCGGCCCAGTACTCAAATTCCTCCACTAGGTTAGACTGTCGCCATTGAGTGTTATTTTTCACTTTGTCGCTGATTCCTACTACACAGGTAATCCCATGACCCCTCTCTCCGAGTCAGAGTCTGGAGCGTTGGAGATATCTCCACCCCCCTCGCCGAGTCAGGTCGCCGACTTTCTGAGGGATCCCAGCGATCCAGAGCGAATGAAGAGGCGGGTCACTGAGATATTCCAGAAGCATACCACCCTGCTGAGGGATCTACATGAGCAGAATCGGTTGGATCGGCTCGCTAATGAGGAAAGGTTCGCCGCGATGGAGGACGCGAATGCGCGCGTTCTCGTCGAGATACGGCCGACCGATCACGGTGACGCGACCTCCCCCGGGGTGTACATTGCCCGTATCGATGATTATATGCGGCTGACGAGCCAGGCAAACCGGTCACTTCGCGAGTATCACTACCCGCGAGCCCCCCCTCGCTCTGGTGTCCGGGGTCGCGGTCGCTGGAAGTGGCTGCGATATTGAGGATTCTTGTATTGCTTTTTATTGTTTTTCTTCCCCCTCCTCTTCGATAGGAGGGGTTGCGAACAATTTTTATAAGTTTGTAATAATGATACCTTGACTCGCTTGCGAGCCCTTTATTTTCCATGTTCATCATCTCTTCTTTCACCCTACCTGGCTCGCTCTTGCGCGGATTATGTTTGTGTTTCTATTACTCGCACTTGCGTATTGCCCTTGCTTTTTATGTTTTATTATTTAGCGCCAGCTCGCCAATGATTTATGGGAGAAAGCTTTGACAGGGTGCCGATTCGTTGGGAGCGAATAGATCCCCTAGAGGCGGAAGAGTACCGCGCGAATCCGTTATCCGCAGATTCCGACGCTTCGACTTCTTCCCGCCTTTTTCATTTCTATAAATAGTCGACCCTTTTTCCTTTCCAACCACCGCATTTACTGTTCCTTCTTCGCGCTCCCTCTCTTTCTGACTCTCTCACAGACTTAGCTCGCTCTCGCGGTCTCTGCGACTTCACAGATCCCAGACATCATGGTTGGCGAGACGGAAGCTGAGGGGCGGTCCAAATGTGTCGGGGCCTTCCTCGATGGTCTTTTCTTCGGCGCTAACCTCACGAAGGAGGAATATCAGGCCACCGCCGACCAATACATTCATTCCGGTTTTATGGCTCGCTGCCCTACCGAGCGGGACACCATCAGCGACCCGCATCCTGACGAGCTCGCTATCCCCGTCGCCCATTTCGAGAATGGGTTGCGACTCCCCCTTTGGTCGGAAGTGCGCCAAGTATGTTTATTTCTCGACCCCTACATTCCTGACTCGCCTCGCGAATGGCGCTTTAACTCTTGTTGACTTTTCTAGGTGCTCAAGTACTTCGGCGTTCTGCCGAGTCAGCTAACGCCAAACGCGATCGCCGTGGTGGTCGCGTTCGCCAGTTACCTCAGGGAGGAGAAGATCGAGTTCAGCCTGCTCGTCTTCCGCAAGGTCTTCTCGTTCCGTGCGCACAAGGACGGGACGGCTCACTTTGCGAGCCAGCACGTCGTCGTCTGTGAGATTGTGAATAAGTCCCATTATTGGACGCAGAAGTTTGTCCTGGTGAAGGGTCCTTTCGGCAACGTCTCCTATACTCCCACCCAGCGAGACGAGGCCGCCTACCGCCCTCCGACCTCGCTAGGGGGTTGTGATGCGGCCCTGTACCAATACCTCAAAGGAAAAAACTTCGAGGTCGCCTTCCTTCGAGAGCGAGTGGACCTCTTGCCACCCGTCCTCCCGGGAGAAGGTTTGACTCGCACTCGCCAACTTTCTTACTCCCTCCTCCTTCGATTGTCTAACGTCCCCCGTTATCTTCGCAGGAGAGCGTGAACTCCCCCTCAACCCCCCTCACGCGCCTCCTTCTTCCCTTACCTCCAGCTCGCTCGCGCGCGCGGCCGCCGAGGCCTGCCGCGACGTCCCGAGCTCACCGCACCAAAATGTTGAAACCGATTTCTCGGCCTCTTGTGGAGCTCGGGGCCCTCACCGAGATGAGGGGCGGCTAGCCCTTACTGATCCCTCGGAGAAGGTAGACCGAAGACTAAAAAAATGACTAAGACCTTAGTCACAACGAGGAGGTCCCACCACAAACCCGGAAGATCGTTGAGCGCTTCCCCTCCCAAGCCAAAGCTGAGACTTGGGCACCTTGGGGAGCTTGGGAGCTGAACCCAAGTAACCAAGGAAGAAGAAGGAACTCAGAGATCTGAGATTTGACCCCTCTCCCAAGGTTCCCTTTAAGGTCTATTTATAGTTTTTTGTTCATGATCTGTCAATAGCGGAATTCCGCCTTTCGATTTTACTAAACGCACCCCAGTTTGGCCTGCTAACAACTGAACCCCGCTGTTTGGATAGGCTAATGGCAGGCCAACGGGGATAGAGAGATGATTTCGTCGAACATAGAAGATCAGCGGGTTCGTCGAACGCAGCCCGCACTTCGTCGGGCGCCGGGCTTAGTTCGTCGACCTCGACTGAGATTCGTCGATCACGGAGACTTTGGAAGAAATCCGGCTCGCCTGTCTTCTCGCGATCATTCGGCGAGTTTCTGGCTCGCTTGCCTCTTTGCGAGCATTCGGCGAGCACCTGGCTCGCTCGCCTTCTTGCCGGTCGACCTTGAGGCTCTGGCCCGTGGGAACTTGACTCGCGCCTCTTCCCGCAGGTGACCTTTGATAGATCTGGTTCGCCTCCTTTGGGCGAATGGCCTGTGAAGACCTCGTTCGCACTCCTGCCCCGCTCGCATTCTTGACTCGCTTGCCTTCTTGCGAGCAGCCGGCTAAGTGTTCGTCCCAGCGGATCCGCTGAGACGGGATCGTCGAGCGCTGCTTGGATTTCGCCGAACGCAGCTTTGAACCTTTTCGTTGAACGTAGAGCGCCGTTCGTCGAACGCAGAGAGCATATGTCAATTTTGCTCTCTCTTATTTTCTGCCTATTAACATATATATCCCTCCCGAAAACCCGGCTCGCATTACTTTTATTTGATCATCCACTAGGCGAATATCGGGGTTGTACAATGCCAGTATACCTTAGAAAACCCGTGCAACATAGGCCTGCCAGAATTTAGTTATGAACACAGAGTGGATTTTTTAAAAAAATACCATATTATTAAACTCATTCACATAGTATAGATAAACAAACCTTACAATACATGGTAGTCATATATGAAAGCATTTGTAGCTTTATGGGCGATCTAATTGTGCGCTCACTCTTAATGTTTATAACCTGTAGATCAAACGCGAGATCTCAACAATGAAGCTGATTAAGCACCCGAATGTTATACGCCTGTATGAGGTATTCCTTGTATTTCATTTCTGCTTTATATAAGTTTATATATATATATATTGTTCTGGTGCTAATTGCTGAAGTGTTGACATGTATAGGTGATGGCAAGCAAGACCAAGATATACATTGTTCTAGAGTTCGTGACGGGTGGTGTGCTTTTTGATAAAATTGTAAGTTCTCTAGCATTCATTATTCAGACTTTGTAAAGTTTCACTGTAATACTGAAGAATGTAAGATTCCGTTCTTCACATTCTCTTATACGTTTTAATTTTTTCGATTTCTATTAGGCAACCTTGGGAAAAATGAAGGAGGATGAGGCAAGGAAGTATTTTCAACAGCTAATCAATGCCGTGGACTATTGTCATAGCAGGGGTGTCTATCATAGAGACCTAAAGGTGGCCATTTTTGTATTAATCTTCCATAAAATTACCTTATTTATATATATATATGCCATTTTTACCCATTAAGGCAGTTATATTTACTGTGAATTAAAATGATTGCTTATTTAAACCTTATCATTATGACAGCCAGAGAATCTGCTGTTAGATTCTAGTGGATTTCTTAAAGTCTCAGATTTTGGACTAAGCGCTCTGGCTCAGCAAGTTCGTGTAAGTAAGATGTTTTTTAAAACTGTTTTATGGAATATAATCAGATTGCTATTCCTTTATATTTCCATATGGAACTAATATATGGTGAACTCTTCTGTGCTTATGTTACCTGAGAAGCATATTATCTTTTTTTGTTACCGTTAGAATGATGGCCTGCTGCACACAACATGTGGGACGCCTAATTATGTCGCTCCAGAGGTAGCTTTTGCTTTAAAATACATATTTTTTATCCTCTTTTGTTTATGTTAAGAAGGGGAGCCTTGGCGCACCGGTTAAGGTGTTGCCGTGTGACCTTGAGTGACATCACGGTTTCGAGTCCCAGAAGCAGACTCTTGCAAAAATGCAGGATAAGGTTTGCCTACATTTCACCCTTGTGGTGGGACCCTTCCCCGGACCCTCGCTGCGCGGGGATGCTTTGTGCACCGGGCTGCCCTTTTTTTGTTTATGTTGGATCCTTTGGTTTTCTCCCGACTCTCTCTAATTTAGGTTTTTGTAAGTTTTAGGTGATTAACAACAAGGGTTATGATGGAGCCAAGGCAGATCTTTGGTCATGTGGGGTGATACTTTTTGTTCTTATGGCTGGTTATTTACCTTTCGAAGATGAAAATCTTATGTCTCTATACCAGAAGGTATTCTTTTTTTTCTTCATAAAAGTCAAATCTTTGAACTCGTGAACACTGTGTGCTGTTTATTTTAATGAATTAGCATGATGGTGAAACTCTCTCTAAATTCATGTGGCAGATCTTCAAAGCAGATTTCAGTTGCCCGTCTTGGTTTTCCTCAAGTGTCAAGAAGCTTATCAAAAGGATTTTGGATCCCAATCCCCAAACTGTAGGCCCTCTTAGCACTATCATTGACCATGGCATCATGCTAAACAAAATATTTGATGCTGAAGATATTTGTTTTGCATCTGTAATTATTATATTGCAGCGGATAACGATCGAAGAAGTAAAAGAAAACGAGTGGTTTAAGAAAGGATACCAGCCGCCGAGTTTTGAAGCAGAAGATGTTAGCCTTGATGATGTGAATGCTATATTCAATGAATCGGGGGTTCGATAACGCATATCCTCGTTCTCGTTGAGTTTTTTTAACATATATTAGATTGCACTTCTGATCCATTTTTTCTTCGATGCGCAGGAGACACTTAATCTTGTCGTTGAGCAGAGGGAAGAAAAACCATCTCTGATGAATGCTTTTGAGCTTATTTCTACTTCGCAGGGTTTGAATCTTGGCACCCTGTTTGAGAAGAAGATGGTAGGTTTATTTCCTGGATTGACAAAAGTTTCTATGTGAACTCAAGGAGAAATTTGAGGGGGAACACAATGAATTACAAATCAATATTAGTTAAATGTTGATATTTTTGGGGAGGACCTCATTACTCCATAAATAATTCAAATTATTATAAGATTTCTATTCAGACTTTTGTAAGTTTAGAGTCCTTTTAGCTTCTCTTACTGTCATCATCAATAATTTAATAACTCTTATCATCCAGGTTAATGTTAAAAAAGAAACAAGGTTTGCATCAAATGCCCCTGCTGCAGAAATACTTTCAAAAATCGAGGTAGCAGCCAAATCATTGGGATTTAACATCGAGAAGCACAAGTATAAGGTACGATAAGCATCTGTTCTTTGTAATGTCGCAGTTTATGCAAGATTTCAGAATCACCATTAAATAAATATCATCATAGTTTCTGATTCCTCAATTTCATATGCAATTTTCCTCATAATTCCATTTTGTTATCCCATCAGTTGAAGCTGGAGGGGGGGAAATGTGGAAGAAAAGGTCCTTTAGCCATAGCAACTGAGGTCTCTCTCTCTCTCTCTCTCTCTCTCTCTCTCTCTCTCTCTCTCTCTCTCTCTCTCTCTGCTTATTGAGTTTCATCATAGATAAACCCAAATTTCGGAGTGATTGATGTAAAAAAATCATGATTTTGTAGGTTTTTGAAGTCGCGCCATCGCTGAACATGGTGGAGCTTCGTAAGGCGAGCGGCGACACTCTAGAATTCAACAAGGTATGGATTAAACAAGATATTACCACATGATTGCAGTTGGAACTTATTCCACTAACAGGCTTTGGTTTTTCTTTCTTTCTTTCCAGTTCTACAATAGCATATCAGTAGGCCTAAAAGACATTGTCTGGCACACAACAAGAGAAGAGGGACAAGCAAAAGTTCATTAGATTCACAGCTGAATATTGTAAATTGCATATATATATTTGCTCGGCCTAGTTTTAGAAAAGTTTAAGTAGGAAGCTCGATCGGCTCAGCCGTCGAAATTTTGTATGAGGTTCGTTCACGTGATGCGAAAATATATGCAATTTTTTCAGCCGTTTTCATTTACATAATCTCGATCTCTTTTTTGCTTCGCATTCTATCAAATAAAATGGTATTGAAGAATGTCGATTCTGTAGCTCCTGTTACGGGAGAAAGTGTAGGCTATGAAATGATCAAACACAGATTATTTACGTGCAAGTCTATTTTTCACTTGATCAAGAACATAGACGATTATAGAGGGAAGTAGACTGATTTTATGTTTTTGAATTACCTTTAATCCTCCATTGAAAAGAAGTTTATATAATACTACGTACATTTACAAATTACCAGTGATAAGTCGAAGCTTATAATTAATAACTTCTATGAATGCGATTGCCAATTTGCTATTAATCCGATCTTTATAGCTTCAGGTTTGGGAAAATGCACCTCCATGGAGCAATTTTCTTAGGGTACTTTTGTTTGGACGGAATTGAGATCATGGAATTGGAATTGAGATCATAAAATTAGAATTGAAAGTCTAATTTTAATTTTGTTATTCGTTTGCGCACTTAAATGTTGAAATTGAATTTCTAATGAATTCCAGCGGTGGCACTATTTTTGCTTGAAGAAGATTGCGGAATGATTATGATGAAATAAAACAATGAGATATCTTTAGGCGATTGTAATGAGCACTACTCGTATACTTTAATTTTGTAGGGTTTGCGCCCGAAGAATAGTCCAAAATGCGCTAATTATACAGCATAGATTAAATTAATTAAGTGTGGGGACAGCATAGGAATTAGGAAGGAACAGAGGCATTGAAGTAGAACCAAAAAAATTCGAGCTGATAGTATTGCTTTCAATTATTATAAATTTTATCTTGAATTTACAAGTACAGCCGTGAACAATTATATTAAACACTATTTTTAGAAAAAATAAAATAAATAAAAGGGTGCAAATAATCTACAGTTATTACGGCCGTCGATAACTGTAGAAATATTAATCACAGCCATGCAATTTTTACTTTAATGACTGAGGGGGGTGATATTACATGATTATGGTATACTACATTATAAATATATAGAATACGAATATTCCATTTTAATCAATTGAGAAGACCCACGTCAGCAGACACCCTCTCCGCATGCTCCTTAATAACCAGCCACGCTGTCCTCACGTGCCGCTCCTCCGTCAAAGTCCCGCCGGCGGCAAACCGAATAACGTAAACGCCGCCGACAACCGCATGCGTCATGTAGATCCTCCCCTCCGCGTTCACCGACTCCAGCAGCCTCCGGTTCATCCCGTTCGCCATTTCATCAACCTCCCCGTCTCCGGTTGAACCGCCCGCGCTAACCGGTCTGAGCCGGAAACAGACCGTCGAGAAGTACCTCGGGACAACCACCTCGAACATCCGGTCCAGCCTCACCAACCCCTCGAACACCTTCGCCAGCCGCACGTGGCCGCGCAGAAACTGCCGCAGGTTTGCGACGCCGTGGCTGCGGAGCACCACCCACATCTTCAGAGCCCTGAACCGCCGGCTCAGCGCGATCTGCCAGTCTTTATAGTCGACCACCTGTCTCGACTCCGTCGCCTTGTTCTTCAAATACTCCGGGTCGGTCGAAAGCGACGCCACCAGGGCGGCCGGATTCTTCACCCAGAGGCAGCAGCAGTCGAGGTTGTTGAAGAACCATTTGTGCGCGTTGAAGCTGAAGGAGTCGGCGAGCTCGACGCCGTCGATGAAGTGGCGGAACTCCGGGCAGATGCAGGCGCTGCCGGCGTACGCGGCGTCGATGTGCATCCATATTTTGTGCCGGGATGCGACCTCGCCGATCTCCGGGAGCCGGTCGACGGCGGTTGAGGAGGTGGTGCCTACGGTTGCGCAGACGAAGAGGGGGGCTAGGCCGGCAGCCTCGTCGGCCTCCACGGCGCGGAGGAGAGAAGCGCCGGTGAGGGCGAAGGAATCGGAGAAACGGGTCGGAACGGCGCGGAAGTTGGAGGGGGGGATTCCGACGATCTGCGCCGCTTTCTGCAGGGAGCAGTGGGTCTGGTCGGAGCCGTAGACCACCAGGCGGGAGATATCACTACAAAAATATATTATATATGATAACTTCGATATAATTTATTTAACACTTGAAGTTGAAACTAATAATATATTATATGTGATAACTTCGATATAATTGATTATGAGGCGTAATATATATACCGTGAAAGTTGCATGGGTCTTTTTATTAGGGTCTTTATATTTGGCTATTGGTACACCAATTTTTATGAGTTATAATGCGCCTTTTGAAAATATGCATTATACATGTATATTTAGGAAAAGTGTTCAACACGAAAATTGTAGACCTCATCGAGATCTACAACTTTCATGTTGAACACTTTTCCTAAAAATGCATGTACAAAGCGTATTTTCAAAAATTCGTCAAAATTTTGCTATAATTACGATCAGGGCGCCAATACGCCTTGTGCGTGCATTTTTTGGAAAAATGTTCAACACAAAAGTTGTAGATCTCGATGAGATCAACAATTTCCGTGCTGAACACTTTTCCTAAATATGCATGTATAATGCATATTTTCAAAAGACGCGTTATAACTCATAAAAAATGGTGTGCCAATTGTACAACCCCGTATTCGCCGAGTGGGTCCAAGGGGCCCCAGGGGCCAGGTGGCAGGGCAAGGAGTGGAGTAAGGAGTCCAAGAGGCCTTTGGGCGAGTGAGGCCCGCATTCGCGGACCACTCGCATAGGCATCGTGGCAGATAGGCGAGAGCGCCCAAGGTCTCGCCCCTCAAGCGAGTCGAACACATGGCGGGTGACGGCCTCACAAACCATTCGCCCAGCGAACCATGATGGACAGGGAGCCTGGCGAGTGGTGCCTTCAATGACCACTCGCCCAGAGGGCTTTGAGGGAAAAATTACCTAGATACCCCTTAAGGACTGTCAATAGCCCTTCAGAACAGTGGAGTTAGGCTGTTAGCAGACCAATTTGGGGTGCGATTAGCAGACCAATCTGTAAATAGACCCTTAAGGGCACCTTGGAGGAGACCCCCAGATCTTTTGAGCTCTCTCCTCCAGGCAGTTTTCGGAGTTGGCTGCTAGTGCCCTCCAAGGTGCCCGACTGAGTATTAGTTTGGGAGGGGAAGCTCTCTAAGATCTTCCGGGTGTGTGGCGAGACCTCCTCGTTGCAGCCTTGGGTCTGTTCCAGATTTTTCATCCTCGGTCAGGAGAGTTTAGTGAGGGAGAAGTAGGCGCAGGCTACACCCCCTGTGGGTCCGAACTCAGAGACCGGTTGACGGTTTCAACATTTTTGGTGCGGTGAGCGTAGACCGTAGTAAGTGCAAGAAAATCCCAAGTTGAGCTCGATGACAGGAGATGGAGGAAATGGTTCCGATCCAGGTCACTCGCAGCCACCGGCAGCAATGGAGTGGCTGGAGATGTTCGAGAAGTTCAAACGAGAGGTCATGCAGACCATGCAGGTAGCTCTCGCCGGAAGAAGTGAATGCGAGACGCCCGTGGTCCCAGTGGTTCCACCCCAACAGATCGGCGAGAACGCTCCAGGACAGCAGCCCGGGAAGGAGGCGGTGGCAGAAGGAAATGGGCGAGATCTGCCCGGGCGACAGATTTCCCAGCCCGGCGAATCCTGAGTGTGCGAGTAGACTCTGCGAGATCATACCAGTCGCCGAATGGGAGAGGGAAATCCTTTTTGTGAGATGCAAGGCTGCTTTGCTCAGTTTTGTTGTTTGAACTTTGTTTTTCTTTTATGAACGGTTGGTGTCAACTTACAAGGTGATGATGCTTAGAATGTGAAAAAGAATAGCCTCGAGCAGACCCACTGACCAGACTTTCACCTATCTGGCAGGGGCGTAGGCTCACTCGGTGGCAGGTTTCAAAGGCAGTTAGCCCCGAGCAGACCCGTTGACCAGGCTCTCACCTAGCTGGCAGGGTCGTAGGCTCACTCGGTGGCAGGTTTTAAAGGCAGTTAGCCCCGAGCAGACCCGCTGACCAGGCTCTCACCTAGCTGGCAGGGTCGTAGGCTCACTCGGTGGCAGGTTTCAAAGGCAGCTAGCCCCGAGCAGACCCGCTGACCAGGCTCTCACCTTAATGGAAGGGACGTAGGCTCACTCGGTGGCAGGTTTCAAAGGCAGTTAGCCTCGAGCAGACCCGTTGACCAGGCTCTCACCTAGCTGGCAGGGCCGTAGGCTCACTCGGTGGCACGTTTCAAATGCAGTTAGCCCCGAGCAGACCCGCTAACCTAGCTCTCACCTAGCTGGCGGGGCCGTAGGCTCACTCGGTGACAAGTTTCAAAGGCAGTTAGCCCCGAGCAGACCCACTAACCAGACTCTCACCTAGCTGGTAGGGTCGTAGGCTCACTCGGTGGCAGGTTCCAAAAGTTCCAAAGGTTGGCCCCGAGCAGACCCGCTGTCCAGGCTCTCACCTAGCTGGCAGGGCCGAAGGCTCACTCGGTGGCAGTTCCAAAAAGTTCCAAAGGTTGGCCCCGAGTAGACCCGCTGTCCACGCTCTCACCTAGCTGGCAGGGCCGAAGGCTCACTCGGAGGCAGGTTCCAAAAGTTCCAAAGGTTGGCCCCGAGCAAACCCTCTGTCTAGGCTCTCAGCTAGCTGGCAGGGCCGAAGGCTCACTCGGAGGCAGGTTCCAAAAGTTCCAAAGGTTGGACCCAAGCAGACCCGCTGTACAGGCTCTCACCTAGCTGGCAGGGCAGAAGGCTCACTCGGTGGCAGGTTTCAAAAGTTCCAAAGGTTGGCCCCGAGCAGACCCGCTGTCTAGGCTCTCATCTAGCTGGCAGGGCCAAAGGCTCACTCGGAGGCAGGTTCCGAAAAGTTCCGAAGGTTGGCCCGGAGCAGACCCGCTGTCCAGGCTCTCACCTAGCTGACAGGGCCGAAGGCTCACTCGGTGGCAGGTTCCAAAAGTTCCAAAGGTTGGCCCCGAGCAGACCCGCTGTTCAGGCTCTCACCTAGCTGGCAGGGCGGAAGGCTCACTCGGTGGCAGGTTTCAAAAAGTTCCAAAGGTTGGCCCCGAGCAGACCCGCTGTACAAGCTCTCACCTAGCTGGCAGGGCCGAATGCTCACTCGGTGGCAGGTTTCAAAAGTTCCAAAGGTTGGCCCCGAGCAGACCCGTTGTCCAGGCTCTCACCTAGCTGGCAGGGCCGAAGGCTCACTCGGTGGCAGGTTCCAAAAAGTTCCAAAGGTTGGCCCCGAGCAGACCCGCTGTTCATGCTCTCATCTAGCTGGCAGGGCCGAAGGCTCATTCGGTGGCAGGTTTCAAAAATTCCAAAGGTTGCTTTGCTCAGGTTTGTTTTTTGAACTTTGTTTTTCGTTTATGAACGGTTGGTGTCAACTTACAAGGTGATGATGCTTAGAATGTGAAAAAGAATAGCCCCGAGCAGACCCGCTGGCCAGGATCTCACCTAGCTGGCAGGGCCGTAGGCTCACTCGGTGGCAGGTTTCAAAGGCAGTTAGCCCCGAGTAGACCCACTGACCAGGATCTCACCTAGCTAGCAGGGGCGTAGGCTCACTCGGTGGCAGATTTCAAAGGCAGTTAGGCCAGAGCAGACCCGCTGACCAGACTCTCACCTAGCTGGCTTGGCGGAAGTCTCACTCGGTGGCAGGTTCCAAAAAGTTCCAAAGGTTGGCCCCGAGCTGACCCGCTGTCCAGACTCTCACCTAGATGGCAGGGTCGAAGGCTCACTCGGTGGCAGGTTCCAAAAGTTCCAAAGGTTGGCCCCAAGCAGACCCACTGTCCAGGCTCTCACCTAGCTAGCAGGGCCGAAGGCTCACTCGGTGGCAGGTTCCAAAAAGTTCCAAAGGTTGGCCCCGAGCAGACCCGCTGTCCAGGCTCTCATCTAGCTGGCAGGGCCGAAGGCTCACTCGGTGGCAGGTTTCAAAAATTCTAAAGGTTGGCCCCGAGCGGACCCGCTGTCCAGGCTCTCACCTAGCTGGAAGGGCCAAAGGCCCACTCGGTGGCAGGTTCCAAAGGCTCGAAGGTTAGCCCAGGGAAAGGAAAGGTTATAAATGAAGGACCTAAGGAGGAAGATTATCACAGGGAACAACCCTATTACTGATTTGGGCTAGGACCACTATCTGTTGACTAAGACTAAGTTGACCCCATTTTATAGCCTAATGGGTCAAGGTTTTAGGCTGTTGAGTTAGCTGGAACCTAAGGAAAAGCTGAGGTCCTACGTTCGACGAACCTGCTCTGTCTCTGCGTTCGACGAACGACATGCTCCAGTTCGACGAACCTGCTCTGTCTCTGCGTTCGACGAACGACATGCTCCAGTTCGACGAACCTGCTCTGTCTCAGCGGTCGACGAATTCACCGAATCTCAGCGGTCGACGAATTAGCCAAATCTCAGCGGTCGGCGAAATTCATTCATAGCTCGACGAAGTCAATTCTTCCAGCCCGATTTAGCAGCTTATTCTTGAGTTCGGCGAATTCCAGTCTGCTTTCGACGAATCAGCAACATATGTTCAGATCGGCGAAATCCAACATACCGTTCAACGAACTCAGTCCTCGAAGGGTAAGCCTTGGTACAAAAGTGGCGAATGATGTCCATCACATGGGTTACCCGCCCGCGGATGGGGTTACACGGGAAAGGCATTCGCTAGGCGAATGCACGACGAAACTCTAGCAGTCCCAAGGGACGCGGGAAGCATGTGAGACGAAGCGGGTCCATGCCGCAGTTTCGCTCCCGGCATAAATCAATGAAATCGTCTAAGTTTTTAAAAAGGCGCGTGCGAATGCGAAGAGGGTTGCGTCTGTGGGGCGCGTCTGCGTGACGGAATCACCTCGGTCACGACCTAAGGGTACGGGCCATCAGCACCCAAGCAAGTAAAAGACACGAGTGTGAGCATGATAGCTTGAAAAACACGCGGAAGGGAATACGAGTGCGTGAATTGTCGGGTGACGATAACGAGAAGCGCGGGAAAAGAAATGCGCAGCGGTAACTAAGACCACAAACGATAACAAAAGTATTACTTTCTATTTCGCCATAAAATTATAAAAGGTTCTCGCATTACAAACAAAAGAAAGAAGGAATGTTCAAGGGTCATCAGCCTCGTCAGAGGAGTACCCGCCGCTCGGAGAGGAGAGGCCTCCAAGATCTCGCCCATCGCCAGCTTCATCCGCGACATCGATCGGGGCGAAGAACTCTGGGAGCACATGAGGGGCTAGGATCCTCTCGCCTTCTGCTTTCAGAAGACCGGCCCTCCGCAGCACATCCAGCGCGTGCTCCGCCTCTTCCTGGGCAGTCCTCTGCATCAATCCGTCAAACTCGGCGTTGGAGTAGAGATGTCGAGTTTCCCTCTCCACAGGAGGTGGCCGAGCGGCAGCATCTCGCAGCCTCCGATTCTCGGCCTCCAGCGTCAGGTTTCGCTCTTCGAGGATGCGAGACCGAACGAGTAGGGTGTCATAGTAGGCTATGTCCTCCAGGAGAAAAGAAGATTAACGCACAAGGAAGAAAGAAAGGGAAGCGAGAGCTCGAATCGCGAGAGGAAGAAAGTGATATCTCTCGGCACGGACCCCGATAAGGGCCTCGGCAGCGGCCAATTGTTGCTTCGTTGCCGCGGACTCGGCGGCTGCAATAGAGCGGGTCTTCTCGACCACTATGATGTTTCGCGCGAGTGTCATACCCCGACGAGAGAACATGTGGGTCAGCTCATGGGCCCGCATCATAGCCCTCGCTGCCTCGTGCGCGAGAGTCTGAGTCGACTCGGTGTCATAGATGGAGGCGCCCTCGCGGCTGTAAAGCGCATACGAGAGTCCATAAGCATGGCCGCTGGTGGTCTCCTTCTCCGACCAAGACGGAGGAAGGATGGAAATGGAGACACGGTTGGCCCGTCGGTCCCAGTTAACGAGGGGCTCGCCGGCGAGATCGGCGTATTTCTCGCCGAGAAGAAAGTTTCGGTGACCTCTCGACACGGACCCCGAAGAAGTTGCCGCTGGCGCGGCGACAAGCTGGACGGCTAAGACCCTCTCCACGGGAGCACCCGAGCGCGGGACATCCTCCACGGCCGCTTTGCCCTTATCGACGGCGGAGGGTTTCGACCGCTTGGCGGAAGGGCTCGAAGCCGCGTCAGGCTTCCGCTTTCGCTTCAGCTTTTGCCCGCTGGACTTCACGGGAGGTGGGTTCTCGCGGCATGCCACGGCAGCAGACTGCGCGCGGGCGAGGGCGTCGGCAGAAGGGACCCCCAAATTCACATTCGGCGGATGAAGGGGAGGCTCTGAAGCCCTGTGTTCAAAAGGTCAGTTAAAATTAGCGGAAGCAAAGGTAGAAGGAGCGAGAGCTCGGGTCGAAGTAGTTCAGCTTACCTTCTCCCGGCGGGACTATCGGCAGCGAGCCGACGTGCTTTCGCAAGTGCACGACCTCCATGTCGTGCTTCAGGAGGTAAGCGTGGAGCTTGGCCTCGAACCCTCCCAGCGTTGGAGGCCGGAAGGTCGACTCATCCTCTTGCACGGGTGCGAATGGCACATTGCCGAACTTCCCCGTGACGAAGATGAACCACCAAACCCAGTCATGGTTCTTATTGGCGGTGCCGACCACGTTGAGAGGACTCTGCCCAGAGAAGAACGCCACTCCGCGAGTGGCCCTAAAAGTGAAGAGCTTGCGGAAGATCGAAAGTGAGAACTCAATCCCCTCCTCGCGCAGATAGCAGGCGAATGCTACCAGCATGGCGATAGAGTTGGGATTGAGCTGTGCGGGGACTACCCCGAAGTAGCGCAGGGTCAGGCGTGTGAAATTTTCCGGACCTTGTGAGAGCAAGCAGGAATAACAACTAGAGTTACAAGCCAAAACAACCAGAAACAATTTGGGGCAAACAATTGATCTTAATTGATTTTCTAACTTCAGTTACAGGGCAAGACATGCTTGACGAGACATGATTTCGTCAGCACAACACTCCAGAACCAATACAGAGAAGAATACTGAAAGACTTCAAACCGCACAACCCGCGCGACCTCTCTTGCGATCTCCTCCTGTTGCTAGACCGCAACACTCTGCCGATCTCAGGCCACCACCAAACCGCTGCACAGACCGCTCCCTTCTTTCGACCTCCTGATCTTCCCAAACTCCAGCAACACAACTCCAAGCCGCAGACCGCTCGAACACTTTCAGAGGAAGAGGTGATTGCTGCTGTCTGCACTATCCGCAGAAGCTGCATAAGAAGAATTCGATCAGAGACCGCCCGGTCAGAAAACACAGACCGCAAGAAGGACACGAACTCAGCTTACACTTGGTGTGTTCTATATTTGCTGCAACAGTGGCTCCCTATTTATAGGCGTGAGACCTGATCCAGTCACCACCCTATGAGATAGAGTCACCACCCATCAGACCGCGCGACCTTACCGGTCAACCCGCGCGATCACAGCAACCCTCCTGCTTCATTTTGGTGAGCGCCGACTTCACTCCAGACCGCGGGAGATCGCTACTCCCTTGGTCTGAACACGACTCCACACGGAGATCGCCAGACCGCCTAGAAGTCACCCACCACCTGTGTTCGCCCGAGACCGCAAACACAGCCAGCTCGCCCTCCTGGTCTCCTCCTGAGACCGCGAACTGAGACCGCGCGACTAAGAATGACTTAGTCCGCGAACTCCTTCAGAACCCTCTGGAAAGCCACCAGACCGGATTCAAGAGCCAACCCGTGCGGTCACGCCAGACCGACACGTCCTTGAAGAGAACAACTTGTCACGCGGTCAAAGACAGACCGCGCGACCCTGAGGAAGATCACCCGTCATGCGGTCACAGCCAGACCGCACGACCTCCTCCTCCAGCAGCCCTTGGACCAGACCAGCGGTCAACCCCGGAAGCTGCAGCTGACCAATAGAACAGACCGCCATTGTCAGACCGCAAGACCGTGCGGTCACGCCAGACCGCCCGGTCACTTCCCAGACCGCCCAGGTCCAAAAGCCTCCTCCACTTCCACTTCAATAATTTCAACACTCCCCCTTGAAGTGGGAAGTGGAAACTAGCCCAAGTAGTTCCCTTAGCCGTGTGAACGGCCCCTTTGCCAGCGCCTTTGTGAAGATGTCTGCGACATTGTCCGCACTCCGCACATGCTCGACCGAAAGAGATCCCTCCAGCACTTTCTCCCGTATGAAGTGATGCTCGATCTCAATATGCTTGGTCCTCGCGTGACAAACTGGATTGGTTACCAGTTTGAGAGCACTCTCGTTGTCACCGCGTAGCAGAGTCGGCTCCCGAACCTCCTTGTGGATGTCTCCTACCAACCTCCTAAGCCAGATGGCTTCCTGAGCTGCCAAGGCCGAAGCCTTGTATTCCGCTTCCGTGGTAGAGACTGACACGGAATCCTGCTTCTTGCTGCACCATGATATAGCCGTAGGGCCCGCCATGAAGACGTATCCAGATGTCGACCTCCGATCATCCGAATCTCCCCCGTAATCAGCATCCATATATCCATGCACCTCGAAGCCCGCATCCCTCCTGTATAGGAGACCCATGTCCGAGGTCGCCTTGACATACTTCAGAATGTTCTTGGCCGCTAGCAGATGAGGTACCCGTGGCTCCGCCATATATCGACTCACTCTGCCAACTGCATATGCAATATCCGGCCTCGTGATCGTCAGATAAATCAAGCTCCCAACTAGAGCTCGGAACACCAACGGATCTTGCATGATCCTCCCCTCATCCTTCCGAAGCTTCATAGCTTTATCCAGAGGTGTGGAAGTGCACTTCCCTTCCTTCATGCCGAACCGCTCCACGATCCGCTCCGCATATCCGGCTTGGGTCACCAGCACTCCACCTTCCTTCCTCTGCACCTCAAGTCCAAGAAAATGGTGAAGCTCACCAAGATCCTTCATCTCGAACCTGATAGACAGCTCGGCCCGAAGCTGCGCTACCTCCTCCTTCGAGTTCCCCGTCACGATCATATCGTCGACGTATAACAACACGATGACTTGAAGCTCCCCGCTCTTCTTGACGAACAAGCTTGAGTCTGAGTCTGAAGCAACAAATCCACAGAATAGGAGATATTCTGCGATCTTCCCGTACCACGCCCTCGGCGCTTGCTTCAACCCATACAGGGCCTTCTTCAGCTTGCAGACATGCTCCGGAAAATCTTCAGACACAAAACCTGGTGGCTGGACCATGAAGATGTCCTTGTCAATCTCGCCGTACAAGAAGGCGTTCTTGACGTCG
Source organism: Dactylorhiza incarnata (assembly GCA_033032865.1). Lineage (NCBI taxonomy): Eukaryota > Viridiplantae > Streptophyta > Magnoliopsida > Asparagales > Orchidaceae > Dactylorhiza > Dactylorhiza incarnata. Next base: position 2,156,544 of record JAWHQI010000233.1, read on the forward strand.
AGCTGCCAAATCTTCCATCCACTGAACGCCGCCAAGGCAATGATGAACCGAACTGAAGTCATTTTTGCCACCGGACTGAATGTCTCATCATAGTCTTCACCGTATTGCTGCGAGAACCCCCGAGCTACAAGACGAGCCTTGTAACGCTCGATACTGCCGTCAGCTTTCTTCTTCAGCTTGTAGACCCACTTGCATGTCACAGGAGCGATGCCCTTGGGCTTGGGCACAAGAGACCAGGTCTCATTCTTCTCAAGAGCTGCCATCTCTTCTTGCATCGCAACATCCCACTCCTTCACGCCTCGGGCCTTCTCAAAGCTAGACGGCTCCCTCTCATCCAAGGGACCAGCAAAGAAACATGAGACAAAGCTCACTGCGTTTCCTCCTGTATAGCGATCAGGGGCGATGATCGCTCGCTTCGACCTCCTCAGCTCCTTCCCCTGAACCGCTTCATCTCCAGCTGCTTCTTCCCTAGCTCCTCTTCCAGACGTGCTAGGAGCATTGCTCCCCCTGCTCCCTGAACCAGAAGCTCCCGTCTCAGAACTAGAAGGCGATGGACCACCTGGTGACACAGGTAGCTCTACCTGAAGATTTTCCACAGCTTGCTCCGGCTCCTCCACCCTGCTTTCTGGTAACTCCACTCCAGAGGACCCCCTGTAAGATGTCACCTCATCGAACACGACGTCGCGAGATACAACAAATCTCCGCGTCTCCGGGTCCATGCACTTCCACCCTTTCTTCCTCTCATCGTATCCCACAAAGACTAGCTTCCTAGCCTTCGCTTCTAGCTTTGTCCGAAGAGCATCAGGGATGTGCACGTAACAGGTGGAACCGAACACCCGAAGGTGTGCCACGCTTGGCTTCTCCTTGAATATCATCTCATGCGGGGTCAACATGTTGATGGGGCTCAGAGGCATCCTGTTGATGACGTAAGCAGCACAAGACATTCCCTCCGCCCAGAAGGACTTTGGGATACTCTTGGCATGCAGCCAACACTTGCAGGTCTCCGTCAGATGACGGATCTTCCGCTCTGCAACACCGTTCTGCTGTGGAGTATGTGCACAAGTAAGCTCCCTCCGGATGCCTGCCTTCCTGCAAAAACTGGAGAACTCAGCAGAGGTGAACTCTCCTCCGTTGTCCGTCCTCAGCTTCTTGATCCGCAGATTCAGCCGACCTTCCACGAGCTCCTTGAACTCCACAAACTTGGCAAACGCTTCCGCCTTCTCCTTCAGGAAATAAACCCAGACATATCTGGTGTAATCATCGATCAGCACCAGCATATACCTGCTGCCTCCGAGGCTTGGGGTAGCAGTTGGTCCCATCAAGTCACCATGGATGCACTCCAACGGCTGACAACACCTTGTCTGTGACTTGTCAAACGGTAGTCGATGAGACTTGCCGAACTGACATCCCGCGCAGACGTGACCTTCTCCGTAGGAAGATAGACTTGGCAGGCCCTTGACCAGACCTCTCACCGCCATAGCTTTCAGCTTGTCCATCCCTACATGCCCCAACCTCTCATGCCATATCACGGCACCATCATTCGTCTTCATCTTGTCGACGTAGGAACTTGTCGACAAAACGAACAAGTCCTTTGCCCGTCTCCCAACATGAACGATCTCCGCCTTCACGGCCTCTACATTTCGTAGAAATTTCACTTCTGTTGGGCCGAACAGAACGTGATACCCAGCGTCAACAGCGTTGGTTACTGAGAAGAGGTTTTTCTTCATCCCGGGCACATGATAGACACTCTTCAAGGTAAGTGGCCCTCTATCACTGCCCAAAGAAACAACCCCCACCTTCTCGACTGGATGCACAGTATTATCAGCGGTGATGATAGCATTGTTACCTGTATAGGGTTGTGCTGATGAAAGCTTCGACTCATCTCCGGTGAGGTGATGACCACACCCCGAGTCCACGATCCAGTCCTCTTGATAGTTGATAGTAGCCGAGGCTTCAACCGAAGCCGAGAAGGCTCCTCCCCATCCTCCATCAATGTGCCTGGCCTCCACTTCCACCTTTCCAGCAACATGCCCCGATTGAGTAACAACTGGGCATTCCTTCTTGAAGTGCCCAACCTTCCCGCACTTGAAGCATCTCGGACCTTCCCCCTTCTTCTTCCCGTCAGCCTTGGGAGCATACCCCCTTTCCTGCTGCCCAGAAGTTGAAGGCCCATAGCCTCCCGCGATCTTTTTCTTCTTCTCCCACTTCTTCTTCTTCCCTGAGAAGAGCACCTCGCCGTCTCCCCCAGTCACTGACACTCCCGCCATCTGCCTTGCCAGACTTTCCTGCGACGCTAGCAGATTCTCCAGCTCTAGCAGAGATGGCTGATTTGCCCATCCCTGCACTGACGTCACAAAGGCAACATATTCCTTCCGCAGGCCGCGGATGATGTGCCTCTTCAGCTTCGCCTCAGAGATAGGCTCATCAGGATCCAGTGCTGATATCTCAGCGCAGAGATTCTTCATCTTCAAAAAGAAGTTCGAGATAGAAAGATCACCTTGAGCTGACCTTGCCAGCTCATTCTCCAAGAACTGCAGCCTCGCCACATTCTTCTTGTTAAACAGCCCATCCAGGGCTCTCCAGATTTCGGCAGCTGATCCACACCCTAAGATGTGATCAAATAGTTCCGGTGAGATGGCACGCTTCAAGGTGAACTCGGCTTTAGCATTGGTCTTTCTCCACGCCCTCACAGCCGGACCATTATCACCTGCTTCTGTTGCCTTCACCTCTTCAGTTGCATCTCCTCCAACAACCTCCCAGAGGTCCTCCCCTAGAAGATAGCTCTGCATACATGACCTCCACTTCTTAAAGTTGGTCGAAGTAAGCATATCAATCCCAAGACCTCTTGCAAATCCGCCTTCCATTGCTCTTCCTCTGGTTCCTTCTTCACAAAGGCGATGGCTACTCTAAGTTATTCACTGCTCTAACCACTCCAACCTGGCTCTGATACCATGTGAAATTTTCCGGACCTTGTGAGAGCAAGCAGGAATAACAACTAGAGTTACAAGCCAAAACAACCAGAAACAATTTGGGGCAAACAATTGATCTTAATTGATTTTCTAACTTCAGTTACAGGGCAAGACATGCTTGACGAGACATGATTTCGTCAGCACAACACTCCAGAACCAATACAGAGAAGAATACTGAAAGACTTCAGACCGCACAACCCGCGCGACCTCTCTTGCGATCTCCTCCTGTTGCTAGACCGCAACACTCTGCCGATCTCAGGCCACCACCAAACCGCTGCACAGACCGCTCCCTTCTTTCGACCTCCTGATCTTCCCAAACTCCAGCAACACAACTCCAAGCCGCAGACCGCTCGAACACTTTCAGAGGAAGAGGTGATCGCTGCTGCCTGCACTATCCGCAGAAGCTGCACAAGAAGAATTCGATCAGAGACCGCCCGGTCAGAAAACACAGACCGCAAGAAGGACACGAACTCAGCTTACACTTGGTGTGTTCTATATTTGCTGCAACAGTGGCTCCCTATTTATAGGCGTGAGACCTGATCCAGTCACCACCCTATGAGATAGAGTCACCACCCATCAGACCGCGCGACCTTACCGGTCAACCCGCGCGATCACAACAACCCTCCTGCTTCATTTTGGTGAGCGCCGACTTCACTCCAGACCGCGGGAGATCGCTACTCCCTTGGTCTGAACACGACTCCACACGGAGATCGCCAGACCGCCTAGAAGTCACCCACCACCTGTGTTCGCCCGAGACCGCAAACACAGCCAGCTCGCCCTCCTGGTCTCCTCCTGAGACCGCGAACTGAGACCGCGCGACTAAGAATGACTTAGTCCGCGAACTCCTTCAGAACCCTCTGGAAAGCCACCAGACCGGATTCAAGAGCCAACCCGTGCGGTCACGCCAGACCGACACGTCCTTGAAGAGAACAACTTGTCACGCGGTCAAAGACAGACCGCGCGACCCTGAGGAAGATCACCCGTCATGCGGTCACAGCCAGACCGCACGACCTCCTCCTCCAGCAGCCCTTGGACCAGACCAGCGGTCAACCCCGGAAGCTGCAGCTGACCAATAGAACAGACCGCCATTGTCAGACCGCAAGACCGTGCGGTCACGCCAGACCGCCCGGTCACTTCCCAGACCGCCCAGGTCCAAAAGCCTCCTCCACTTCCACTTCAATAATTTCAACAAGGCGCACCTCTGGCCACAGCGGGAGGCGGAGCCCTACCTCAAAGTGCTCCAGGGGAATTGCGAGTGTGTCGGGCGAGAACTGATTGATGAGATCCCGGCTCCCTGGGAGGCACCCGACGAAACCCGGCGGGACGAAATCTGCGACGGCTTGGTTGAAATCGGCCTCTGAGAGGTCGCAGGTGTCGAAATCCCGATTGGAGAAAACCTGGGCGCAGTTAGCCCTGCCATCCACTTCTTTCGGCATCATGGAGGAGGGCGAGTGATCTCGCGAGAGCAAAAGAATAGAGAGAAGGGCGAGTGATCTCGCGAGAGCAAAAGAATAGAGAGAATGGCGAGTGATATCGCGAAAGCAAAAGAGTAGAAAGAGATGAAAGCGTAGTAATGACGGTGGTTGGGTGAACTATTTATAGAAAAAAGTAGGAAAATGTCTGAAATCATTTGCGCGCGGGGTGCGGATAGCTGTCGCGACCTCCTGGCGCCTCGGGGTCTGAACCACCCACCGGAAACCAGCCACTTATAGAAGGCGAGAGCGGTACACGAGATTTCTCCTGCAAATGCAAAGCAAATAGCACAATAAGAGCGAGAGCACTCGCAAGACAGTATTCAGAAAAATAGCGAAAAGCAAGATATATACATACAAACACACAATCAAGTAATAGTTCGCGAGACAAGAAGGGTCTCGCCTTGGTCCTGTACGAAAAAGAAAAAGGAAACAAAGAAGAAGAAATAGCAGGGGGACAAGAGAATGCAGGGAGCGAGAGCCGGTAGGCTTAGTACTGATCCCACCGCCATCGGCCCCGGCCTCGCCTCCCTGTCCTTGGAGGCACTCGCGGGTAGTGAAATGCGCTGACTGCTGTCAGCTCTTGGTTGATCAAGCGCATTTGATCCCTAGCCCGTGCAATGTGCCTCGCAGGCGAGGTCTCCTCGCACCCGCCCCCCTGGCGCTCCATCTCCCCGACCAGGTGTCCGTAGTCTCGCTCGAGGGCGCTAATCCGACGCTCGAAGGCCACCCGGTGCTCCTCTGTCAGGTTGGCTTGGTCCCGCTACATCCAGATCAGCTTGCCGAAGATCTCTGTCACCCGTTCCTTCATAGTACGGGCATTCTCATGGTCGCCAAGGAATTCAGAGAGATCGCTGGTGGAAGGGGGAGGCGAGATCAACCCCTCCTCCTCTAAAGGATCGGTGATCGGGATCTGGCGAAATCTTGCAAAAGCAGAGATTAGACCTCTCTCAGGTACAAGCCGCGAGTTCTGCGGAAGGAGACAACCAACCCGGTACGTATTCTTCGACGGGAGACCGGCGAGAGGTGCTGGGCTGTCCTGCGAATGGTTGACATGGGAGGTGGAGAGATTTCCCCTTCCCGGGGTGGTGCGTCTGATCGGCCGCAGCGGACGTGACGGCCAGGCCCGCAGCAGGGGAGTGGGGCCCGGGACTCTTCCTCGTCGAGCGTTCCCGCTTAGGGGCAGGAGGACTCTTGGTAGCATCTGGGACAGTAGAAGTGCGGAAGGGAGGAGGCAAACCCGTGGTCCCGAAGGTCCCAAAGGTAGGGGTTGCGAGAACCCAAGTCAGAAGAGTTGCGAAAGGAGAATGGACAGCAAGAGGGCAATAGAACGCTTACCAAGCGAGGACGGGACTTCGCCGGAAGTGCCGAGAGGGGCGGGCTCCTGGGATGGAGGGGCGTTCTCGAGAGCAGGAGGAGGAATGGCAGCACTCGCCTGATTGAGCCCAGGGCCACCCTCGGTCGTCGACATATCCTGCGAATGGTAAGATAGGCGGAGGTCAGTCACATCATCATAATCAACCTCGAAAGCGAGATATATTGCGTTACCTTGTTGGTGTTGACAGGAGGAATGTCAGAGAGGGGGGGGGGGGAGTTTCAGACGCAAACTCCCTCTCCCCTCGGTCTCGCCGGACCGTCTTGGCCTTCTTCAGCCTGTAGGGCTTGGAGGGATCTCTTGCCGACGAGAGCCAGGGGGCGTAACGAGTAGTCTTGGGAGCGGTCCCTCCCTGCGTTGCGGCGAGACGAGCCATCATTCCTTCCGAAAGTGGTCGTGGCGTCGGCTTCATGAACGTCATAGCGAGTGCTCCGAAAGAGAAAATGAGGAACAGTGATTGAAAAATGGGCAAGCTAAAGATAACAACTGGGGCCGTATTTATAGCTAAGTGGAGGGCCCCATCAAGAAGATTCCCTCCAGGTCTGCAAAGCACTCGCCGAATACTGGGGGTTGGACTTTTCTTTCCGAGCGCAGGAATCGCTCGCAAAGAGAGAGGATTATGTACAACCCCGTATTCGCCGAGTGGGTCCAAGGGGCCCCAGGGGCTAGGTGGCAGGGTAAGGAGCGGAATAAGGAGTCCAAGAGGCCTTTGGGTGAGTGAGGCCCGCATTCGTGGACCACTCGCATAGGCATCGTGGCAGATAGGCGAGAGCGCCCAAGGTCTCGCCCCTCAAGCGAGTCGAACACATGGCGGGTGACGGTCTCACAAACCATTCGCCCGGCGAACCATGATGGACAGGGAGTCTGGCGAGTGGTGCCTTCAATGACCACTCGCCCATAGGGCTTTGAGGGAAAAATTACCTAGATACCCCTTGAGGGCTGCCAATAGCCCTCCAGAACAGCGGAGTTAGGCTGTTAGCAGATCAATTTGGGGTGCGATTAGTAAAACCAAAAGGCGGATTTACGCTATTTGCAGTCCAAGACTAGAAAATCTATAAATAGACTCTTAAGGGCACCTTGGAGGAGACCCCCGAATCTTTTGAGCTCTCTCCTCCAGGCAGTTTTCGGAGTTGGCTGCAAGTGCCCTCCAAGGTGCCCGGCTGAGCATTGGTTTGGGAGGGGAAGCTCTCTAAGATCTTCCGGATGTGTGGCGGAACCTCCTCGCTGCAGTCTTGGGTCTGTTCCAGATTTTTCATCCTCGGTCAGGAGAGTTTAGTGAGGGAGAAGTATGCGCAGTCTACACCCCCTGTGGGTCCGAACTCAGAGACTGATTGACGGTTTCAACACCAATAGCCAAATAGTGGCTGTCAATATAAAGACCCTTTTATTATTATAGGTCCACTGGAAATTTAATAATTTGTATTCACAATTACTTTCAAAATAATAAATGCATCAATTAATTAATTATGATATTTCTGCAGACAGCTTTATTGTGCACACCCTAAACTCACACTGAAGATTTGGAACAATTAATTAATTATGATATTTTATGGACAACTTTATTATTGTGCACACAAAAAACTCACAAAGAAGATTTGCATCAACTAAGTAATTATCATATTTCTGTGGACAGCTTTATTGTGCAAAGATATTTATTTGGACAATTCGGCCGGCGACGGCTCGCCCGCTCCCCGCGTGATGTTGTCGGGTGCCTTCGGCCGCATTCAGGCGGGCTTTGCCTGTGCTCGACGCGTCTGCGGACTGCGCCCACAACATATACATATGAGTACTCAAAATGACCGTAAAAAAATACATCACTATTACAAAATTTATATTGCAAAAAAAAAAATATAAGTATATACTTAAAAAAATTCTCTCTTTCTCCCTCTCCGCCGCACTCCCCCGTCTCTCCTCTCTCTCTCTCTCTCTCTCTCTCTCTTTCTCTCTCTCTCTCTCTCCTCTTTTAGCAATAGGGGGCTCTGGATTTCAGCGTGAGGGTGGGAGGAGGATTTGCGTTGAATTGCTATTTGCAGTCCAACATCAGGATTAGATCTTTAGATCGAATCGACAAGATTTGTTTGATGACTTTTAAATGTATGGAATTAAAAAATCATCCATATATCTTTATAGATAACGAGTGCTAAACACAGGGCTCCGCCCCTACGGCCAAGGGCGATTGTACTCGGTCGGCGACGGCGAGCTTCTCCCACCCCCGGCGCAAAGCTGTCGGGCGGCGTTCAGGCGCCTCCGGGCGGGCTTCGCCCGCCTTCGCACGGGCTTCGCCCGCTTCCGCACTGGCTTCGCCCGTGCTCGATGCGTCTGCGGGATGCGCCCTCATCATATACATATGAGTACTCGAAATAAGCGTAAAAAATACACATCAATATTACAATATTTATTTTATAAAAAAAATTTAAGTACATACTTAAAAAAAAATTATTTCCTCTCTCTCTCTCTGCCACTCTCTCTTTCACTCTCGCCTCTCTTTCTTTCTCTCTCTCTTCGGTTTTAGCTATGGGGGTTTGAGATTTTATTGAGACGGAGGGAAAAAGATTTGCCTTGATCTTATGCAGTATCTTATGATAATAAAAAATATATTTAGTCACCGCAAAAAATGGGCCCCACAGGTCACAAAAACACCCGATTTTAGGGGTTTTTTTTGCAGCAAACCCTAAAGTCGGGTGTTTTTGTGCCGAGTGGGGCCCACTTTTTGTGATTTTCACCCTAACCCTAGAAGAATCGGGTGTTTTTGTGACCTGTGGGGCCCATTTTTTGTGGCTTTTAGGTAAACTTTAGGTATGTGTAGTATTGTCTATTTATTTTTTCTCTTTTGTTTTTTATATATTTTATATTTTATTTCATTTTATTTTATTACCTTGTTATTAATATTTTATAGATAAATTTTCTTTAAAAATATAAATAAATTATCTTTATATACAAGACAACGGGACGAAATTTTTCGGTACCTGCCGCGGGCGATGGCTCGGTCTCTCGCAGCGGCGAGGGTGCACAGGATGGCCTCGCATGTAGTGCCTTGCAGAACGCCGCCTCCGCCGCCGGAGAAGTGGAATTGAGCGGGCAAACAAAGCATTTTCGCGAGCCAGTCCATGACAACGCTCTCCAGCTCGGTGGCGGCGGGAGAAGACATCCAGTTAAAGCCGACGACGTTGAATCCGGTGCTGAGCATCTCGCCGAGGAAGGAGGCGGTGCTGCCGCTGGATGGGAAGTAGGCGTAGTAGTTGGGGCTCATCCAGTGGGTGATGCCGGGGATGATGTGGCTCGTGACGTCGCCGACGATGTCGTCAACAGTCTCCGGCTGGTTCGGGGCTGTCTCCGGGAGAAGCTTGCGGAGGTAGCCGGGCTCCACCTGGCTCCGCACGGGATATTTCTCGATGCTATTGTAGTAGTCGGCGATGTAGTCGATCATCTTGTGTCCGTGGCGGCGAAACTCTTCGGCGTCGAGAGGGTGTTCCAGGCAGCCGGTGCCGGCGAAGCTGGCATCGACGATGTCGCAGGCGTTGAGGCTGCCCATGGTTAATTATTTTCGACTGATACACTACTGTTTGGTTGATGGTGAGGAGGAAGGCAGTAACTGTAGAGAACTGGAAATGGGGAGATCGCGGAAAGTGAAAAATTAATGGAGGTGGTGGTAGGAGGACGAAGAAGAAGGGAGATTATATAGGCGGGGGTAATGCATGCATGGCACCCACTTTAAGTTTTCTTTTTTTTAGAAAATACGATTATTATTCTTTTTTAAACTTTTTATGGGCTTAACTAATGCATGCCCTAGTCTTGTAGAGATTTTTATGTAGGGGTTCGTCCGATCTGCTGTCGGACCGCCCGTAAAATTTAGAAAAACGCGATGTCGGGCTTTGGTTGATCCTGAGAATACTGAGAAGGCTGACTCTCGCACTGATAGAGAGTCTCCTATGATTGGAGGTAATGATATTGAGGAGGCCGCAGAGCCTGATCCAGTGCAGGGAACTGAGCCACTTTCAGACCATGAGAACACTACAGATGCCGAGCCTACAGATGGCGAGCCTACATATGACATCACTGAGGATGTGCCTATACCAGTAGTTGAGCTCGTTCCATGGAGGTCTGATCGAGTCAGACAACCATCTTCGAAATACTCTGTTATTGAGTATATTTTGTTGACTGATGTGGGGAGCCCGAGTACTTTGATGAAGCAGTGCAGACCTCAGAGAAGAAAGAGTAGATGGTTGCTATGCAGGAGGAGATGCAGTCTCTGCATGAGAAACATACTTATGAGCTGGTACGATTGCCTAAGGGCAAGAATGCTCTGAAGAATCGGTGGATTTTCAGAGTAAAGCAGGGAGACCCCTCGACACCACTTAGATACAAGGCCAGATTAGTGGTGAAGGGTTTCAGTCAAAAACAGGGAATTAATTTCGATGAGATCTTCTCTCCTGTTGTGAAAATGTCATTTATCCGGGTTGTCCTTGGCCTTGCTGCAAGGCCAGGCCTGGAAACTGAGCAGATGGATGTCAATACTGCATTTTTGCATGGCGATCTTGAGGAGGGGCTTTATATGGAACAACCCTGATGGGTTCTCATCTATTATGTAGAAATATCCAGGCTGCGATTAGCCAGAAACCCCACTCCCCCACTAAGACAATGGGGTCATGGGTGAGAAAGTGGGTTTAACCAAGAGAAAGTAAAACCCACTAACTCCGCAACGAACCGTGCACGTAACCGCCATAAGAATACGCAATCCTGCATATGCGACCGCGAGCAACCGCGCGCGCCGCCGCGCCCAACCGCCCACATAAGTGTCGCGCGCGCAACCGCCCACACAAGTGTCGCGCGCGCAACCGCCCACACAAGTGTCGCGCGCGCAACCGCGAATGGCGGTGTCGCGCGCGGCCCGCGCTACTGCGTGCAAACGCACGCAATCTGCGCTACTGCGCGCAACCGCGCAGCACCGCGCGCAGCGGTGCCGCGCGTGCTTCCGCGCGTGGCACGTGCAGTACCGCGCACGACGGCGCCACGCGCATCCGCGCACGACATGCGAGGTGCCAGTCGATCTCCCTCGCCGCGCCGCACGGCCCCCCTTTTGCGTCGTCCTTTGTGCGACTTCAATCGTGCTTTTACGGCACTCCCGCTCGATGCTCGACGTGCACTTAGCACCGCTATGTTCGTAACGTGCTTTTGATCCGCGCGCACTTGAACATTGCAAAGTTCATAGCGCGCGCAGTTGCTATCTTCACTTTCCTCATTGAGATTGCAGGATTTGCACATTGCTATTAGAATCATTAACGAAGCTGCCCGAAGTGCCCGAACTGACCAGGGTGCGAAATCGTCATATTCGAAAAATGGCGATCCTCCTTCGGCGCTTGAAGATTTCTTTGAATATTTGAAAATCTTCTTCGAATCTTCGAAGATCTCATTCGAGCCTTCGAAGATCTACTTCGAGTCTTCCAAGAGCTTCTTCAAGTCTTGGAAGATTTCTTTTGCTTGTGGAGGTCTTTTTTGCTAGGTATTTTGGGAATCCTCTAAGTACCGAAAGACGACTAGAGTTTCTCAGTTTCGTTTAAGGAAGGAAATACTTAGCTTCCCGAGAGGCGGTCTGTCACCCTCAGAGATTTCTCTTTGTTACAATTGTAACGAGTGGCGACATGTCACCCTCGAGTTCTCAAGTTTACTTGTAAGAAACAATACATAGTGAAAGTTGGCTGACACATCTCTGACCGCATGATTTTTTACCCTTTTCAGTTTTCCACGATAAAAATGTCCTCTTGTTCTCTCTTTGACTGTTTGCGTGCTCGGCTCGCTCTTGAGCTAAGGTGGTTCAGTTCAACCGGTCTACCAGAGTGTCGAGCGACCCACAACAATGTGCAAATTATATTTTTTAAAAACATATATATACACTGACAACTACAAAAAGGTTAGAGGAGTGACACCATATATGCTTGGCGTTGCTGCGGTGACTGGAGAAACTGTGGTGAAATAATCAGCTGTTTAGCAAAGTGGTTATAGAATCTATGAAACTGTTTAGCGGTGTGCAATCTATTTTTTTTAAATTTAGAGACAAAAAAATAAGATACAGCAAAGAGTTTACTTAATGTTTTTTATAAGTACTAAAACTGAATGTATTTCGTCATTTATAATGCATACTAATAATACATTTTTAATTAGAAAAAAAAATAATGCATAAATTATAAAAATTTTATATGATTTCATTTTTTGACGATGAAATGACAACTGTTAACTTGAGAGAAATCAAGTAATGTATTCAACTGAATAAAGAAGGACCCTTGGGGTCATACATATAGAGAAGGAGAGGAGTCTGAAAACACCACAGGCGGTGTGAGACTAAACTGAATGTACAAGGAATATTAAAATACATTTAATATTAACACTTCCCTCAAACTCACGGTGGATCATGAACCGAGAGTTTGCTAATGAGATATCGAAATCTTGCAGATGTGAGAGGTTTGGTGAGGAAGTCAGCCACTTGTTCTTCTGAAGCAATGAATGGTAGAGAAATAATGTTGGCGAGAAACTCCTGGCGAGTGAAGTGGCAATCAATCTCGATGTGTTTCGTCCGTTCATGAAATACAAGATTAGATGCAATTTGTATAACACTTCGATTGTCACAGAATAAGGGAGAGGGCCCGGATATCGTCACACCAAGATCTCCGAGGAGTCGACGGAGCCAAACGATCTCAGCAGTGGTGGAAGCCATGACACGCTACTCGGCTTCAGTACTGGAGCACGCAATGGAGTCTTGTTTCTTGCTACACCGGGAAATCAGAGAGTCACCCGGGAATATACAGAAGCCAGTGGTAGAGCGACGAGTTGCAGCATCCCCCGCCCAATCAGCATCAGAGAATGCTCGGAGGGTGAGTGGAGAAGTGGCGGAGAGAAATAATGAGCGGTTGACGGATGTTCGGAGATAGCGGAGAATCCGGAGAACAACAACGTAATGAGCCGAGCGCGGAGCTTGGACAAACTGACCAACAAAGCTGACGGCATATGCAATGTCCGACCTAGTCATAGTGAGATATACCAGCATCCTGACAAGTCGCGATAGCGGGAGACATCTGGGAGAGGTTCACCGTCAGTTGGGAGAAGTTTGAGATTGAGCTCGATGGGAGTATCAACTGTCCGGGTGTCAGTGAGGTCGGCAACAGAGAGGATGTCAGAGATAATTTCTGTTGAGAGACAAGGATGCCATGCTTAGACCGAGAAATCTCCAACCCAAGGAAGTAGCGTAGGGATCCCATGTCCTTCATCTCGAACTGTCTGCGGAGGTGCTTTTGAAGAGAGGCAATGGTTGCATGGTCATCGCTAGTGATGATCATGTCATCCACATAGAGAAGAAGGATGGCACATCCCTGAGCAGATGTGCGAGTGAACAAAGCATGATCGGTTTGGCGTTCAACAAATCCGGCCTTGAGGACAGCAGTACGAAAGCGTTCAAACCAGGAGCAAACTCGCGACGCAGAGCAGCGAGAAACTGATGGAGATGACCCTCAGAGAGATGGAGCTAAAATTCTAAGGAGCGGGGACAGCCGCATGGGAGGGGGACCATGGAGTCCAAGTCGTGCCAGAGGGTGCTCATCATGGTGAAAAAGTCCTGAATGGATCGGCCTTCCTGTCGAGCAGACTGAGAGACACAGATGAGCCGATGACGCCGAGCTCCACCGCGGGGGACAAACCGGTCCCGAAGATATTCCCACATGGCGCGGGCTGAGGGCAGACGGCCGATGGAGGTGAGGAGCGACTGAGCAACAGACTCCAAGAGGTCGGCCCAGATGGCTTGATCGCGCCGCTGCCAAAGGGTACCATCATCCGGAATGGTGGTCTTGTCAGAGCTGGCCGTGACGGTAGCAGTGGTCTTGTCAGAGTTGGCCGTGGCGGTAGAGGTCGCAGCGGTGGTGGGAGGAGTACCAATGATATGATCCCAGAGATCACGAGAGGAGAGAGCAGCTTCGATAGTTAGAGCCCAGTCCGACCAATCGCTAGCGGTGGCGAGTTGGAAGGATGTGGCCTTCAGAGGTGGCGTGATCAACGAGGTCGCCATGGAACCGAACAGGCTTGCGAGAGATGGACAGGCGGTCAGGACACAGAGGCCGGGCTGGAGGTCGCGGGCGACCTGGGCAAGCTGGGCGAACTGGAGGTTGTTGGCGGTCTGGGCGGCTGCGCGAGCAGAGGTCGCGCGAGCAGCTGGCGGACTGTGCAGAGCAGCGAACTGGAGCTTGCGGTCTGGGCAGAGCGGCGAACTGGAGCTTGCGAACTGGAGTTTGCGGTCTGAGCAGAGATGGTGAGGTTGGCAGCTGGCGGACAGGTCGCTGGCGGTCGGGGCGGCTGCGCGAGCAGAGGTCGCGCGAGCAACTGGCGTACTGGTGGGCAGCTTGCGGTCTGGGCAGATCGGCGAGCAGGCGGTCTGGGCAGGTTGCGCAAGAAGGGTCGGCGAGCAGGTGTACAGGAGATCGGCGAGCAGGTGGACAGGAGATCGCTGGGCAGATCGGCGAGCAGGAGGACAGGAGATCGCTGGCGGACTGGGCGGTTTCACGAGCAGATATAGCGCAAGAAGGGTTGTTGGCGGTCTGGGCAGGAGGCGAGCAGATCGCTTGGAGGACTGGAGGTCGCGCGAGCGGAATAGGCGGACTGGCGGTCTGGGCAGGAGGCGAACAGAATGCTGGCGGACAGGAGGTCAAGCGAGCAGAGTTTTGCGGGCAGATTGCTGCGGAGAACGGGCATCGGGCAACGGGCAGCGAGTAGAGCAGGCATCCGGCAGAGCAGGTAGCGGGAAGCGCGAGCAAGCTTGGGAGCGGAAAAAAATTTAGGCAGAACCTAGCTCTGATACCATGTTAACTTGAGAGAAATCAAGTAATGTATTCAATTGAATAAAGGAGGACCCTTGGGGTCATACATATAGAGAAGGAGAGGAGTCCGAAAACACCACATGCAGTGTGGAACTAAACTGAATGTACAAGGAATATTAAAATACATTTAATATTAACAACAACAATCATTGGACATCGCCGGAGAAATGACAACTGGATGATGAAATGACAGTAGCGTTCAGATCTTGATAGGATGAAAGGTGGAAGTTGTCCAAGAACAAGAGCAGCCATGTCTAGCTCCGGTGAGTTGTGTTGGAGAGACGGAAGTAGGCAAGAGTCTACAGTCATGTCATACGAAGGTCGAGACGGAGAATCGTGAACCATGCCATCAACACTTTCGGGCAATAGCCACTGTCAGGCTCCTCTCGCCGATGGAGAGTGAGAATCGTGAAAAAAACTGATTTCAGGCTGACCCAGCGTATTGGATCTGTAGGCGCCCTTAGGGGGGAGGGGCGAATAAGGGTTTTAAAAACTTTTATGATTAATGAAAGACTTTTGATATTTTATTAGAAATAATTTAAATCAAAAGTAAAGTGATAGAAATTGAAAATCAAATCAATTTTATTGAACAAGTAAAAACATGAGTATCATTTATAAAATTAATTATAAAATTAGATATGCTAGAAATCAAGACGAATAATATAAAAACTCATTTTGTTTTCTATACCGACTCTTCTCTCTAAGAACCAGTTGGATTTAGCCAATCTATCCCAGATACGGTCTCAAGCCGCTCTAGTCTCTCTATCCCCAGAAAGGCCTCGAGCACCCCCTAGATCTAATCTCAAGACCTAGTCGCCACACCCACGCGACGAATTTTCCCTAGTCCTCGTAAGACCCTGGTTACCAACACGGGCGAATTTAGAAAATAAAAGATACAATCAATAAAGACTAAAACATCAAAAAATCCCTCAAATATTGAACTTAGTGATGATGTAGGCGTGATCGATCCGTCTTCAAGTTCTAAGCATTCACGAGCGTTGATGAGTTCTCTTGGCTGCAAGGAGGAGGCCCTCGCGAAAGTTCAAGAGTTGTATCTTGTTATTCTTCGTGTATCGACACCGCTAAAAGGAGGAGGACCGCAGTTTAAATAGACTCGGATCCTAGCGTCAGCGGTAGTGCTACTGTCAGGGGGTAGCCACTTTAGGCAATAAGCTGACACACGAATTGAGTCATCTTAGGCAACATTTTTGCTCCAAATTTTGCAGCCCCTCCAACCGCTCCGCGGTAATGCTAATGCGCCGCATTAGCGTTATTGCTTTTCTAGCCGTCGGATCTCCTTCCTCTTTTGCTCCTCAATCAGCAGCGAGATGACGGAGCTTCCATAAGTTACCGTCGGACGTTAGCCTTAACGCGTTGTAGTGATACTTGCTATTTTTGAGTCCCGCCGACATTCCTTTCTCGACGATGTTTCCTTCTCGACGCTGTTTCTAAATATGCCGAAGCTAGCGCCTGCGGTATCATTAGCACGTCGCGGCAGAACTTGCTATATTGGAGTCCCGTCGACATTTCTTTCTCGACGATGTTTCCTTCTCGACGATATTTTCAAGTATGCAGAAGCTACCGCTAGCGGTAGCATTAACGCGCCGCGATAACAAATAGAGCGTTGTAACGATAGAGGGTCGACGCCTTTCTTTTTTGTACTCATAGGGGCTTGAAAGCTGAAGTTCCTGCCCGCACACTATAAACACATGACAAATATAATCAAATAAAATATGATTTGTTATTCTCAAACCAAAAGATGTGGAAAACATATGCCACCACGGCGAAACTAGAACGGAGAAGAAGAACCTAGGATCGGCGAAACTGGAACGAAAAAAAATTGAATTCAGGCTTATCGCGAACGAACAACGACAGTGTTCAACAAGATAGGCGTAGGAGAGGCTGAGATGACGCGTGAAACAGCGGTGGGAAGAATCACAATTTCAGAGTCGTGAAATTTTTTCACTTTCACGACTCGTAACCGCGCCAAAACGACTATCTAAGAGCGGTGGCTTCTAGGACTGCCCCATTCAATTCCTTGTTTAGCTCAGCTTCTCTAAAAATGACGGTCCACCACTCCCCAATCGTGGAGCCAAACAGAGCCATAAGCATTCTAATATAATTAACTGAAAGCAACACAATTAGCAGTATTTAATGCAAATTATAACGAAAAATTAAGTGCGACAATCTCTACCGTCCACAGAAAAGCATGGCTAATTATATATAAACACAATAATTATGACATGTACCTACAAAAAATATCAATCATATCTATGATATTATGAAACGCCATTAATGGAATAATTAGTTCACTTTCATTAGTTCACTTTCATCTAGCAAAGAAAATTAGAAAGACTAGATAATTCATTGCGAATCAACGTCAACTTTATTTATGTAACAGATTTCTTATTTTACATATAAAATATAAAAGAATAATTTCTTTGTTAAATTTAGCTAGCTTCGTATTAGCTAAGATTTTTTTTTCTAAATTTCTTGCTAAATAAAATTAACCAAAAATTTAGCTTAATGTTCCGAATTAGAATCAACATATATATAAGAATTAATGTATGTGGAAGGAAGAAATTTCAGCTGCATTGATCATTTACAACAACGAGAAAGTAGAAGATCCCTTTACTATATGTTTTAAAACATTTTTTTGTAACAAAATCAAACACAAACATATCTTCATATGGCATGACTTTGATTTATAATGTTGTAATAATAATAAACTTAATTAGGAATAGTGCATGAGTATAATTATCTCATATCAACGGTAGATTACTGTGCAATCCCGTATTTGCTGAGTAGACTCTCCGGACCAACTAACAGAAAGGGAAAGGAATGACTAACAGGGAAGGGGCTGAGTACGGCCTTAGACACGGGCATGTTCGCCAACCACAGGCGAGTGCACCGCAAGCGACCCGCATCCTCCCTCGACCTCGGGTGAGTAGCGAGTACCCAACACCATCAGGTACTCGCCGCCCCTAGGCGAGTGCGCCTCCATAAGCGTGCACTCGCCTCTCAGAGATGATCCCTTTACTCAGGGAATTCTGTGTTGGCCTGCGGTTAGTGACACTGAAAGATGAGATTTCGCTATCAGTAGACCAATTTGTGTTGCGGATAGTAGCATCAAAAGGCATGATGCTATCTGCAGACCAATTTATGAAAACTATAAATAGACCCCAAATGCACCTTTGGAGGGGGGGGGACTGGTTTTTTGGTCGAGAGCTCATGTACTCCATTGGCCCAGGTTTCAGGGTTCAACACTAGAGCTCTTTAGTGCCCTCCTAGGTGCCCAGCTCAGCTCTGATTTGGGAGGGGAAGGTCTTCATGATCTTCCGGGGTCGTGACGGGTCCTCCTCGTTGCAGCTCATGGGGTCTATTTTAAGCAATCCACCACTGTGAGTGAGGCTCTTTACCCTGAGTTTCCCAGCCTCAACAACCCATCTCGCTGAGAACAGGCGCGGAGACGGGTTGGGGTGTCTGGACTGCAGTCCTTCTGACAAGTGTGCTGATTCGTGGTCCACTAGCTGGTGTGATGTCACAGGGTGCGGCGGGGCCCCGACGTCCTGCATCACATTACTTCATTCATAAACCACGGTCCATGACCACTTCATTCACAAATCGTGATTCATGACCACTCTCCATTCATGACCGCCACCACCGCGCCAAACTAGGCCTTAATTTTCCTCTTTATTTTATTAGAGTTTAGGGAGGTTCTCCGCATCTCCTGGGTTAAAGGCGAGACGTCCCGTCCACAGACATCTCAATCAATATATTAGTCGCTTTATTAGTGTTGCGATGCTCTTTTCGTTAGACTTTTAATTAAGTTATTTTTGTGTTGAAAAGAATGATTATTTGGTCAAATACCCTCCAAATAGTTGATTTTTTTCTTCTATCAAGAGTACTTGAAGAAATTTGATGAACATAATGTGATCACCTTCAATATAAATATTTATTAATCTATGATGAAACAAATATTTCTTATAAAGTTCTATATATCCATATTGTGGGCGTGATGTATGTACATGTAACTTAGATGTCGTAAATTATTTAATGGAACGACTAATCATTGTTTTACTCTTATGTACATGTAAACTTGACCTAAAATATTTATGTATGTACATGTAAAGTTGACGCAAACAAAATATCAAAGTGTTATAACTCAATTTCATCACACATGTAAAGTGGAAACTCTATATGAGTTTCTCCATTCAGTTATTTCTTATTCAACTTCATCATTTTGTATGGAATCTCGTCGCCGACCAAGAGCAAACACAAAGATCCGTCGGACAAGATGGATTCTTCCGGGCAAATCGACGAAAGGAGCAACTCTGGAATCGGCAGAAGGGAAGGAGTATCGACTCGAAGACGAAAGGTTCATGAGTCTATTCGGCGGAAGGAGCAATTCGTGGTTCTTTCAGAATACCTAGCGCGGCACATAGGAGAGAATATCGTGCCAGACTATAGTTAACCAAGGTAAGAAATTATAAGAATTAGGTTTTAAGTTTTTATTCCCTTGTTTTAAGGTATGCATATAACTGTTTTTGTGTGACTATAACACCACTTTTTTTTAAAGAGCGATGTTATTAGCAGTCCTAAGACGGCTAAACGCAGTCCATTAATATTTGCAGTCCAATGAATTTAATAAGTATTTTTAAGACTGCGAATAGCTATTTTAGATATTTGTAGGACTGCTAATAGCATCTCTCTTTTTAAAAAACTTATTGCTAAATTTATGGGTCATCTAAACCCATGGATGGACCGGACCGGACCGAAACAGTTCGCCATTGGATCAAGCCGGCTCCCCTTTCCCCAATAACTATTGGATAAGCGTGAGTCCTTCGCAGTAGCCACTTTTAAGAGCTCGCCATGGGAGGGGCTTCCGCCAAGCTGCGACGGCGCGATTGAAGGGTGTTGTGCCGTGCTCGTGGGTGCAGTAGGTGCGGAGAAGGGCGGCGGAAGCTTTCCGGCGTGGAGACGCAGGCGAAGGACTGCCGGTCTGGTTTGTTTACTCAGAGGAGGTGCATTTTCTTTCCCTCTATCTCCTTTCTTATTTCTCTATTATTGTGTTTGAAGACCTCTTCTGTCCTGTTTGTAGGCTTCCGTATGGAGTATGAAGTCTAGATTTCAGTGAGGTGGGTTTTTCAAAGATAGGTGACATAGGTTTTGGAATCCTACCGAAAGAACCCTAACCCTCTCCGAGCATGCTAGTCTGCAATCCTTATATTTGAGGAATTTAGAAGCATTGTTTAAGAAAAATGTTTTGTTAGAAGTATAATGAGCAAGGTTGTTTTCTTGCATAAGTTAAGATGGAGGATGGAGTATTTCTTGGACCAAGATTACCTTATTTCTGCTGAATTGGGAGAAGCCAGAATTTATACTCTCAAGTTTGGGAACAATGGTTCTACGCATGCTTTTTAGAGTTTCATTAAATATTAGTTAAACCGGAGACTGCCGCATGCCTAGGTTGAATACCTGATTTCAAATTGTTAAATTTTGAACTTCTTAAAACTATTTGATTGTATGTTTTATTGCTATGTCATGGGGCGGCTTAAGTAATTACTAATTATCACATGGGATATATGTTGATGTCTGAACTTAGGTATGGACGTTGAGCTCGTGGGGGTGTCTTGGTTAGGTTGGCTCTTGGTTGAGAGAGAGTGTGTGTGTGTGTGTGTGCGAGTGTAAACCTCTATGTATCATGTTATAATTGTTGATGTTATTATAATGGATCATTTCTCTAGAAAACGATTGTTAATATTTAGTATTGATATTGAGTAATTGCAAATTTATTAGTTTCGTGATTTGTTATGTTTCCATTAACTAGTCTGGCGACATCATACTATGAGTGGGGGATAGAGAGGACCTTTTGAATCTATTGGTTGCTCTAGTTTGAAAAAAAATGCTTGGCAGGAGTAATCTATCACAGGGGATTGATCCCATTGAACACTATAATGTCTAGGTGCCAACAATGGGATGGGTGAGCATCGATGATGGATTGGAGGACAATGGTCAATGCAGAAGTGCTAATAGTGGGAGGTGTTGGTGTTTCCATGGTGATCTGAAAGTGGTCAAATATCTAGTCTCACTGCCAACGCGATATGATCCTATGGGGTCACACACAAGAGTGTTTGGAGAAATTGGAGGAAGAATCGTGTTGACAAGTGTTCGGATCAAAGCACGTTCGACGAACTCAAAGTGCGTTCGACGAACGGCTAGCGTAGCGCGTTCGTCGAGCGGCTAGCGTCTAGCGTTCATCGAGCGGCTAACGTAGCGTGTTCGTCGAGCGGCTAGCGTAGCGCGTTCGTCGAGCGGCTAGCGTAGCGCGTTAGTCGAGCGGTTAGCGTAGCGCATTCGTCGAGCGGCTAGCGTAGCGGGTTCGTCGAGCGGCTAGCGTAGCGGGTTCGTCGAACGGCTAGCGTAGCGGGTTCGTCGAACGGCTAGCGTAGCGCGTTCGTCGAACGGCTAGCGAGCGCGTTCGATGAACGGCCAGCCCGTTCGATGAACGGCTAGCGCGTTCGACGAACGGCCAGCGCGTTCGACGAACGCTAGCCAGTTCGTCGAACACAGTATTCGATTAATGTCGTGGCTGTGCAGATAGCTTCTCTTTTTCGCCTGGGTATAAAAAGAATGCGATTCTTTTGACCTAATTAGGCGATCTTTTATTTGCGAATCTGTGAGAGAGACAGAAGGGTTCCGCTAGAAGCTCCGACAGAAGCGTTCCGATCGGTCGATCCCGCCGCCGCCGCCGCCTCTCCCTGTCGTCGGACCTAGCAGTCCGTGGGAGACGTTGAAGGCAGTTCTTCTCCGACCTAGATCTTGTGCGACAAGAGGCTAGGGTTCTTAAACACTCGTGTGGACTTCCGTAGAGGCACAAATCTATTTCAGCGCTTGGGACTCAACTCTTCTAGGAGCATCTCGATTGAGTACTGACTCAATTCCAGTCAGGTATATATTGCAATGTGTTGCTATATTTATTTATTGATTCATGAAATCGCAAGATCCAAAATTCTTTTGGGTTGTTTTAGTTTATTTATTCCGCTGCGCATATATGATATGCTCTATTATCATTTATGGAAATAATATGTAGAAAAATCCAACAGTGGTATCAGAGCTAGGTTAGCAATCAAGTGTGTGTAAATCGGGATTTTAGAAGCGTTCTAAATGCCCTGATTTCTTCTTGGAACATCACATTTGATGTGACTTTGTGTGGTTTCTGGTGGTCGAATTTCAGAAATTTGGACAGAGCGCAAGGGCTCTGCCCCTTGGAACCCCGCCAGGAACGACTGGGATTGCGTTGCGATTTTCATGTTTCAAAAATTGTGTCTCCTTAGCAGTAATCGTCCCTCTAATTGATTTGTGAAACCAAATGTCTTAGATTTTGAATCTGACATTGAGAGACGAGCTTGTCTACTGCATAAGTGGAGTTGTTTTTGCCTGTGTCAAATGCATGTAAATCTGGAGATTTAGAAGTGTTCTAAATGCTCAGATTTAGCCCTTTCTATCAAAGCGTTGATAGTTTTATTTTGTGCACATCTGGGATGTATTTGGTTTGTGAATGTTGTAATTTTGTAAATGTGCACATTGATTAATTGTTAATCAAATATAAAATCCCTTATCCAATATTAAGTATACGGATGCCTTCCGATGGATGACACTCTTCCTGCATCGATCGATGAAGTGTGAGCTTGCCAAAGCAAGGTGCATTAATCTATCTTGGTAAGGGTGCGAGCGGATAATTGTGATATTCCACTGTCGACATCGGGTCCAACTTAACTAGGTGACCTCAAAAAAGTTGAGTGCCTAGAGGCATTGGGTTGACATGCATCATATGATGGATGCGAATAAAGAGTTATTCACCAACCATACAAGAGTTGCATAGTGATGCAATTGACAAATGTTGCCTACCTAAATAACCGCATTATGAGAGGAACGCCAAAGCGGACTCGTTGTGTTGGTGAAATACGGATCTTGTCCACTAAGAGAGTAGCTCGCATAAACTCTCTGAATTGATATTAAGGGTTATCAATTTGAATAAAATAGTGGGAGTATTTAATAAAAGACCTTATTAAAATAAAATGTATTTTGAAATGTAATAGTAAAATATATTTTGCATTATTTTGTAGAATTTCCATGGCAAATACTTCACACTCCACGTTGTCCCTGAGAGCCATCCTTGAGAAGGACAAGCTCAATGGGACGAACTTCCTTGACTGGTATAGAAACCTGAGAATTGTTCTCAGGCAAGAGCGTAAGCTCTATGTCCTTGAAGAAGATCCCCCCGAGGAGCCAGCCGCTGGTGCACCTCGTGCAGATAAAGATGCTTACAAGAAGTATGAAGATGACTCCTTGGATGTTGAATGTCTCATGCTCGCGATCATGAACTCTGAGCTTCAGAAGCAACATGAGAACATGAGTTGTTACGAGATGGTCGAGCACCTGAAGAAAATGTTTCAAGGGCAAGCTCGCCAAGAGAGGTTTGACATATCCAGGGCGTTATTTCAGTGCAAGATGGGAACTCGGGACCCAGTAGGGACTCACGTACTCAAGATGATTGTGTATATAGAGAACCTTAAAAGATTAGGGTTTCCGTTGGGCCAAGAGTTGGCCACTGACCTGATCCTGCAATCGTTGCCGGACAGTTACGAGCATTTTGTCTTGAATTACAATATGAATGAAATTGACAAGACACTGTCCGAGCTCCTAGGCATGTTAAGAACTGCCGAGATCAATATGAAGAAGGTCAAGCCTGCTAGCCCCATATTGATGGTGCATAAAAGCAAGGGCAAGACCAAGGGATTCAAGAAGACTAAGGTGGGACCTAAGTCGTATCTTGATCCCAAGTCTTCAGCACTGAAGAACAAGGGCTTGGCTAAGGAAGGGAAGTGCCACCATTGTGGTAAGGCAGGGCATTGGAGGAGGAACTGTCCCCTCTATCTTGAAGATCTGCAAAAGCAGAAGGAAAGTGTGACTTCCGCTTCAGGTATTTTTGTTATAGAAATAAACCTTTCTGCTTCTTCATCTTGGGTATTGGATACCGGATGTGGTTCTCACATTTGTATGAATGTGCAGGAACTAACAAAGAGAAGAATGTTGGGTAAAGGAGATGTAGACTTGCGCGTTAGAAATAGAGCAAGAGTTGTTGCCGTTGCCGTTAGTGTCTATCGTCTTTCTTTGCCTTTAGTGTCTATCGTCTTTCTTTGCCCGCTGGGCTTGTAATTGAATTAGATAACTGTTATTTTGTTCCAACCATAACTCGAAATCTTATTTCTGTGTCTTGTTTAGACATGAAAGGTTTTACTTTCATTATTAAGAACAATAGTTGTTCTATATTTCTGAATGATGTTTATTATGGTGTAGCCAAACTGTTTAATGGTTTATATGTTTTGAACTTAGACCATCCGATCTATAATGTAGAAAATACTAAAAGACTAAAAACAAATGACTCGAACCCTACGTACTTTTGGCATTGTCGTTTAGGCCATATAAACGAGAAACGCATATCCAAGCTCCATAGAGATGGACTACTGGACTCATTTGATTATGAATCATTTGAGAGATGCGAGTCATGTTTATTAGGCAAGAGGACGAAAACTCCTTTCATTAGTTGTAGTGAGAAGGCTGATGATCTCTTGGGTATAATATATAGTGATGTATGTGGACCCATGAGTTCTATGGCTAGATGTGAGTACTACTACTTCGTTACATTTACTGATGATTTCAATAGATACGGATACGTGTTTCTTATGAAGAACAAATCTGAAACCTTTGAAAAGTTCAAAGAGTTTAAAAATGAAGTAGAGAATCAACTGAGAAAAAGGATAAAAGCACTCCGATCTGATCGAGGTGGCGAATATCTGAGTCATGAGTTTCGTGATCATCTGAGAGAGTGTGGTATTGTATCACAGCTCACTCCGCCCGGAACACCACAACATAATGGTGTGTCTGAGAGGAGGAATCGTACTTTGTTAGACATGGTACGGTCGATGATGAGTCATGCAGATTTGCCCGTTTCCTTTTGGGGATTTGCCTTAGAGACTGCTGCTTTCACATTAAATCGTGCTCCAACGAAAATGGTT
Organism: Dactylorhiza incarnata; assembly: GCA_033032865.1. Classification (NCBI taxonomy): domain Eukaryota; kingdom Viridiplantae; phylum Streptophyta; class Magnoliopsida; order Asparagales; family Orchidaceae; genus Dactylorhiza; species Dactylorhiza incarnata. The sequence goes on from JAWHQI010000233.1 coordinate 2,181,297, forward strand.
CTAAAGACACCATATGAGATATGGGATGTGAAGCGTCCTAGTATGTCTTTTATTAAGATTTGAGGTTGTGAGACATACGTGTGACGCCCAATGTCTGACAAGATGGAACCCAAGTCGGATAAGTGTTATCATGTGGTATATCCTAGGGAAACCAAAGGGTATTACTTCTACCTGTCGGCCGAGGGCAAAGTGTTTGTCGCAAGGACTGACATCTTTTTGGAGAAAGTGTTCTTATCCAGAAAGACTGCAAATGTGGAACTTGAGGAAGTTCAAGAACCACAAACAATAGTTGAACCGATTTTAGAACCTGAGCAAAGACTACAAGTTGTTGTAGCTAGAGAGCCTGCTCAAGAAACACAAGTCCTGCGTAGATCTGATAGACCAAGATTTGAGCCTGAGATATATGAATTTCTCGTGTCTCAAATAGGTAATGCGTTGCTTATGGATCATGATAATGAGCCTGCAACCTATCAAGAGGCTATGTATGGACCTGACTCCGAGAAGTGGCTTGAGGCCATGAAATCTGAAATGGACTCCATGTATGCAAACAAAGTTTGGACCTTGGTGGAATCACCTGAAGGGGTACGACCCATAGGGTGCAAGTGGGTCTTCAAGAAGAAGACCGACATGGATGAGAATGTACAGACATTCAAAGGCCGGCTGGTGGCTAAAGGTTTCAGGCAAATTCATGGTGTTGACTATGATGAGACCTTTTCCCCTGTAGCTATGGTCAAGTCCATCAGAATTCTACTTGCTATTGCTGCGTATTATGACTACGAGATCTGGCAAATGGATGTCAAAACGTCTTTCCTTAATGGAAACCTCCTTGAGGAAGTGTATATGACACAACTCGAGGGTTTTGTATCTCCAAGTGAAGCCACTAAAATATGCAAGTTGAATCGATCCATTTATGTATTGAAACAAGCTTCTCGAAGTTGGAATCTTCGTTTTGATGAGAAAATCAAAGAGTTTGGTTTCATCAAGAACGAGGATGAACCTTGTGTTTACAAGAGGATTAGTGGGAGCATTGTCGTTTTCCTGATATTGTATGTGGATGACATACTGTTGATCGAAAATGGCATTCCGACCTTGCAAGCTGTTAAGAACAGGCTAGGGGACTGCTTTTCTATGAAGGACTTGGGTGAAGCGACTTATATACTTGGTATTAAGATCTATAGAGATAGATCGAAGAAGTTGCTGGGTTTGACCCAGAGTACATACATTGAGAAGGTGTTGAAACGGTTCAACATGCTTGAGTCCAAGAAAGGATTCTTACCCATGTCACATGGTGTGAGTCTCTCTAAGGACTAGTGTCCAAAATCTTTGGAAGATAAGGACCGCATGAAGTTGATTACATATGCTTCGGCAATTGGATCAATCATGTACGCAATGTTATGTACTCGACCCGATGTCTCTTATGCTTTGAGCATGACGAGCAGATATCAGTCTGATCCTGGTGATGGTCACTGGATAGCCGTCAAGAATATCCTGAAGTACTTGAGAAGGACTAAGGATCTATTTTTGGTGTATGGTGGAGAGGAAGAGCTCAGTGTAAATAGTTACACGGATGTTAGCTTCCAAACTGATAGGGATGATTCAAAGTCCCAATCAGGTTTTGTATTTTGCCTTAATGGAGGAGTTGTAAGCTGGAAGAGTTCCAAGCAAGAGACAGTTGCCGATTCTACGACAGAAGCCGAGTATATCGCTGCAGCAAATGCGGCGAAGGAGGCTGTATGGATTATGAAATTCATCGGCGAGCTAGATGTAGTTCCTAGCATTGTTGATCTCGTAGTTCTCTACTGTGACAACAACGATGTTATTGCCCGAGCTAAGGAACCTAGATCTCATCAGCGCTCCAAGCACATACTTCGGCGGTTCCATCTTATTCGAGAGATTGTCGATCGAGGAGATGTGAGCATATGCAGAGTACCGACTGAAGAAAATATTGCGGATCCACTGACGAAGCCTCTTGCACAGAGAAAACATGATGGTCATACTAGATCAATGAGTATTAGATACCTGAATGATCGTCTCTAGTGGGAGTCTTGTGAATTGTATTTGTCGGTTGTTGATTATTCATGTGATGAATATAGTACTTTATATTTTATTTTACATTTATGGCAAGTTCTTTTATTATGTCAAATGTTTCTACTGATAGATTAATTAGCATAATAAATGCCCTTAGAATGTTTGCTTCCATGGGAATTCATGTATGTGACTTGAATGTGAGGGTCTATATTTATAAGAAGCTTCATTCTTAAATTGTCCTTGGTCGTAGTATCATCTTAGAAGTTCAGGGCGATGATGATACATAAAGACTAGCATGTGCGTTGACTGATTACCGGTTCTCACAGGTCATGATATTGTGATATCAAGTCATCACATGGGTACTTGTTAGTGAACAAGTTGTACTGGACAGACCCACCATGAGACTACTGTGTGGATTGTTATATGAACGCGTCACAAGTAGGTCTCATATGACAATGGTGTTTGTGGTTCTTCGACCTGAAGTCACAGCATTCATCAAGTGAGGAAGTGCGTACTTTGATGTCATCTAAAGTCTTCCTTGAGAAAGGTTGATGATAAGGGTGGTTATTGGGTATGTTAAGATTCATTTGAGTGTTTGTGTGTGGGCAGATATGGGATTTGTCCTCCTATATGACAGGAGTTACATCCATGGGCCCCTTGATGAAATGAGACTGAGAAATGCATGGCCATGCTTGGTTGAGTCAATATGTGATATTGAGCTCACCAATTTCAGACAGTTTATTCTAGATCAAGGAATTAGGATTGAACAATTACGAGGGTGACACGGTCCATGCCTCTAGTTCTATCCGGATGTAAGGGACAAAGGGACATGACAACACTGATACATTGGTCAAGACAGGCTTTTTGAGTTATGAACTCTTATTGCTTGGGTAGCAATGATGCATTGCTAGATGCCGCTCATTGTTTGTGAGACTTTTATTTGATACGTTCAAGATCAAGTGGGAGACTGTTGGTGTTTCCATGCTGATCTGGAAGTGGTCAAATATCTAGTCTCACTGCCAACGCGATATGAGCCTATGGGGTCACACACAAGAGTGTTTGCAGAAATTGGAGGAAGAATCGTGTTGACAAGTGTTCGGATCAAAGCACGTTCGACGAACTCAAAGTGCGTTCGACGAACGGCTAGCGTAGCGCGTTCGTCGAACGGCTAGCGTAGCGCGTTCGTCGAACGGCTAGCGTAGCGCGTTCGTCGCATGGCTAGCGTAGCGCGTTCGTTGAACGGCCAGCCCGTTCGTTGAACGGCCAGCCCGTTCGTTGAACGGCCAGCCCGTTCGACGAACGGCTAGCGCGTTCGATGAACGGCCAGCGCGTTCGACGAACGCTAGCCAGTTCGCCGAACGCTGTATTCGATTAATGTCGTGGCTGTGCAGATAGCGTCTCTTTTTCGCCTGGGTATAAAAAGAATGCGATTCTTTTGACCTAATTAGGCGATCTTTTATTTGCGAATCTGTGAGAGAGACTGAAGGGTTCCGCTAGAAGCTCCGACGAAAGCGTTTCGATCGGTCGATCCCGCCGCCGCCGCCTCTCCATGTTGTCGGACCTAGCAGTCCGTGGGAGACGTTGAGGGCAGTTCTTCTCCGACCTAGATCTTGTGCGACAAGAGGCTAGGGTTCTTCAACACTCGTGTGGACTTCCATAGAGGCGCAGATCTATTTTAGCGCTTGGGACTCAACTCTTCTAGGAGCATCTCGATTGAGTACTGACTCAATTCCAGTCAGGTATATATTGCAATGTGCGGCTATATTTATTTATTGATTCATGAAATCGCAAGATCCAAAACTCTTTTGGGTTGTTCTAGTTTATTTATTCCGCTGCGCATATATGATATGCTCTATTATCATTTATGGAAATGTTATGTAGAAAAACCCAACAGGAGGCATGTCAATGTCGCGTAGTTTCAGGGTCTTGGGTGTTCGTGATTGTGGGTTTGGATGACCGATGAGTGTGCATCTCCTGCACATCAATCTGTAAGTTAGGGAGAGAAGTTTCAACATGATGTGTCTTTAAAGTGTGACCACCTTAAGAGCTATATCTTATTCATGATTGACATACATGTTCCAGAGTGGGCAACGACCAAGTACCGCTTATGTGGCAAGCTGGGAGGTGCTACCGACCGATACGAATGTGGAGGAAATTGTTGTGTGCGTATGTGCGTTGGGGGGGATAGCTTGGGTGCAAGTGGCGGTCATGAGGATGAAAGACCGTGGGATATATGCTAAAGACGATTCGGGGTGCGTGGAACAAATGCGAGGTCGGCGATCAATGCATGAGATGCCACTGGAGATGGAGACAACTCGCTTGAGTTCAACAACGACTTGCGATCGAGCCTATGCATGAATAACTGTTATGTTAAACTGAATAACGGGGTTGTATGTGCGGCAATATCGATAGAATAAAGGAAGTTCAACAAAGATGAGTCAATTGTAGATGGAAACACACAAGGGCGTTGTATGCCATCGACCTGATAAATCCGACATGGCAGGTCGGATCAATTGGTAGCAATTAAAAAATAAGCAGTTGCATTAAAAGAAGATTGGAAATTACAGTCGCGAGACAAGCTCACTACTTTTTCATAAGGATTGGTTCTCTTCAAGAGCTCCTCCAAGGAGACACACAAGGATCAAAAGATATCAAAAATCTACTCTAATTCTCCCTTATATAGGAAGATAACCCCGCCTATCTAAATTACTTTAAATGCCATGCAAGAAAGAATATAACATGACAATACAAAATATGATATTAATAACGATAGACTTGGTGAGACGGCTCTAAACCTTCTCTCGTTCTAAGGGTCGTCTTGGAAGGTGTATTCAAATTAAGACTACTTCCCTAGCATTCATGACGACTTATGCAGTATTTGCAACAACTACTTCAGCCTCCGTCACAAATACCTCCTTGGTAAATTATGGATAAACTTCAACAAAGTAAAGTAGATCATCCGTGAATCCCTTGGAATGAAGAGTTTCTAAGAACCACCACATCCCAATTAAGCAGCCACACCATCTTTGCTCCTCACGAACAAAGGTAGCAATCTTGGCATCTTCCATATCCTTTGCCGCCACGGGAGCATCAACTTTAGATTCCTCAAATTCATTTTAGTGTCAACAGTGACAGATTTGGAATTCTCCAATTCTTTTCAAGTTTAGCCACATGCAACTCCAATTGTTTAATTTTTGCCTTTGCCTCTGGCGAATATAATAGAATTAAAAAACAATAACTTAAAAGACAAAGAAAAGAAGAAAAAGATCATAAACAAATTACTGGGCTCCTCACTCTTTCCATACCAATCACTTTCTTATAGATATCTTTTGACCTCAGAAGTCATCAACACGCATCGACTAAATTAAGTATCTGCGAGAGAATGCATGTGCATATTGGAAGTTATGCAGAGCTCTTAGGGGCAACTATTCATCATCGATTCTCTCTGTAGTTGTAATTTTATCATCGTTGCAGAGGGCGTGGCCTAGGTTGAAGGCAATATATATTGAATCGGGAGAAGAAATATGGCGAACAAGAGTACTCAGAATAACCATCGACCACTCTTTATCCCAGACGATTAGAGGGTTGTCTGCAAGGTCTACATAATCCCCTATGTGGTTGAAATGGGTGAAAGCGGGTGAGATTCTCGCCGGAAGGATTTCCTTTTTTTCCAAAAGATACCTAGTTCATCGGCAAATGTATAGAGAATGACGCCTCGCAATCAACTAAAGTCTTCTTCTTCACTTCAACTTGGGAGGAGAAGCAAATCATGATTCCTTCTTTGCTAGGTTGCTTTTACATAATTGTGAAAGATCCTTCACCACGTCTGTGCCCTCCATTGAGTCATGGTAGAAGGAATTTCTGACTTTCCTTAAAAAAGTTCTGCACAACCTTAAAGATAGATAGATAGGGAAGTTAGTATTTGATAAAAAGTGAAAGTACCCGTGGAAGAATCATATTGAAGAATAGAAGGAATGATATAATTTTGTAATAAGCTATGCTGAAGAGGGCATCGACAAAGCTTTCTAAGATCTTAGATTCAACGGTCATCAACTCCGGATATCTGATATTTTCAGGATGAGGCTCTTGATAGTGGGAAATCTTCTCAAACATACCCTTATTGAAGAAATATCTTTTCCAATTGACTGCTTTCTTCCGATGTTCTCTGGAATCATCACCTTGTCGCTGAAGTGAACTTTTCCATAAGGAGTTCCATGGATGTATGATAGATTCCTGAAAATACTCAAGTTCCATTTGATGTTGTTGAAGTGCAGGTAAGTGCACTCTAGTATCAAAGAGATGAAGTTAGAAGAGATCTAAGTAGGAACAAGCCCATAACACTAGAGGACCTCACAAAATTCAGGCCAAAGGTTTTAACTCAAAGATCAATGTTGAATTGATCAAGTAAAAGACGAGACAGGCCTCCCGGCTAGGATTGTTCCTCTCCGTCGACGACAACAACTACTCAAATTCTTACGGTATCTGGTAGACATTCTACAATTCCACGAGTTCATCTTTCATCTCTAGAGAGTCCTCCTTGATTGCCTTGGAGAAGAGTTCAACATGCAAGAACTTTGGGAGGAGCTATTGGGAGAAGGAATACAAAGAAAGTAATTTTGGAAATAGGAAGTGTTAACTCGAAGAAGAAGCAATAATTCATATAATCAACTTTCTATATATAAGAGAAAAAATGCTGAAAATGATTAATTTAAAATTTAAAATGATTGATGAACTTTTTCCTTCAAAATGAGCACAGTTGTTGCGAAGGAGACTGTAATTTCACATGCCTAAGAGACTTAAGTAATCGCAGTGAAGAGCATTTGCCACAGAGTGATCATTCAGGTAACAATCATTATGCAATTTATATTTCGACAAAAAGAAATACAAACCTTCAATAGTTCATACATTTTACAAAGAAAAAAGAGAATTATAAACCTGGATATTTATTGATTGAGATAACTTCTAACACCAAGCGGTGAAGACAATTTATTGTTCTCTGATTATAGGAGAGCTTGCCTCCTACCAAATTTGAAAGATCTTCAAGCCAGCAGCTGGAGAATCACCGCGAGTTTCTACTTCTTCTTTATCTGAAAGAGAGGTTAGGGACGAAGCTATGACATGTCACCAACTTCTATCTTAGATTTCTTCTTGAAATGAAGAACCTTCTCAACAACACTCTTGAGAGCATCATTTGTAATATTTTGTTTTTTGTACAACAATGATTGCTTCTCCTCAAAGGCAATGCATTTTCCTCTTGGTGATGAAATTTTTTATTTTGGCATCTTCACAATGTGATTAGGATCATACCACAAGATCCGCAAGGATCTAGATGCATTGGGCAAGGAGGTGAAGATTAGATTTGGTCTTCTTATGCGGATTGACGACTTAGAAATTTTAGTTTTTTTAATGTATTTTATTGTAGACATGTTTTATCATCGTTATGGTCAGAAGATCGTGACCGTTCATGACATTTTGTATTCTTTAAATATGGATAGAAGACTTCGTCGAAAGCTTGAGAGAAAATTCCTCTTTTTGGTCACCCGGTGCCGAAGACAAAACCTAGGTATGAAATCTTAGACCTTTCTCCCCTTCCCCTTGGCCGGCCCCTCCTCTTCCACTCCACCCTAGGCGACCACCACTCCCACCACTTAGCACCACCACCACTCCCACCACTTAGTCTGCCATACCACTTTGACTGGCCTCCCGCTACTCCATAAGTACCCTCCATAAGTACCCAATAAGTACCCTCCGTAAGTACCCAATAAGTACCCATAACTACCCACTCCTCCCAGAACTTCCAACACTTACTACCCCACTACTCATCCCTCTTCTCAGCCTACAACCATACCCTCCCACTCCCACCTCTCTCTCTCTAACAGCCACAACCTCCCATAATCTCAACCGAGACTCCCTTATCCCTTCCCTGACCACTTCTACCTTCCCCAACAACCATTATACCAGTTTAAACATCCCACTACAACCCCGTTACTCCCTCTGTGATCCAAATGCAGTCCATTATCGTTTCCCTGGATCTCATTTTGCATCGTCGTCGGTGACGACGTTCATCGAAGGATACCATCATCAAACATCCAAAACTGCATTGTCCAAGCTTCCTGGTGGAGACCAGCCTCGATCAGGTCGACGCAAAAGTACCCGACGCCGCACCCGACCGGACCACTATCAACCTTGAATCTAGCACATTTTATTTGTGTCGCTTTTGTTTTTTTTTTGTAATTTGTGTAATTTACAGTTTTTGTGTGTGAATATATATATATATATAATATGTATAAATATATATATAAATTATCTTTTAAAACGTATATATATATTTATCTGTTAAAACGTATATATATATATACACGGTTTCATCTCCTGGTTCCTGGCCCAGCTCGTCAAAGTCCTGTTCAGCAGAAAAGGGGCGCAAGTCTTCTCCCGCAACCGCCCGCAGGTACTGCTCCGTCATTTCCAGCCTCAAGCCGGGCGTGCTTCACGCTCGACCTCTCGCCGACGCCGCACCCCACGAGCCGCTCTCCCAGATATTTTTCTACACGCGACCACTTCGACCACGTTCGAGCTCCGCCATGGCTGCTCATGGAGGTTACTCGTGTTTTTCCTGTTTCGAAATCCTATAAATAGGGATTTGCTGTATTTTAGAGGGAGGGAGGGATGTTGATTTTGGTTTTGGAGCTTCTGTTGAATGTTGTGTTTTCTTTGCTTCCGTAAGAAGTTTTTGTGCATTGGCTGTGCCTGTTTGGAGTCCAGTAAAACGAGAAGAAAGAGTTTTATTATTTCCTTTGCGTGAACGCTGATATATGATCGCTACCGTGGGTTGATTTGAGATAATATATGTTCTCTTTTGCTGTTTTCGTTTGGGGAAGATGAACAGTCCCGTGAGTGTTGGATCTAATTCTGCTTTATTGAATTAAAGGTTTGTGGCTTCTGTAGCAATTACGAGGAGAGGATTCGTGGAACCACCATCTTGTGAAGTAGATGGTGAATTTATTCTGTGGTGCCCGTGTGCGATAGCGTCCGACCTCGGAGCGGAAGATCGAAGGTGACGAGGAATTCCTCGTGAGATCGCCGTCGACTTCGATTGCGGAAAGACGCCACTTTCCATGGGTAACTTGTTTCTTCCTCCTCCTTTGTGTGCATCTAAAATTTCTCTTTAGGATATTAGATTCATTGTGGGTTTTTGCCCGGGATTTTGTCAGCGAACGCTACGTCGAAAACTCCAAACGAAAACGTATTTTGAGTTCACGATTTCCGTTTGCTACAACAAGGGGAACGGAACGAAAGTTGCGAATTTCCTTCCCCGGATCTAGAAATGAACCATATTTCAAGAAAATTCGTGTTTTGAACAAAATAGTAATTTTGTGCTTTATAAAACCTAGTTGTTTAATTTCTCAAAGTTCGTGCAACACTCGCTCAAGTTTCAAATCTTAATTGCATGCATTTAGGGTTTCCTAAAAATAGCCGACAGGCGCGCAAACCCTACGCGCCGTCCTGCATCACTTCCCCTCCCCAAGTCTTCTATCAGTTTGTGGCCGTAAGATTTTTTTTGTTGGATTTTGTGTGAAATCTCTCTTTTATGGATATTTCCTAGTAACATTCGTGCCAAGTTAATTTATGATTTGCAAGGCTTAATTTTGCTAAAGAATTTATAATTTCAAACTCTCTAATGTGCACGCCCTATTTTGGTTCCCTCTCTTTTTACGTTCTAAGTCTCTTGTGATATATGTGATATGATTCGTAAAATCTTTTATTGCAAGCATATTCGTCAATTATCTTTCATATTTCATTTACACATTCCCATAGCCTTCCCACATACCGCTAGACTCTACCCTACGTTTGTTTCCTATTAGAGCCTAAGGTTTGGGTCACTTGCATATATGTAATGACATACAAAGTTTGTTTTCTTTTCCTTTCAATTTTTTCATGTGTGTTCCTAGTCCTGGCGTAGGTCAAATGACGAGCACACCTACGGGAATGTCCATACCCGACTTTATAAGTTACTGCTCACACACTTTAATCAAATTGATTTAGAGGTTGGTGACTTATGTGATCAATTAGAAGCACTCTCCACAAGTGTTGACGATCTAGATACCTATAGGAGCGTTGGTTGCACGTCACCCCGAGCCCCCAAAAAATCACTATGGTCCATTTTGAAGTGGACTGAGACCCGGAGGGATCCCCTATTCATCACTACGTAAACCTTCTTGCACAACCACCTCTTCCTCCTGTATGTAGAAATCCGAAGTTCGTCTATGAGCGTCATTGTGACCCCTCCATAGGCCAATCATCCCTCCCAAGGAGTGTCTAACCATAAATTCCTTACTGGAGAGATTGTGTCGCAGCAACACAATTTGACTACAAAAGAGATGGCCTCGAAAACAATCACGAGGCTTATAGAGGGAGTCACCACATAGAGGATGATATGACTCGTAGGGTTCTCATCAATGCACTCTCCTTCGATGGGCAGTTAGACCTTAAATTAGTTTCTCCCCCCTCTCAACCCACATAGGTCAGCTCCGCTATGTTGATTAACAGTCAGAGCCATTCACTTCAAAGAGGGGGAACTCCAATCCTCTTTGGGACTTATCCCTCTCGTCCGCACACAAGATCTCAATTCGGTGCTCATATCAACTACTCTGTCGTGCATTCCGCCCCATTCGTCAACATAGCAACCCTATGTTAGTGCCTCCAACTGTTAATCAACGCGTCGAGACTCACACCCGTCAACCCGAGCCTTTTGTCCACTACGCTTGATGCACACGAACCCCAAAGGATCATCACCCTCTAGAATCGACACTCCCAACTGTTGTTAGGGCTACACCCGCCTACTGTCGGGCTTCCAATTGGCTTAAGCTACACCGACACAGTGCGGGGCTGCTGCCAAGGCCTCCAGAGGTCTATCTGAGCTCGTCTCCTTGTTCGCGCGAGTTATAAATCCAATGGACGAAGGCGGTCTCGCTTTAGCTCAAGTCATGAACTTGATTCTGAAATTGATGGCGGATCAGACCGCTCAGGCCGCACAACAACATGCTACAAACACCGCCACGTTTGCGGCTCTGACTGCCCGGATAGATTGCATGCATCTGCCATCGCGAGCCACGACGACCCTTCCAGCCCCCATCGATCCGAATTTCAAGACAACCGCTCTAAAGGTAATGACTTGTCGTGCTATGTGAAGATGGACTTCCCACCCTTCGATGGATGCGAAGACCCACTGGCGTGGCTTACTCACTTCGTCCAATTCTTCGCAAATCGACACACTCCTTGGGTTCCCTCTCTTTAACATTCTAGTCTCTTGTGATATATGAGATATGATTCGTAAATTTCTTTAATTGCAAGCATAGTCGCCGATTATCTTTCCTATTTCATTTACACATACCCATAGTCTTCCCACATCCCGTTAAACTCTACTTTACGTCTGTTTCCTATTATAACCCAAGGTTTTGGTCACTTGCATATATGTAATGATATATAAAATCTATTTTCTTTTTCTTTCACTTTTTTTCATGTGCGTTCCTAGTCTCGCCGAAGGTCAAATGATGAGCACACCCACGAGCATGTCCATGTCCGACTTTATAAGTTACTGATCACACACTTTAATAAAATGGATTTAAAGGTTAACGACTTATGAGATCAATTAGAAACACTCTCCACAAATGTCGACGATCTAGATTCCCATATGAGCGTGTTATGGGCTTCGTGCCATGTTATTATGTTGTTGTCTTTAAGGTTTTATTATGTCGTCTTTCATTAGATTTATCGTCTTTATGTTGTGTTTTTATTATGCTGTCTTTATTTTTGTATGTGTCATTTATGTCGTAGTCCAAATGTTGGGGGCTTACTTACGTTTCTGTCCCTTGTATCTCTTATTTAAAGGCCCCTTGGAGAGTGGAATGCGAGAAAGAACTCTATTTCTTGTCCGCTTGAAGAGATTGCGGTAGCTCTCTCCTCCCGAGCACACCCGTCTAGGCAGCCTCGGTTCCGGCTCTACAGTATCCTCAGCCACCGTTATCTCCGCCTCCATCCATCCTCCGGCGACTCTATCGACTTGTTACTGGCGATTCCATAACAATTTGGTATCAGAGATTTCGGTCCTTCTCCTCTCTTCCGCCGATCCAACAACATCTCGCCTCATCTACATCACAGTCGGTCTTTCCTCGGGCCTCTTAAAGATCAACTCCCCATCTAAGCAGGAAGTCACGGTTTTGGCCTATACGAACTCACCGAGCCTTTGCTCACTATCTGTGACCCTCAACGAGCAAGGAACGATTCCTCAACGACGCCCTTGCTCTGCCTCTTGCGGTTTTCAGCGGTTAATCGCAGGAATGCCCGAACTCCCGGATCGACCTCGTCTTCTTCCTTTCGCACAAGCCTATCGAGCTGTCAAAGCCTGCGTCGAACTTCTTCCTCTTCCTGTGCACGACCCTCCTCGTCTGCGCACGTCTAAGCCCAGCTGTGTAGATCGAAGCCAGGCGACTTCTTCCTACTCGAGCCCCACGATCCTCGAGTCGCTTATCTGTTGTTGTTCCTTGCATCGACGCCCTCACCTCCTGCCACACGCGCAGAACCCTCGGGCCCAGCGCTTTACTTTTCCGCCTGCGCATCTTTATCGTTTTCGGTTGAACGCACGCATGCCCTGCCGCTATCTTTATTTACCTGGCAGCTGCCGACATAATTGATTAATCAATTGTTTTGGAGCCTATTGATTATATTATTTTGGAGTCGGGGCCTTCCTTTTAGTCGCCTAAATCCAATCTCATTAATTGATTAATTAATTATTACGCACTTCGGCATGAGAATCGTTGATGAGCGATCCACTCAAAGCGATGCGCGCACGAGAGAGAGTGAGCGACTCAAAACCACGAACATTGCATTACATTCATAAAAGATACATACGCGAGAGGTAGAGAGGAGAGTCTCAAGAGGGGAGAGAGAGAGGAAGAGGGAGAAAGCCTATGAAGCACCGATACTTCCTTGATGGTCACGTACCCGTACCGGATACGTATCTGATACCGGTACGTACCCGTACCTGATACGTATCTGATACTGGTACGTACCCGATACTCGCGAATACACTTGTTATTCTAGTCTGTAAATACACTTGAACTTGGTAGATTATTTTGCATATTGTAATAAGACTATGTTTTTCTGAAATAAACAAAAGACTTCTACGTGTCTTTTAGAAAAGAAAAATTGACCTAGAAATTCAACTAGCGATGCTTATTTATTATAGTAACAAAATGTACTTCGTTTAAACTATAAAGAATATGATTTAATTAACTATGAATTTGTACTTCAAGTGATGATTTATGCAATTATGTTTGATGTTTTATTTTTTTGAGGACTTTTAAGTACATTTGTGAGATTATACATATATATTTATTATATTTAATACAACGTATCCTGCCGCACCCGTATCCTTACTTTTTAAATTTTGTCGTACCGTCGTACCGTATGCGTATCGCATCCGGTACCCGTACCCGTACCCGTACCGGTGCTTTCTAGGAGAAAGCCCATCACTTATGAATTATGATCTACCCGGATCCTAAACTCTTATGCCTCTCCCCCTTATATAGATGAGGGAGGACATAACACACATACATAATACTATAATTAATATTAATTAGTATTGACTAATTAATTAATACTCAATAATTAATAATATTATATTCTGCCATGAATGTACCATGTCGGCTTCCATACGCGCCCTCTGATGGTTCCGACGATGGGGGGTCCGTTTGAGCGAATGTGTGTGTGTAACACTATATCGCCCTTAAAAATCGACCTTGCCCCAAGGTCGTGCCTCCAAGAGTCCGCGGGATCTGTAGAATGGCGTTGGCGGACAAGATTTGGAGAAAAGGCAACAGTCGTGTGTGCGGCATCATTAATATTGGCGGATGAGCCTGGCATCAGATAAAGTGTTAAAGTTGAATGTAGGCATGATTAAAATAAAGATGTGCGGTGGCCCGTGGATAAAAAGGAGACAAAAAAGTGGCTGAGGTAGGAAGGTTAGTGGGATCTAACTGCAAGGGAAGAAAATGAGAAGAGGTGGGCGCCTGCGGTGGGTGTAAAGGAGGGGGATAGTGTGCTAAAAAGAGGCATTTGGGAAATAGTTGATAAGAAGAGGTATGGCAAGAAACATGGGGTAGGGAGGCTGAAAAGTAGACTGTAGAAAAAGTTTCTTTTTGCCTTTTGTTTTGTTGTGTGCACCGAGAAAAGGTTGCTGGGATGGGGCTCGAGAGGGGAAAAGGAGATGTTATTTCGGCGTGGAGGAAGGGGAAGTTGGTATCAAGCCTGAAGAGTGGGCATGGAGATAGCAGCAGGCGTGGAGACAAAGCAAGGTGTTGACTGGAGGGGACGCCGACTGGGAGTGCATGCGAAGTAGCTGGCTTGTACCAGGAGTGGGTGTGAGAGGAGCTAGGTTGCGCCAGCCATCGAGGAGGTTGGCGTCTGGAGGATCGAGCAACAGGGTTGGTGGCGAAAGGCCGACGGGAACTAAGCATGACGCCAGGAGCAAGGGTCTGTGGGGGTCAAGTCGGACCACCTCTGACCCAAGGTGTCGTGCGTCAACATCCAGAGTGTTGCAGATGGGACGTATCAGTGGCATGACATGGAATACTAGGTCGAGGAGGATCGCACGGGAAAAAGTCTGTAGGCCTATTAGTGCGTGTTGCTCGGAGGGGATAGGGGTCAGGGATGTAGCCTTGACGGTCCACTGGCCGACCAAGAGATGGCACATCAGAACCTTCTCGTCACGGACAAGAGCATAGGGATTTGTCATGACGTCTTGTTGCCCCACAACGGGCGCGACAGTGGAGGGTTGCGGGATGACGGAGGGCACACACGTGGTGGGGAGCATCGGGAGCAGCATGTGGTGCTGTTGGTGCTGTAGCGGGCTGCGGATCGCATCCCAACGGTCAATTTTGGTATTGAGCCTGTGGGCCATCGCAACAATGTCGGCGAGGATAACATCATATCGATCGAAGTGCTCGTGTAGCAAGACCTCCATGGAGAAGGAGAGTGAACGAGGTGGAGTGGCTGATTGGCATACCGGCAGTAGAAGGAGGGGTTGGTGTGAAGCCGGCGACGGAGTCTGCAGCCAGAAAACGGCAGGTCGGACCAATTGTCAGGAACAAGAATCGTTGATGAGCGATCCACTCAAAGCGATGTGCGCGCGCGAGAGAGTGGGCGATTCAAAACCACGAACATTGCATTACATTCATAAAATATACTTACGCAAGAGGTAGAGAGGAGAGTTTCAAGAGGGGAGAGAGAGGAAGAGAGAGAAAACCCATGCACTTATGATCCACCCGGATCGTAAACCCTTATGCCTCTCCTCCTTATACAGATGAGAGAGGGCATATCACATATATATAATACTCTGATTAATATTAATTAATATTGACTAATTAGCAAATACTCAGTAATTTATAATATTATATTCCGCCGTGAATGTACCATGGCGGCTTCTATACGCGCGCCCCGATGGTTCCGATGATGAGGGGACCGTTTGAGCGAATGTGTGTAACAAGATCTCCTCCATGACTTCCCTTTCAAAGCCGCGCTCCCGATCTCAAACGGACGACCGTGACACTATATTTGTCATGAAACCCATCGGTGATGCAGTCGATCTCAAAAGGGAAACTTAACTAAACATCACTATTTGTATCTTCATTATAAATTTTTTTCTGCTGTTGTCTTGTAGTGATTCTGTAACCTATTCCTCTTTGTTCCTGGAATTTTGCATCATTTATACTGTGTTTTTTCTTATGTTGTCATTCCACAAGTTTACATTAGGAAATTTAATTTTCCCATCCTCCGGCGGGTTATAGAGAGCTGAATGGAGTTATCTTAATCATTTATTGTTATAAATGTTGTTAGTGTTCATCTTTCCCTTTTTTACCTTCTCGAGTATTTTAGCATTATACTGCTCATTTGCACAATTTAATATTTTAATCATCTTTCCAGGTGATTAGGAGATGATTCTTAATGGATGCATGGCAATGCCAGGGCACATATCTGTGAAACCTAGGCCTTTTGAAACAATATATCCATCTTTTTCTATATACTCTCGTTGTTCAACGCATAGAACTCAGTTAAATGCTTCTCAACATTCTCGAGGTTCCCTTTTAAGAGGTATGTGCTTATTTATGTCTGAATTAACATCTTTCTTTTGCAAGTTTCGCGCCGGCCTTATGTTCGCGAAACAAAGGCTGGTTTCTTGCCTTAGTCATTCATGATATGATATAGAGAATATAAAAGGGATTAATCAGTCAAATTTACATAACATGCTCTGCAACAATCATATGCCCTTGAAGTTTAGAAAATGCAATTTGTAAGAATAAACAATCGTTATATATGCGCGAAGCTAATATACTCCTCGCCCCTCGGTTAATTCTACGCATATAGCACATTTAAGTATTAAAAATTGGTGTAGAGCTTCGCAATGTTCTAAAGGCTTATTTTCAAGGACTCATTTGCTTAAATTCATGGTTTTATTGAAGATAAGAAAAACTAATACAACATAAAAGTCACTGGGAGCAGAGCTGTAGCTAGGCTGATGATAAAAGCTCCTAAAGAAAGATATGCAACCAAGCTATCAATCACGAGGAGACAATTCTAGTGTTGGCGGTAACACTACAAACACCACCCAATTTGTTTCCCTCCCTAAAGTTGTGTTGAATTGAGTAGTTCTTGCGGTTGAGGATTGATAAGATTTAGTTGCCCAATCTGGCAATACTTATTTTCAAACAACCTATTGCATGACATGCCACATGATTTGGGATCATTCTGATGATAGACTTCATTTACTATGTGTTGAAACCAGTAACCCGGTTTCAGCGTTCGAAAGGGGGATGCGGCTAGCCCTTACTTGACCCAAGCTAAGACCCTTGACTGATCGCTAAAAACTGAGAAACCTTGCCCTTGGAGAACACCTAAGTCCACAAACAGACCCTTTAAGCTGCAGCGTGGAGGTCCCACCACATACCCGGAAGCTCTCAAGGAACTTTCCCTCCCAAGTCAATGCTGAGCCTGGGCACCTTGGAGGGCACTGAGAACCACCTCACTGTCAACCTTCGATGACAGGGAGAGGGGGGGGGGGGGGGGGGGTGCTTGCTCACAAGACTACGCGAGGGAGGGGGTAGGAACCAACCCTTCCCAAGGTGTCCATGGGGGTCTATTTATAGACCTTCCCAAAAACGGACTGCGAATAGCCGAAATCGGACTGCGGATAGCCAAAATCCCCCAAAAGAGAGGGGACGGGCGAGTGGGGGGCTGCCCCCTCTAAGGAGGGGACGGGCGAGTGGGGGGGGGGGGGGGCTGCCCCCACTCGCCCCCTCTATGGAGGGATGGGCGAGTGGGGGGGGCTGCCCCCACTCGCCCCCCTAAGGAGGGACGGGCGAGTGGGGGGGCTGCCCCCCACTCGCCCCTTTAAGAGGGATGCGGCGAGTGGGGGGCTGCCCCCCACTCGCCCCCTTAAGAGGGATGCGGCGAGTGGGGGGGCTGCCCCCACTCGCCCCCTTAAGGGGGATGCGGCGAGTGGGGGGGCTGCCCCCACTCGCCCCCTTAAGGGGGATGCGGCGAGTGGGGGGGCTGCCCCCACTCGCCCCCTTAAGGGGAATGCGGCGAGTGGGGGGCTGCCCCCACTCGCCCCCCTAAGGAGGGACGGGCGAGTGGGGGGGGGGGGGGGGGGGGGGCTGCCCCACTCGCCCCCCTAAGGAGGGGACGGGCGAGTGGGGGGCTGCCCCCACTCGCCCAAAAGATGGCGCGAGTGGGGGAACTTCCCCCACTTGCCTTGCTAAGTCATTCTCCCTCCCTCGGGTCATTCCCTAGCTTTGCTCGGTCTTGGTCGTCTCCGAGAGGTCGACCTGCTTCTCTCGGTCACCTTAACTTCCGACTTGGTCTCGACGAATTACGGGTAAACCAACGACCCTACTCACGTCGGGTCACACCGGCTCGGAAAATATGAGGGTTGTACACTATGCTTTCTCATTTGTAGCAGCATTCCAACTTTAGGAGTTTCTGATGGAAGTTGCAAAAGTAGATTGAACACAGAAACACCCTTCAAAAAACCTCCAAACGCCAACAACTAAATCATTGTTGCAGAGCAGATGGTCTGAATGTTCAATTCCAGGTTTTCGTGGACAGCAAAGGCATTTAGAGGCAATTGAAATTCCAATCGCTTGATAGTTGCATTCCACAAGATGCCGTTTCCTTAAGAGGGATGCGGCGAGTGGGGGGGCTGCCACACTCGCCCCCTTAAGGGGGATGCGGCGAGTGGGGGGGGGGGGGGGGGGGGCTGCCCCCACTCGCCCCCTTAAGGGGGATGCGGCGAGTGGGGGGGCTGCCCCCACTCGCCCCCTTAAGGGGATGCGGCGAGTGGGGGGGGGGGCTGCCCCCACTCGCCCCCTTAAGAGGGATGCGGCGAGTGGGGGGGGGGGGGGGGGGGGGCTGCCCCCACTCGCCCCCTTAAGGGGATGCGGCGAGTGGGGGGCTGCCCCCACTCGCCCCCCTAAGGAGGGACGGGCGAGTGGGGGGGGGGGGGGGGGGCTGCCCCCACTTGCCCCCCTAAGGAGGGGACGGGCGAGTGGGGGGCTGCCCCCACTCGCCCAAAAGATGGCGCGAGTGGGGGAACTTCCCCCACTTGCCTTGCTAAGTCATTCTCCCTCCCTCGGGTCATTCCCTAGCTTTGCTCGGTCTTGGTCGTCTCCGAGAGGTCGACCTGCTTCTCTCGGTCACCTTAACTTCCGACTTGGTCTCGACGAATTACGGGTAAACCAACGACCATACTCAAGTCGGGTCACACCGGCTCGGAAAATATGAGGGTTGTACACAATCCCCGCTCTTTTCGAGCTTCTCTTAAGCTCGGAAAGAAAGTCCAACCCACCTATTTGACGAGTAGGTGGGACCTGAGGGGGGTCCACGAAGGGACCTGCCAACGGGTTACCCCTGCCGAGTCCTTCGGCTGAACCTGACTTGAGGCGGAAGGCGAACATTTCTCCTCTAAACACTCCTCCTGTGAGCCGAGCGCAACAGGAGGTGGAGAAAGCTCAACACCTTCAGGTCGAGCTAAACTCGACCGAAGGTGGAGGGAGACTCAACACCTCTAGTCGAGCTGAACTTGACATGAGGTGAGGAACGGACCTTCCTCCACTAGACACCCCTCCTGTGAGCCGAGCGCAACAGGAGGTGGAGAAAGCTCAAC
Organism: Dactylorhiza incarnata; assembly: GCA_033032865.1. NCBI lineage: Eukaryota > Viridiplantae > Streptophyta > Magnoliopsida > Asparagales > Orchidaceae > Dactylorhiza > Dactylorhiza incarnata. Next base: position 2,200,543 of record JAWHQI010000233.1, read on the forward strand.
ACCTCTAGGTCGAGCTAAACTCGACCGAAGGTGGAGGAGACTCAACACCTCCAGTCGAGCTGAACTTGACATGAGGTGAGGAACGGACCTTTCTCCACTAGACACCCCTCCTGTGAGCCGAGCGCAACAGGAGGTGGAGAAAGCTCAACACCTCTAGGTCGAGCTAAACTCGACATGAGGTGAGGAACGGACCTTTCTCCACTAGACACCCCTCCTGTGAGCCGAGCGCAACAGGAGGTGGAGAAAGCTCAACACCTCTAGGTCGAGCTAAACTCGACCGAAGGTGGAGGGAGACTCAACACCTCCAGTCGAGCTGAACTTGACATGAGGTGAGGAACGAACCTTTCTCCACTAGACACCCCTCCTGTGAGCCGAGCGCAACAGGAGGTGGAGAAAGCTCAACACCTCTAGGTCGAGCTAAACTCGACCGAAGGTGGAGGGAGACTCAACACCTCTAGTCGAGCTGAACTTGACATGAGGTGAGGAACGGACCTTTCTCCACTAGACACCCCTCCTGTGAGCCGGGCTCAACAGGAGGTGGAGAAAGCTCAACACCGCTGGTCAAGCCTAACTCGACCTGTGGTGGAGAACGAACCTTCCTCCATTAAACACCTACCGGGGAGCCGAGCTCACTTGAAGGGGGAGGGAACTAACAATTTCCGGAACTATCCGGGGGCGGAGAACCAGTCCACGTCCCAGGTACTTACCCTCATCGAGGGACGGAGGGATTCAGCCATCTTTCCAAAGCAACTGGGGGCAGAGATCCAGTCCGCGTCCTTGGTGCTTACCTTCACCTGGAGACAGAGGAACTCAACCACCTTATCAAACCAATTGCCCTTTCTGGACTGCCCATCGAGTAGCTAGTCGATCTGACGAGTCCCCAATCTGCGGACGCGATTGAGACCGGCGAACGGTCCCTAGCCAAGGACCTTAACGATTTGAGGCGGAGTATCCATCCACGTCCTGGGAGCTTTGCTTACCTGGAGACAGGGGAACTCAACGCCCTCCCAATCCCATTGGAGGCGGAAGTACCCACCCGCGTCCTAGGAGCTCAGCTCGCCTGGATACAGAGGAACTCAACGCCCTCCCAAATTGGTTACTGAATAGCGAGTCGACCTGACGAGCCCCCCATCTACCGGCATGACTGAGCCCGGCGAATGGTCTCCAGTCAGGGACCTTGCCAACTGGGGGTGGAATACCCATCTGCCACCCTAGGTGCTTACCTTCACCTGAAGGCAGAGGAACTCAACACCCTCCCAAGTCGGTTACTGAATAGCGAGTCGACCTGACGAGCCCCCCATCTACCGACATGACTGAGCCCGGCGAATGGTCTCTAGTCAGGGACCTTGCCAACTGGGGGTGGAATACCCATCTGCCACCCTAGGTGCTTACCTTCACCTGAAGGCAGAGGAACTCAACACCCTCCCAAGTCGGTCACTGAATAGCGAGTCAACCTGACGAGCCCCCCATCTACCGGCATGACTGAGCCTGGCGAATGGTCTCCAGTCAGGGACCTTGCCAACTGGGGGTGGAATACCCATCTGCCACCCTAGGTGCTTACCTTCACCTGAAGGCAGAGGAACTCAACACCCTCCCAAGGAATTAACCTCATCCGGAGGAGCTCGATGCTTTCGCTACACAACTCCTCTTCCTGGAACCCCACCAACCTATGCTCCCGTCGGCTATAATAGTTATCACAAGCTGGGGCAAGAGGTCAGGCCAAAAAAATCAACATATTTATTAAGAATAAAAACGTTTAATATCATCGCCACTCCAAGTATTACCAAGGGGGATCCCCTCGATATTTTGAAGGCGATACCCCCTGACTTTAGGGCCTCCAAGATTACATAGGGCCCCTCCCAATTGGGCTGGAGCTTTCCTACGTTCGCCGACCTTCCCGCGACGTCGACCTTTTTGAGGGCTAGATCTCCTGGGGCGAATTGTTTGATTCTAATGTTCTTATCGAAGTACCTGGCCATCCGGCGCTTCACCTCCTCTTGCCGAACAGTGGCAAGGTCCCGGAGCTCCTCAACCATATCCAGCGAGAGCCGTTGCTCCTCATTGTCCATTCTCCAGCCTTCGTCCCCCTCTTCGGCAGCTACGACCCGGGGGGATCTGACCTCGAACTCCACTGGGAGCACGGCTTCCGACCCATGGGAGAGTTTGAATGGCGTTTCTCCCGTTGTCGTGTTGGGTGTCGTCCTCAGGACCCATAAGACTGAAGGAAGTTGCTCCACTCAGTTCCCCTTCAAGTTCTCCACCTTCTTTTTCAACAGGTTGATTATGACTTTGTTCGCGGCCTCTACCTGCCCATTACTCCGAGGATGGTGAACAGAGGCAAAGCGGAGGTCGATGCCCACTTGACCGCAGAAGCTAATGAGTTCATCGCTAGCGAACTGCGGCCCATTTTCTGTCACTATGGCGAGGGGGAGTCCGTGCCTGCAAATTATTTCTCCCCAAATAAAATTCTTTATCACCTGCGAGGTTGTCTTCGCCAAAGCCTTAACCTCCACCCATTTGGAGAAATAGTCAATCATGACTAACAGGAACCTCCTCTGACCGCTGGCCTGAGGGAACGGACCGACCAAGTCCATCCCCTAGATGGCGAAGGGCCAAGGCGCGGTGATCGTTCTGAGCCTCTGCGCGGGTTGAAGTTGGAGTGGCGCGAAGAGCTGACACTTCTGACACTTCTTCGCAAATTCCATGGCATCCTTCCTAATGGTCGGCCAGAAGTATCCCTGCCTCAGCACTCTCTTCTCTAAGGTCTGACTTCCGGAATGGCTCCCGCATTCACCGGAGTGGATTTCCTCCAAGACTCTCGGAACTTCATCCTCCGTCACGCATCTTGCTAGGAGCCCAGTCAAGGTCTTCCTATACAGGCTTCCTTCTCGCATCAAATAGTATGCTGACTTGTATCTGAACCGCCTCTTATCCAGGCCCCCCTCCGGGAACTTGCCTGAGGTCAGAAAGGTGAGGATCGGGTCTATCCACGAGGCCCTTCGATCAATCTCCATCAGCCCGTCTTCCTCGATGGATGGGCGGAACAGCTCGGTCACCGTTCCTCCCGCGCGAGGGCCGTGCTTCGCCAACTGGTCCGCTTGGGCATTCTCCCCTCTTGGAATGTGCTGAATGGAGAAAGTGTGGAACCATCCGACGAGGTCCCTAACCTTTGCCAGATACCTCTGGAGGGTCGGCTCCTTCGCCTCGAACTCCCCTCGAACCTGGGAGGCTACCACCATTGAATCTGTGAAAACCTTCACGTCCCGGATCTCCAGCTCCCTTGCCAGACGAAGCCCTGCCACCACCGCCTCATACTCAGCCTGGTTGTTGGTCACAGCGAAACGAATATGGATTGCTTGTTCGATCCTGGTCCCATGTAGGCTGACCAGGATCACCCCTTCGCCGAGGGAATTTCTTCCCGATGCCCCATCTGCGAACAAATCCCATGCTACCAACCCGGTGGGCTCTTGCCCGTCCACCTCCTTCACGTATTCTGCCAGGAAGTCTGCTACCGCCTGCGCCTTCATTGACAATCGGGGGACGAAGGTGACATCAAATTCGCTAAGCTCGGCCGACCATTTTGCCAACCTGCCCGAATGCTCCACCCCCTCCATAATGTTGTGAAGGGGATGGTCGGTCACCACCCTGATTGAATATGCCTGAAAATAGGGACGGAGTTTTCGGGCTGAGATGATCAAAGCGAATGTCAGCTTCTCCAGGGCGGAATATTTGAGTTCTGCCTTCTTCAGGACTCTGCTAACATAGTAAATCGACAGCTGCTTCTTTCCCTCCTCCCGGACCAGGACCGAACTCACCGCTTCGACCCCTACCCCTAGGTAGAGGAAAAGGTCTTCTCCTTCTCTCGGCCCCTGGAGCAGAGGGGCTCGCGTCAGTTGTTCCTTCAGTGCCTGAAAAGCCCTCTCGCACTTTAATGTCCATTCGAACTTCTGACCCTGGCGCAGGGCTTTGAAGAAAGGAGAGCACTTCTCTCCTGCCCTGGAGAGGAATCGACTCAGCCCTGCTAACTTCCCAGTCAGCCTCTGAATTTCCTTCGCACTCCTCGGCGATTCCAATTCCAAGATGGCTTTGACCTTGTCCGGATTGGGTTCGACCCCCTCCGGGGTGAGTAGGTGACCTAGGAACTTTCCTCGGCTTGCTCCGAAAACACATTTAGACGGGTTGAGCCTCATCTTGAACCTCTGAAGGGTAACGAAGGTCTCCACTAGATCCTGCGGGTGGGATTCTACATCCTTGCTTTTAACCATCAAGTCATCCACGTAGACCTCCAAGTTGCGCCCCTTCTGCTCCTTGAAGACTCGGTCCATCATCCTTTGGTAGGTTGCTCCTGCATTCCTCAATCCAAATGGCATCATCTTATAACTGTAACACTCATCGTCCTTGATGAACGAGACGTCCTTGACATCGGGCGGGTGCATTCGAATTTGATGATATCCGGAGAACGCATCCAAGAAACTCATCACAGGGAAGCCGACAGCTGAGTCCACCAATGCATCGATCCGGGGCAACGGGTAGCAGTCCTTAGGACATGCTTTGTTCAGCAAAGAGAAGTCCACGCACATCCTCCACCTCCCATCTCCCTTCTTCACCATCACCACGTTAGAAACTCATCCTGGGTATTGGATTTCTTCCACGAACCCTGCGTCTAGCAACTTCCCCACCTCCTCTCTGATCAGCCCAGCGAGGGTGGGCGACACATTCCTCTTCTTCTGACGAATGGGACGGACGTTCGGGTCGAGGTTGAGGCGATGACATGCCACATTCGCATCAACGTCTGGCATCTCCGCAGCGCTCCACGCGAAGATGTCTACATTCTGCTGTACACATCTTCGAATCTTCTCTTGATCCGGCCCGCTCAGCCTTCCGCTGATTCGTATCTTCTCCGGCATTCCGCTGCCGCCTATAACTTCCTTCTCACTCACTTCCTCTGCCACTTCCAACTTGGTCAGATCACCCAACACATGATCTGCCTCCTCTTCCCTTGTCAACGGATGTAACTTGCTGGGAGGAGGCGAGTTCCCCGGCTCTTTGCTTCCTGCCATGAGACTTGGCTCAGAGCTTTCCGAACTAGCCGCTTCCACGCTCACCGCACCAGAATGTTGAAACCAGTAACCCGGTTTCAGCGTTCGAAAGGGGGATGCGGCTAGCCTTTACTTGACCCAAGCTAAGACCCTTGACTGATCGCTAAGAACTGAGAAACCTTGCCCTTGGAGAACACCTAAGTCCACAAACGGACCCTTTAAGCTGCAGCGTGGAGGTCCCATCACATACCCGGAAGCTCTCAAGGAACTTCCCCTCCCAAGCCAATGTTGAGCCTGGGCACCTTGGAGGGCACTGAGAACCACCTCACCGTCAACCTTCGATGACAGGGAGAGGGGGGGTGCTTGCTCACAAGATCACGCGAGGGAGGGGGTAGGAACCAACCCTTCCCAAGGTGCCCATGGGGGTCTATTTATAGACCTTCCCAAAAACGGACTGCGAATAGCCGAAATCGGACTGCGGATAGCCAAAATCCCCCAAAAGAGAGGGGACGGGCGAGTGGGGGGCTGCCCCCACTCGCCCCCTCTAAGAGTTGACGAGCCCCCTCTAAGGAGGGATGGGTGAGTGGGGGTCTGCCCCCACTCGCCCCCCTAAGGAGGGATGGGCGAGTGGGCAGACCCCCACTCACCCCCCTAAGGAGGGACGGGCGAGTGGGGGGGCTGCCCCCACTCGCCCCCCTAAGGAGGGACGGGCGAGTGGGGGGGCTGCCCCCCACTCGCCCCCTTAAGGGGGATGCGGCGAGTGGGGGGGCTGCCCCCACTCGCCCCCTTAAGGGGATGCGGCGAGTGGGGGGGGCTGCCCCCACTCGCCCCCTTAAGAGGGATGCGGCGAGTGGGGGGGGGGGGGGGGGGGGGGGGGCTGCCCCCACTCGCCCCCTTAAGGGGGATGCGGCGAGTGGGGGGGCTGCCCCCACTCGCCCCCTAAGGAGGGACGGGCGAGTGGGGGGGCTGCCCCCACTCGCCCCCTAAGGAGGGACGGGCGAGTGGGGGGGCTGCCCCCACTCGCCCCCCTAAGGAGGGGACGGGCGAGTGGGGGGCTGCCCCCACTCGCCCAAAAGATGGCGCGAGTGGGGGAACTTCCCCCACTTGCCTTGCTAAGTCATTCTCCCTCCCTCGGGTCATTCCCTAGCTTTGCTCGGTCTTGGTCGTCTCCGAGAGGTCGACCTGCTTCTCTCGGTTACCTTAACTTCCGACTTGGTCTCGACGAATTACGGGTAAACCAACGACCCTACTCACATCGGGTCACACCGGCTCGGAAAATATGAGGGTTGTACACTATGCTTTCTCATTCGTAGCAGCATTCCAACTTTAGGAGTTTCTGATGGAAGTTGCAAAAGTAGATTGAACACAGAAACACCCTTCAAAAAACCTCCAAACGCCAACAACTAAATCACTGTTGCAGAGCAGATGGTCTGAATGTTCAATTCCAGGTTTTCGTGGGCAGCAAAGGCATTTAGAGGCAATAGAAATTTCAATCGCTTGATAGTTGCATTCCACAAGATGCCGTTTCCTTACCACTTACCAACTGAAAATAGACATCTTAGGAGGAATTATTGAAGACCAAATTCTGCGGTGAAATTCAAAACTTGAAGAAGTTTCATTTCTTATAGGTTTCTCGCAGCTTTTAAGAGAAATTCGCATTTTGATTGCCAATCCAAATAATTTTATTAGGCTCCTCATCAATGTTGTGGATATCGGCCGACATAAATGTTCCATGAACAAAACGGCATGATTTCAATATTTTTTGCAAAATATCCTTTTGGAATAATCGATTGATATATCAGCTATCTATTTTTTTAAAAGTTATTTTATTTAGCGTCTATAGTTTACCAGACAACGAAACAAAATCGTTTGTTGTCTGACTTGTTTTGTGTCCTAGCTTTCAACTTTCTTCCTACTTCCTCTGGCTTTCTTCCCTGCGCTCATCCGTTGTCGACGTCAATTTTGCTTGACCTTAGGATTTTTGATTGAGGGTTTCTTATCCTCAATCATTGATGACTTCCTGGCTTTCTCTCGTTTTCTTCCATGCATTATACCATTATTACTTGTGTAATATAAAATGTTTAAACTAGTTTGATAAATTTAGAAGTTCAAATGTTAAATTGTTAATATATCAATGTACATAAATTAAAATTATATATACTGTATATAATTATCTATATAAATAAATTAGTATTGAAATCCAATATATGAAATATCCCCGACATTAAAATCGACATGAAAAACCTAAATCGACGTTTCCCCAATATTTGACATCTACAACCTTCTCATTAGCTTTGATAGCATAGTGATGGGGATCACATCACACATGCTTACACACACGGGCAAGGAAATTACAATCTGCGTCGTTCATCTTCTGCGGACCGTCGACTTAGAAATTTTAGTTTTTTGTATTTTTATTTATTTTTTAGGCATATTTGTATAATCATCATGATCAATAGATCATGACCGTTCATTGTTGTTCTGCGTTTTATAAATAGGAGTAGAATACTTCATTTGCGGAGATCAAAAGTTTGAGAGAAGAATTCCTTCTTTTGGTCACCCGGGGTCAAATCCAGAATTCTAAGTGTGAAGTATAGGAACTCCCCCCTCGCGGACAGCCGGCCCCTACATCTCACCTCCTCTCCATTTTAGCCATGCCAATACACAAGTGTTTGATCGCCTAAAGCTTGTGACGTCACGGTCTATAACCAAAGTCATCTTAATAATATGTTGGCAAAGTTCATAAGGAGAACGTCACACAAAACATGGTTCTCAAAGTCCGCGAGACTAATCGCCAGGCACCTCTGGTTGACCTATGACGAAAACAACCGAAACCACGTGAGAAGGATGTGAGTGGAGTTCGATTGTCAAGTTCATACACGCAATTCCCTTTGTTGTAACTACATTGATACAAATGTCATTGTCAATGGCCAACTTGTTGGGACCATCCACACTAGGAAAATATGTATAAAATAGAGGTGCATCTCCAATCCTCTCCTAGGATGGGAGTCAGATAATAGATGCCTAATAACACATAAATCTAGAGCTCTATGTGCATCACTGGCCTACCCTTCCTCAACATTAAGAACGGTATCTTCCTCGAGGAAATCAACTAAGGCAATGCTGTGGTTGGATTCCTCATTTATGAGCAGATTCCGCGTAGGGCACCAGGCCTCTACGTGTCGTTTACCTGACAACGATAACAGTTGATTCCCCCCCCCCCCCCCACCCCGATTTAGGGCCCCTTAGGACAATCACTTTACCGTTCGTGTTTGTGGGGCACAACTAAGCGTTGAAGTGAGGATCCCCACTTGGGTGGTTGACGTCCGGCAAGCGCACTTGTCGCAAGTAGTACAATGATGAGTGAAAGAGTAATCGTCTCCACAGGGAATACAGACCGGTAGTAACTGACAACTCCAACGTGTCTAACTAGTTAAGCGCGATGAAAAATCGTTGGGAATGTTTCTAAACTATTAGCATGAATCTACTAGAGAAAAACAAAACAAAAAACAAGCCTCCCTCACAACCATCCACAATACAAGTAAAACCAAATAAAATCGCAGTCACGCATAAGAACATGAACATGAAAACATTTGAGTCTTACAAGCAATCAATGATCAAATACCCAATGAATTAAGAAAATCCAATTTACCAAAGGTTTGGCCGAGAGGAGATCAAAGATACAAAAGGGGAATAGAGACCTCTCCTTGGGTGTGGAGGAATAGGTCGTGGGTCATCACTCCGGCCTTCGTTCAACCCTTGGGCGCATCCTGGGTAAGGGAGCAACTGTCACCTCGCTCCTAATAGCCTGTCTTCTCTCTATGTGCTCCCGCCTCCACGTCTTTGATCTTGATTGAACTCTCTAACTTCTCCGAGAATCTTGAGAATCTTTATCTTGAAGTTCTAGGGCACATGGGATGGTTGGAAGAGGAAGAAATGAGGATAGCCATATAGGAAAGTCGCTACAGAAAAATAAAAAAGCTCCAGATTTCGCCCTAAAATTTCGTATTTATAGTTTTGCAGAAAAATGGTCGCGCACGGTCATGCTCGCGATCGTGCGCGGTCAATGAAATTTTGGCGGGAAAATTTTCGGCTCCGAAAGTGATGGCAGCAATATGTCAGAAGATCACAAAGTGGCACGGTCGTGCCATTATTCGCACACCAAACTGAACATCAAAATTGTTAAATGCAGATCACTCATGCGCCCGCGCACGGTAGTGCGTGGAGGAAGCGCACGAGTAAAATCCAAAACTTGTGTTTTGGGGATGAAATTAATTTACTCAGGCGTTGTGCGCAAAGAATGAGCACGGTCTCGTGCTGAATTTCAGGAAATGGTCACCCAGTAGCCCGTGCACCCGCGCACAGTCGTGCACGAGCATATTCTAGAACTTCATATTTCAAGGCAAAATGATGATTTGCTCATGCACGGTTGCACCGATACCAGCGCACAACTGTGTGCTCATTGCAAAAATTTGACATAATTTCCCAAAGCAATTGCACTCAACACCAAGCATGCACCAGATCCCAAAAGGTCCCTGCATAAGCATTATGCATTAAAATATGATAAATGACATGATTCAACATTAATTAGGGAAGATAGATGGTGAAAATAGGGCAAATGGTAGTATAAAATCTCTATATAAAATAAATGCATGAGTGGTCTCCTAAATGTCGAATTCTTTAGATTTGTCCTAACTCATCTCGGACCTGTACTAACTCACTTGTACTAACTCATCTCGGACTTGTGGTTTGCATATATTGCTCGTACTTATGGCCGAGTCGAAATATTTGTTTGTCTGATTCCACGTGGTGGGGAATCAACTCTCTGCGAATGAGGGCCTGAACGCTCACCGTCAGCGAGGCTAGCGTGTCCTCCTATGCGTCGAAGCGTCAGGAGTGCGCAGAGTTGGCGGCGGAGAGCAAGGCGTTAGCCATCGAACGGGTGATTGACCTGCAATGTCATGGTGTAGAAAACGATTGGAGCGAAAGTCTGTGACCTCGCACCAGATTGTTAGAACTAGGAGAGGAAGAGTCATCGACACAATGCATGGTATCGAGGAGTGACGCAAGACGTATCTACAAATGACGGATGCGCTATATCCTAACCCTATATGCAATGCAAACAATCACGGACAAATGCAATGGATCTACGACCAATTCTAAAATGAAATTGCAAGGGCAAGCGCACAATCATAAACCCTAATGCAAATGAATAAAAGGCAATCCAATGAATAAAAGGCTTACGACATAAACCCTAGCCCTAACCCTAACCCTAATGCAAATGTAGCACATCAATCATGCAATTTGTTCCGACGCACAATCAATTAATAAATATTAATTTTAAAGTACTTGCATATTTAACTTCAATTAAGCAAATATCCTAAATTAAGTAATTATGCGACAATTGCAATATAAATTTGAAGTGCCCTGAAATTAAAATGCAGGGCGAATAAATAATGTGTCTAAATAAAAAGTTAAGTCAAAATTAATGAGAGCCAAGTATTACAAGCAATAAGTGAACATTCATACAATGCAGAGAATTAAAACTGTAATATATAGACTCACCGAGAAATCGACACCAATGGTGGAGGGTGTGATGGGATGGGGTTGTGGGGTGGTTGTAGGGGCTTTGGAGAGGTGTTGGGGGCTGGCGGTGGTTGTCCAACTGGCTGGAAACGCCGGAAGCGAGGAGTGTATTTGGAGGAGTATTGGGGGCTAGCAGTGCAGGCGGCCGGAAGCGTTTGACAGTGAGGAGGAGAGGTGGAGAGAGAGTGGCAAGACGGAGGATGGGAAAGGGGCGACAGACCTTGGAGAGGCATCGGAGGGTTCTTTGTGCATGGAAATTGTGGTTTGAGATCGGAGGGGACTCACCGGAGATGAGGGAGGCGACATGCAACAGTGTTGAGGGTGTCGACACCCCGAAGGTTTGGACCCAACGACGTCGGCACTGCGTGGGATCCTCGACATCGCATCGAGTAGGAAGACCGAGGGACTATCGTATGTAGCCTAAACTCTCAATCCCCTCTCATGTAACCTAATGGGGATATAAATAAGGGGGAGTTTTAGGTTAAGTGTATGAGTGTATCTGACGGCCCTAATGGTCTGATCTATAATTTAATTTAACCCTCAAAATAAACCTCAAAAAATAAAAGAAAATATATAAAAATTGAAAAAAATCGAGCCGGTCGCAATTGCGGGCTCCAATTGTTTGTCCTGCTCCAACTATGTCGAAAATGAAAAATCACCCTAATGAGGTACGATCAATCTCCATCAAGGAGCAGAAGAAGAAGTGGAGGATGGGGGAAAGCTGTCTTAGTAGCCGGCCCTAGGTTTTCTTAATTGTTATCCAAGATGAAGTCCAAACGCACATCCTTGTTCTTATATACATAAGGGAAATGCGTAAAAAAGATTAATTCAGGAATTTAAATACAGAAATTAAAACAAGTGCTGTAATTTAAAATAAGAGAAAAGGGAATTCCGGCAAAAAGAAAAAAAGGAAAAAGAAAGGTGGAGGCATTCGTTATTCCGTCCTTTTTAAAAATGTAAGAAAATATTATAATTGCCCGAATACCTCCACCTCTTTCTTTTTCCTTTTTTTCTTTTGGCCGGAATCCTCTTTTCCCTTTTTTTCTTTTGGCCGGAATTCTCTTTTCCCCTTTTTCTTTTGGCCGGAATTTCCTTTTCCCTTTTTCCCTTTTTCTTTTCGGGGGTCTTATTCTTAGGGGCAAGTCAATTCATTGGTCTTATTCATAGGTGGTAGTTGTTATCCAAGATGAAGTCTAAACGCACATCCTTGTTCTTATATACATAAGGGAAATACGTAAAAAGATTAATTCAGGAATTTAAATACAGAAATTAAAACAAGTGCTGTAATTAAAAAAAGGGAAATGGGAATTCCGGCCAAAAGAAAAAAAAAGGAAAAAGAAAGAGGTGGAAGCATTCGTTATTCTACCCTTTTTAAAAATGTAAGAAAATATTATAATTGCCCGAATGCCTCCTATTTCTTTTTCCTTTTGGCCGGAATTCCCTTTTTTTCTTTTGGCCGGAATTTCCTTTTCCCTTTGTTCTTTTCGGGGGTCTTATTCTTAGGGGCAAGTCAATTCATTGGTCTTATTCATAGGTGGTAGTTGTTATCCAAGATGAAGTCCAAACGCACATCCTTGCCCTTATATATATAAGGGAAATACGTAAAAAAGATTAATTCAGAAATTTAAATACAGAAATTAAAACAAGTGTTGTAATTAAAACATAAACATGCTCCCACAAAATGATGCTCGCCCGTCGCCCGCGGTTCGTCACCCGGTTCCCATCTCTAGTTGTTTGCTGCGCGAATAGACGCACACTCCCACAGCCTTGTCTCGCCTTCGGATGAGATAAAATCCAGATACAAAACTCGGTGGACAAGAAGGAAAAGAAGTTACCTCAACGATCATTGTAGTTTAGATAACTATACTATATATTCAGAGAATCTTTCATTTAGGGTGAACTTATCACAATTCTCTGATTGCTTTATATTAAAAAAAATCATTTTGATGTTATCATTTTAGATTTTCTATTTTAGTTTTCTCCATTTAACTTATCACTCAAACAAAAAAATTGAATAATTTAGAACTAAATAAAATAAAATAAACAAGAATAGAAAAAGCATAAACTAAAAAAATAAAATGAAGTAGAAAAAAGTAAGTAAATATGAAATAAATTAATTTAAATCGGAGGACATCATGCTGCAGCGGAAGGCGCCGCCGGATAAGCGACCGTCGGAGTGCTACCGCCTTGTACTGTGGGGTACTTTCACTGTCATACACAAAAATGTAGAAATGTGGAGAAGTTAATATAGTAGTCAATGAAATGCTCCAGTCTGTAGTTTAAATGTTCATAGTACCAGTGCTTTTTCTTGATGCAACACTGAAATGTTTTCCGATGGCAGAGGCAATTTTTAAGCCCGTGTCAATTTCGTCCGCATCGGCGCGAAGCGGATTCCACGGCCTCTTTTCACGAAGAGGAGGCTCGATGTTGGCGAGAGCATCGAAGGACGTCCCGTTGAGCGGCTACCGCTACCCGGCAATGATGAAGAAGCCGAGATGGTGGTGGAGGACGCTGGCGTGCATCCCGTACCTGATGCCCCTCCACGAGACATGGATGTACGCGGAAACCGCCTACAGCCTCCACCCATTCCTGGAGGACTTTGAGTTCCTCACCTACCCTTTCTTGAGGTTCATAGGGTCGTTTCCGGGCTGGTTCCTGATGGCCTATTTCTTCGTGGCTTACCTGGGGGTCGTGCGGAGGAAGGAGTGGCCGCACTTCTTCCGGTTCCACGTCGTGATGGGGATGCTGCTCGAGATCATGCTTCAGGTCACCGGCACGGTGAGCAGGTGGCTGCCTCTCGGCCTCTACTGGGGCAAATTGGGGATGCATTTCTGGACTGCGCTCGCCTTCTCCTACCTCTTCACAGTGCTCGAGTGCCTCCGCTGTGCGCTCGCCGGCATGTACGCCGACGTCCCCTTTGCCTCCGATGCGGCTTACATTCAGATCCCGTATGATTGACGGGATACGGATGCATCCAGCCACCTCTTGTACTCATGTTTTTTTGTGATCTTGTTATCTGAATGAATGCTGCTGTTGTTGCGCCTGAGTTTTTGTGAGTTTGAATGTATGGGTGGGGTGTTTCTGCCTTCTATTTTAGAAGATTTTTTATCATCATAATATGAGTGTTTCAGTTGATCTAGTATTAAACTTCTTGCTCCGAGGGCTGATGTGAGACTTGCCAACAGCTGAATAATCTGCACTTCTGCTGCTTTTCTCAGCCATTTTCTGTTTGTTACTTCAAAGATTTAGCACGCCAACTGATGTAGAACATGAATTCATCTGTCTGCCACCCTGGCGCACAAGGGGGCTCACTTGGAATTCACCCGGCGGCTTTCATCAGGACTGCAGTCTGTACACGTCTAGCCGACCACATCGCGGTGGGTTGTTGAGGCTGGGAGGGCTCGAACCCGACCTCATAAACAAAGAGTTTTCAATTGAACTCACACCACCAATTGAGCTGCAGTTGTAATTGAAAAAGCTTGTTAATGGATAAGCTTCAATCACGGGATGAAAGCGGAGGTACTTAGAGAATGCTTTGGAGGGAGGCTGCTGGTCGGAAAGGAGCCAGCTTTGTTCCAAGAGGCGTGAGTGTGCGTGATAAACCGTTTTCTGGGGCATTTTGGGTATGATTTTTTCCTTATGGCATTTTGGACCCGACTTTTGCAGGGGCATTTGGGCGCGAGGGAGCGCAACTTTGCAGGGGCATTTTGGGCACAACTTTTCCCTAGGGGCATTTCGGGAGCAATTTCTTCAAGTTGTTGAGGGCAATTACTTTGATGATGATGACAAGCTCCAATAAGATCCTACGGTATGTGATGGTTAGAGCAAAAACTCTATGGTTCAGCGGTTCAGCCTAATCAAATGAAAACCCGACAGTAATTCCGGTTCGTTTTTCAAATCCACGAGACCGATGACAACAAGCTAACTGAAAGCATTCCCAGGCATAAATGGCCAGATGCACGCCAATCGAATTCCCCCCACCCACGCGGATTCTGCTCCGATCGCTGACGCCACGGCCGCCGACGGCGACACACTCTCCCTGATTTCTAACATTCGCAGGCAGCCTCCACCCCCGAATAACTTCCCCCAGCTTTTCGCCGCCGCCGGTATCTCCTCCGTCGGGCGCACTCCAAACCCCCCTCCTCCCGGTCCAACTCCAACTCTCCGGCGATGCATCGCCCTCCTCCAAACCCGCAGCTCCCTCCCGCACCTCCGGCAGATCCACGGCCGCGCCATCCGCACCGGCATCCCAATCTCCCATCCCCTCTTCGCCAAACACCTCATCTTCTCCCTCCTCTCCCTCGCCGCCCCTCAACTACCCTACGCCGAGCTCATCTTCTCCCTCCTCCCCACGCCCAACATCTTCACCCTCAACACCATGATCCGTGGCTACGCCGAGAGCCCCCACCCCCTCCCCGCCCTCCGCCTCCATCAGCGGCTCCACTCATCCTCCCTCCCCCCCGACTCCCATACCTACCCCTTCCTCCTCAAAGCCTGCGCCCGCCTCATCGACCTCCGCCACGGCGAGGCCGTCCACTCGCTCTCCCTGAAGGACGCCCACGCCTCCTCAGTCTTCGTCCAGAACTCCCTCCTCCATTTCTACGCTGCGTGCGGCCTCTTCGAATCCGCCCACAGAGTGTTCGACGAAATGCTCCTCCGAAATCTGGTCACCTGGAACTCCGTCATCAACGCCTACGCCATGAATGGTCGGCCCAACGAGGCGCTCACTCTCTGCCAGCAGCTGCTGAATGATGACGACAGCAGCGGGGTGAAGCCGGACGGCTTCACCATGGTGAGTCTTCTCTCCGCCTGCGCCGAGCTCGGCTCCCTTGTGCTCGGCCGCCGCGTTCACGTCTACCTATTCAAGTCTGGATTATACGACAATTCGCACGCCGGGAACGCCCTGATCGATCTGTACGCCAAGTGCGGCGGAGCTGTGGAGGCGCGCAGGGTGTTCGACGAAATGCCTGCGAGGACGGTAGTGTCCTGGACCTCCTTGATTGTCGGCCTCGCCGTGAACGGGTTCAGCAAAGAGGCTCTCCGCCTCTTCAACGCCATGGAAATGGAGAAACTGAAGCCGACGGAGATCACCCTGGTCGGCGTTCTCTACGCATGCAGCCATTGCGGCCTTATCGACCAAGGATTCCGATACTTCAACAAGATGAAAGAGGAGTACAACATAGCCCCCAAGATCGAGCACTACGGATGCATGGTCGATCTCCTGGGACGCGCCGGGTTCGTGGACAAAGCGCATGACTACATTCTCAAAATGCCATTAGCGCCCAACGCCGTCGTATGGAGGACTCTGCTCGGCGCCTGCGCGATGCACAAGAGAGTTGCTGTAGGCGAGGTGGCCTGGTCCAGGCTCGTCGAACTCGAGCCCGGCCACAGCGGCGACTACGTCCTGCTGTCAAATCTGTATGCCGGCGGCGGGAGGTGGGCGGAAGTGCAGAGGCTGAGGAGGAGCATGATCAAGGGAGGGGTGAAGAAAACGCCGGGGCACAGCCTTCTCGAGCTGGGGAACCGGGTGCACGATTTCGTGATGGGAGACAAGTCCCATCCGGAGACGGAGGCGATATACGAGAAGATCGAAGAGATCGGGAAGCGGCTGAGGAAGGAGGGGTACGTTGCTCGGACGGTGAATGTGCTGGCGGACATACAGGAGGAGGAGAAGGAGACGGCGTTGGGCTACCACAGCGAGAGGCTGGCAATCGCGTTTGGATTGATGAAATCCGCTCCCGGCGCATCGATAAGGATCGTGAAGAACTTGAGGGTGTGCGAGGATTGTCACCTGGTGATCAAGCTTATTTCAAAAGTTTATGGGCGGGAGATTGTTGTCAGGGATCGAAGCAGGTTTCACCATTTCATGGATGGTACTTGTTCTTGTAAAGATTACTGGTAAAAGGGCTATGTTATAAGCAGTCCAATCACGGCTAAACGCAGTCCATTGATTTCGTAGTCCAACAAATTTAAGTGTTTTTAGGACTGCGAATAGCCGTTTTTGGTGTGTGTTTTTATGACTGAATTGCTGTCTTAGGACTGCTAATAACATCACCCAATGTTATAAGCAGTCATATCACGGCTAAATGCAGTCCATTGATATTCGCAGTCAAATGAATTTAAGTGTTTTTAGGAATGTGAATAACCGTTTTAAGTATTTTTAGGACTGCAAATAGCCGTCGTAGGACTGCTAATAACGTCACATTCAAGTTTGATGGTATGAGAAAATTAGCTGTTTAAATTGAAGGAAATAATTGTGCAGTGATGTCGCAGTATCAACAATTCATTTTAATCTCAACAAAATAACAAATCTCAGTGACCCGTTTAAGTAAATTACGTAGGGGTGCAATTCGGGTGTAAGATTCAATTCCGATTTTTCAGAACCAAAACCGACACATGTACCCAAAATATAGGAGTAGATCCGAACAAAAAATAACTTGATTCGGTTCTCGATTT
This sequence comes from Dactylorhiza incarnata, assembly GCA_033032865.1. NCBI lineage: Eukaryota > Viridiplantae > Streptophyta > Magnoliopsida > Asparagales > Orchidaceae > Dactylorhiza > Dactylorhiza incarnata. Next base: position 2,217,624 of record JAWHQI010000233.1, read on the forward strand.
CGCTCATGCGTCATAATTGTTGTATCAACTTATGTATTAGTAAACAATTCTAACTAGTATTCATTTAAACAAACAGTGAACGCAAATATCATTTATAAAAAAAAATATGAGCAAATAATTGTATGTTTAGACTTTAAAAGAGCAAAAAAATGTGTACATAATTTTCTTCAATTTACAGTAGCACAAAGTGAGCTAATTTTTGAATATAATACTATCAGACTCATTAAAAAGGATGTGGATTTGCAGGAGGGGCGAAGCTTTTAGGTTTAACTTAATTTGGACTCGATCGAAGCCTCAATTGAATGAAATATGATCAGATGACATATATTTTTGTTACTTAATTTCAATAATTCGGTTCTCGGGTTGGTTCCAGTTCAGTTCTGAGATGATATAGAAGAGAAAATCATATTTGGATTTAGATAATATAACCAATCTAAAGCTGCATTTGCTAAAAAGAAAATCTTCTTCAAATTCAATTAGAGCTATTAATTACATTGAAATTAGGAAGCAAAGAGAAGGAATTTGCATTCAGTCCCCTGAATTCTTCGACATTCAAACATAATTAATTAATTAGCCTTAAAAAAGAAACCAGCAGCTGCACCAACTAAGATGGGAGGGAGGAGCTCGGCCGCCTAGGCGAATTCGTTCTGCCTGCTGAGACGTTCTTGATGCCCGGCGGTTCTTTTTCGCTTCAGCGCTTGCTCTTTTCTTCTCCACCATCTGCTCTGTTTTTCTGAGTTTTTCAGCCATGGCCGCCTCCGCTTGGGATCTCATCTTTATAGCCCTGTTCTGGTATATTTATCAGCAAAAAAAAGGATTAATCCTGATTTATGGGGCCTTAACTTAACCAGAAGTTAGATAAGAGAGTAATTCATATTATTAGCTGCCTATTGGAGACTCTCACATATCTTAAATTAAGTAAATAAAAAGCATTTGCATTCTCCCCTCTCTTGGTTTGCTAGATCAATGTCTTAGCAGCACGAGAGTCCTCTCCGAGAACCCTTAGGGGAAACATTTGTGCGCACGCACTGGATCAACACTCACATCGGAGATGGAATTTGGAAATTTACGTGCATATCATTTTCTTACACACTAGGGCTCCGTTTGGGGCGGCTTTTTAGCTCCAATGAGTTTGGACCCAGAAACGAAAACTAGTTTTGAACATAAAAGTGGATGAAATTTCTTAGGTAAGGTCGGGTATTCACGAACGACGGTTCATAACCACAACGTTCACAACCGACACCACCGCGCCAAACGGAGCCTAGGTGTAGTTATACAATTACATGAGGCGCGCTTCTCTTTAGAAGAAGAGTTTGTCCAAATACGGTGTGATCTTGACTACAAAGAAACAAACTTGGTATTTAAGAAATCAAGCATCATTTGTTGAAAGTACAACTAAGATTTGTGACCTTATGGAATGAAATTGTGTTTGCACCATTTACGTGCGTAGCGGAAACCGTCAATCCAGTCTCAAGTCCCTTTGAGAGGTTGAGGTCTGAAGTCAGCTTAACTTTCAATTGTAAAATCTACAAAGCTCCACCCACAATCGGCCCTAATATTCAGAACAAGGGTGCTTCGTGTCTCGGCGTAACACATTGGACACTTCACCAAAGAGGTGGGTGGAGGTGAATGATACTATGGAGCCTTACCACGACTGCATAATCAGGGAGTGTTCCGGATGAGAGAGCTACCGGTCTCACAATAGAGTCATGGAGAGAGACTTCAAATCTTGCTTGTTTCATTCTGATGTGTTCTTAATTTATATTAAGGGTAGTTATGTAATTTCCCAGCTATGACCTATAAATAATTGGGCTTAGGGTTATGTTATGTTGAATGTTTTGTGTTTGGTGTTGTTCTTAGCGGCTGAACTGGAACTCCTCCCCTCGCCGGAAGATCGATCCGTTCAGGGCTGCCCTTAGGTGAGATCAGTTATCTTTTATCCTACTTTTACCTAGTGAAATATCCAATTTGTGGTGTTCTACGATTTGAATCGTATCACATTCTTCCCTAACTGGGTTTTAAATGGACTTACAAGATCTCTTGACATTAACGGGTGTACCAACCACCCATATTAATACTCAATAAAAGGATTAATACTTGAAATAAAAGGACTTAATAATAAAAAGGCAAGACTAATATTCAAAATAAAAGAACTTGGCTGAGGAAGATGTCCAATTTTGTTAAAGAGATATTTCCTTTTGCCTTCAAGATTGAAGTTAGGGCATCAGCAAGAAACTTTAGGCATAGAAATAGTTAGGAAGTGCATGGAATTGGCACGCATTGTGTCACCGAGGCCATACAACCTATGAATATGCAATCATTATATCCCCATCAAGCCAAAACTTACCCAAATGCCATCATTTTCTCAACTTCTCTTCATTCAAACTTAAAAACTTCAACTATAATTTAATCAAAGATGACAAAATTGTTAAAAGAGGGAATGCTACCTCAGCTTTTCTCATTCTAGACTCATATTTTTCTCTTTGGTGGCTCTCCCATGCTAGAATCTTGATTTCTTCTTGCTCATATCTGCAATAGACAACTAACTGAGATTAATAAGAATGAGCGAAAATCAATAAAGATCATATATATTATATATCAAAAAACTTAAACCACTTTGGATTGCACTTTTTCTTTCCAGTTTTATTCTTATCACTTCCTTATAATTACATAATATTAGTGGTCGTGGATGCGCTCGTGGTCTCGAATCGCCGATCCGATCAACACCTCCTGCGCGAGTACACAAATGCGGGCCCCACCGAGTGGTGGCCCGATCTCCACTTTCGATCCTACGATTGATCCCAGCAACAGTCCTTCGGGATGAAAAAATGCATGACTAATGGTAGCTTTGATGCATACATCAGCTATGGTTTATGCTTGAGATGGATGTGGTAAAATGCAAAAGAGTAAGAGCGAGGCATTGTTTGTTAGGTACTTTAAGCCTGTATACTGAAGTGTACAATGCAGGATGAGAAATTAAATAGTAAGATTATTATATACAAGCACTGAAATGATTCCAGAAGTTATGAAAAGATTCACATGAAGAAGACTCGGCGTTCCATTTAGCTCTTATCTAGAAGGAATGGAATCGTAATGTACATAAAAATGGTTGACCCTTCTTTGAAATATTATTCGCTAATCATTACTAATTTTCTAAATATATGTTCATAAACATAGAATGAAAATCTTTGAAAAGGATCAATAATATCTCTAGGCTTTTTCACTTTCATGATATTAGTATTAGTGGTCGTGGACAGGTTCCCTCCCCAGCCCGAGTACTGTTGGGGTTGATGATACAATCAGGTTGATTATTTAGTTGGGATAATGGGTTTAGGGTAAAAGATAGGAGATAAAATATAAGGGGGAAAAGAGAGATAAAATTCTAGTGATCTAGAAGAAATTTTAGGGGCATGCAAAATTATCTCTTGTAATTGAATTTGATCGATATGCGCTTCTCATCAAACTATATAAAGCTTGTCTCATAGTTTTGGTATTTTTTCAGATCGGCAATTTCACCCATTTTTCATTGTGGTCATGCTCAGGTGACACATTTGTCACCTGTTAAAAGGTGCAGAGTTAATAATTTACTTCCCAAGATCATCTTCATGATTAACAATGATTAAAATTGATGCTGGCTAATAGACATTAACGCATCCACGGCATGTTTGAGAACAAGTGATGAACTGGTGATGTTGTAGTATGTTAAGACAGGTGAAAGTAGTGCTTATTTCCAGAGCAGATATGTGAAAATATGTGTAAAAATTACAAATGGTTAGTCCAACCCATAAGCTAAATTTTTGAGTTGGAAACAAGTTCGATCCTAATGTATTAGGCAAAATAATGGTTCCCATTTGGTTCACATCTCCTAACAAATGGTACATTACTTGGAGCACCTATTGAGTACTTGGTGTCTTCCATCATAATTAAGCAGGGGTTCAAGAGTAGGTGGCTTCCACGGCGGCTCTATAGTTGAGTTGGCCATTTGGTGCATAAAATAATAAAGCTTCCATTTGATGAGTGATCACCACAATGGAGAGCTCTCATGCGGGCAGGAGGTTCTTCCTCTCTTATAGGATTGAGCTTTTTGAGTTGATAAGAAGCATGACCATTGAAGTATTAGGTCAACCTTTAGTCTGCTTTTGGATCATAGGTTCCAAAATAATGACATTTAAAAACAGCACAAACCCAATCCCAAGAGATGCAAAAGGAAGAAAGTAAATGGTAGATATGTTGATGAGTTGATTCATACCAGGGAAGAGAGTGAAGCGCAAGAAAAGAAAAGTACAGACGATTTCAGAAAGATGAACAGATTACTCAAACAGTTAATATGAGACACAGAATAATCTTATTCATATACGTGTTTTTGGCTTTAACTTTAGACCATCAAGAGAAGCAAAGTCTAGATGTCATTAAACAATAAAAGTAACACACACAATGCAGTTGATGAGTTATTGGCTATCTCGTTTAAATATTCTCAAGTTTAGAAAAGGAAAAAAATTATTAACTCGAGTAACAATTGTACCTGGCTCTGCGCTTAGCTTTCACAGCTTCTTCCCATGCTTTTGCACGAGCTTCATACTCCTTTCTCAGTTTCTCTTCCTCATCACTAGTTTTGGGAGAAAGAGATGTTGCCTCTGCCTTCTTGCCAGCCCAAGAAGCTATGCTTAGTTTACCAAGCTGTAAACCAAGAGCTGCAATTTCCCGTCTTGCATTAAGCTGCAATTCCTTTTCGGACAAGTCAATTTTGTTACCGTCTTTTTGGCCATCCTTCTCTTTTCTATTCGTTGACATGCCAACTGTCATTAATCTTCCTGGAGATGAATGGATAGATGCTATCGGGCTGCGGCTTGGTGTTAAATTTTCAATAGGGGTTCCCGTTCTTGAAGGCTCCTGGCTCGAAATTGGAGTCATCTCTGTCCCTACATCTTTCATAGAGATCTGCTGCTTTACACCAGCATCTGAATAAGATTATTGTTAGATATATGATTTAGCAAAGAGTAATACTCGGCTTCCGAACATGTATTTCACCATGATATTTCATCATCATCGCTAACTTTATCTCAACTATTTCTAGGTTGTATGAATTATCATTTTACATTAATTCTTGTTGAGGGTTGCATAAAGTATCAAATCTTTCTTTTAATGTAGATCCATGTTATCTTATGTCCGCCCCTTCTTACTTCATAATACTTTAATATTAGTATCATATCCCTTCTAATGGGTGCATATTATACCCTTTATTGTACAGACCCGAGCCATCTTATTTTCAAATACTTAAATCATTATTTAGGGTTCAAACCATCTTCTTCTCCAAATCATGACATTTTACACAATATTAACTTTAATATAATCATTATTTAATTGATCTTCTCTTCTTCTTTTGCGGGAAATGGGGTTCAGTGCGAGGACCTCCCAAATGGTCAACCACATGGTATAACTCCCTGATTAATCTATAGTTTCAAGATTTTCCGCACAACCATCTTATATCATTCTATCTTCACAAATCTCAACCTAAATATTACCATGTTATTTCATAAGCTTAAGTATGTAACAAAAGCTGCAAAATTCTTTAATTATTGAGCAAATTTCTACCTTTATTACAATGTAGCTTCTCACAAGTTTTGAAACAAACCTTTGTGTTCTTTTTAAGCAGTGAATGCATAAAAACAAACTGTACCTGAATTTTTCGAAAGGCAAGCTTCTGAGACTGACGATCCTTGACGATCCAGTTCCTTCGGAAGTCGACCCAAACTGACAGAATCACAAATATCCTGAGAAGGATTTGTGAAGCAACTTGAAGTATTTGACGAAATTGAAGTAGAATGTAAGTATCGAGAAACAAAAGAGAACTTGTCTGCCATGTTAAGGGAGTTAGGATTGCTCTTTACTGATTGATTCAAAGAAATTTTTTGGTCTGTAATCATGAATTTTGGTGTAAGCCTTGCCCAAGAGGAATTCAAGGGTCGATTGCACTGATATGCAGAATTCTTCTTTAGAACATTTGCCTGCATTGCCTGTCTACTAACAAGCCATTTTTCTGCATCATTCCATTTTGATGGGACATTTCTATAGAAAGGACCGATAATTGGATGATGATTGATGTTATTTTCTCTATGGAACTCGAAACTTGAAGTGCTGGCATTGTCATGTCCACTGTCATATCCATTACAAACTTCTTCTTGATGCCTCATCGGGTGCGTTGTGAAGTTGCTACCTTGCTGAATTTGATGAGAAGAATTTCTATTGTTGTTTTGGTTCCTTGAATATTTGGTATCATAACTTTCTCTGGTAACAGAATCTCCCGAGGAAGTTTCACATTGGTTTCCTTCTCCATTTCCTGAGAATTCTTTGGTAGAAACCTCTGATTTTGAGGACTTGGTATTAATGGAGGTAACTGAAAAGTCTGTGGAGGCATCTATAAGAACCAAATACATAGAAATAATCAACATTGGGAACACAATTTTTTCCGAATTTAGAAATGGAAATAACACAAATTTTTCTGACCTTCCTCATCAGGGTTAAGTAAGTTTCTCTGAGCACACTCCGTATCCTCAACCTTAGAAGGGGAAGCTCTTGAAGAACTCCCCCCTTCATGCCTTTTGATATTTTGAGCTCCGAGTAGTTTCATCCTCAACTTACTGGGAGAAATAACACCCATCTGTACATATCAGTGAGCAATCAAACTTGTTATCCAGTTCACAGTGTCTCTTTTAGTATCAATTGCAAAGGTTTTTAAATTGAATAGTTATTTCAATTTAGAACACCCTTACAACCAAGCAATGCAACTTTGAATCTGTAATTGTTAATTACACGCCTCTGATTGTGAAGATCAGCTGAATATTCACTTCACTAAAAATCAATAATTACAAAAATTCATATGGCTAATCATTCCTAATCAGCCTTAATCTATTTAGATAGCATTCCTTTGCTTAAGATAACACCAAATCAAAAAAAAATTCCAGATGGAGATTTTAATTAAAAAAAATACAAATTATATTGAAGCAAAGGATCCTTAATCTATTAGCTCATTGTTATTCGGAGCATTATCAAAAAATAATAATTCTAAAAACTGTGACCTAAGATTCAAATTAACCAGACACAGGATCCCTTAGAGCAGGAAGAATAGTCTCAGCTCTCAAGCAATTGTTCATGACTCATGAGATAGAAATATTTTCCTGCTAAATAAAGTAAGAAAATCAATTTTCTCAATCAAACCCCACAAGAAACTGAGAAGAAGAAAACCAAAAACAGATTATTCAAATAGGAGAAAATAAGATCCGATCTATCGTTTCCAGCGGGAAATCATTCAAAAAAGAAAATACAGTATGAAATAAATCAAGACTTCAAAGAGGAAATCTCACATTACATTGTTTGCAATCAAGAGGGTATTATCCTTAATCAGAAAGAGGAAGAAGAAGAAGAAGAAGAAGAAGCAGAAAAAACTGAATGCAGAACAGAGAGCTGTACCTGCACTTTGTGAATCCTCTCATAGTCCATGGCTGCGCTAGAGAGAGAGAAGACGGAGGAAAGAGAGAGAGAGAACCAGCGGCCGGTACAGCTATCAGGAATAAGGAAACCTGCGCGGGAATTTTATAGACAGACACCAGCAGGCAACAGGGACGGTCTCCTTTACATTTTGACCCGAAATCTAGGATAAATTTTTTTTTTTAAAACAAATTATTAAAATATTAAATGCCTGTTCATAAATAATTAAAAAAATATTAATCTTAAAAAATACCTCGCAAAGTTGGGAATGATGGGGGGAGGGGCATTATCTCGATGAACGAGAAAAAGGCAGAAACGAGGAATGTCATAATCGGCGATTTATTAAAATCGTGGATCGGCGAGGATAAGCGGTCAAATGTACTTCCCGAGAGGCAATGACCGAAAAGTTTTGAAAAGCTGGGAGAATCCATCTGACCGCATTAAAAACCCTCCCCCATCATTCATTATTTCATTTCCTATGTTTCGAAATTCTATAAATTCTATAAATATTAAATATCAAGAATTTATGGCATTTAACTTTTAATAATTGAAATTATTTTGTATGTTTTTTATTTAATTTTAAAATGTGTCACCCTCTCTCTATTTAGACTTTAGAGTGACAAATTTTTAATAAGATAAATTGAGGATATACTGTCGCGCCGAGACACAAAAAATTCGTGCTAGAGTACTTGTCATATTAAATGAAAATAAATCACAATGTTTAAATTAAAATTAAAATACTAAATTGCAATTTCAAATTTCAAAATTTGCCCTAATTATGATTTAACTTAAATTGACATTCTCTTTCATGATCTTATTAATCGATCACACCAATAAATCATACAAGCGAGAGCGAATCACATGCGCCAACCCAAACACGTGAACGCTAATAATATGTTCAAAAATAAAAGAGATAAATATGTACTAAAATGTGGTTATTTTAGTAGTATTAATCATTTAAACCCTAAATCCTATTTTGTAATCTCAATCAACCCTAAATCCTCTTCTTTCCATCATCTTATCAACAAGTTGAACCCTTTGAATTTGAAGTGAGCAAAACTATGTTAGAACTGAGGTAGCTGAAAATCATAACTAATCAGGTTTTATCTCACCAAAATCTGAAGGACTTTTGAGTTATTTGACATAAAGTTCATGCTTAATTACTGATAAATAATATAAGTTTAACACAAATTATAAACACACCAAATTCTCAAAGATTTACAAAAAATGGAAACCATTAATAATTGAAGGAAAACATTTCAAAATTGTTGCTTTTAACTCGTTCTCCTGAAGCAGTGAATTTGGAATCATTCGTCGTCGTCTGAATAATTGAATTTAACGGAGTGCGCCTGTAAATCAATCTGTCCTCCCCTGTATGTTCCGCGTTTTTTCTTGGTCTTCTCATGCCTGAAATCCCTGCAAATTTATGAAATTTTTGTGCTGAGAAAGCATGTAATGGTTTAAATGGTTGCAGAAATTTGCATTGTTTGACGAAGAAATGACTAATCCACATGGATGATAAAGAAGCAATTGCATTTGCAGCCATGATTTTAATTTATTCCTTCACTGAATCTCTATTTGCTCACTTACTGATGCATCTTCCTTCTCTGTGTTGTGTTGAAGTCATCAAAAGTTTTTTAATTTTATTTTTGAAACAAATCAGGAGCTTTAATTTAATGTAAATGGCTAACATGAAAATTTAGGACTACAAGTTACAGTAGGGTTTAGCGGGAAGAGTTTTTTTTTAACCAGCTCTTTAACAAAAAAAACTTTAAATGTTTTCGTTTTACAATGCGTGCAAGATTGATGAAAACAATTCCTTTAAGAGGTCATCTTAAAATGACAGGGTATTAACACGATGCATCTCTAAAATTACATTAATCAAGGCTTCTCCTAAATTTCATTGATTGCATGCTCTTTTCTATTTCTAACAACAACTTATTGGCACATTATTGACTACTAAAATATGAAATTTGATGATCTATATTGTAATAAGAAAACAAATACTTTAACAAATGAAGGAAAAGAAATCCAAGTGTTCCTAAAAGATATGCACACAAAACAAATTGAGGGATAATACCTTCCTCTAACTTGACCAAGAACTTCTTGAGCCTTTGCCCCATACCCAGATCCTGAATCATCCTGCCAATACATGGCATCCAACAGCATTAAAGATATGAGCATGCCTAACACTAACTACAAGTCAAATGTAAAATAAGCTAGAAAATTACACACACGCGCACACACATAATATTCATATAATTAAAATACCAGAGCCCAGTAAGAGTTATCTTGCAGTCGTTCATCAGCAAATCGAACATCGTCAACTTTTATTCTTTGGAATGCATTTACTGCTTTTAGCTGCATATTAAAGACAATAGTTAGGCCTAATTCATTTGTTATTGAAATAGAATGATACAAGTTCAAAACAAGTAAATGCTTATTATGCATAAACAAAGAAGATTGCAATGGTAAATAAACATAGCACGCAAGAATTAATGACACAAAACTCTTCAACAAATTTGATACTATGTATACTAAACAAAATATGTGGGGTAGTATCAAGGTCGCGGATATCGGACGTCGGGGACAAGTCAGTTTGAGTTTTTTATGTCAGTTTTAACATGCCGGAGATATGTCGGGGATATTTCACGTATTGGGTTTTAATATTTGATTATTTACATACATATAAATACAATTACTTTTAATTTATATATATTGACATGTCAACAATTCAATATAAACTTCAGAATCTACAAAAATAGTAAAACCATTTTATGTTACACAAGTAATAATAGTGTAACAAAGGGAAGAAAATTGGAGGAAGGAGGAAGTCCGAAAGTCGTCGACGACTGAAGATAAGGAACCCTCGGTCCAAAATCCGAAGCCAAGCAAAATCGATGTCGACAATGGACAGTACAGGGAAGAAAGTCAAATGAAGCGGGAAGAGAGTCGAGAGCTTTGGCACAAAAAAACTCAAACAACAAAACAGTTTTGCTTCGTTGTCTATTAAATCATAGGCACTAAATAAAATAAATTAAAAAATCCACTTATATGTCGACAAAATATATCCGCAAATATATTTCAAAAGGATGTTTTGTAAGAAAAATCAACAATACTGAGTAGTATAGATAGTTAGAGTGTCATAATTGATAACCGATTGAGAAGAAATATCAGTTAAACAGCAACAAAAAATGTGCTCAAAGTTTCCCTCAATCATTCACTGATCAGAATTTCCAATAAACGCTTATATATGGACAAAATATATCGGAAAATATATTCCAAAATAATATTTTGTGAAAAAAATCAACAACACTGGGTAGTATAGATAGAGTGTCATAATTGATATCCGATTGAGAAGAAAATTCAGATAAACAGCAACAAAAAATGTGCTCAAAGTTCCCTCAATCATTCACTGATCAGAATTTCCAATAAACAGATAACAATTAAGGCAATTAAAGAATAATAAGACAGCAAGTTGATCGAACACACAATATACTATTTGAAATTATGACATTTTTTGTACAGTAAATATATATTATCAACAGAGAATCACTTATATTTTTTACCACTAAAACAAAAATAACTAAATACTCACATTAGAAAAACAAATCAAGATGGCTTCTGAAGCTAAACAGAAGTAAAGCAGAACTAGAGAATATTTTAGCACATAAATTAATCAAAAACTAGGAACAAATTGTTCAATCTTTGACCAGATATGCATATATTTTATCCTTATATAGAAGATGGATAATCTTTTAAATGAACAAAATTGTGTTGACTTAATTATCCCCAAGTAATACAGCATTTAAAATAAGTTTCAATCCATAATCATGTCTATCCTTAGCCTATCTCAGGCTAATAAGTAGATTGAACTAGATTTCAAAATCCAACAAGGTATAATCTGAAATCAAATTTAGAAAATGGAATCTGATGGAATCTACAGTCTACAAAAGATAAAACCAAACATTTATTTACAACCCTGATCGAACGAGATTTGATTCTACAAAAAATTGAACAGCAAGCAATGAAAATGTGTGGATTTATTAAAAAGAACTTTACTAGTTCATCAATGCATCAATTCACTAATAAAACGGAGAAGTACTTCAGTTCGAGCAGACAACTTTTAAGACATGTAATATATAAGGGAGGTTGGCAGTCTACTGTCACCTTCCAAAACGACAATAGAAACCAAGTAATAAATAAACACACCTCCCCCGATTTTTTTTCCTTTTTCATTGACTTTGTTCTAGTGCTTCCATCCTTCTGATTATTTTCAACATTCCCATTTGCATGTTGATGTTCATTCAATTGCTGCTGTGTATTCAGTGAACTGGGATCTTTTTCATGCTTATCCAAGACAACACTAGAAATTGCCACAGAAGATTCTTTGGATTCCCCATTGAGTGGTACAGGTATATTCTCAGCTTGGACTGATGTTTCTGTTGACGAAGACCTCTTCCTCTTCTTGTTAGTTGACTTTTCAACATCACTAGGATTCTTTTCAGATATTGCAATGCTTTCCTTTCTGAAATCAGACTTTTTCAAGATACCATTATCATGTTTTCCTACTCCGTATGATGTGTTTTCAACAAACTTATCAGAATTAATTGTTTGTAGACTATCTGAAGTTGATTTCTCTGCCTTTGTGTTCTTATTTTTCTTTTTTTTGCCAACTTCTACATTTTCCTGGAGATCGTTGACTAGGTCTTCTGTGTTCACTGACTCCTGATGTTTAGTAGAGGCATAATGCCCATCATCGTTAGGTTTTGCTGCAATAACTTCATCCTGATTGACTCCCGCTTCAAATTGCTCAAGAGATTGATTAGCAGCCTTTGTTCTCTTCTTCTTACTCTTCGCACCTTTATTCTTCTCAATGTCAACAGTTTCAAAACTATGGTTGCTTGTCAGATCCTTCAATTCTTCAATTTTCTCCTTAACAACCTCTTCAAAATTTAGGCTGCCTTCTGTACCCTTATCTTCACCGAGTATCATCTTCCGTCTCTTTTTCTTTTCTTCATTTAAAGGTTCCTCATAATCAGTATTTTCAGTAGTTCCTATGCTAGCATCTAAGCAATTTTTTCCAGCTTTTTCTTCCCCAATTGAATCAGAGACCAGTTTGCTTTTTCTCTTCCTTTCTTTGGTTTTGGCGTTTGAATCATCAACAGCATCTGCTACTAATATTCCTATATTCCCATTAACGTAAAACTCAATTAGTTTAGGTCAATAGTGAATTAAATCAAAGTTCCAATTAGGAATAAAAAAAAATTGAAGCCATACCTTGCTCTTTTGGCCACTCTATACTGGCTATTGGATCCTTTCTACTGCTCATTCCATAATAGCACATAGAATAACTTTAATCAGAACCATGTAAACAAGTAAAAGATGAAGTAGAAAAAAATAAAATAAAATAAAAAACATGCAACAATCAATATATGAGGTAAACAGTAACTTCAATCCATAAGAAAAGATAATATCCCTTTCACTAAATCTGACACCAAATAAGTAAAGATCAAACACAGAGTTAACAGGCCATAAAATTGCATTCTATTTGTAAGGTTTATGTTAGAATAAAATCTACAATAGAATGTTGATGTTATGCCTTATGTAACTTTTTTGGTTGAAAATATTTTGCTCTGGCGTGGTGGCCAAAAATGTCATGGTGGTCCATGTATTTCGATAACCTCCCTTCACCAACTTTAACCCCAAAACAATGTTTTAAGCCTGATTTTCTTTGTTCCACTGTCATCCAGAGAAATAACCAATTGGCCCAAAAAATTTAAGGGGTTTTGCTGCTTAACTGTATAGCACCTTGCTTGTATTCTCTTGCAAAAAATGCAGGGTAAGGTTCGCCTACATTTCACCCTCGTGGTGGAACCCTTCCCCGGAACCTCGCTGCGCGAGGATGCTTTGTGCACCGGGTACCCTATTTGAAGCAATTAGTGGGTACTTAAAAATTCTAATATTTGGTTTTCTTCTCCTCATATTATCAGTTAAATTGTGAGCCTTTTTTCAAAAGCAATTCCCACAATTTTTTAATATTTGTACAAATTATTTTTTATGGTACAACAAACTTCTTGGGTTTGACTTACGCGTTGAGTATAAGGTGGGAGCCTTGAATTGCGAGGCAGATACATTGTCCCATCGGGATCACTTAAACGGAGTGACTCTTTTCGCTATTTCTTGACCCACGATCGAGCTGCTCTCTTCTCTACATTAAGAAATACAGAAGTTCCCCGTGTTGTCGGATATTGGTCCACACGGGAGGGACTCATCCTCTAAAACGATCATCTCTATTTGGAGTTGACCTCTTCCCTTGTTGCCACCATTCTGAAAAGCACACATGGCAGGGGACAAGAGGGTCTCCGCGCATCAGGGCAGAGTTCTTTTGGAAGGGGCTTCAGAAGCATGTTCAGGGCTTCAATGTCAGATGTTCCGTCTGCTAACGGAATAAGACCGACCACCTCCACCTAGCAGGTCTCTTGCAATTGTTTCCCGTCCCAACCCAAATCTAGGTCGACGTGTCTATGGATTTCATGGAAGGGTTACCCGCCTCCAAGGGGAAATTCATTCTCATGGTGGTCATTGACAAGTTAAGGGAGTGCATTTCATCTCACTGGCCCACCCCTTACAGTGGAAGGTGTTTCCCGTGCTTTTTTCGAGCATGTGTTCCGCTTACACGGCCTCCCTGAGAGGATCATGTCCGACCGGGATAAGGTGTTGACCAATTGGTTCTAGAAATAGCCCTTCACTCTTAGTGGCACTAAATTTGCCTTCTCCACATCATATCATCCACAGTCAAAGGGCGAGTCGAGGTAGTTAACCGCACTATGGAGATGTACATACGCTACATCATGAAGGATCACACTAAGGATTGGGCTAGTTGGCTATAGGTTGTCAGGATCGAGATCCTAGGTGAGATCGTTTCGAGGTTGGATCGGATCAGATCGAAGGATCAGATCGAAGGATCAGATCGGATGTAGGATCGGATCGGATCGTATGATCGGATCGAGGAACGCAAGATCCTACAACATTCATAAATTAAGACTTAAAATATAAAATTGAATTTTGTACCATCCAATTACATGCACAATTAACAAAAAAATCAATAAATTGAGCTGTATGTGAATAATTATATTAAACTTTCTTGAATAACTAAATCAAAAAGATAATATAATACTAAGTTCACTTTCAGTTTCAGGTAGGACACCCAATGTCTACTAAAAATAAAAACAAATATGGAGTGATGGATTGGTGGAAGCCTAGAAGCAGGAAGACGAACCCAGACGGCTGGATTGCTCGTACGCTAGAAGCAGGAAATTTGAATTGCTCGTATACTGGATTTCTAAACGCTAGATTGCTCGTACGCTAGGAAGGAAGGGAAGACGTCGGCCTGAAGTAGGAAGCAGAAAGCCACTGGATTACCAACCATTGGATAGCTCATACGCAAAAATATAAGATAAGACACTGACACCACTTAAAATGGAACCTGGTAAGGAAGACATTGTCTGGACTGGAAGCGACCGAAGACGTCGCTCTTAGCCTCCGTTTGCAGTCGGCAATCGACACTTGGGATACGGTAAAGCAGCATAATATAATTATGTGATGGGTATGGGGGCGGGATTGGGATAAGGTTAAGCAATAGGTTATGGGTGTTGAACCGGTTGAATGAGGTCGGGATAGGGTTGGACATGTTTCTAGTTCCCTTTGGTCGGATCGGTATAATCGGGTCGGGATCGCGATCCTAAGATCTGGATTGTGATTATTAGGATTTGAAAATTACGATATTTTTATTGCGGCCTAATGTAATTTTGAACAAACGAAAGGAGGCCGAGCGGGCCAAATCGAAGTTTTGCGCGCGAAAATCAAACCCGTCGTTATGTTCTTTAGAAATTCGTTAATTTTGTTCGAGTAGCCTCCTTATTCATCTACGGATCGAATCTTCTACGAGACTTACGGCCACAAGCGGAATTACAAGCAATAATTAATGATTAATGGTAGTAAAAGTAATTTGAATGTTCGGGGCAAGCTTGAGATCATTTAATGGAACACATAAGAATAAACTAAAGAATTAGAGCGAGGATACCGATACGGAAGAGGGAAGATGATCCAGTCCAAATCCTTTAAGCCAGGTGAAAAGCAACAGTGGTCTGGTCTGAACAGTAGGCGGCCTCCATGCGTTCGATTTGCGAGTAGGAAACAGTACCGGAGCAGGAGTCGCGAAGTCGACGGCTTTCCTCTCAAGACAGGTTCGTGTGGAACGACGGAAACAGGGGGCCGAGGTCGACGGCGCTCCAACTGGCGGTGGAAGGCGAAGCAGAGGGCGTCGAGCAGTTCCCGTTCGTCTTCTGGCGTCGCTGCAGGAGGCGGTTCCTTCGATCTCGCTCGACGGGGAGACAGAATCGGGCCGACGGTAGTTTTTCCGGCAAGACAGAGAAATCAACTTAACTTTCGATTCTCTGTGTCCAGGCTGCCTTGATCTTTCCCATACAGTGTTTAAATAAGAGTATTTGAGAATCAAGATTTTATTTCTTCCTAATTCTTTCCTGCCATATAATTTCAAATACTTCCTTCTTTCAATTTTCCAGTTATTTCCTTCCAATTGAACCGGATAACCAAGACGGGAAAGTTCCTAATAATCCTGCCGCTAATTTCCTGATTTCTCTAATTAATCTTAAGTGTTTTTTAAATAATTTAAGTTTGCCCTTTCTTCGTTCTAATTACTAAAATTACCGGACCGTTCATTCAGGGTCTCTTCGGGTAGTCAAACCGACGAGCCGAAAAATAACAACAGGTGCGCTGAAAAGAAATGCATGAAAAATAAGAGACTAAGATGCGTTGCAGGATGCATCACGATCCCAGTCGTAGATGTGCAGATTTAGATCCTAGGTAAGATCCGGATCGATTTACAAAATCTGGATCGTAGGATCGTAAGATCCTACAATGCGGATCGCGATTCTGATAACCCATGGTTGGCTTCCATGGACGGAGTATTGTTATAAGACAGTACCACACCACCTTGCAGAGTACACCATTTTGACTCATATATGGGAGGGATCCTCCTCGATTATTGTCATATAGAGGCAATCCTACCCTCATCGAGGTCTTTGACCATGGTCTGAGTAACTATGACCTCATCCGACGACCACTCGGAGGGTGCCTCCTCCTCCAGGCCCAAGCCCGTATGGAGACCACATGCAATTGTAGCCACCGTGAGCTATCATTTGTCATACACGACTGGGTATGGTTGGAACATCATCCTTACTGCCAGATGTCAGCTCCCGACGGAGCCACTGGTCGTCTTATCACCACAGCTTTAGGACAAAATAGATTCCAATGAAGACAGAGATGTTATGGACACACGTTGGGATCAGACCTATAAACAACACGTTAAGCCACTTATCTTAAGGGTTGAGCGAGTCATGTTATCTTTATTTTATTTTTTTTCATGTTTTTTTATTTTGTCGTATCTTAATTCACTTGTAGAATGTTCTAAGTGAGAAGCATTTTGGACCATGGGATGTTATTAGGTTCCTCATGGGGGCAACTCATTTTAAAGGATCATGCAATTAATATGGCATTTCTCTCCCTCTCTCTAATTTCCTCTCTCTCTCTCTCTCCATCTCCCACCCCCACGCCCCTTCTATTGTTACCTGATTAGGGTTTCCCCCCTTCACAACATCACGCCACCAAAGGACCGCAAGAGTCGCGCCTCCTCTGTCGATCCTCCTCCTACACCGTCTATCACAATAGCTCCTTCGGACTCGAAGAAGCAAAATTCCAACACTCTCTGAGACTTTCCCCTCGCTTGCCTCTTTATATACAAGAAGGTGACTTGAGAGTCTTAGTTTTCATCTTTGCATCTCTTGGTTTTGGGATCTCTCTTTTGAAGAGGGGCTTCAAGTAGGAAACAGCCTCCAGGGAGTTGGGCACGAATTTTCCTTGTGGTTTGTATATCTATTTACATTTCAAGAGCAATCAATTATCTCTTAGACAACTACTCATCGACGTAACGAGCATAACTTCATCATCTCCACAATCTATGTAATTACTTCATTGTATTTTTCTTCATCATCTTCCCCATCCTCATCCTAAATGACGGGAGGAGTGTGAGAAAGCACAACTCCACTAGCTCTAGCAACTACTCATCTTTTTACATCCCTTAGTTTTGTGATTTTTTTTGGGAGAAGGACTCCCTGCATAAGAAGGTGACATGAGAGTCTTAGTTTTCATTTTTTTGCATCTCTTAGTCTTGGGATATCTCTTTTGGAGAGGTAATTCAAGGAGGAATCATCCTCAGTGAGCTAGGCATGAATTTACCTCGTGATTTGTATCTCCATTTCATTTCAAGAGCAATCAGTTTTCTCATTTAGTACCAGACAGCTACTCATCGTCACAAAGAACAAAACTTCATAGGCATCATCTCTACTCTCTGTGTAACTACTTCATTGTATTTTCTTCATCATCTTCCTCATCCTCATTCTTAATGACTAGAGGAGTATGAGCAAGCGCAACTCCACTAGCTCTAGCAACAAACAACTACGCATCGTCACAAAGAACAAAACTTCATTAACACCATCTCCGCTCTCTATATAACTACTTCATTGTATTTTTCTTCATCATCTTCCTCATCCTCGTTCCTAATGACTAGAGGAGTACGATCAAGCGCAACTCCACTAGCTCTAGAACAGACAACTACGCATCGTCACAAAGAACAAAATTTCATCAACACCATGTCCACTCTCTATATAACTACTTCATTGTATTTTTCTTCATCATCTTCCTCATCCCCAAGGACTAGAGAAGTATAAGCAAACGCAACTCTACTAGCTCTAGCAAGCAAATCTCATGAATTAGTATCATTAAGCACTAATTCATATTCATTAGATTTTTTTATTCATTCTACTCATTCATTAGTATCATTTATCTCTCTGAAAAAAAGAAATCAATGGGGCACTATCTCTAGAAAATGCATCTCATGTTAAATATTCATCATCAAATCCATATTCAACTTCACCAATTTCATCATTCCTTCAACGCATGCATTACAACCACATATCTCTTAAGAAATGAGATCAATGCACTCATTTGCATCACATCAAAGCCTCGATGCATCTTATATCTCAAACACCAAATAAGTCAAATTTCGTTGAGCAAACTCTCCTTTTTTACTTTTGAAAAACATTTACAACGAAAACATCACCCAAGCATCCCTTTTATGATTCTACTGCACAAAAAGGTGTGCGCCTAGGGCCTTTAGGCTATGGAGCATGCTTGGGTGAGGTTGCTTGTCTTCGCTATGCAAAAACGCAGACCACTAAGCCAGATGAGGCCTGATCCATAGGCACGCATGTTATAATATAGTATAGATGAATATTTACATGTCGCACAACATGCCAATTGGATAGGAAGGGGAAATATTCTTTAGAATCGAAAAGGAGCCCCTCCTAGAAAAAGAATCTATAAATTTTGACAACTTCTGCAATACAGATAACCACGGAGATCTTGTCCAGCTAAGATCGGTGCCTCGATCAATGTCTCTTTAATTTCCCATAAAACAGAATTGAGAAAATAAAAGCCCCTTCAATTTCGACATTAAAGACGACTGGCTCTAACTTCGACGATTCATCACTACCAAAAACAAAACAAAAGTTGGAAAAAATTGAAACACGTTTGAGGATATATTAATAGAATGTGGAGAATGGAAATAGGGTTAAAAAATCATTTTCAAACCTTCATCATCAAATGAAAAGACAAATGCAGATGATCAACATGAAGTGCAACTAGAGAAGCACAATTCCCAAACAAGTAATCGTCAAAATAAGATAGGGAATCTAGTGAATGTCTATTCGTGCATAACCTAATCACAATCGAACATTTGCAATGTTCAAAGTAATTATAGGATAAGTTTGTGGTAAGCAATTATAATTCTAAGAAGTAAAGTCCGTAATCGGTAAATTCTTCAAGTGAAGAATACAAAAATTTATCTGTTAAACCCAATGAACAAGTCAATAATCATTCACTATTAAAGGAACATATCTCCTCAATTTAAGGCCTAAATCCCAAAAAAAAGGAACAGTGGTTCCAATCCTCACCAATAAATAAAGGTAAACTCAAGGAGAAAGGGAATCAGAAGCTTAATTCAGAAAGTTCATTCTCCGCTGAACTTCTTCGAAATTATTCTTTGTTCTAGCGGGGGGTTCTTCACACTCCTACGTAAGAGGAGGAGTCTTCGTACAAACACAATCTATTTTCCATTCATCTCGTTGCGCTGCCAAGTGAACTATGGAAATAAATCTTCTATGCGAAGGATTTGGGTTTCAACGCTTCTATCTCTGTGGCATAGTGAGAAAAATGTAATGCATTTACCCAAAAAATGCATTAAGCACTTCAATAAATTTGGGTTATTAATTTATTTTTTTACAATCCCGTTTTGAGAAAATAATTTGTTTTGTAAATGATGGAGATAATGAAGGATGGAGGAGAAGGAATGGTAAAAGCAATACAACTTCGCAGAAGTTCTAATACCTGAAAATGTCATACCCATGAAAAAGCTAAAAAAATACATCATATGGTAAGGTAAGAAAGTCATGCTATAATTCAATATAATGGAAAGCCAAAAATTCCCTCCAAAAAAAGCATAAACAGAGAGGATGTTTATCTTAGAGTTATCAAAATAATCATATTATGGAGAAATAACACTAAGAAATTCATTTAGTTGTACAAGAAAAACATTGTGTATTTAAAATTTAAAGTAGCGTTGCAATCACTTCAAACAAAGACTCATAGAGAAAACCCAAAGTCATTTGAAACCAAACTAAACAATCTTCTTTAATAGAGGCCTGGATTAATGAAAAAATTGAATATGTCGCGTAGTACCTTGTCTCAATGACCTTGTCAAACAACTCCTCCAAGTTAATACAAGAACCTCCTCTACTATTAACCTGGTTCAAGTAATAGAATTGGGGTTTACTTCGCTGGATTAACTGTTTCACATGAGAAAACTTACAAGAACAAAATGTTCAACAATTTATGAATAGGAAAAATTCAACATCTAAGGCTTAACAAAAAATGAAAACATATATCCTGGATAGTCACAGCTTCTCCTGTCAGAAGCACACAAAAATTTAAAGAGGATAATAGAAAGTGAGAGCTTCGGCAGAAAGGAGTTTTCTTGCCATGAATAAAGCTAAACAAACTCATGACATTGCTATAGAGCCGGTATCTTCGGTCATGTTAAGATAAACGAACTAATATCTTGTAGATAACAAAGTAAACTAAAAGCTTCCTACATTTTGCTGTGATTGTATCATTGTATACATACTATAATGATGATAAAAATATAGAAACAAATATTCATTCAATGTCTTTTGAATGAAATAAGTTAGGATGTTGTAACTATCATTCATCGTTACGAGGTCGCCGGAGAGATCACCGGCATTGGAAGTGAATAAAGAATACTAGAAGAGGGCCATAAGAGGAAGGGACAGGGGAAAAGAGACTAAACAGGGAAATAGGTGAAGAAAAACTAAAGCTAAATTCTTAATCAGTTTATCCATGTGATTTCAATCCTTTACAAGTGTATACATAGCCTTTGGCTATTACATGAGCATTGTTTGGTATAACGACCAATAGAAAATATTGAATTCCTGCCGTTGGATCATTGAGGTAGCTGTTTGTCTGCCTGGCGTTGGATTTGCATGTACTCACCTTTGGATATTACAGGTGTATACTCATTACAGATGTGCTTTGGATTTTCTAATCGATGATACAAATTTCATGTTGAACACTGAAAATCATAGCCATGACGATCATAATTGAGTTTTATAAAACTGAAAATGAAGCATGGGAAAATCCACGCAATGCCCCCTGCCTCAAACAGTCAAAGGTGAGCGAGCAGGTATTACCTCGATTTTGGCTTCCGAGAGGAAGACGGAAAGGGTCTTAGAAAATCCACTGCCCTCGAGAAACGCGGCGATGGATCTAAGTAGGTCTTCGCGTTCCCTCCCATTCCGGAACATACTATCTCCTCTCGGCAAATCTTGCGCCAGGGCTTCCGCCGGGCCGGAACAGACTTCAGGCGCATCGGAAACTTTATAAGATTTCTTCTTCTTTCTTCTCTTGATCTTAGTATCCTCGCCCTCAACATCAACTACGGACGCTGTCTCATCTTTCCTCTTCTTCTTCTTATAGGTGTCCTCCATGGTGGTGGCGGCAGCTTTCATGGCCGTTTCGAGCATTAATTGGCGTGGGACGAATGAGATTAGGGTTACGCGGCTGGACACTTCAGACATGCACGATGCTGCGTGATGAAGATGTGATCAGGGGGGAGTAGGGTTTATGAAGTCGATGAAGCGTGAACTTTAGTGCGTGACAACTCACGACTCATCTTCTCCACGACAGATTTCTAAAGAAATTCATATGTTTGGAGCGTATTTGTACATAGTAGAATCATTTTAGAATGATTTATTGTGAATATTCTTGAGAAGAGCGTAGAGAATTCATAAAAAAATGCACATAAAAGAGTGGTAAAATAGGAGCTCTATAAAAAAGTTAGTTTAAATTCCTCCATCCTTTTGAGGGAGATTATTTTGGGGCCTCCAAGCAATCAAGCAATTCAAAGCTTTTTACAACTCACTTTCTCTTTCATTCGAAATATTCTCTTGCCACAACTAATATTGGAAGAGGCTGACTTAGCTAACTACGAAGGGACGTGAAAAGGAGTTGAGGTCGTATGCGACATTGTTGAGGGAACAAGTCTGTGACGGTTGGTATCAGAGCAAAGTTCACTCAAGTTTGTGGTTCGTGTTGCTAAAGAGTAAGATAGCTTTGGAAGGGAACAACAACTCTAGCACTATTGATGAGCACGGCAGGGTGACCGAGGAGCAAAAAGAAAGGAAAAAGAGAGACCAAAGCAAGGGGCGTGAAAGTTTCAACGTGGGGCAAAACATTGTGGATCGTTTGGACTATGATGCATTTGAGGGATGTTTGCAATGCTCTACACATGAAAATGGAGAATATTTGTAAGTAATTTGACATTTTTCATTTTAAATAAGAAAAGATGAGGATGAAATATGACTTTCTTAAAGAACAAGTGATGTGTAAGTCGGAATCCACCCATAATGATTTTGAGTCTATCATTAGAAACTTTGAAGATCGTCTGACAAATCTTGAAACAGAAGTATAAGATTTGCGCAAGCGAAGCACAATAAATGGTAGAAATTGTTGAAACATGTGTTCCGCATCTCTTGATTTGAGAATAACAAATCACATTATGTATTTAATCACGATTGTCTTGTGTTTATAGTGTGCAGGTAATACAGGTACAACACCTCTCTGAATGCGTACATGAAATAAGAAGCAAGAAAAGAGACGATGCTCTGAAGGATGACATATCGCGGGGCGGTAGCATCGTGTTAATGGGATAGCTGACAAAATGCATTTGAACGCAAGAATTAGCAGGAGCAAAGCCCATCTTTAGAAAGAAGTTGGTGCGCGGTGTTACTGCTAATGCGTAGCGGTAACTCAATGGCAAGTCTGACAATCAATAGCTAATTGTGGAGCCAAATGGAGCAAGAAATCATTCCAATGGCGGGAGCAATATGGAGCTAACGTGACGTAATAACCCTATCACGGTGCGGTAAGGGTTGCCTAAAATAAGGAACGTGCATACCATTCCTGGTGGATGCGTCGCTGATCTCATTCCATTTCGGCTACCGCCCGACGATATGACTTACCGTCGAAGCTAGCTCCCAGTCCTATAAATATAGTTGCTCCGCCTATTGTTTGAATCGATCGACCAAAGCTACAATTCTGTACCTTTTCGTGAAAGCCCTCATCTCAGACATCTAGAGCACTCCATATATCAACCTTGAAGATAAAGAGAGAAACTCGAAGGAGGATTCAATCAACATTCATTCTACGCGATGGACGTACGCATCAACAACGACGATCTATAGCATTACTTCACCATCTCCTTCAGAGTTTTATATAAGGAGTTTTATATTCCAAAATCATAGTTTTCCTCATGTATTCTCTTCTTTATTTTTGGTCATTACTTTTGTATCTGTAGTGCAATTCATCATGTGTGTTGGAGACTAGGTCGTGCGCGGCTTAGGGAGGAATTCACCACGGGTATTGGCAACTAGATCTAGGGTTTAGATCTAGGGACATCTTGAGGCCTATCTAGGGCGAGATAGGCTAGTGTTAACTGATCCTTAGGGATAAGGGTTGGTATAGAAGAAGAAAAAATTATTGTACCGCCTTGATTTCTAACATCATGGGAATCTAATTTTGTAATCACATTATGTATGAAATATAATCACGTCTTTTGTTTTATAAATTGGTTTCAGTTTTTATTTAGAAAAAATTTTGATGTCACAAACACATTCTCCTTTTCAACTTCATCCATTTGCATCAAAATTGGGTCAAACAAAAGGTAAGAGGAAGGACTCAAGGACCACAAGAAATGACATTGCCAACGCCGAGTCTCTCATTGAATTCCAACGCCAACTCAATCCAACTAAGGAGAGGAAGGACAGGATGAACTATGGAAAGTGTGGAGGAGACGGACGAGACAATAAAACTACTCACTTCAAGATAGGGAGGATCCAAGCTTTGCCAGATCCGCAGAAGACATTTGAAGAGAGAGAGAAGAACTTTGTACCATGAGGTGGATGTTATGTATGCAAGGGGTCACATCTGATGAGCAGTTCCACAAAGCTTGGTTCATTATATAGTGGAGAGCTACAATGTCACATCATTGGAGGAAGGTACATCCCAGATTAATTCATTATTATTACTAAATGATTTGAACATGCAGTCAACAAAAGCTACATCAAGTAAGTAACTAATGTATGTGGAAGTCGTCGTTAAAAGGAAGGGCCACCAAGTCCTTAATTGACACTGAAGCTTCCCATAACTTCATGACAGAAGGAGAAGTCAAGAAGTTTGGCTTACAAGTTGTTGCGGAACGCTTAGGACTCTTGGTAGATCGGTTCGATTGAACCGCCTTAGCTCGTGAGCGAACTAAGCGCGCAAACAGTCAATTAGAGATTCGTTGATTGCACTGGGACTTTTTAGCGTGGAAAACCCGGAAAGGGTAAAAAACCACATGGTCGGAGCTGTGCCGACCAAACTCCACTATCTTCAGGGGGGTTACAAAGTGAGACTTAGAAATCGAGTGCGACAGGCCGCAGCTCGTTACAGTAGTAGTGAGATAGAGAGATCCGAAGGCGACAGGCCGCCTCTTGGAAAAAACTAAGTCTTTTTCTCCTTCTGAGAAAGGTGGAGAACAAAAGTGAGCTGCTCCGGGGAACAAAAGTGAGCTGCTCCTGGGAACAAAAGTGAGCTGCTCCGGGGAACAAAAGTGAGCTGCTGCGTCGCCTTTCGGGATGAAGGAAATCTTCAAGTCCGGAAAGGAAATCTTCAAGCTCCGAAGGAGAATTCCGCAAAAGTCTGCAAGGAACTCTCCCAGGTCCCGAAGTCCAGGTCCTTTCAAATGAAGCCCCAGGGCCCTTTTTATAGCTTTGGCTGGGGGTAGTCTGGTAATCTTGCCGTTTGCAGTTTCCATAAATGTTCGGTGGACGAATCATATTTTCCGGCTTGGGGCACACGGATCGTCATTTTTCGTAAATGACCACCTTGCCCTTCGGGCAGCTTGGGCGGCTCGGGCAGTTCAGGCAGTTCTGTTGGAGGCGAAAAAAGGCGACTGGCCGTTCCTGAAAAGTAAGAAGCCTGAAAGACAAAAAGTGAGACGCCTGAAAGACAAAAAGTGAGACGCCTGAAAGACAAAAAGTGAGACGCCTGAAAGACAAAAAGTGAGAACGCTCCCGAACGTGTTCGGAAGCGTTCTGAGCGTGCGTGAGCGCTAAAGTGCTCTGAGCGTGTAATGAACCTGGAAGCGCTTTGAACGCGCTTAGAGGCGTTCTGAGCGCTTGTGAGCGCGGAGGCGTTCTGAGCGCGCTCAGAAGCGTTCTGAGCGCGCAACGAACATGGAAGCGCTCTGAGCACGCTTAGTAGTGTTCTGAGCAAACGGTGGAACGGGAAGTTGTCCCCCAAAGGGGAATTGGGATCCGACGCGCCCGACGAGGGGGCGTGAATACGGCGGGGTCCCTTACGAGCCCCTTTGTGGAGAAAGCGCGGGGAGGAGGCCTGGCCGCACCCTAAGGGCGGCGCGGTTGGGCCGCATCCCGGGGGGATGCGGCTAGGCCGCACCCCAAGGGGGTGCGGTTTGGCCACACCCCTCAAGGGGGGTGCGGCTTGGGCCGCACTCCCCAAGGGGTGCGGCTGGGGCCGCACCCCTTGAGGGGTGCGGCTGGGCCGCACCCCTCAAGGGGGGTGCGGCTTGGGCCGCACCCCCCAAGGGGTGCGGCTGGAGCCGCGCCCCCTTGAGGGGTGCAGTCGGTGCGCGGCCGGGCCGCTTCCCCGCGATGGGGGGTGCTGCCCGCGTGCTACCGTGCACGCGGTGGTGCATGCATCTGCGGTTTGCTCCGGGCGCGCCTTGACTTTGGCGGATGGCGGCGGGAATGGCGGGCTCGGTCTTTTCAGCTCAAGCGATTATGCGTTGTCCGCTGCCCCCACCTTTCTTAAGCGGGGTTTCCTTTAGACGTACCCCAAGGCCTTCATGGGTGGTATAACATAAGCCCCCCAAACTTTCGGAGTCCGAGTTTCGGTGCGAGGAGTTCAGAGGTTTTAATTTTTCTGTGGCGGCTTCACCCATTGTCCACTGTGCGGCGCTTTTCTGGTAGGAGCTGATGTCGGAGGGTGTTGGTTTTCCGAGGTCGTTGTGGGCTTGCTGCCCGGCTCTGATATCCGCATGGGCTGAGGGGTTTCTGCAAAATGACAGATTAGCTTGCGCGGTTCTGAGCCCACGGCTTTTACACAATAGAAAATTAGTTTGCGCAAGTCTGTGCTTGCGGCTTTTTTGCACGAGTCTGTGCTCGCGGCTTTGGTGCACGAGTCTGTGCTCGCGGCTTTAGTGCACGAGTCTGTGCTCGCGGCTTTAGTGCACGAGCCTTTGCTCGCGACTTTTTTGCACGGTTCTGTGCCCGCGGCTTTGGTGCACGTGCCTTTGCTCGCGACTTTTTGCGCGGTTCTGTGCCCGCGGCTTTGGTGCGCGAGTCTGTGCTCGCGGCTTTGGTGCACGAGTCTGTGCTCGCGGCTTTAGTGCACGTGCCTTTGCTCGCGACTTTTTGCGCGGTTCTGTGCCCGCGGCTTTTACATAATAAAATAGGTGCACGAGTCTGGCTCGCGGCTTTTATAAAATAGGTGCACGGGTCTGGCCCGCGGCTTTTTGCACGCGCGAGATTTACTAGCGACTTGGTTTGCTTGGACGGTCTTGAGGGCGGAGAGCGCAGAGGGGATCTTGGAGTAGTCTTCAGAGCGGAGCGCACGGAGGTGCGCTTGGAGCGGCCTTGAGAGCGGAGCGCGCGGAGACGCGCTTGGAGCGATCTTGAGAGCGGAGCGCGCGGAGGCGCGCTTGGAGTGGTCTTGAGAGCGGAGCGCACGGAGGCGCGTTTGGAGCGGTCTTGAGAGCGGAGCGCGCGGAGGCGCGCTTGGAGCGATCTTGAGAGCGGAGCGCTCAGAGAGAGCGGAGCGCGCGGAGGCGCGCTTGGAGCGATCTTGAGAGCGGAGCGCTCGGAGAGAGCGGAGCACTCGGAGAGAGCGGAGCGCGCGGAGGCGCGCTTGGAGCGATCTTGAGAGCGGAGCGCTCGGAGAGAGCGGAGCGCGCGGAGGCGCGCTTGGAGCGGTCTTGAGAGCGGAGCGCTCGGAGAGAGCGGAGCGCGCGGAGGCGCTTGCGAGCGCGTAAGGGGAAGGCACTTGTGGCGCGCAAGGAGGAGGCGCGCTAGTGAGCGCGTAAGGAGGAGGCGCGCTTGTGAGCGCGCAAGGAGGAGGCGCGCTAGTGAGCGCGCAAGGAGGAGGCGCGCTAGTGAGCGCGAAAGGAGGAGGCGCGCTAGTGAGCGCGGAAGGAGGAGGCGCGCTTGTGAGCGCGCAAGGAGGAGGCGTGCTAGTGAGCGCGCAAGGAGGAGGCGCGCTTGTGAGCGCGCAAGGAGGAGGCGCGCTTGTGAGCGCGCAAGGAGGAGGCGCGCTAGTGAGCGCGGAAGGAGGAGGCGCGCTTGTGAGCGCGCAAGGAGGAGGTGCGCTAGTGAGCGCGCAAGGAGGAGGCGCGCTCGGGAGCGCGCAAGGAGGAGGCGCGCTAGGGAGCGCGCAAGGAGGAGGCGCGCTTGTGAGCGCGCAAGGAGGAGGCGCGCTTGGGAGCGTGCAAGGAGGAGGCGCGCAAGCGAGCGCGCAAGGAGGAGGCGCGCTAGTGAGCGCGCAAGGAGGAGGCGCGCTTGGGAGCGTGCAAGGAGGAGGCGCGCAAGCGAGCGCGCAAGGAGGAGGCGCGCTTGGGAGCGTGCAAGGAGGAGGCGCGCAAGCGAGCGCGCAAGGAGGAGGCGCGCTAGTGAGCGCGCAAGGAGGAGGCGCGCTTGGGAGCGTGCAAGGAGGAGGCGCGCAAGCGAGCGCGCAAGGAGGAGGCGCGCTAGTGAGCGCGCAAGGAGGAGGCGCGCTTGGGAGCGCGCAAGGAGGAGACGCGCTTGTGAGCGCGCAAGGAGGAGGCGCTTTTTCCTTCGCCGGGTCTTCAGGGGTTGAGCAACTCCATGCGTCGGATAGCTCGAGAGTGGCTTCCACTCTTGTTGGTTCCGTGAATTCGGGCGCGGCGAGCGTTGCGTTCGGGAGCTCCTTGCTTGGTGATTGGGAATCGTTCCCACAGACGACGCCAAACTGTTGCGGAACGCTTAGGACTCTTGGTAGACCGGTTCGATTGAACCGCCTTAGCTCGTGAGCGAACTAAGCGCGCAAACAGTCAATTAGAGATTCGTTGATTGCACTGGGACTTTTTAGCGTGGAAAACCCGGAAAGGGTAAAAAACCACGTGGTCGGAGCTGTGCCGACCAAACTCCACTATCTTCAGGGGGGTTACAAAGTGAGACTTAGAACTCAAGTGCGACAGGCCGCAGCTCGTTACAGTAGTAGTTAGATAGAGAGATCTGAAGGCGACAGGCCGCCTCTTGGAAAAAACTAAGTCCTTTTCTCCTTCTGAGAAAGGTGGAGAACAAAAGTGAGCTGCTCCGGGGAACAAAAGTGAGCTGCTCCTGGGAACAAAAGTGAGCTGCTCCGGGGAACAAAAGTGAGTTGCTGCGTCGCCTTTCGGGATGAAGGAAATCTTCAAGTCCGGAAAGGAAATCTTCAAGCTCCGAAGGAGAATTCCGCAAAAGTCTGCAAGGAGCTCTCCCAGGTCCCGAAGTCCAGGTCCTTTCAAATGAAGCCCCAGGGCCCTTTTTATAGCTTTGGCCGGGGGTAGTCTGGTAATCTTGCCGTTTGCAGTTTCCATAAATGTTCGGTGGACGAATCATATTTTCCGGCTTGGGGCACACGGATCGCCATTTTTCGTAAATGACCACCTTGCCCTTCGGGCAGCTTGGGCGGCTCGGGCAGTTCGGGCAGTTCTGTTGGAGGCGAAAAAAGGCGACTGGCCGTTCCTGAAAAGTGAGAAGCCTGAAAGACAAAAAGTGAGACGCCTGAAAGACAAAAAGTGAGACGCCTGAAAGACAAAAAGTGAGACGCCTGAAAGACAAAAAGTGAGACGCCTGAAAGACAAAAAGTGAGACGCCTGAAAGACAAAAAGTGAGAACGCTCCCGAACGTGTTCGGAAGCATTCTGAGCGTGCGTGAGCGCTAAAGTGCTCTGAGCGTGTAACGAACCTGGAAGCGCTTTGAACGCGCTTAGAGGCGTTCTGAGCGCTTGTGAGCGTGGAGGCGTTCTGAGCGCGCAACGAACATGGAAGCGCTCTGAGCGCGCTTAGTAGTGTTCTGAGCAAACGGTGGAACGGGAAGTTGTCCCCCAAAGGGGAATTGGGATCCGACGCGCCCGACGAGGGGGCGTGAATACGGCGGGGTCCCTTACGAGCCCCTTTGTGGAGAAAGCGCGGGGAGGAGGCCTGGCCGCATGCACCCTAAGGGCGGCGCGGTTGGGCCGCATCCCGGGGGGATGCGGCTAGGCCGCACCCCAAGGGGGTGCGGTTTGGCCGCACCCCTCAAGGGGGTGCGGCTGGGGCCGCACCCCTTGCGGGGTGCGGCTGGGCCGCACCCCTCAAGGGGGGTGTGGCTTGGGCCGCACCCCCCAAGGGGTGCGGCTGGAGCCGCGCCCCCTTGAGGGGTGCAGTCGGTGCGCGGCCGGGCCGCTTCCCCGCGATGGGGGGTGCTGCCCGCGTGCTACCGTGCACGCGGTGGTGCATGCATCTGCGGTTTGCTCCGGGCGCGCCTTGACTTTGGCGGATGGCGGCGGGAATGGCGGGCTCGGTCTTTTCAGCTCAAGCGATTATGCGTTGTCCGCTGCCCCCACCTTTCTTAAGCGGGGTTTCCTTTAGACGTACCCCAAGGCCTTCATGGGTGGTATAACACAAGTTATGAAGGGCGGTGGTTGGATGAAGATGGTGAACGGTCAAGCAAGGCCGCTCGATGGAGTTGCACGTAATGTGAAGTTGCGCATGGGCACCTGGAAGGGTCGGGTGGGCTTCTCAATATCATACATGGATGACTTCAATGTTGTGCATGGAATGAATTTATTAGTGAAGATGCAAGCCATAATCATGGCAGCTCATCACTCATTGTGCATCTTGGAAGAATGAACTGCATGCATGGTCCAACAATGCAAGAACCATCAAAATATGTCAATGAAGAGCCAAAAAGTTATCGACCATGCAAATAGTGAGAGGATTCAAGAAGGATGAACCAACATATTTGACCACCCTAAAGGAGAAAGGAGGTTGTGACTTGGTGGAGGAGGTGCCTAACATCATTGTCGATGTTCTTGCAAAGAATGAAGACATCATGCCCGTGGATTTACCTCTAAAGCTACCACCATAGAGGGAGGTGGATCAGAAGATCGAGTTGGAGTCTGGGGCAAAGCCCTCTGCCAAAGCACCATATCGAATGGCTCCTCTAAATTGGAGGAATTGGGGAAACAACAACAAGTACTCTTTGAGTCGAGAATAATCAGGCATCAAAGGCACCATTTGGTGCTCGGATAATATTCCAAAAGAAGGACGGAATGTTGCAACTTTGCATAGACTATCGGATGCTAAACAAGGTGACAGTGAAAAATATGTATCATATTTCTCTGATTACGGATCTCTTCGACATGCTTGGGAAGACAATAATCTACTCCAGGTTGACTTGCAAAAATGATATCATCAAGTGTGGATTATTGAAGGAGATGACCGAAGACAACATATGTCATGAGGTATGGATCCTTCGAATGTTTGGTGATGCCTTTTGGTTTAACTAGCGCACCTATAACCTTCTACACTTTGATGAACCAAATATTCCACCCATACTTTTGTTGGTGTTTCCATGATGATCTGGAAGTGGTCAAATATCTAGTCTCACTGCCAACGCGATATGAGCCTATGGGGTCACACACAAGAGTGTTTGGAGAAATTGGAGGAAGAATCGTGTTGACAAGTGTTCGGATCAAAGCACGTTTATCGAACGGACAGCGTAGCGCGTTCGTCGAACGGCCAGCGTAGCGCGTTCGTCGAACGGCCATCGTAGCGCGTTCGTCGAACGGCCAGCGTAGCGCGTTCGTCGAACGGCCAGCGTAGCGCGTTCGTCGAACGGCCAGCGTAGCGCGTTCGTCGAACGGCCAGCGTAGCGCGTTCGTCGAACGGCCAGCGTAGCGCGTTCGTCGAACGGCCAGCGTAGCGCGTTCGTCGAACGGCCAGCGTAGCGCGTTCGTCGAACGGCCAGCGTAGCGCGTTCGTCGAACGGCCAGCGTAGCGCGTTCGTCGAACGGCCAGCGTAGCGCGTTCGTCGAACGGCCAGCGTAGCGCGTTCGTCGAACGGCCAGCGTAGCGCGTTCGTCGAACGGCCAGCGTAGCGCGTTCGTCGAACGGCCAGCGTAGCGCGTTCGTCGAACGGCCAGCGTAGCGCGTTCGTCGAACGGCCAGCGTAGCGCGTTCGTCGAACGGCCAGCGTAGCGCGTTCGTCGAACGGCCAGCGTAGCGCGTTCGTCGAACGGCCAGCGTAGCGCGTTCGTCGAACGGCCAGCGTAGCGCGTTCGTCGAACGGCCAGCGTAGCGCGTTCGTCGAACGGACAGCGTAGCGCGTTCGTCGAACGGACAGGGAAAGCGCGTTCGTCGAACGGACATCGTAGCGCGTTCGTCGAACGGCTAGCATAGCGCGTTCGTCGAACGGCTAATGTAGCGCGTTCGGCAAGCATAGCGCGTTCGACGAACGCTAGCTAGTTTGTCGAACGCAGTATTCGACCAATTTATCATTGCCCGACGCTTCTCTTTTTTGCTGGGGGTATAAAAGAATACGATTCTTTTGACCTAAAAAACCGATCTGTTAAGGCGATCTTTTATTTGCGAATATGTGAGAGAGACGGAAGGGTTCCGCTAGAAGCTCCGACGGAAGCGTTCCGATCGGTCGATCCCGCCGCCGCCGCCTCTCCCTGTCGTCGGACCTAGCAGTCCGTGGGAGACGTTGAGAATAGTTCTTCTCCGACCTAGATCTTGTGTGACAAGAGGCTAGGGTTCTTCAACACTCGTGTGAACTTCCGTAGAGGCGCAGATCTATTTCAGCTCTTGAGATTCAACTCTTCTAGGAGCATCTCGATTGAGTACTGACTCAATTCCAGTCAGGTATATATTGCAATGTGTTGCTGTTATTTAATTTCTTGAATTAATGAGATCGCAAGATCCTTTTAACTGTTTAGGGTTGTTCTAGTTATTTTATTCCGTTGCGCACATATTGATGTATTCATATCATTATGAATGGTATTTAGAAAACCCAACAGTGGTATCAGAGATAGGTTTGTGATCTAATGCGTGTAAATCAAAAATTTAGAAGTGTTCTAAATGTCTGGATTTCTTCCTGGGTGTTTGGATTTCGATGAAGTGTTCTAAATTGGAACCCCTCCAGGAACGCATGTGATTGCATTGCGATTTCACTGTTTCAGAAATTATTTCTCTTTTGCAGTAACCGTCCCTCTAATTGGTTTGTGAAATCAAATATCTTAGATTTTGAATCTGACATTGAGAGACGAGCTTGTTTACTGCATAAGTGGAGTTGTTTTTGCCTGTGTCAAATGCATATAAATCTGGATATTTAGAAGTGTTCTAAATGCTCAGATTTAGCCTTTTCTATTAAGCGTTGATAACTTTATTTAGTGCACATCTGAGATGTATTTGGTTTGTGAATGTTGTAATTTTGTAAATGTGCACATTGATTAATTGTTAATCATTTTTATAAAAAAATCTCTTATCCAATATTAAGTATATGGATGCCTTCCGATGGATGACACTCTTCCTGCCTCGATCGATGAAGTGTGGGCTTGCCAAAGCAAGGTGCATTAATCTATCTTGGTAAGGGTGCGAGCGGATAATTGTGATATCCCACTGTCGACATCGGGTCCAACTTAACTAGGTGACCTCAAAAGTTGAGTGCCTAGAGGCATTGGGTTAGCATGCACCATATGATGGATGCGAATAAAGAGTTATTCACCAACCATACAAGAGTTACTTAGTGATGCAATTGGCAAGTGTTGTCTACCTAAATAACCGCATTATGAGAGGAACGCCAAAGCGGACTCGTTGTGTTGGTGAAATACGGATCTTGTCCACTAAGAAAGTAGCTCGCATAAACTCTCTGAATTGATATTAAGGGTTATCAATTTGAATAAAATAGTTGGAGTATTTAATAAAAAACCTTATTAAATAAAAATATATTTTAAAATATAGTACTAAAATATATTTTGCATTATTTTGTAGAATTTCATGGCAAATACATCACACTTCACGTTGTCCCTGAGAGCCATACTTGAGAAGGACAAGCTCAATGGGACGAACTTCCTTGACTGGTATAAAAACCTGAGAATTGTTCTCAGGCAAGAGCGTAAGCTCTATGTCCTTGAAGAAGATCCCCCGAGGAGCCAGCCGCTACTGCACCTCGTGCAGATAAAGATGCTTACAAGAAGTATGGAGATGACTCCTAGGATGTTGAATGTCTCATGCTCGCGACCATGAACTCTGAGCTTCAGAAGCAACATGAGAACATAAGTTGTTACGAGATGGTCGAGCACCTGAAGAAAATATTTCAAGGGCAAGCTCCCAAGAGAGGTTTGACATATCCAGGGCGTTATTTCAGTGTAAGATGATTGGGTATATAGAGAACCTTGAAAGATTGGGTTTTCCCATGGGTCAGGAGTTAGCCACAGATCTGATCCTGCAATCGTTGTCGGACAGTTATGAGCAGTTTGTCTTGAATTATAATATGAATGAAATTGACAAGACACTGCCCGAGCTCCTAGGCATGTTAAGAACTGTCGAGATCAATATGAAGAAGGTCAAGTCTGCTAGCCCCATATTGTTGGTGCATAAAAGCATGGGCAAGACCAAGGGATTCAAGAAAACTAAGGTGGGACCTAAGTCGTATCTTGATCCCAAGTCTTCAGCACTGAAGAACAAGGGCTTAGCTAAGGAAGGGAAGTGCCACCATTGTGGTAAGACAGGGCATTGGAGGAGAAACTGTCCCCTCTATCTTGAAGATCTGCAAAAGCAAAAGGGAAGTGTGACTTCCGCTTCAGGTATTTTTGTTATAGAAATAAATCTTTCTGCTCCTTCATTTTGGGTATTGGATACCGGATGTGGTTCTCACATTTGTACGAATGTGCAGGAACTAATAAGGAGAAGAATGTTGGGTAAAGGAGAGGTAGACCTGCGCGTTGGAAATGGAGCAAGAGTTGTTGTCGTTGCCGTTGGTGTCTATCGTCTTTCTTTGCCCACTGGGCTTGTAATCAAATTAGATAACTGTTATTTTGTTCCAGCCATAACTCGAAATATTATTTCTGTGTCTTGTTTAGACATGAAAGGTTTTACTTTCATTATTAAGAACAATAGTTGTTCTATATTTCTGAATGTTGTTTGTTATGGTGTAGCTGATACGCCCGTAACCGGTGTATAATTTAAACGCAAGTGCATGTGTCGTGTCAAGTAATAAAGTGAGAGTTGAGATCGTTTCCACGGAGAGGTGGGTGATTTAGTTCTTGCAACTACTAGTTATTCTTTTTCTTTAAATCCAAGTGATTCATTAACAAGGTTGTGAAATTTAAATGCAACTATGAACGAAATCTAATTGAAGTAAACTACGAATGCTTAGAGAAAAACTTTTATTAAAATTACGATTTGGAGAAATAATCTTGTGTCATGATTTCCCGAATCCAGTGCGATGACAATATGAAAATGTCTTTGCGAAACGTATGTAGTGAAAAACCCTGCAACGATTTTATGAATTGAAATCTGTATCTCTCGATAACGGAAGTGCCTAATTCTTTTATCCCACGTTGGTGAGATAGAGAACCGCTTAAAGAACGAAAACCTATGTTGCTAACATTAAGGGAAAATCTAAGTCTCCCTTCAAATGCTATAACGAAATCAAGATATACTTGCGCAACTCCTCTCTCGAATTATGAAGCGCAGTAAAAATATAAAAACCTCGGTGGAATATTCATGCAACTCCTCTCTCGAATTATGAAGCATGAAAATAAAATCTTCTCAACTTGTTACGTAGCTCCTCTCTCGAATTATGAAACGCAACAAAACAACGAAGAACCGAAATTCACATAATAAGGATCATGAAATCGATAAATAAAATTCACTTCAAAATCACCAAGAATAGTTTTAAGATTTTATCATCACACAAGACAAGGTACTTTCACAACACAAGATCTAGAGAAGTTAGCCCATGACAATGGGAGAAAATCACATAATGTTATAGATCTTACAGCACATGATGATCAAAGTTCAGTAAATGCAGGAATTTTGTACTCAGCACGCTTCTGAAGTCGTCCGTCTCCAGGATCAAGAAAAAAACAGCCCTAGTTCTTCTTCTCCAAGATGATCTCTCCAAAGTTCTCCTTTTTCCTCTCTAGTCTCTCTCTCCTCTTATTCGAAAAACTCCCCTTAAACCTCTCCCAAAACCGTGCATAACCACCTCCAAGAGATGTGTCCTTTCGTTTTTGAAATGGGGCTAAATTTAAGTTTTACGTTTTTAATTCCGCCCAGAAAAGGTTGCAACCTTTTTTCTGACTTCTGATACTTTTTTGCCCAGGTCAATATTATTTTTAGCAGTTTTCCATCCTCCAATGGATTCCTTTGGTGAATCTAGCAAAAATATATTGCAAAAGGACCAAATGAGCCATACAATCATAAATATAAATTTTACTTTCATTTTAATGTTATTTAAACACCATTTCCACATTTTTAGCTATTAAAGTCAAAAATAGGTCATAGATAACTTCATTTAGAGAAGTTATCAGTAGCTCAACTGTTTAATGGTTTATATATTTTGAACTTAGACCATCCGATCTATAATGTAGAAAATATTAAAATACTAAAAACAAATGACTCGAACACTACGTACCTTTGACATTGTCGTTTAGGTCATATAAACGAGAAACGCATATCGAAGCTCCATAGAGATGGACTACTGGACTCATTTGATTATGAATCATTTGAGAGATGCGAGTCATGTTTATTAGGCAAGATGACGAAAGCTCCTTTCATTAGTTGTAGTGAGAGGGTTGATGATCTCTTGGGTATAATACATAGTGATGTATGCGGACCCATGAGTTCTATGGCTAGAGGTGGGTACTACTACTTCGTTATATTTACTGATGATTTCAGTAGATACAGATACGTGTTTCTTATGAAGAACAAATATGAAACTTTTGAAAAGTTCAAAGAGTTTAAAAATGAAGTAGAGAACCAACTGGGAAAGAGGATAAAAGCACTCTGATCTGATCGAGGTGGCGAATATCTGAGTCATGAGTTTCGTGATCATCTGAGAGAGTGTGGTATTGTATCACAACTCACTCCGCCCGGAAAACTACAACATAATGGTGTGTCTGAGAGGAAGAATCATACTTTGTTAGACATGGTACGGTCGATGATGAGTCGTGCAGATTTGCCCGTTTCCTTTTGGGGATTTGCTTTAGAGACTGCTGCTTTCACATTAAATCGTGCTCCAACAAAAACAGTTCTAAAGACACCATATGAGATATGGACTGGGAAGCATCCTAGTATGTCTTTTATTAAGATTTGGGGCTGTGAGGCATACGTGCGACGTCAAATGCCTGACAAGTTGGAACCCAAGTCGGATAAGTGTTATCATGTGGGATATCCTAGGGAAACCAAAGAGTATTACTTCTACCTACCGTCCGAGGGCAAAGTGTTTGTCGCAAGGACTTGCGTCTTTTTGGAGAAAGAGTTCTTATCCAGAAAGACTGCAAAGGTGGAACTTGAGGAAGTTTAAGAACCACAAACAATAGTTGAACCGATTTTAGAACCTAAGCAAGGACTACAAGTTATAGCTAGAGAGCCTGCTCAAGAAACACAAGTTCTGCGTAGATCTGATAGACCAAGATTTTAGCCTGAGAGATATGGATTTCTCGTATCTCAAATAGGTAATGTGTTGCTTATGGATCATGATGATGAGCCTGCAACCTATCAAGAGGCTATGTGTGGACCTGACTCCGAGAAGTGGCTTGAGGCCATGAAATCTGAAATGAACTCCATGTATGCAAATAAAGTTTGGACCTTGGTGAAACCACCTGAAGGGGTACGACCCATATGGTACAAGTGGGTCTTCAAGAAAAAGACCGACATGGATGGGAATGTACAGACATTCAAAGGTCGGCTGGTGGCTAAAGGTTTCAGGCAAATTCATGGTGTTGACTATGATATGACCTTTTCCCATGTAGTCATGGTCAAGTCCATCAGAATTCTACTTGATATTGCTGCGTATTATGACTACGAGATCTGGCAAATGGATGTCAAAATGGCTTTCCTTAATGAAAACCTCATTGAGGAAGTGTATATGACACAACCCGAGGATTTTGTATCTCCAAGTGAAGCCACTAAAATATGCAAGTTAAATCGATCCATTTATGGATTGAAACAAGCTTCTCAAAGTTGGAATCTTCATTTTGATGAGAAAATCAAAGAGTTTGGTTTCATCAAGAACGATGATGAACCTTGTGTTTACAAGAGGATTAGTGGGAGCATTGTCGATTTCCTGATTTTGTATGTGGATGACATACTGTTGATCGGAAATGACATTCCGACCCTGCAAGCTGTTAAGAACAAACTAGGGGACTGCTTTTCTATGAAGGACTTGGGTGAAGCGACTTATATATTTGTTATTAAGATCTATAGAGATTGATCGAAGAAGTTGCTGGGTTTGACCCAGAGTACATACATTGAGAAGGTGTTGAAACGGTTCAACATGCTCGAGTCCAAGAAAGGATTCTTACCCATGTCACATGGTATGAGTCTCTCTAATGACCAGTGTCCAAAATC
Organism: Dactylorhiza incarnata; assembly: GCA_033032865.1. NCBI lineage: Eukaryota > Viridiplantae > Streptophyta > Magnoliopsida > Asparagales > Orchidaceae > Dactylorhiza > Dactylorhiza incarnata. The sequence continues at coordinate 2,255,509 of JAWHQI010000233.1, forward strand.
TTTGGAAGATAAGGACCGCATGAAGTTGATTCCATATGCTTTAGCAATTGGATCAATCATGTACGCAATGTTATGTACTCGACCCGATGTCTCTTATGCTTTGAGCATGACGAGCAGGTATCAGTCTGATCCTGGTGATGGTCACTGGATAGCCGTCAAGAATATCCTGAAGTACTTGAGAATGACTAAGGATTTATTTTTGGTGTTTGGTGGAGAGGAAGAGCTCAATGTAAATGGTTACACGGACGCTAGCTTCCAAACTGATAGAGATGATTCAAAGTCCCAATCAGGTTTTGTATTTTGCCTTAATGGAGGAGCTGTAAGTTGGAAGAGTTCCAAGCAAGAGACATTTGCTGATTTTACAATTGAGGCCAAGTATATCGCTGCTGCAAAAGCGGCGAAGGAGGGTGTGTGGATTAGGAAATTCATCAGCGAGCTTGGTGTAGTTCCTAGCATTGCTGATCCCGTAGTTCTCTACTGTGACAACAACGGTGCTATTACACAAGCTAAGGAACCTAGATCTCATCAGGGCTCCAAGCACATACTTTGGCGGTTCCATCCTATTCGAGAGATTGTCGATCGAGGACATGTGAGCATATGCAGAGTACCGACTGAAGAAAATATTGTGGATCCACTTACGAAGCCTCTTGCACAGAGAAAGCATGATGGTCATACTAGATCAATGAGTATTAGATACCTAAATGATCGTCTCTAGTGGGAGTCTTGTGGATTGTATTTGTCGGTTGTTGATTATTCATGTGATGAATAGAGTACTTTATATTTTATTTTACATTTATGGCAAGTTCTTTTATTATGTCAAATGCTTCTACTGATAGATTAATTAGCATAATAAATGCCCTTAGAATGTTTGCTTCCACAGGAATTCAAGTGTGTGACTTGAATGTGAGGGCCTATGTTTATAAGAAGCTTCATTCTTAAATGGTCTCTGGTCGTAGTATCATTGTTGAAACCAGTTTCCCGGTTTCAGCGTTCGAAAATAGGTGTAGGCAGCTTGCCCTTACTTATCTCAGGTAAAGTCGAACGGCGAGTCACTTAGAGCCTAAAAACCTCTCTATTGGTGGATTCAGGTGGAAACAGACCCCGCGAGCTGCAGCGAGGAGGTCCCGCCACTAACCCGAAAGACCCGAAGATCTTCCCCTCCCAAGCCAATGCTGAGCCTGGGCACCTCGGAGAGCACTCGCAACACCTGACCGTTGGCCTGAAAGACCTGGCGAACGGAAGGCATGGTCACTAGCTAACCGAACACACTAAGGGGGGTGGGGGTAAGGAGATGCCAACCCTCCCCAAGGTGCCCATGTGGGTCTATTTATAGATTTCCTGAAAATGGGCTGCGGATAGCGTGATAGGTCTGTTAATAGCCAGGTTCCGCTGTTTGAAAATACCATATGCACCCCACCTGGAACTTGACCGCGCACCGGATGGACGAACCAGGGCCGACTCGCCCCAAGACGTCGGACGCGAGGTCCGACCGGGCGAGGGGACCGCGCTCACCCTTCTCGGGCGAGCAGGCCCCTTGCCCCTCCTGGGCGAGTGGGCCATTCGCCCCTCGGGCGAGTGGCCGACTCGCCCCTCGGGCGAGTGGGCCACTCGCTCTTTGGGCGAGTGGACTCCACTCGCCCTTTGGGCGAGTGGGCCACTCGCCCCTTGGGCGAGTGGACTCCACTCGCCCCTTCTTGGGCGAGTGGAGCCCCATTTGTCCTCCCCTTCCCCTTGGGTGCCGGGCGGGTGGACTCGTCCATTTGGCTCGGGCATCGCTTCTCCGCTTTCGTTGGTCTTGGTCGCCTTTACTTACAATTTGGACTTGACGAAATATGGGTAATACACACCCCCCACTCGCCCGCGAAGGGCCGAGTGGGTGTTCCCCTACTGGTCCTGCCGCTCTCTTTTACTCTCGTCCGGAGTTATTTCTGCCTTGACTGATTTCGGGCGCTCCCGAGCGGGCACTTTCCTCGTTCACCTTGATCTGCCTGAGTCCGGGTTGATCAGACCAGCTCGGCGAATATGGGGGTTGTACACAATCCCCGCTCTTTTCGAGCTTGCCTCAAGCTCGGAAAGAAAGTCCAACCCGCGTATTTGACGAGCAGGTGAACCTTCCCGAGAGTCTCCGAGGGGATTTACAAGAGAACTTGGAAACAAAGAGCCCCCTAAAGGGGGGAGGGGGGCACCTTCTTTGAGAGTTTTTCCCCTTCTTACCTCTTGAACAAAATGACCCCTCCTTAGGGTTTCTAGATCTGCTTTAAGGCTCTCTTTGGGAGGAGTCGGGGTGACCTGGCGGAGCCCCTTGCTCTGGCCAGGAAACATCCCCCCCTTTCTCGCGTGTGTCGTGTGACTATTGTAAACGATACATTGCCTTAAGTTATACACAAGAATGAAAACTCTTTTTCGCTCAACGTCTCTCTTGGGTCGAAGGCGGATCCCTTGGTGACACCGCGTGCGACCTTACCTTCGGCTCATACGACCGTAAGGATCCGACTTCCTTTTAAGAGGACTGCCACGCACGATCATGTCTGCATAAGTTCACATGCTTTGCTCCTGCGCAACCAACCTCTCACATATGGCTGCTCATCGAGGTCTTAGTCTCTCGAATACACTTGAGCGAGTCGATGTGGTGAGATAGGTTGCGGGGCCGAGGACTGCTGATCTTGCTGCGCGCTCGGGAAGTGATGTGAGTAGTCGGAGCATGGGGTGGAGGAACTCAACACTTTCCAAGGAGCCGAGCTCAACTGGATGTGGAAACAACCTAACACCTTCCAGGGAGCCGAGCTCACCTGGAAGTGGAAATAACTTAACACCTTCCAAGGAGCCAAGCTCAGCTGGAGGTGGATACAAATCAACACCTTCCAGGGAGCCGAGCTCAGCTGGAGGTGGATACAGATCAACACCTTCCAGGGAGCCGAGCTCGGCTGGAGGTGGATACAGATCAACACCTTCCAGGGAGCCGAGCTCACCAGGAAGTGGATACAAATCAACACCTTCCAGGGAGCCGAGCTCAGCTGGAGGTGGAAACAAATCAACACCTTCCAGGGAGCCGAGCTCACCTGGAAGTGGAAATAACTTAACATCTTCTAGGGAGCCGAGCTCACCAGGAAGTGGAAATAACTTAACACCTTCCAGGGAGCCGAGCTCAGCTGGAGGTGGATGTTGACGCCAGGAAAATCCTGACCTCAAAATTCGGACCTTTGCAGCCGGAGGCTACTTGCCCAGCTGTCCGACGAGATGGTCAAGCTGGCGACTACGAGGAAGCTAGGAGAGCAACAACAACAGGACCCCAGGTGCTGCGGCAGGGAGGTCCCACCACGTACCCGGAAGCTCAAAGGAGTCTTCCCCTCCACAACCAAGAATGGCCGAGCAGGGTACGAGGAAGGCACCGGCTTGGCTAGCAAGCAGGGGTGATGGGCTCGAGAATTCGGAAATCGGGATCCAAAAGCTCAAGCACAGGTGCCAATCCAAGTACCCCTGGGGTCCTATTTATTGGCAACCAAGGGGTAGGGGGGTTTTTATAGCCCAGCCCTAACCTGGCGACATACGGGATACTCGGCATGTATCTCCGACCATAGTCGCCCATCTGGCGAGTATTAGTTGCTGCTCGCACAAGCCGGGCCAATACTCGCGCAGGTCTTCTGTGGCTTGCCGGGCACCTGGGGCGACATACGGGATACTCGACACGTATCTTCGACCATAGTCGCCCATCTGGCGAGTATTTAGCCAATACTCGCCAAGCCCTCTTTTGCTCCTGCTGGCTGATTTGTCTGCCTCTTTGACTTTGACCTCTGCCTACGTGGCCTTGAGTGAGTCCAACCCTCGGACCCGCTCTTTGCGAGTAACATAGTTGCTCGGAAAGAAACATCCAACCTTTATTCGACGAGCTTCTGTCTGGGCGAGTATTGGGAGATACTCGGAATCTTGCCGGCCGACGTCTGGGCTCTATATATAGGGGGGGTCTCTGACGGAACCACCTTTCTGCACTCGCCTACAATGTCGCTAGCTTTTGCTGAGGCTGCCAAAAAGGCCAAGGCTGATCTCGCGAATCTGATCGGCGTTCCCACTCCTCCTTCTCGCATGGACGCTGAGGTAGACGCCTTCCTTGCTAATAAGAAGAGGAAGAGGGCGGCTAAGAAGAAGAAGAGAGAGAAGAAGAAGGGGGCGACTATGGAGAACGTCGCCGATCCTCTGAGCGAGCATCGTCAGCAGCTGCTGGAAGATTTGGGTCTCTCTCACGAGGGGCTCTCGCCTGCTCCTGCTCCTCCTCCTCCTTCGGCAGAGGTCGCCCCGGAGGCGAGTAGGGCTGGGGATCAAACTCTAGCCCAACCGGACCTTCCTCCTGCGCGAGGTGAGCTCTTTAGTCGCTGTTCTGAAGACTATGCTGCTATAATAACCACTCCTGGCGAGATTTCTGACGCTTTTTGCTTCTGTTTTCAGATCCGCCGAGTACCGAGGTTCGGGAGGAACCTTTGGACGCTCTGCCGCTGCGATCATCCTCGATGATCTCGCCTGTGGGTGGGTCTCGGGGTGGTTGCTCGGTGAGGATTCTCCACAGCTCTTCTGTGGAGAAGAGGCCGATGAGCGAGCATGGGGCTCCTCTCTCAAGCATCAACCCTCCTCCGCCACCACCTACCTTGCGACCAGAACCGGTGAGCAGCTCGCACCTACCCGGGGTCGTGCTGCCGCCTCCTCCTCCTGGACTTCCGCCCTCAGTGGCTCCTCCGGGCGATCAGCTCCCTTCTACTTCAACTGCTCCCTCTACCCACCAAGGGGAGTCCTCGCGCAGGGGCGGGACTGGAGGGTCTTCTGCCTTCTTCGCTCCCAAGGGTGGAGGGCGCGTAGGAGATGGTCGCGGCCGGGGGAACATGCCCTTCAACCGGGATCATCCTGGCGGCCATTCTACTCGCCGAGATGGCGTCCATCGCTCTCCCTCCCCGCACCGAGGAAGGGCTTCTCCTCATCGGCGATCTCGCAGCCCTGCTCGCCGACGCTCCCGTAGTCCTCGGCCAGGTACTTGGTCGCTGCTTTTGGATAGTTGACACCGCTCTTTTGATTCTGCTGGAGTTCTGACTCTTCATCTGCTCTTCTGCAGGTCGCGCTCATACTCCCGTGGGAGCACTAATCGACGCCGTTGGGCTCCCCCCTCGCGAGTACCAAGAGAAAGCTACTCGTGCCATCTTGGACTTGGAGTCCAGGATAGAGCGGCTATCGATCTGCGAGCCTCATCGACGCTTGACTGAGGTGGAGTCGCGGGTTGAGCGCCTAGCGGCCAGTGACCCTCACCGCCGCCTGACTGATTTGGAGGCGCGAGTATCCCGGCTGGAGGAGTTTGATACTCGCCTGTCGGGTACTGAAGCTCGCCTCCAGTCTATCAGCGACTTGGAGCGCAGGGTGGCACGGATCGAGCACCGGCAGCAGCTGCATCATGACGAGCTGGTCGGGATGCGTGCGAGCATGAGTTCAGTGGGGAGGCTGTCGAGGATCGAGGACCAGCTGCGACAAGGCGAGGACGCTATGTCTGTGGCCTCCGAGTATTTCAAGCGTGCTCGCAGCATGGGTTGGGTTGGACGACATCCTCAACCTCAGGATCCCCAGGCGACCACTCAAGCGCAACCCTAGCTGCTGCCCTTTCTTCAGTTTCTTCTTCTTTGTATCTTGTAGCTCCTGGCGAGCATGCTTTGTATCTTTGAACAGCTTATTATTTGAAGTAGTATTGATTTGCCGAGTAATTGAATACTCGCCTTTCATTCTTGTCTTGCTTTACTTTATCTGTTGTTGTTTGGATTTTTTCTATCTTCTTTTTGTTGTTTGCCGATCATATGTTGAATGTCGCCTGCATCCTGGCGAGTTTCTTCGTGTTTTTGTGATGCAGGTACTCGCTAGCTGAAGGTCGGCATTTTGACGTGCTCTGAGCTTTTGGCGATTTACTTCGATACTCGCCACCCCTAGTCGTACCCGCGGAGTCGTGTTCGACAAGCCAGGCTACCCGACTACTATAAATAGGGGTGGTGGGTGAGTCTTAAAATACGCTTTCGGTGATCTCTGGCTTCTTGAGCGAGTATCTTTCAGACTTCCTCTCTTCGCCCTTCTTCCAATACTCGCTCTCTTCCCCAAGATGACTGACGAGGCGAACATCAGGCGAGCTAATCATGCGAAGAACTTCGAGGAGAACATCTTCAAGAAGCCGATTACCCAGCAGAAGGACTTGGACGATTTTAACGCCAAGTTCGCAACTCCGGGGTATGTCGCCAGGCTTCCTCGCCAGTCTGAGCGACTAAACACCTCCTCGCCCCTGGCGATGATCTTCCCAATCCGGCATTTCGAGGTCGGCCTGCGACTTCCCATATGGCCCGAGTTCCGCAAAGTACTCGCCTTTTATGGGATAGTCCCCGCCCAGATCAATCCCAACGGAGTGGCGATTATCGTGGGATTCTTGTGCTTCCTGCGGGAACAGAATATCGTCTTTGACCTTGCGGTCTTTAGGCGAGTATTCTCGATCATGGCGACCGGCGAGGGCGTCATCTTCCTGTGCAGCCACGTCTGCACTCTGGCGGGCACTTCCAACAAGAACCATCGCTGGGTGGAGCGACTAGTCGCCATCGAAGGCGACTTCGCGGGCATCTCCAGCTCGCCCCTCCAGCCGTCGGAGAATGTCTTCACCGTCCCCTTCTTGAAGGACGGTCAGGAGAAACTGCTCGATTCCTTCAGGCATCGTCGCTTCGATGTGATATTCTGGAGGAGGCGAGTAGACGAGCTCACGGAAGTTCGCCTAGGGGAAGGTACTTTTTGCGCGAGCATCAACCATACTCGCCCTTGAGCCTTGATTTAGGCGACTAATTTTTGGTCTTCTTGTTTGCAGGTGTGCAAACTCTTCCGCGCGACGCTCTTCCTCCCGCAGTGAAGGCGACGGCTGCCACCCAAGGGGGTGGGGTGCGGGAACCTCGGCGCGCGAGGTTGGGGGATCCTCCCCAATCGTCTTGTCGCCAGGGGGCGACAATCCCAATGTCGCCGGCAATGAGGTCGGGACCTCCAAGAAGCGAACGGGCAAGGCTAAGGCCTCTGAGCCCAAGAGGAGGAAGAAGGAAGCCGCCCACAGGGATCTGGACAAGAAGGCAGATCCTTTGGAGGCTGGCGAGCCGAGCGACCATCCGCTCTTCAATGAGGGCACCCGCAGCGAGGATGCCTATGGTCGCCCATTGGTGACCTGGGCTGAGCGCGCCCACGAGGTGACCCTCAGCTCTAACCTCCCCGCCTGGTCGGATGAGTGGGAGGACAAGGGGGAGGCCTTCGACGTGACCTACGTCCTCTATGGTCGCGCGGACGCCGAAGTCCTGCAGGACACGGCCGCCGAGGATCTGGCTCACCAGACCTCGCGCTCTCTCTTGCGATCTGCCGAGCTGGCTCACGCAACAGCAAGACGACTGCTCGAGTATGAGCAGGCGAGCAAGGTGCAGGGCTCGAAGATGATTGCCCTGGAGAACCGGGTCAAGGAGTTCGAGGTACTCGCCCTTGCGACTTTTATTTGCTTTCTGGAGTACTCGCCACCTTGCAAGCTGTCAAACTTACCTTTCCCTTTTTACCTTCTGCAGGCTGCCGAGCTGGAATCAGCGAAGAGATTGTCCCAGGCTGAGAAGGAGTTGGTAGGCCTGAAGCTGGTGCGGTTTGGTGCGGTTTGAGCCCAAACCGCAACCACACCAAAGAGGGTCGGTTTTTGACTTTACAAAACCGCACCGCAGCCAAACCGTGCGGTGCAGTGTGACATTGGTGCGGTTTGGAGTCGGTTTTTGCGGTGCGATTTCGGTTTTTTCCTTATGTTTTGTTATAGTTGTTAAAAATTAAAATAGGTTCTAGAAACTTTAGACTACATGCACACAACTGATAAATATAATCATAACAACGCAATTTGAGATAGAAGTTAGATAAATATAATCATAACAATTAACATCTACAATATTTTGTGATTTCAAATCTGAGAATTTTAGACTGCATCACTTCATAAAGAAAACTATAATCATAACAATGCAAACAAACACAGTTGATAAATATACCTTTTTTTGAGTTCCCAAACTAACAGGAGTAACACTAACAAAAACAAAGTAATAATAACTTATAAACGGGATGTTGCCGGAGCAGGGATGTCGCCGCCTCGCCGGAGTAGGGATGTCGTTGGAGTAATAATAACTTATAAACGGGCACAAAATGCAAAAGTCCAGAATAATAACTCACATTTAGCTGTCGCCGGAGTAGTGAATAATAACTTGGAATAAAAATACAAAACCAAGAACAAAGGTGGGAGAAAAATTCATTTAGATCTTTCCGAACAATAGATGATCTGGGACATTTAGCTAGGGAACTGGGATTCTGGGAATATACCTAGGTGATCTGGAGCCCGCCGCCTAAGAAGGGTCGGATGTCGTGAGATCTGGAGCCCGCCGAACAATAGATGTCGCCGGAGTAGGGATGTCGCCGCCTCGCCGGAGTAGAGCCGCCTCGCCGGAGTAGAGCCGCCCTCTCTCGCTTGAACGCAGGAGTCGCGACTCGCGAGCCGATGTTGGCGATGCGTCGGAGAAGAGAAGACCTAGCTTTTGCGGAACATTAAAATACGGGAGTGGGACTGTGTGGGAGTAGGGAGTTAAATTTATGAGTTTACTATATTGCCAGTTATTTATAATTCCAGCGACATTATTTATAACTAATAAGATAAGACAAAATGACTAAAAATTATTTATAATTTATAACTTATAAGATAACTTATAAATGAGAGTAAAACATTATTTATAATTTATAAATGGGAGTAAAAAATTATTCATAATTCAAGAATAGTAAAAAACTTATAACTTATAACATATAAAATAAAATACTTATAATCATACGGTGTGGTGCGGTTTATGCGGTTTCGACAAGGCCAAAACCGCACCGCACCGCAAACTAGGCGGCTTTTCAATAATCAAAACCGCACCACCACCACACCGTTCGGTGCGGTTCGAAAACAGTGCGGTGCGGTGCGGTGTTGCGGTTTTTTGCGGTTTCGGTTTTTAAATTTCAGGCCTAGGAGTTGGAGGATACTCGCTCGGCCCTGGAGGTCGCCCAGATCCGTATCGCTGAGTTGGAAACTCGGCCTGCCGAGCAGCAACCGACAGAGGCGGCCATTCCTAGGGGCAAGCGCATAAGGATGCACGGCGACGACATGCCTTATATTCGCCGGGAGATCGCGCGAGCAACGGGGGAGGTCATCCTGAACTAGCTGAAGGCAGACGATCTTCTGAAGCCGGAAGCTATGAGATTGATAGTGGGGGACCTCATTCTGGCACTGCTCGCCGAAGAGTCTTCCTCCCCCTTGCGAGCATCCTCGCCGCAGCCTAGCGATGCCGAGGATGAAGATGATGAGGACGACGATGATGACGATGATGACGACGATGATGCTGACGACCCCGATGTGGATATAGAAGGCGAGGATGTCGCCTAGTCGCCTGGGCTCCCTTTTTGCTCGCCCGACGACCTTTTTGTGCACCCTTTTTTATATATACCTGTAACTTGTACACATTTTTTGAAAAAATGAAAGGAACTTGACAAGTCTTACTCGCCTCTTTCTTCATGTACTTACTTCCTTGCTTGTATGTCGCTTAGGCTCCTAGGCTCGAGGCGAGGATGTATGCTCGCACCTGTATACTCGCAATGCATGCTCGCACCATCATACTCGCACATGCAGACTTGCTCCTGAGGCCTTGACTTGCACCTAGTGAAGAGCGCCGTTAGGATTTTAAGCAAGAATCAAAGGAGCTCTTCAAGGGAAGGAAGAAGTAGGGTTTAGCAGTCGGGGAGGCCCGGGGGGATATCATCCCGAGGCCTCATTCCTATTTTAAAACCTGGTGTCAACGGAGAATGATATCAAGTAAGGAACGGCAGCCGGGCAGGTCCCATAGGGACACACCGTCCCGTGGTTTCCTCTTACTTTAGATGTTTGATGTCTTCGAAGGATGACGTCAAGCATGGAAAGGCCGTCGGACCGGTCCCACAGGAACACAACGTCCAGCAGCCTTCATCCTGTCACTCGGATGCTTGCTACCTTCAAAGGCTGACGTCAAGTGAGGGATGGCAGCCGGGCAGGTCCCCCAGGGACACACATTCCCAAGACCTCCGTTGACTTGGACGCTTGGATGCCTTTGTCTTTCGGTCGGTCGAATCGGTCACCTCCTTCTTTCAAGTTGGGCTATCAGCGTCCAGACTTCCTCATGGTAATCCCTCCAGTCGAATGAGAAGCGCAGTCGATACGAACCGTGGCCAACATGCAAGGGGGGAGCTGATCTCGACCGTCAATGCAGAGGCTTGGTCTTAGAGGGTTGCTGAACCGAGGCACTGTCCCATCATCCGTTCCGTGGTTTTACGAGGTTCAAGTCAGAGGCTCGTTTCCCAACTGGTGGTGACGGAGATCGACGAGCAGATCGTCCGATAGGGAATGACAGTCGGGGAGTTCCATGGGAACACACCGTCCTGAGGTCCCCTCCTACTTGGATGATGAATGCCGACCAAACCTGTTTCCTGCTGCTCAACAATTTTAAGGGGAGTTTAAGCACACTTAAGCACAATAACTCACACAATCGGAGGAAAAGCTGGAAACAAGACGCTTTGAAGCGAGCTGGTTTAAATTAATCACTTTTTTGCCCGATCGGAAGGTCGGCGTCCAGACTTCTTCCCTGTAATCTCTCCAGTCGAATGAGAAGTACAATCGATACGAACCATGGCCAACATGCAAGGGGGGAGCTGATCTCGACCGTCAATGCAGAGGCTTGGTCTTAGAGGGTTGCTGAACCGAGGCACTGTCCCATCATCCGTTCTGGGGTTTTACGAGGATTAAGTCGGAGGCTCGTTTTCTGACCTTGCCTGTGGACCAATTCTACCCGCTGCTCTTTTTTAGGAGCCTCCCGCTCGCAAGGGTATACGACACCTTTATTCAAGGGTCCCCTGAGCTAGTGAAACTGATCACTTCCTTGCCCAATTGGAAGGTCGGCGTCCAGACTTCTTCCCTGTAATCTCTCTAGTCGAATGAGAAGTGCAATCGATACGAACCATGGCCAATATGCAAGGGGGGAGCTGATCTCGACCGTCAATGCAGAGGCTTGGTCTTAGAGGGTTGCTGAACCGAGGCACTGTCCCACCATCCGTTCTGGGGTTTTACGAGGATTAAGTCGGAGGCTCATTTTCCAACCTAGCATGTGGACCAATTTTACCGGCTTTTTCTTTTCTCTTCTCTGAAGATTCTTGCTGTGACAGAAAAAGCTTTCCAGTCCCGTGTTTCAGGGAGAGGAAGGGTTTTATTTATAAATCAATAGGGATTACAAGGGTGGGACATACACATTCCCCCTTAGGGGTAGAACCTTTTCAGGTCATCACCGCTCCAAGTATTCCCAAGCAGCTCTCCTTCCTGGTTCTGCAGACGGTATCCTCCGGTTAGGAGTGACTCGTGGATGATGAAGGGCCCTTCCCAGTTCGGATGAAGCTTTCCGATGGCCGCTGATCGTCCCGCCGCGTCTACCTTCTTCAGGACCAGGTCACCTTCTTGGAAGTGCTTGATGTTGAAACCAGTTTCCCGGCTTCAGCGTTCGAAACTAGGGGTAGGCAGCTTGCCCTTACTTATCTCAAGTAAAGTCGAACGGCTAGTCACTTAGAGCCTAAGAACCTCTCTACTGGTGAATTCAGGTGAAAACAGACCCCGCGAGCTGCAGCGAGGAGGTCCCGCCACTAACCCGAAAGACCCGAAGATCTTCCCCTCCCAAGCCAATGCTGAGCCTGGGCACCTCGGAGAGCACTCGCAACACCTGACCGTTGGCCTGAAAGACTTGGCGAACGGAAGACAGGGTCACTAGCTAACCGAACACACTAAGGGGGGTGGGGGTAAGGAGATGTCTACCCTCCCCAAGGTGCCCATGGGGGTCTATTTATAGATTTCCTGAAAATGGGCTGCGTATAACGTAAAAGGTCTGTCAATAGCCAGGTTCCGCTGTCTGAAAACACTACCTGCAACCCTGCGACCCTGCGACCCTGTGACCCTGCGACCCTGCGATCACTACCAAGGCAGGTGAGGGGGCGAGTGAATGGAGAGGGGGGTCTCCCCCCACCCGCCCCCAAAGGGGTGAGTGGGAGTCTCCCCCACTCGCCCCCAAGGGGGCGGGCGAGTGGGGAGGGGGGTCTCCCCCCACCCGCCCCCAAAGGGGCGAGTGGGAGTCTCCCCCACTCGCCCCCAAGGGGGCGGGCGAGTGGGGAGGGGGGTCTCCCCCCACCCTCCCCCAAACGGGCGAGTGGGGGTCTCCCCCACTCGCCCCCAAGGTGGCGGGTGAGTGGGGAGGGAGGCCTCCCCCCACTCGCCTCCAAGGGGGCGGGCGAGTGGGGGTCCGAGTGGGGGTTTTTGCTTTGTCTGATCATGGTCGTTTTCGACTGTGTTCAAGCGGCCATCTTACCCCGTTACGGTCATTTTATCATCGCGACCATGTACACGCTGCGCCATATGCGCTCAGCAAATATGGGGGTTGTACACAATCCCCGCTCTTTTCGAGCTTGCCTCAAGCTCGAAAAGAAAGTCCAACCCGCATATTTGACGAGCAGGGGAACCTTCCCGAGAGTCTCCGAGGGGCCTTACAAGAGAACTTGGAAACAAAGAACCCCCTAAAGGGGGAGGGGAGCACCTTCTTTGAGAGCTTTTCCCCTTCCTACCTCCTGAACAAAACGATCCCTCCTTGGGGTTTCTAGATCTGCTTTAAGGCTCTCTTTGGGAGGAGTCGGGGTGATCTGGCAGAGCCCCTTGCTCTTGCCAGGAAACATCCCCTCCCCCCTTTCTCGCGTGTGTCGCGTGACTATTGTAAAAGATATATTGCCTTAAGTTATACACAAGAATAAAAACTCTCTTTTTTTTTGCTCAACGTCTTTCTTGGGTCGAAGGCGGATCCCTTAGCGACACCGCATGCGTCCTTACCTTCGGCTCATACGACCGTAAGGATCCGACTTCCTTTTAAGAGGACTGCCACGTACGATCATGCCTGCATAAGTTCGCATGCTTTGCTCCTGCGCAACCAACCTCTCACATACGGCTGCTCATCGAGGTCTTAGTCTCTCGAATACACTTGAGTGAGTCGATGTGGTGAGATAGGTTGCGGGGCCGAGGACTGCTGATCTTGCTGCACGCTCGGGAAGTGATGCGAGTAGTCGGAGCATGGGGTGGAGGAACTCAACACCTTCCAAGGAGCCGAGCTCCACTGGATGCGGAAACAACCTAACACCTTCCAGGGAGCCGAGGTCACCTGGAAGTGGAAATAACTTAACACCTTCCAGGGAGCCGAGCTCACTTGGAAGTGGAAATAACTTAACATCTTCCAGGGAGCCGAGCTCACCTGGAAGTGGAAATAACTTAACATCTTCCAGGGAGCCGAGCTCACCTGGAAGTGGAAATAAATCAACACCCTCCAGGGAGCCGAGCTCAGCTGGAGGTGGATGCAAATCAACACCTTCCAGGGAGCCGAGCTCAGCTGGAGGTGGAAACAAATCAACACCTTCCAGGGAGCCGAGCTCAGCTGGAGGTGGAAATAAATCAACACCTTCCAGGGAGCTGAACTCAGCTGGAGGTGGAAACAAATCAACACCTTCCAGGGAGCTGAACTCAGCTGAAGATGGAAACAAATCAACACCTTCCAGGGAGCTGAACTCACCTGGAAGTGGAAATAACTTAACATCTTCCAGGGAGCCGAGCTCACCTGGAAGTGGAAATAACTTAACATCTTCCAGGGAGCCGAGCTCACCTGGAAGTGAAAATAAATCAACACCCTCCAGGGAGCCGAGCTCAGCTGGAGGTGGATGCAAATCAACACCTTCCAGGGAGCCGAGCTCAGCTGGAGGTGGAAACAAATCAGCACCTTCCAGGGAGCCGAACTCAGCTGGAGGTGGATGCAAATCAACACCTTCCAGGGAGCCGAGCTCAGCTGGAGGTGGAAACAAATCAACACCTTCCAGGGAGCTGAACTAACCTGGAAGTGGAAATAACTTAACATCTTCCAGGGAGTCGAGCTCACCTGGAAGTGGAAATAAATCAACACCCTCCAGGGAGCCGAGCTCAGCTGGAGGTGGAGGCCTTAACCGTCTTTCCGACTTTTCGACTTCTCGACTTTATGCCTCTCCGGTGAATTCTCCTGCCCTGCCGGCATCAACTAGCTCGGTCAGCGGAACCATCCCGGGGCAGAAATTACCTAGCCTCTCCGAGTGAGTTCTCCTGCCCTGCCGGCTTCAACTAGCCCGGTCAGCAGTCTCTTCTCGGGGCCTTAACCGAAATTTCTTTCCTGCCTCTCTGAGTGAGTTCTCCTGCCCTGCCGGCATCAACAAGCCCGGTCAGCGGTCTCTTCTCGGGGCCTTAACCAACATGAATCTACCTGACGAGCCTCCCAGCGACCGGCATCAACAAGCCCGGGCGAGTGGTCTCCAGTCAAGGTCTTAGCCAACTTTCCTTGCCTCTCAGAGTGAGTTCTCCAGCCCTGCCGGCATCAACAAGCCCGGTCAGCGGTCTCTTCTCGGGGCTTTAACCAACATGAATCTACCTGACGAGCCTCCCAGCGACCGACATCAACAAGCCCGGGCGAGTGGTCTCCAGTCAAGGTCTTAGCCAACTTTCCTTGCCTCATCGAGTGAGTTCTCCTGCCCTGCCGGCATCAACAAGCCCAGTCAGCGGTCTCTTCTCGGGGCTTTAACCAACACGAATCTACCTGACGAGCCTCCCAGCGACCGGCATCAACAAGCCCGGGCGAGTGGTCTCCAGTCAAGGTCTTAGCCAACTTTCCTTGCCTCTCCGAGTGAGTTCTCCTGCCCTACCGACATCAACAAGCCCGGTCAACGGTCTCTTCTCGGGGCTTTAACCAACATGAATCTACCTGACGAGCCTCCCAGCGACCGGCATCAACAAGCCCGGGCGAGTGGTCTCCAGTCAAGGTCTTAGCCAACTTTCCTTGTCTCTCCGAGTGAGTTCTCCTGCCCTGCCGGCATCAACAAGCCCGGTCAGCGGTCTCTTCTCGGGGCTTTAACCAACATGAATCTACCTGACGAGCCTCCCAGCGACCGACATCAACAAGCCCGGGCGAGTGGTTGTGAAATTTTTCCGGACCTTGTGAGAGCAGGCAGGAATAACAACTAGAGATGCAAGCCAAACAACCAGAGACAATCTTAGGCAAACAAAACGATCTTTATTGATAGCAACACTTCAATTACAGTGCAAGACATGCTCGACGAGACATGATTTCGTCAGCACAAAACTTCAAGGAGAAAGAACAGAAACTGAAGATAACTGAGACCGCACGGTCTCTTGCCGAACTCAGCAGCTCGCCAGACCGCTGCTGTCAGACCGCAACCGCTCCCGATCTCGAAACACCACCAAGCCGCTGCACCAGACCGCTCCTTTGCCGACCTCCTGATTCCCGAACTCCAACACCACAACTCCAAGCCGCAAACCGCCCGAACACTTTCAGAGGAAGAGGTGATCGCTGCTGCCTGCACTATCCGCAGAAGCTGCACAAAGAAGAATTCAATCAGAGACCGCTCGGTCAGATAAACAAGACCGCAGGAACTAGGCGAACTCGGCTTACACTTGGTGTGTTCTACATTTTGCTGCAACAGTGGCTCCCTATTTATAGGCGTGAGACCTGATCCAGTCACCACCCTATGAGATAGAGTCACCACCCATCAAACCGCGCGACCTTACCGGTCAACCCACGCGATCACAGCAACCCTCCTGCTTCATTTTGGTGAGCGCCGACTTCACTCCAGACCGCGGGAGATCGCTACTCCCTTGGTCTGAACACGACTCCACACGGAGATCGCCAGACCGCCTAGAAGTCACCCACCACCTGTGTTCGCCTGAGACCGCAAACACAGCCAGCTCGCCCTCCTGGTCTCCTCCTGAGACCGCGAACTCAGACCGCGCGACTAAGAATGACTTAGTCCGCGAACTCCTTCAGAACCCTCTGGAAAGCCACCAGACCGGATTCAAGAGCCAACCCGTGCGGTCACGCCAGACCGGCACGTCCTTGAAGAGAGCAACTTGTCACGCGGTCAGAGACAGACCGCGCGACCCTGAGGATGAACAGCCGTCATGCGGTCACAGCCAGACCGCACGACCTCCACCTCCAGCAGCCCTTGGACCAGACCAGCGGTCAACCCTGGAAGCCGCAGCTGACCAATAGAACAGATCGCCATTGCCAGACCGCCAGACCGTGCAGTCACGCCAGACCGCCCGGTCTCCTCCCAGACCGCCCAGGTCCAAAAGCAGCCTCCACTTCTACTTCAATAATTTCAACACTCCCCCTTGAAGTGGGAAGTGGAAACTAGCCCAAGTAGCTCCCTTAGCCGTGTGAACGGCCCCTTTGCCAGTGCCTTTGTGAAGATGTCTGCGACATTGTCCGCACTCCGCACATGCTCGACCGAAAGAGATCCCTCCAGCACCTTCTCCCGTATGAAGTGATGCTCGATCTCGATATGCTTGGTCCTCGCGTGACAAACTGGATTGGTCACCAGTTTGAGAGCACTCTCGTTGTCACCGCGTAGCAGAGTCGGCTCCCGAACCTCCTTGTGGACGTCTCCTACCAACCTCCTAAGCCAGATGGCTTCCTGAGCTGCCAAGGCCGAAGCCTTGTATTCCGCTTCCGTGGTAGAGACTGACACGGAATCCTGCTTCTTGCTGCACCATGATATAGCCGTCGGGCCCGCCATGAAGACGTATCCAGATGTCGACTTCCGATCATCCGAATCTCCCCCGTAATCAGCATCCATGTATCCATGCACCTTGAAGCCCACATCCCTCCTGTATAGGAGACCCATGTCCGAGGTCGCCTTGACATACTTCAAAATGTTCTTGGCCGCTAGCAGATGAGGTACCCGTGGCTCCGCCATAAATCGACTCACTCGGCCCACTTCATATGCAATGTCCGGCCTCGTGATCGTCAGATAGATTAAGCTCCCAACCAGAGCTCGGAACACCAACGGATCTTGCATGATCCTTCCCTCATCCTTCCGAAGCTTCATAGCCTTCTCCAGAGGTGTGGAAGTGCACTTCCCTTCCTTCATGTCGAACCGCTCCACGATCCGCTCCGCATATCCAGCCTGGGAAACCAGCACTCCACCTTCCTTCCTCTGCACCTCGAGTCCAAGGAAATGGTGAAGCTCACCTAAGTCCTTCATCTCGAACCTGATGGCCAGCTCGGCCCGAAGCTGCGCTACTTCCTTCTTCGAGTTCCCCGTCACGATCATATCGTCGACGTAAAGCAGCACGATGACTTGAAGCTCCCCGCTCTTCTTGACAAACAAGCTCGAGTCTGAGTCTGAAGCAACAAATCCACAGAATAGGAGATATTCTGCGATCTTCCCGTACCACGCCCTCGGCGCTTGCTTCAACCCATACAGGGCCTTCTTCAGCTTGCAGACATGCTCCGGAAAATCTTCAGACACAAAACCTGGTGGCTGGACCATGAAGATGTCCTTGTCAATCTCGCCGTACAAGAAAGCGTTCTTGACGTCGAGCTGCCAAATCTCCCATCCACTGAACGCCGCCAAGGCAATGATGAACCGAACTGAAGTCATTTTTGCCACCGGACTGAATGTCTCATCATAGTCTTCACCGTATTGCTGCGAGAACCCCCGAGCTACAAGACGAGCCTTGTAACGCTCGATACTGCCGTCAGCTTTCTTCTTCAGCTTGTAGACCCACTTGCATGTCACAGGAGCGATGCCCTTAGGTTTGGGCACAAGAGACCAGGTCTCATTCTTCTCAAGAGCTGCCATCTCTTCTTGCATCGCAACGTCCCACTCCTTCACACCTTGGGCCTTCTCAAAGCTCGACGGCTCCCTCTCATCCAAGGGACCAGCAAAGAAACATGAGACAAAGCTCACTGCGTTTCCTCCTGTATAGCGATCAGGGGCAATGATAGATCGCTTCGATCTCCTCAGCTCCTTCCCCTGAACCGCTTCATCTCCAGCTGCTTCTTCCCTAGCTCCCCTTCCAGACGTGCTAGGAGCATTGCTCCCCCTGCTCCCTGAACCAGAAGCCCCCGTCTCGGAACTAGAAGGAGATGGACCACCTGGTGACACAGGTAGCTCCACCTGAAGATTCTCCACAGCTTTCTTTGGCATCTCCACCCTGCTCTCTGGTAACTCCACATCAGAAGACCCCTTGTAAGATGTCACCTCATCGAACACGACGTCGCGAGATACAACAAATCTCCGCGTCTCTGGGTCCATGCACTTCCATCCTTTCTTCCGCTCATCGTATCCCACGAAGACTAGCTTCCTTGCTTTCGCACCTAGCTTCGTCCGAAGAGCATCTGGGATGTGCACGTAACAGGTGGAACCAAACACCCTAAGGTGTGCCACACTTGGCTTCTCCTTGAACATCATTTCATGCGGGGTCAACATGTTGATGGGGCTCAGAGGCATCCTGTTGATGACGTAAGCAGCACAAGACATTCCCTCCGCCCAGAAGGACTTTGGGATACTCTTGGCATGCAGCCAACACTTGCAGGTCTCCGTCAGATGACGGATCTTCCGCTCTGCAACACCGTTCTGCTGTGGAGTATGTGCACAAGTAAGCTCCCTCCGGATGCCTGCCTTCCTGCAAAAACTGGAGAACTCAGCAGAGGTGAACTCTCCTCCGTTGTCCGTCCTCAGCTTCTTGATCCGCAGATTCAGCCGACCTTCCACGAGCTCCTTGAACTCCACAAACTTGGCAAACGCTTCCGCCTTCTCCTTCAGGAAATAAACCCAGACATATCTGGTGTAATCATCGATCAGCACCAGCATATACCTGCTGCCTCCGAGGCTTGGGGTAGCAGTTGGTCCCATCAAGTCACCATGGATGCACTCCAACGGCTGACTACACCTTGTCTGCGACTTGTCAAACGGTAGTCGATGAGACTTGCCGAACTGACATCCCGCGCAAACGTGACCTTCTCCGTAGGAAGATAGACTTGGCAGGCCCTTGACAAGACCTTTCACCGCCATTGCTTTCAGCTTGTCCATCCCTACATGCCCCAACCTCTCATGCCATATCACGGCACCATCATTTGTCTTCATCTTGTCGATGTAGGAACTTGTCGACAAAACGAACAAGTCCTTTGCCCGTCTCCCAACATGAACGACCTCGGCCTTCACGGCCTCTACATTTCGTAGAAATTTTACTTTTGTCGGGCCGAACAGAACGTGATACCCAGCGTCAACAGCGTTGGTCACGGAGAAGAGGTTTTTCTTCATTCCGGGCACATGATAGACACTCTTCAAAGTAAGTGGCCCTCTATCACTGCCCAAAGAAACAACCCCCACCTTCTCGACTGCATGCACAGTATTATCTGCGGTGATAATAGCATTGTTACCTGTGTACGGCTCTGCTGAAGAAAGCTTTGACTCGTCCCCGGTGAGGTGATGACCACACCCCGAGTCCACGATCCAGTCCTCCTGATAGTTGATAGTAGCCGAGGCTCCAATAGAAGCCGAGAAGGCTCCTCCCCATCCTCCATCAAAGTGCCTGGCTGGTGCTTCCTCCTCAACAGCATGCCCTGGCTGAGTATTCAGCCTGCAGTCCTTCCTGAAGTGCCCAACCTTTCCGCACTTGAAACATTTGAGACCTTCCTTCTTCTTCTTCTCCTCAGCCTTAGGAGGATAGCCCCTCTCCTGCTGTCCAGAAGTTGAAGGCCCAAAGCCTCCAGTAGTCTTCTTCTTCTTATCCCACTTCTTCTTCTTCCCCGAGAAGAGAACCTCGCCATCTCCCCCAGTCACTGACATCCCTGCCATCTGTCTTGCCAAACTTTCCTGCGAGGAAAGCAAGTTCTCCAGCTCCAACAGAGACGGCTGATTTGCCCATCCCTGCACCGACGTCACAAAGGCCACATATTCCTTCCGCAAGCCGCGGATGATGTGCCTCTTCAGCTTCGCCTCAGAAATTGGCTCATCAGGATCCAGTGCTGATATCTCAGCGCACAAATTCTTCATCTTCAAAAAGAAGTTTGAGATAGAAAGATCACCCTGAGCCGACCTTGCCAGCTCATTCTCCAAGAACTGCAGCCTCGCTACATTCTTCTTGTTAAACAGCCCATCCAGGGCTCTCCAGATCTCAGCAGCTGATCCACACCCCAAGATGTGATCAAAGAGATCAGGTGAAATGGCACGCTTCAAGGTGAACTCGGCCTTGGCGTTGGTCTTCCTCCATGCCCTCACGGCCGGTCCATTATCACCTCCTACTACTGCCTTCACCTCTTCTGTTTCATCTCCTCCTACCACCTCCCAGAGGTCCTCACCCAGAAGATAGCTCTGCATACACGACTTCCACTTCTTGAAGTTAGTCGATGTAAGCATCTCAATACCAAGACCTCTTGCAAAACCACCTTCCATTTGCTCTTCCTCTGGTTCCTTCTTCACAAAGGCGATGGCTGCTCTAAGTTATTCACTGCACTTTCAACTCAACCTGCCTCTGATACCATGTGAAATTTTTCCGGACCTTGTGAGAGCAGGCAGGAATAACAACTAGAGATGCAAGCCAAACAACCAGAGACAATCTTAGGCAAACAAAACGATCTTTATTGATAGCAACACTTCAATTATAGTGCAAGACATGCTCGACGAGACATGATTTCGTCAGCACAAAACTTCAAGGAGAAAGAACAGAAACTGAAGATAACTGAGACCGCACGGTCTCTTGCCGAACTCAGCAGCTCGCCAGACCGCTGCTGTCAGACCGCAACCGCTCCCGATCTCGAAAACACCACCAAGCCGCTGCACCAGACCGCTCCTTTGCCGACCTCCTGATTCCCGAACTCCAACACCACAACTCCAAGCCGCAAACCGCCCGAACACTTTCAGAGGAAGAGGTGATCGCTGCTGCCTGCACTATCCGCAGAAGCTGCACAAAGAAGAATTCAATCAGAGACCGCTCGGTCAGATAAACAAGACCGCAGGAACTAGGCGAACTCGGCTTACACTTGGTGTGTTCTACATTTTGCTGCAACAGTGGCTCCCTATTTATAGGCGTGAGACCTGATCCAGTCACCACCCTATGAGATAGAGTCACCACCCATCAAACCGCGCGACCTTACCGGTCAACCCACGCGATCACAGCAACCCTCCTGCTTCATTTTGGTGAGCGCCGACTTCACTCCAGACCGCGGGAGATCGCTACTCCCTTGGTCTGAACACGACTCCACACGGAGATCGCCAGACCGCCTAGAAGTCACCCACCACCTGTGTTCGCCTGAGACCGCAAACACAGCCAGCTCGCCCTCCTGGTCTCCTCCTGAGACCGCGAACTCAGACCGCGCGACTAAGAATGACTTAGTCCGCGAACTCCTTCAGAACCCTCTGGAAAGCCACCAGACCGGATTCAAGAGCCAACCCGTGCGGTCACGCCAGACCGGCACGTCCTTGAAGAGAGCAACTTGTCACGCGGTCAGAGACAGACCGCGCGACCCTGAGGATGAACAGCCGTCATGCGGTCACAGCCAGACCGCACGACCTCCACCTCCAGCAGCCCTTGGACCAGACCAGCGGTCAACCCTGGAAGCCGCAGCTGCCCAATAGAACAGATCGCCATTGCCAGACCGCCAGACCGTGCGGTCACGCCAGACCTCCCGGTCTCCTCCCAGACCGCCCAGGTCCAAAAGCAGCCTCCACTTCTACTTCAATAATTTCAACAGTGGTCTCCAGTCAAGGTCTTAGCCAACTTTCCTTGCCTCTCCGAGTGAGTTCTCCTGCCCTGCCGGCATCAACAAGCCCGATCAGCGGTCTCTTCTCGGGGCTTTAACCAACATGAATCTACCTGACGAGCCTCTCAGCGACCGGCATCAACAAGCCCGAGCGAGTGGTCTCCAGTCAAGGTCTTAGCCAACTTTCCTTGCCTCTCCGAGTGAGTTCTCCTGCCCTGCCGGCATCAACAAGCCTGGTCAGCGGTCTCTTCTCGGGGCTTTAACCAACATGAATCTACCTGACGAGCCTCCCAGCGACCGGCATCAACAAGCCCGGGAGAGTGGTCTCCAGTCAAGGTCTTAGCCTAAAAGCTATATTTAACTAAATTCGATACATTATAGATAGATTACATTACAATGCGCTTCCTCGCGCTTGCTCGGCCACATGCGTCTTGGCCATCTCCTCCCTCACTCCCCCCATCTCTTCAGCTCCCTCTTGCTCCTCCCAGGTGAAGTTGTCTTCCCTCTGCAAGGCCTCTTCTTCCTTCCCTTACCTCCAGAAACTCTGGGCAGATAGCTGTCGCGTGACCCCCTGCTGATGAAAGTCACAGTATGGCAGTGCCAACGTTCTTGCCTCCTTCCCTCCGCGACCCCTCTTCTTATTCCCTCTTTTTCGGCCAATCGCCATGGCATGTAGGGGTCGGTGTTGCAAAGGCCCTGGGTCCGGTTGCCACCCTGCTGGGTTGAACTGTCCCTTCTCCCCCTAAAAGTTCCCTCTCCCTTGGAAATGGCCTCTTCTGTGGCCTTGAGGGGGTCCTCCTGGCGGCCTCCACGTCGGTCGGTTGACCTGTGGTTGGGGTCTCCACCCTGACTCCTGCCCCCCAGGAGGTCCTTGCGGACCTTGCCTTCTCGGCTCCTCCTTCTTCTTCAGCTCTGACTGTCGGGCCTCTCCTGACTTCTCTCCGCCTTCCGTCCACTTGGCCATCTTGGCCGCGAACTCCGGGTTTGTTGCCTCCACTTCGATCTCCCGTCCTGCTCGCTCCATCAACTCCTCGTAAGACAGAGGAGTGTCCCGGGACAAGCCCATGCGAAACAACCCCTGCCGCAACCCGAGGGTAAGCGCAAGTTGCAAAGTGTGTCCATGGACCTCATTGACGAGAAGGACCTCTTCTTGGAACCGATCCACGTAGCTTCTTAGCGACTCTTTCGACTTCTGCTTGATCAGGAAGAGGGCCTCCGCCCCCTTCCTCCTCTTCTTGGACGTCGAGAACCTTAACAGGAAACTCCGCTTCAAGTCTTCGAAACTGTAGATGGATCCGGGAGGAAGTTGATGGAACCAATCTCTAGCTTTCTCCTGAAAGGAGATAGCGAACAACCTACACTTGAAGGCGTCGGTCACCTTCCTGATGGACATGGCATCCTCAAACCACTGGAGGTGCTCCTGAGGGTCATCTTTGCCTGCGTAGTGGGACATAACCGGCTCCCTAAACCCTTCCGGAACCGGGGCGGTCAGGATCAACTCGCAGAAAGGGCTTCCCCTTCCAACCTGGCGGATGGGCATCACTTGTCGTGCCTCCTCCCCTAGGTGCAGAGCACTCGCCGGGCTAGGAAACAACACCCTCGCCTGAAGAGTTCTATCCTCCTCTACCCGCGCTTCCTTATCAAGTCGCCCTGCTGGTGCCGTCTCACCTAGAGTAGGTGAGGTGAGGATAGGTACCGGCGGGGTCGAGCACTCGCCTGTGGGGGTGAGTGTAGAGCGCAAGGTCTCCATGATCGCCTTCTTGAACTCATCGAAGTCGCTTTTCCTCACGTAGTCGCCGGGAGGGGGTGGGTTCTCTAGCTCCTCACTTCCAGCCATCCGACCTACCTGGGGTTTTTCCGAACAAGCTGCGTTCCACGCTCACCGCACCAGAATGTTGAAACCAGTTTCCCGGCTTCAGCGTTCGAAAATAGGGGTAGGCAGCTTGCCCTTACTTATCTCAGGTAAAGTCGAACGGCTAGTCACTTAGAGCCTAAGAACCTCTCTACTGGTGGATTCAGGTGAAAACAGACCCCGCGAGCTGCAGCGAGGAGGTCCCGCCACTAACCCGAAAGACCCGAAGATCTTCCCCTCCCAAGCCAATGCTGAGCCTGGGCACCTCGGAGAGCACTCGCAACACCTGACCGTTGGCCTGAAAGACTTGGCGAACGGAAGGCAGGGTCACTAACTAACCGAACACACTAAGGGGGGTGGGGGTAAGGAGATGTCTACCCTCCCCAAGGTGCCCATGGGGGTCTATTTATAGATTTCCTGAAAATGGGCTGCGTATAACGTAAAAGGTCTGTCAATAGCCAGGTTCCGCTGTCTGAAAACACTACCTGCAACCCTGCGACCCTGCGACCCTGTGACCCTGCGACCCTGTGACCCTGCGACCCTGCGATCACTACCAAGGCAGGTGAGGGGGCGAGTGAATGGAGAGGGGGGTCTCCCCCCACCCGCCCCCAAAGGGGCGAGTGGGAGTTTCCCCCACTCGCCCCCAAGGGGGCGGGCGAGTGGGGAGGGGGGTCTCCCCCCACCCGCCCCCAAAGGGGCGAGTGGGAGTCTCCCCCACTCGCCCCCAAGGGGGCGGGCGAGTGGGGAGGGAGGTCTCCCCCCACCCTCCCCCAAACGGGCGAGTGGGGGTCTCCCCCACTTGCCCCCAAGGGGGCGGGCGAGTGGGGAAGGGGGTCTCCCCCCACCTGCCCCCAAAGGGGCGAGTGGGGGGGTCTCCCCCCACCCGCCCCCAAACGGGCGAGTGGGGGTCTCCCCCACTCGCCCCCAAGGTGGCGGGTGAGTGGGGAGGGAGGCCTCCCCCCACTCGCCTCCAAGGGGGCGGGCGAGTGGGGGTCCGAGTGGGGGTTTCTGCTTTGTCTGATCATGGTCATTTTCGACTGTGTTCAAGCGGCCATCTTACCCCGTTACGCTCATTTTATCATCGCGACCATGTACACGCTGCGCCATATGCGCTCAGCAAATATGGGGGTTGTACACTTGAGGCGAACATTTTTATCGAAATGCCTCGCCATTCGTCGCTTGATCTCCTCTTGCCTGGCGGAAGCTAAATCTCTAAGTTCTTCGATGTAGTCGAGAGATAGCTTCCGAGCCTCCTCATTCTCTAGTCGCCATTCCTCACTTCCGCCCTCGGGGGCTCTTCCCTCTTCCTCTTCTCTGGGACCTTCTCCCTCCCTTCCTCTGCTGCCTTGGTCATCTCCGCTAGCCTGGCCAAGAAGTCCCGGTTGGAAGCCTCCCCCTGAACGAACTTGTTGGCCCTCACGATGAGGTTGTCGTAGGAGTAGGGAGGGTTCCTGCCGAGCTCCAGCTTGAAGAGGCCTTGCCCTATCCCGAACGTCAAGGCCAGCTGCAGGATGGTGCGATCCACCTCCTCGATATGCAGCACCTCCTCCTGGAAACGCTCGATATAGGCCCCCAACGGCTCATCCGGCCTCTGGGTCACAAGGAACAGAGCCGTCGCCTCCTTCTTCAGCTTCTGGGCCGTGGCGAACCGGGTCGTTACTCCACGGCACAGGTCTTCGAAGCAGTAGATCGAGCCCAGAGGCAACTGGTGGAACCAGTCCCTGGCTTTCCCCGTAAAAGTGATGGCGAACAGCCGGCACTTGAACGCATCCGACATGGTTCGGATAGAGATAATATCCTCAAACCACTGGATGTGACGAACAGGGTCGTCCCTCCCGGTGTAGTATTTCAACACAGGATCCCTGAATCCTTCCGGCACGGGCGCGGCAAGGATGTCTTCACGGAATGGGCTCCTCCCACTCGCTGGACGACGATCTTCAAGCTGGCGAGTATCATGGCCATACTCGCCATAAGGCAGAGTATCTTGATATCTCGCCTGCTCTTCCACCTCGCGGAAGCGAATTCCTTGCGAGGATTGCGGGAAGGGCTGCGACCTCCTTGGTCGCTCAGGCTCCGGATCGACGTGCTCCTTGCCTGCTCGCTGGGTGCGCTCCTCGCCCTCGGTCAGCACCGGGCGATTAGGCGAGGTCGCCGTGACCTCCGCACCCTGCTGGAACACTGCTCGCATAGCCCCTTCCATGCGCTGGGCGAATGCTTCGAAAACTTCCATCGTCACGAACCTGCCAGTTCCTGACGAGTTGCCGACCACTTCCTCGTGGTCGCCTTCTACTACCATCTTGTCTTCCTACTAGGTTTTCTCCCTCTGGCTGCGATCCACGCTCACCGCACCAAAGTGTTGACGCCAGGAAAATCCTGACCTCAAAATTCGGACCTTTGCAGCCGGAGGCTACTTGCCCAGCTGTCCGACGAGATGGTCAAGCTGGCGACTACGAGGAAGCTAGGAGAGCAACAACAACAGGACCCCAGGTGCTGCGGTAGGGAGGTCCCACCACGTACCCGGAAGCTCAAAGGAGTCTTCCCCTCCACAACCAAGAATGGCCGAGCAGGGTACGAGGAAGGCACCGACTTGGCTAGCAAGCAGGGGGACGGGCTCGAGAATTCGGAAATCGGGATCCAGAAGCTCAAGCACAGGTGCCAATCCAAGTACCCCTGGGGTCCTATTTATAGGCAACCAAGGGGTAGGGGGTTTTTATAGCCCAGCCCTAACCTGGCGACATACGGGATACTCGACATGTATCTCCGACCATAGTCGCCCATCTGGCGAGTATTAGTTGCTGCTCGCACAAGCCGGGCCCATACTCGCGCAGGTCTTCTGTGGCTTGCCGGGCACCTGGGGTGACATACGGGATACTCGGCACGTATCTTCGACCATAGTCGCCCATCTGGCGAGTATTTAGCCAATACTCGCCAAGCCCTCTTTTGCTCCTGCTGGCTGATTTGTCTGCCTCTTTGACTTTGACCTCCGCCTACGTGGCCTTGAGTGAGTCCTACCCTCGGAGAATAAGGGTTGTACACCAGCAATGCAAGGATTTGCGCAGCATGCACAAAGACTTGATTAGAAGGTATGAAGACTCATTTCCAGTGTGTTGAAACCGTCAACCGGTCTCTGAGTTCGGACCCACTGGGGGTGTAGCCTGCGCCTACTTCTCCCTTACTAAACTCTTCAGACTGAGGATGGAAAATCTGGAACAGACCCAAGGCCGTAGCGAGGAGGTCCCGCCTCACACCCGGAAGATCTTAGAGAGCTTCCCCTCCCAAACCAACGCTCAGCCGGGCACCTTGGAGGGCACTAGCAGCCAACCCCGGAAATTTCCTGGAGGAGAGACTGCGAATAGCGTGAATCCGCTGTTTGGTTTTACTAACCGCACCCCAAAATGGTCTGCTAACATCCTAACTCCGCTGTTCTGAAGGGCTATTAGCAGCCCACGGAGGGTATCCAGGTCATTTTGCCCCCAGATCCCCTTGTGCGAGTAGTCCCTGAGGGCACCACTCGCCTCCCTAGGCGAGTGGTCCGTGAAGTTTCCATTCGCTTACTTACGGGCGAATGGTCCGTGGGGGCTCTACTCTCCTCTTCCTGATTCCCCAAGCGAGCAGGGCTCCGACCTTCATGCGCCCGTTCTCGCCAGCGGGTGCTTCCTTGCGCTCTTTGGGCAAAAGACCTTGAGTCTGGGGTGGGACCTCTCCGCGAATACAGGGTTGTACACAGTGATTAACAAGGTGGGTGAGGTTTTTCTTCTTGTATTTCATGTTAACATGCTCAAACCCTACCACGAGGATAATGAAGATCTTCTGAGAGGAACATCCTTGAGAGCACCCGAGTGGTGACCAAGTCTTTTAATATAGAGGTGGAAGTAATGCTTACAAAGAAGACTGTGCGACATGAGGTGTGCAACGAAGAACACAATACTTGTAAAGGCTAGAGTCTGAAGTTACATGTGAGACAATAGACGACCTCTGACAATTCAAGGGCATCTTCCAATATTATGAAGCGACGAGGCATCACCAAGACAGGTAGGGGAGGATGTCACGACTCATCCTATCCATGACAGGTCTAAAGAATTCTAGGAGCTTGGATATTATTTGTAGAATCATAGAGAAATATAGTAGCACTCTAGAGTGTCACATACGGAATAACAAGGATGAAGGATATATTGGTTATATTTCTCGTGAAAGGATTATTTAAAAATATCATTGGCATAGTTAACTCTATTAACTAAATAAAATATTTAATTTGATTATGAAAATACAACAAACTTAGCTTCGGGAATGGCGCAGAATATACCAAACCAGTTGATCTTCGTCTGTTGATAGAAGAAGAGAGGAACGATGACTTCACTCTCATCAAGAGTCATGTAATTCTCCATCCTTGGCAGAAGAGAAGCCGACGGGTTGCGAAAATGAGGGCGTTGTCGAGTCGAGCTGGCGTGCGCTTAAAAGAGGGGAAAATTTTGAAGGTTAGCAATTTGGAATTTATTTTGTTATTTATTAGTGTGCGATTAACGAATATCGATGTGCTTTTAGCATCTTCTTATTTTTACCGATTTTTTCCATTTAATTTTTTGTTTGGTGATTGTTAACCGCAACCCAATTTTGACTTGTCGCACCCCACGATTAACCGTGTTGCGGCTTCTCAACGCCCTCAGTAGACCGGTTTCAACTCGGTCCGTCTTAGCCCGGGCGGTCGAGCGCGCACACAGTCAGAATATTGCAGAGAGTAAATGCTGAAAATGATGCACACAGAACTTTAGCGTGGAAAACCCTCCAAAGGGTGAAAAACCACGTGGCCAGGGCGGTGCTGGCCGAAATCTACTATCTCAGACTGTTACAATGCCTTTTTTTTGGAGAAAGCGAGGGCGACAGGCCGCGCCTCGTTACAATTGTGGGAGAGAGAGAGAGAGAGAGAGAGAGAGAGAGCTCCGTGGGTGACAGGCCACCACTTGGAGTCGATCGCCTTGCTGCGTGTCTGGTACGGCTGCGCGCTTGCTAGGAGTGCACTTCGCGGAGCACTTTGACTTTGCTGTTCGGGCTTGGGGTGCTCGCCTGAGAGATGGCGCAGCACTTCTTCTCCGGTGAGCGGCGTTTGCAGGAGGAACCTGTCAGTTAGTAAAAACGAAGTGGCGGAGTGGCGGAATGTAGAGAGAGAAGCTCTGAGGAAGAAACGAAGAGAGAGAGAGTCTGGGCTCGAATGAGAGAGTGTCCCCAAATGAAGATCCTTAGGGGTCTATTTATAGGCTTGGAAGGTGGAAGTTACGGTGGTTATGCGGATAACCACCAAATGGAGGGCCGAGATCGTTGGGGACGATTGAAGGGTCGTGATCGCGCGAGATGATCGGAGGGCCGCGAGGGACTCGGTGGGATCCGACGGAGGAGGGTGAAGGGCGGCGACGGCGATGGCCGGCCATGGGTGGCCGGCCATGGCCGCCGGCCATGAAGGGGGCGGCGGCCGACGGTCGGCCGGCGGCCGGCGATGGTTGGCGGACTGCCGGCGGCGGCCGGCGGCGGCCGGCGGCGGTTGGCGTCCGGCTGGCGGCGGCCGGCGGCGGCCGGCGGCGGCCGGCGGCGGCCGGCGGCGGTTGGTGGCCGGAGGCCGGTGGTTGGCGGCGGCCGGCCGGTGGTTGGCGGCGGCCGGCCGGTGGCGGTTGCCGGCCGACGGTGGCCGGCCGGTGGAGGCCGGCCGGCGGCGGTGGCCGGCCGGCGGTTGGTGGTGGTTGCGATCCCGCGCGGGGCGGTTGGGATCCCGCGCGAGGTGGTTTGGATCGGCGCGCGGTGGTTTGGATCCACCGCGCGGGAGGGGGATCCGGTGTGCGAAGGTGGGATCCGGCGCGCGGTGGTTTCGGGATCCGCCGCGCCGTAATGGGATCCGATGTGCGGAAACGGGATCCGGTGTGCGGTGGTTACGGATTTCTCCATATATAGAGGGGGAACCCATCAAACCGCAACCCAAAAAATTTAAAAATGTTAGCCGCAACTCGATACCTAGCTTACCGCACACCATTCTTAAACGCAACTGGAAATTTTTAGAGAAATCAGAGAACACAAAATCTAAAATCTGAGAAGAAATTAGAGAAAGCGGAGACGATCGAAATGAGAAACGAAAAACAAAATCAAGAATAAGGATTAAAAACAAGGATACACGAGGGATTATGGGTTTAAATTTTAGGCTGCGTTTAAACGTAAAAAAAAAGAGCTGTTTTTTGAAATTTTGGGCTGCGGTTAGCCAAAGAATCGCTTTTTTTTAGTGGCTCAAGTAGCGAAGGAAAATAACTTAATTAATATGACGTCATCATCCCCGGAAGAAGAAAAAAAAAACGTTGATTGTTATCCGCACTACAGTTTTGGTTATCCGTACTTTTTTTGTATGAGTTATTACGCGCCTTTTAGAAATATATTTTGTACAAGCATTTTTAGGAAAAATGATCAACAAGAAAGCAACTTTCGTGTTGAATACTTTTCCTAAAAATGCACGCACAAGACGTATTGCTGCCCTGATTGAAATATATGCGTAACTATAGCGAATTTTTGGTTGTACATGCATTTTTAGGAAAAGTGTTCAACACAAAAGTTGTAGATCTCGACGAGATCTACAACTTTCGTGTGAAATATTTTTCTAAAAAATATATGTACAAGACGTATTTCCAAAAGGCGCGTAATAACTCATTCAAAAAGAATGCGGATAGCCAAAACTGTAGCACGGATAACAATCACAAAAAAAAACATCATTTACACGGAATTAATGCACATAAATTAGAGTACATAATATTTATGAGTAATCCGTACGATCCAGCCCTTCACAGTGAACCCACGCTCTTTAGACCCAACACAACTCCGACCCCAATGATGTGCCCGACCGATCCGCACGCCAATGTATCCGCCAAAGTGAACCCGGCCGGGTCGCCGGTCTGCAGCCCCGAGTCCCTCGCCTCCAGCTTCAGCCCCGCCGTCGCCTTCCTGTTCGCAGACGGCGCCAGACCGAACCTTCCGGCGAACAGCATCAGCGATGTGCTGGTCACCATTATCTGCATATCCAGTGTTTGATTAATTTCCCCTGTTCCAATCATTTTTATTTTTATAATATAGCGGTCGATGATTCAGCTTGAAGTGTTTAATTACAAGATTGGTCGGGGAGCCGATGAAGTCGCAGCGAGCGCCGAGAGCTCCTTTGCCGCGTCCAAGCCTCGCCGGCGCCGGCAGAATCGTCTGCGAGAATGTTGCTTAATTATTAGTCATTCTGCACGCGCGGGTGGAAAGTGGTCGGAATCTTACCGGCGATGGCAGATGAGATTTGAGGCCGGTGAACTGGGGGAGAGAGGCCATGACTGAAGTGGGGGCGGTGAGCTTCGTCGCCATGGAATTTCTCTGCTGCTGGCTTCCGGTTGCTGGATTTGAGGGAGAATGGAGGAGAGTTTTTAATTAAGGGGTCGGGATGGGGAAGATGATGGAGGGGAAAGAATCCTGTGGCTGGTGTTGGAGCATATGGATATCACTGATGACGTGGCAGCTCCTGGTTCGTTCGCT
Organism: Dactylorhiza incarnata; assembly: GCA_033032865.1. Lineage (NCBI taxonomy): Eukaryota > Viridiplantae > Streptophyta > Magnoliopsida > Asparagales > Orchidaceae > Dactylorhiza > Dactylorhiza incarnata. The sequence continues at coordinate 2,286,610 of JAWHQI010000233.1, forward strand.
TTAGATTGGATATCTCTGATGCGCTCATTTTTTGCTCGGGTGCTCATTCTTCGCCCGGGGGTTCATTTTTTGCCAGGGTGCGAATTTTCCGCCCGGGCGCGCATTTTCCGCCCGGGCACGGATTTTCCGCCCGGGCAGGATTTTCCGCCCGGGCGCTAATTTTCCGACCGGGCGCTCTTTTTTCAGCCCGGGCGCGCTTTTTCCGCCCGGGCGCGCTTTTTTCTGCCTGGGCGGGCTTTTTTTGCCCGAGCGTGCATTTTTGCCCGGGTGCGTTTTTTTTCCGGGGCGCACATTTTTCGTCCAGCGTGTTTTTTCCCACCTAGGCGTGCTTTTTTCGCCCAGACGCGCTTTATTTTCCCGGGCACGCATTATTCGTCCGGGCACGCATTGTTCGACAAAAAATGTGCGTCGACAAGGTAAATGCGCCCCGGTAAGAAAAAAGCGTGCCCGGGCGGAAAAATGCGCGCCCAAGCGAAAAATCACGCCCGGGCAGAAAAATGCGAGCCTAGGCGGAAAAATGCGCGCCCTGGAGAAAATATGCGTTCCCGGGAGAAAATATACGCGCCCGAGCAAAAAATGCGCGCCCCGGTGAAAAATGCGCGTCCGAGTGAAAAATGCACGCCCGAGCAAAAAAATGTGTGCCCGGGCGAAAAAAATGCGCGCCCGGGCGAAAAATTCTAATATTCAACCGAATAGTGGAATTCTTAATTTAAATTCCTGTGATAGAATTCCTGCATTTAGCCGAACAATAGAATTGGAATTGACTTCAATTCCAATTCCTGCATCTCAATTCCGACGTAACGAACGGACCATAATAGTTTTCAAGTCAACCCAACGACCATCCGAAAGTCCTTCACATCCGGCGGTGACGGTGGCGGTGGAAAAAACTCTATTTTCACCGCCACCGTCCTTTTTAGATTGTTTGGGTGAGAAATTTTTTCAAAAGCTATTTTTTTAGAAAGGTGTTTTGAGGATTTTTTGAACAGCTGGTCCAACGCGATTTTTTAAAAACCGTTCTATCTGCTTTCCGCTTTTCCTCTTTTATTTGAGGGTTTACAAAAGTCACACCCCGACCATTCGCGATATGTCTATCTCTTCTCGTTGCTGTAAATATTTTCTTCTCTCATTTGCAATCTTTGCTTATCGCCGTTGATCTTTTGCAACACTTATTTAGGATTTATATAATATTTACTTATGTATGTGATTAATGATTCCCCCCCTATTTGGCCCATCACAAGTGAAACGGAAACCGAGATTTGCTTTATCAGGTTTTAAACGGGAACTGCGAGAAACACTTAAATTGATTTTTCTAATGAGAAAAACGTAAAATATTTTTGTAAAGACACTTCAATGAAGATTTTGCAAACAATCTATAATTTTCTCAAGACAGCTTTCTAAACAGCTCTAATGCCGCAACTGCTTTTCTATCACTATTTACTTCACAGCCACCGCCACACCAAACAAATCCTCAATCATAATGCTTTATAAGATATTAAATGATGATCAAACAAAAAACATAGAATATTAACAAGAAACATCCAAGATGATGCAATTGTTTTTTCGGCACACAAAACAAGTACCATAACCTATAATTCAACATATAGACTAGAAGGCATCTAAGGAATCATAGGCTAGTGGAGGGTTGGATTAGCCCCATATGGATTAGGAATTATGATTAAACTACCCTAGGACTCGAAAAAAAATTGAAACTATATATTGAAAAGGGCAATGCTATAAACAGTCCTAGAACCGCTAAATGCAGTCCATTGATATCCGCAATCCAATGTATTTAAGCATTTTAGGACTACGAATAGTCATTTTAAATAATTTTAGGACCGCTAATATCATCCCCCTATTGAAAATTAATAACACAATTGATAATTTTTCATTTGGGCTCTGCTTGTTTGGATATTTTTTCTCTGTTATTTTATTTTAGAAAAACAAGAAAAATGTAATTCATCAAACTAATGCTTTATGCCTGATTCTAATTTCTAAACCTCTGGTAAAAAAATATTATTTTATTTTCATCTCCAATCATAATCAAATTCACTTTTACAGTTATTCTATAATATATATTATTATAATATTGTTATGATAAGTAATTAGTAGCGGGCTAACTGAGCACATAATTTTCGCATGATCTCCCTCCCCCCCTCTCTCTCTCTCTCTCTCTCTCTCTCTCTCTCTCTCTCTCCCGCTCTTTATTCACTCTCTTGCTCAGACCGTCATCATGTTTAATGGCGGATTGAAATGCTTCTACACCATATTACCATCTAGAACATTGATTTATTAATAGTTCGGAGATTACAGCGCTGCACGATCCTGGACAGTCATGAGGAAGGGACGGCGGAGATGATGGCAAGCTGCGATTTCCGATGTCTCTGTATCTGGCGTCGAACCGAATCTCTAACCCTAGTGCAAGAAACATCTGACAGCGAGCACCTCTCCTCTATCCCCATTTCCCGCAAAGCTTCCCGCTATCGAACTCGGATCGATGGTTATTCCCACCTGAGGTTTTTTCCACGCGGCCGATCTCCGATTCTTACATTTTTTTGGTATATACATTTACATAGTTTGCGTTTCCATCACTGATTACCTTGTATTCCGATGGCCTTCTATTTTCAATTTTATAACCGTGATTTTGTTTCTTTTTCATGCACTCCACGTCGTTTTCACCCGTTCTAGGGTTCGCTTCTGTTAGATTGTCCGCCGGTCTTCCGTTCTTATCGTGATCATAGTTTTTCCAATGCAGTTCTTCTGCCAAATGCTTAAGCATTATTAACTCTGTTCTAATTTTTTGTTCGTTTAAGTGTCGTGTCATTAGGATCGTTTGCCTGAGTGTTAAGATGTTGGAAAATCAGAGCTCACCACCTGAATTGATGTTATTCCTTATTTATCAGTTTTGTCTGGCACTCAAACCAGACACGCACACACAAAGCTATTTTCTTGAGTTAAACAGTCTTAAGTTAATAAATTGCAAAGTGTTTTCAGAAATACACATGGATTTCGATGTAGTAGGTTTCAGGGCTATTCATCATCATAATCAGTAGTCGTACAACAACAACAACAACAACACTTACGCCTTTATCCCACTATAGTGGGGTCGGCTATATGGATCATTTGTCTCCATTGTGCCCTATCTTTAGTCATAATCTCACTAATGCCTAAGTACATCATGCCCTATCTTTGGTCTACCCCGTCTCCGTTTAACATGCCTAGTGACTAAACTCTCACAACGCCTAACATGTGCCTCATAATCAGTATTCTTATTTCAATTATTTTGGGTTGGGTTTATGAATCCTTATTTTTCATTTATAGTTGTTGAGTTCTTCCTGAAATGCATAAAAATTTAAAACAAAGTAGATCATCCTGGTCAACTTCCAACCGCACTCCCATAGGTCTTGCTCAAATGACTCGTAGTGATGACGTGATCACTCGAAGGTTGTTTGTCGAGATGATCTTCCAAAATTTCATTATCTAGATCTTCCACCGAATTGATTTGTCGAACTCTTAGCCTATCAGCTTAGCCACGTGTGGTATCGAGCGAAGGAACCAACACTCCTATTGCCTGACACAACCTTGACACAATCCTAACAATCACATTTGTGGTCTATTTCTTTATTTTTTTTCGTACCTTTTCTCTTATTTATTTTATTCATTGTGATTGATATTAATCCCGCGGAGGAATATTCTTAATGTGTTATAAACACGACCTTGTAATAAGAGTTAATTGAGCTATTTTGGAATCAAAACTAGAAGTGCGTGCTCACACATGTTTGCTCCTTTGTGAGCAGCGGCTAGGACATCTTTTGCGTAGTTTGTGTGTGAGGTGCTGACTCCTTGCGACTACGTTTCCTAATCTTCATTGGGTCTATCTACTCTCCTACTCAATGATTTGGCATTTTAATATACTCAAGTAATTGATGCATTTTACGACTTTCATTGTATACGCCCAATCCGTTGAAGTTTATTTTCTATTATCTTACTTTCAATATGTTTCATTCTTATTGTTCCTTTAATTAATTATTTCTTATTCTATTCTTTCTAGTTTGTCACACATCCATTTAAACATTCTGCTCAAGGTACATATTAATTTTGTTGACTGCCCAACATTTAGATTTTAGATCCTTACAACACTGTTGGCATAATTGTTATTTATATAACATACCTTTAATTCTCTGTGATATCCTGAATCGTATAATACTTCTGATGCACTTATCCAATTTATCCACACAACCTAACTCTAGAGATTGTATTCTCATATATATTACCATTCTCCTGAATAATATATTCCCATTCTCCCGAATAATATATTCAATACACTAAACCTCATCACACTGCGGTATCTCATTATCTTCCAATTGAATATGATGATACTCATTAATGTCCCATCACTAAAATGCACTGAACGTACACGTTCTTTATTCTAGTAATTTAAAGTCTTTTATCTTTTAAATATATTCTCAATTATCTAGCTTTTCCTTTATCTCAATAGAAGTCTTATCAATTCATTTGCAAAAAAAACATGCATTAAGACACTTCACTTTATATCTTTTATATCCATATTCATAACTAGAAAAGATAGACTTAATGATGATTCTTGATGTACATTTACTTTGATAGTTTGATTATAATTTTTTGTTCACTCTGCAACTACAACTAATGCATAAAACATCCGCCACACCTAAATGGAATAAAGAGGGTAATAAAGTATATTACAACCACAAACTATACATTTCAATAAACTCCAATTTAAAAATAAATTAAATCAAAGAAGCACACCACACAACCATAGGTCGCCATGTTGGAATTAAAATAACAAAACATAGGCTTCAATTTTTTTTTTTTGAAAAGGCAGAAGTGTTTATAATTTTATAATCACTTGTGACATCTACTAAAAATGTAAGCCATCATCTGCATCACTATTAGGTTTACTACAAACCTTACCAATTCAAAATTTGGTTAGATGTTTGACGCAGGACGGTCTGTGAAAAGGGCTGTACTGACACGCTAATGCAAACCTACGTGAATGTGCGTAATGAATGCGATCATGCCCAATCTAAATGATGCTTGCAAGTTTTCAATTAATCTGGAATTAAACGTTAGCAATAAGTTTATAAGCAGCTAGCAAATCAACACAGTGTTCACAATAGTTCTCACGCGCATAACCAAACAATCACGTTCTTTTAACAAGTGGTGCTTTCCACTATAATTTGCACAAAATAAGACTTATAAAATTCGAAGAAACTAAACAACAACACTAGCAATCTCAATACCCAAACAAATACAACATGTTCATTTTGACGTATTCAATAACAAAGAAAATGAACATAATACTACGATATACTCACATGCATAAAGATCTGACAACGGGAATTTGGTGGCGGACGATGAGGAACGAGTGCAGGGGCTGTATTGAAAGGGAAGGGGTGTTGAACAAACCCCGTCCTGGATTGTTAGCTTGCTGCTTGAATCAGATTAGATGATTTCCAACATTGTTTTGGTTGCAGGAATATAGAAATGGTTGTTGGGCGGAGGAAGAAGAGAATGAACATTGGCGTAGAGAGCAGCGAAGGTGTAGGGGCTGGCGATTTCAGGCATGGAATGGGTGGTTGTCGGGCTCTGGTGCAGGGAAAATTCCTGCGTGGGATGTCAGAAGTATTTAGGGCTTAATCTGGAGACTCTCGATCAGCCAGGAGGAAGTGGAGAAAGCCATGAATGGCGAGAGGTCGCGTGCAGGAAGTGTCATCACTTTCGTCGCCAGGAGAGGAGATGAACAGTGATGAAGGCGTGGTTTTCTGGCATGGGAACGACTGGAACAGGAGGGTTGGAACGAGAGGTTGCTGCTGCTTGCTTGCGGTTACTGGAGCGGGAGGTCGAAGATGAACAAGTGCGACGGGGATGAAGGATCGTGCTCTGGATGAGGAGAAGGTAGTTGGTTGAGATTGGTTGATGGGGAGATCATGCGGCTTGGATGGATTACACAGGAGGGATGAACGGTTTTGACTGAAATCGTGGGAATAACAGGGCGGGGAAGGGGTCTCACGGGAAGACAAAGAAAAAACAGGAAAGTAAATTAAGTAATGCAAAAATAAACCAGGGCGTCGCACCCCGGAGTCTTGCGGCGTCGCACCACGAATGATTGCCGGTCTGTAATCTCTCACAAATCCCCAATCCAAAATGAAAATAAGAACATCCGCCTCTATTTATAACGAGAGTGGGCGGTTGGGCACCCGACGTGAACGACCATAATTGTCCGTTACGCCCGGTGTCCTAAAACACTAAATACAACTCCAAAAAAATAAAACGAAATACATATAAAATGTAAAGTGATGCTCCGGACGCGCTCGCGGTCTCGGATCGCCGATCCGATCAATGCATCCCAGACAAATATGCAAAAACGCGCCCCGCCGAGTGGTGTCCCGATCTCGTCCATCGTTCACGATCACGCGATTGATCCCCATCAATGTTACTGGGGATTTTTTAGCCGATCTCCCAACTTCACAAATTTTTGATTGCATTGAAGTTATTGATAAGTTCTCGAAAGCTTCTCACCATGCACCCACCTGAATTCACCGCATTTAAAGTAGCATATATTTTTTGGTAGAATGTAGGTAAACTTCATGGCATGCATGAGACAATAGTTTTAGATTGGGACCTCATCTTTGTAAATTTATTTTGGAAGGAATTATTTAAATTAAATGGAATCAAGTTGAACTATAGTTCAACTCTGATGGCCAACCCAAGCGAGTGGAATGTTGTATTGAAGTGCATTGACTGCCAGCTTGTTTATGCTTGCATTTTGATAATCCACAAAATTATAGTTCTAATTCAAATCCACAAAATTATAGTTCTAATTCAAGCCTCGACTATAAAAATGACTAACATGTTGGAAAATTGATCTGCACTGCATTGTCTTAACAAAAAGTTGGGAAATGGCGCACGATACTAAAGATACTACTACTACTAATAATAATAATCTGTAATAATATATTAATATTATTGATTATAATAATATTAATGATTATAATAATATTAATTTTTTGCATAGCAATTTTGTTTTGTTGGACTTGAGCTGATCTTTCTTTTTATGATATATTGACCGTTGAATGCTAACACGATATTTAATTTGCTTTTTTTTTTACTTCTCTCTATATAGGTTACCTGGTTAGAAAATTTTGCTTCCTCAAGGAGTGTTGTTAGTCTAGGTTTAATGGGTGCTCCAAAGCAGAAATGGACACCAGAGGAGGAATCTGCTCTCAGAGCTGGAGTTGTTAAGCATGGGGCTGGGAAATGGCGCACAATACTAAAAGATTCAGAGTTTAGTAGTGTTTTGTCTCTTCGATCAAATGTTGATCTCAAGGTATCAACCTAAGGCTTAAGTTTGTCTACTTGTTTTGCTACACTACTTCTTTTGATATCAAAGCATAATAATTGTACCTACAACATCTACATTGGTCTCAATTATTAGGGAGTCCATATTTCTATTTTAGTTCAACCAAAAACGAATACCAAAAGGTGGTGGTTTTACATGAAGCAATATTGAATGCCTGGATATTTGAATGATGACCAATAGCAACATTGTAATTGTCAGTACATTGAACTTACCTTTTGCATATTGATAGGATAAATGGCGAAACATGAGTGTCACAGCTAATGGATGGGGTTCCAGAGAAAAGGCTAGAATGGCGTTGAAAAAGAGCAGTCAGATTCCTAAGCCAGAGGAGAACTCTTTGGCCCTGAGCACAATTGGTGATCACGATGATGAGATTGTTGATGTGAAATCTCTTTCTGTAGCAAGCCCACTTCCACTGTCTACTGCTCCAAGAAAATTGGCATCAAAGTTAGTGCTCAAGTCCTAATTGTTTTCCTTATGTTTGATTATTCTCTTCAAATATTAGTCTTTCCATCACTTTACTTTTTTTTTAATTGTTTAATGACAATTTATAGCTTTTGAAGTTACCTGCCTTATCCTTTTTTTTCTCCTTCCTTATTGTAGACATGTTAATATGCAAGATTTTGTGCTAGGCTTCTGTTGATCACTTACACGTGGGCTATAAAAATCATACATATCAATAATATATTTGTCCTTGTTACATGTGTTTAATGCTATGCATGGTGTTTTATTTTTTTTTAGGTGATGATGTTGTTTGTTGTTGTGAGGTTGGTAAGTTTAGATAAATCTTTGCATGAATTGAGTATAGTTTAACTGTTCATAGGTAGGATCAGTTGCAGATAAGCCAATGTGCTAGTCATTAGTAATCATGTACTTTAGAGCTAAGTTTATTTCTTGTCCTATTAAGTATTCTTTTTCCTCTGAGATGATTTAGCTATTAGTTTTCAATATGCAAATTCGGAGACTAGTCTTGATAAAAAGATGCTGAATGTTGATCATGCATAATGATGTGTTCTAGAAGTCCTCCTTTTCCTACTTGTTTTTTTAGTACAGACCATGAGAAGGAATTTTAATTAATAGCTTGACATGAATATATTTGTATGATAATTATCTTTGTCAATGCATGTAGGATAAACACTCTTATATTTGAAGCCATAACTAACTTGAAGGAGCCCAGTGGGTCCAATAAGACTGCCATCACCATGTATATTGAGGTACATATTAACTTCTCCTGTCCACCGATTGTCTTCCACCTTTTAGCTATCTTTTGGTATTTTGCTATGATAGTTATTTTTACCATCTATTCCACTTTGTACTCTTTGCTTTTTTAAATTTGTTTTTTAGTTTGGGTACATGGATGTGAGGATTTGTTATCTATGTCAAAGTAGTTTATTATGCCATATATTTAATACATCCTGATTGATCAGCGAGTCCATTGTTTATGCTGGCATGTGGGTACCATATGCATGTGTGATGATGATTTATGAAGTCCCAAGGGTGTAAGATTTTTATGGGGGATTTAATAAGACATGCGAACGAGTCGCCCAGTGAGTTCAGTCAATTTGGCTTTATTAAGTCTAAAGATGGTAGGATTTTAGTCAAAGAGAAGACAATTATTATTCATTATTCAAAATAAAAGGAAAGAAAAAGGAAGGACACAATGAAATATGCAATATTGTTATGAGAAATTATGAAATACCGGGAGGTAAATAACTCGTTGATGTTTAAGTTACATGCGTGTGTTATGGGTTGCGCCATAACGCATCAAAGACTTCCGTGGAGTTGGAGGTGGTGGGGATACACTACTGCTTAAAGTGGGGAGTTTGAGGGAGAGCTACCAAATCCCTAAGAAAGAACTAAAAAGGAGGAGATAATTTCTTCCTTGCTTTCCATGACTCAAGGTGGCCTTTAAATATAACTTACATGGAGATCCTTTTACCCTTTAGTTCACGCACTTGGACTAATTACAATAACACCGTACACAAAATAAATGGGACAAGGCAAAATATTTAACTACTCTAATTAAATAAACCAAAACATGACACATAATAAAGGATCGTGTGAGCAAGTCGTCTCAATTGCTACTATAACATTTAATCATTCCTTCAATTCGAGCTCTCCTCAAGCTCGTCAGGGGGCTCAGACTATAGAATCCCATGTTTTTTCTTATAACGAGCCTCCAAGGCAGAGGCATCATTCCAAAGTTATAACCTGCTGGGTTGAAGCCATTGGAAGCTGTGGTTGAAGAAGGATGTGCTGAATGGAGACAACATCGATGGACGATGGTGCAACAATTGTCGGAAGGATAGCGTGGCATGCATAAGTCGTTGGAGTGCTTTGGCTACTATAGATGGGCTTAGGCATCTCGACTGGCGGTTATTGCACCTTAACCTCTAGTCGTTGTGCTTGACAACTGTTTCTTTTGCCATGAGGTGATCTATTAGTGTTGTCTTCTTTAATAACTCGATGGAGTTGCTTCCAATTTTTGGAGGCTCAGTGACATTTCCAATTGATGTAGACTGCACTGTCAAAGTTTTTATTGGTGGGCTTGTGATGGGGACTGCATGAAAGGCAACAAATGTGAGTTTGAGGTGTGGAGGTAGTGTGACAATGAGGTCTGTGATCTATAGGGATTGCAATCGTGTGGAGGCAGCGCTCCCACTGGTACGAGTGGACATGTAGTCGGATATGGTTGGATGGCTTAAATTTGTTAGGGTTTTTGACGAGTAAGTAGAAAGGTGTCATGTGGGAAGATGATTGATTTTATGGCTGAAAGGGGGGAAGCATTGTGCTAAGGGCTTGTGCTTAAAATCCAATGAGGCTAATGCACAATGTAAGAAGTTATAAGTTATGTTGGCTAGAGGTGGAGGATGACGAGGAAACCACATCCGCGGAAGAGGATGAGCCGGGAATCTCTCTCCACGCCATTACAGGGGCTCAAAATTTGCAGATTGGCCTAGGTGGCCAACTCCCCCATCATGGTGTTAGTTGAATTGATGAGCACCTACAATTTCATTGGGGTTTTCTTGGCTTGAGCTTCAGAGCTACCACTCCGGCCAGAGGGGAGAATGCAAGTGGTTGTCGCCAACGACGAGTGTCTCCCTAGCCCAGACATTTGTACAAATGTGCAGTTAGTGGTACCACTCCGACTTCATTCAGACAAACCTCTACGTTTTTTCTTGCAGGCTTCGACATGGCACTTGATTTCATTAGCTTAGGGTCAATTATCTGGGTTTCTGCGGCCCTGACCATTACCTTTTGGATGAACTCCTAACGAGTTTGTTGGCATGACGAGGAAAGGAAAAGCTCCTCTGCCTCACCACCCTTCAGACTCACACTTTCCAAGAAGAGTTCTCGGAAAGGTTATTGATTGAGTACACGAATCTGTTCGAGAATCCGGTGAGGCTACCTCCAAGTAGCATAAGATGACCACACCTTCCTCATTCCTGACACAGTACTGATCGCAGACCGACTGTATCGACATCCCTTCCTCCGTAAGGATGCGATGGAAAGACATTGCACCGAGATGTTGTAGCATGAGTTCATACTACCCAGTCAATCCTTTTTTCCTCACCTGTCCTCTTAGTCAAGAAACACGAGTCTTTGCGTGTATTACTGGGAGCTAAGTGCAAAGACCTTTAAAGACAAATTTTCAATTCTAGTGGTGGATAAGCTACACAGACCTACTTTCATGGATAGACTTGCGCTCCAGCTATTATCAGATCTACATGCACGTAGAGGATGTGGAGATGACATCTTTCCTCACCCACCATGGCCATTTGAGTTCATGGTTTTTCTTTGATGTATCTTGATCTATAACGCCACTTGGGTCGAGCACCTCCACCATGCTCGCTTGGTCTTCGATGTTTTCTACACACATGAATTGATCTTTAAGCGCTCCAAATTTACCTTCTACGAGGAGCAGTTTGCCTATCTAGGCCATATTTTCCATAGCAAGGGTGTTTCATTCGGCTTCAGCAAATTGGAAATAGTTGTGAGTTGGTGACAACCACAGTCTGCAAAGGCGTTGAAGGATTCCTGAGCTTGTCAGGGTATTGCCATAGGCTCAATTAAAACTATGGGGGTGATAGATGCACCACTAACTAGCCTCCTAAAGAAGAAAATGTTTCAATAGACCACATAGGCAATACATGAATTTCAGGCATTCAAATCGGCCCTTGCATCTGCTCTTGTTCTACAATCACCCTACTTCACAAAGGAATTTTGGATGGAGTGTGATGTGTTAGAAAAATTGATTAACGCAATTCTTGAGCAACACGAGCATCCTGCAACCTTCTTTAGTTGCAAACCGGCGGTGCATCACATGAAGTTGCCCGCTTACGAGGTGAAATTGATCAGGCTCATCAAGTACAACACTGAAGATCATACATGTATGACTGACATTTCATCATTCATACAGACTGATACAGTCTTAAGTATCTCCTGGAACCAAAGTCGGCGACTTACCCTTAACAACACTGAATCAATTACCTATAGGGGTTCGATTTCACTGTGGAGTCAGGAAAGTTGAACCTGTTCATTGATGCTCTTTCTTGGTACAATGAAGAAAAAGTATCATTGTCTATCTTCCGGCCACACTCAGGGTTCTTCAAGGCCATTTACGAGGAGGGCGCATGTCGCGCATCCTCGCACATATTGTAACATCCCCCACACCCTACCGACCCCTGTGTTAATTGGGCCGCAGTGCAAGGTATGGGTCCCAGTTACACACATGTCACCGAATTAGTCTGATTAGCCTGATCAATGCAACTAGAATCATATTGGACCTAATTGAGGATGACGAACACTACAACCCACCCTAGTGGACCCCAACACACTAAAAATCCCCGAAATGGTCATTTCACCATTCATGAGCACCCTGGACCCACCAATGAGCCCAATGAGTCCCATGATGACTTATGAAGCACATTTCATCGGAGCCCATTTCATTCCTTGGCCCTTTTTACACAATATTAATTTCTACGCATGTCTTCTTCGAGCACATTCTTTGCCTTCATGGGCTTTCAGAAATGATAGTTTCTGACGTGATGCAATTGATAGGAATGAATGATTTTCTGTGTATTCACAACTTCAACAAGGTAATACATATACAAGAATAATAGAGGGTGATCCTAACACCCGAGGTGACTATAAGCTAACACTACTACTCAATGTACAACATATCTAACACCCCCCCACACACAAACTCACGGGGGATCATACACCGAGAGTTTGGACAGTAGATAGGCATGCTGGGTCCTCGTCTGCGGCTTAGTCATCAAATCTGCAATCTGTTGCTCGGAAGGAATAAAGGGGCAAGAGTGCCCTGACTATAGTGCTCACGCAGGAAGAAGACATCCACCCCGATATGCTTGGAGAGAGAATGTTTCACCGGGTTTAGAGTAATCTGAATGGCACCGGTGTTGTCACAGTAGAGGGGAGTGAGATCTGGAGAAGAGACACCAAGGTCCTCAAGAAGCCAACGGAGCCAAATAATATCCTCAGCAGTGGTAGCCATGGCTCGAAGCTCGGCCTCAGTGCTGGAACGGGAAACACCAGTCTGTTTCTTGGACTTCCATGCAATAAGTGAAGAACTCAAGAACAGACAAAAACCAGTGACAGAACAACGATCAACAAGATCACTAGCCCTGGTGGAATCAGAGTAAGCACGTAGCTGTAGAGAACTACTGCTGGAGAAGAATAAACCACGAGAGGTCTGATAACTTCCCAAAAGGAAGTTATTTCACTACTTATTTTATTCTAATTTTCATTAAAAAGAGGAAAATAATCCCCAATTATAGAAAATATGTTCAAATATCTTATTAATCAATATTGGACTGATTTCGGTCATTTTCCATGGTTTTCTATCAAAGATTGGTCAAAGGATTCAAGTTGGGGAAGCAATGAATCATTTATTGCTGATGCAGAAATTAGGTTGCAACGCCAAAAATTAGCAGGTTGCAACGTGGCGGCGAAATTCAGATTTTGAATTTTAAAAAGAGGCGCCTACGTGTATTTCCAAAGGAGGCATCCCTTCAGATTTGGAATGGAAGTTAAGAGCACGAAATTACAGCACTAAGGGGCGATTATTCTTGGAGAGAATTTGGAAAGAAAAGGAGAGAACTTTGGAGGTCTTCTTCCTCTTAAGGATTTCGGCTAGGGCTTGGAGAGAGGAAAGTGTGGATCATCACGAAGGAGAAGGATCTGAGTCTAGCAACATTCCTACAGCGTTTTTGATTTCCTTAATCATGTTTAGTAAGATCTACTTTGATTTGCTACTCCTCTCTTCCTTCATGAACTAATTTTCTAAGTCTTGCATGTGTGAAGTACCTTAGTTGTGATGATGACTTGATTTTCATTTATAATTTGTGAATGTATTGACGTTGATCTTTATTAAATTTATGATCTTTTCTTGGGATTTTGGTTTAAGTTTCATCTTTAAAGCGCTTGACAAAAATTCGAGAGATGAGTCGGGCTAGATGAACGTTTATTCGCACGGCGAGATTTTCGAGAGAGGAGTCGTGTAGTTTTTAACCAAACTTCCGTATTTATACTTCATCGCGAGATTCGAGAGAGGAGCGTTGAAAGTGTATCATAAATCTTAATATAATTCCAAGAGAGAGAGAGATCTCCTCTTGAATTAGCAACCGTGATTCTAGTACTTTATGTTATTCTAATTTCATTTAAGTTGGAGACGACTAGAGGATTTGGGATAAACGGATAATGGAGATCGAGAGATAAATTTATCCAATTTAGAATCGTTGCAAGAGAATCATTAAGACTTCATGAATTATCACTTTTATGGGTTGTCATCATAGCAAGGGAAAATCACATGTAAGACTATCTTTCCAAGTGAAGTAAAAGTATTTTAAGTAACCGTAATTAGAGTTGTAATTGTTGCTTTTGAATTAATAAGTTTTCTCTACCAATCATTACTACTTGCTTGAATTTAGAGAAAAGGCAGAATTAATATTTGTGAGCGCTAAGTTAAGCACTTCCTCGTGGGAACGATCACTTTCTCATCATTTTATTACTTGTACGACACGTGCACTTGCGTATTTATATACACCTTTTGCGGGCGTATTAAGTTTTTGACGCCGTTGCCGGGGAGGCGCGCTAATTTAGTGTTTTATTTCTCACAATATTTGTGAAACCTTAGTACTTAGAGATCAAGCATTTGTTTGTTCGTTTTATTTGTTTTAGTTTACTTGAATATTTGAGTATTGTTTGGTGTATGTCCAGGTATAGGCAAGTAGAATTATTACCGTTGAATTCTGAAATTGAGCGTACCTGTAGACAAAACAGGAGAGACTTTAGAGCTGTCAATATTATTCATCCTGCGATGGATATCCCTCCACCAAATAATAATAATAATAATAATGGTCAGGTGGATCAAAATGCCCAACCACCAGCACCACCACGTATGACTTGTCACGAGTATAACACACCTCTAAGGGGAGGTTTGCACTTCAGCATTGCTCGACCAGCAATTGCTGCTAACAATTTTAAAATGGACCCACTAATTATGCAACAAGTGCAAAATAATAAGTTTGGGGGTCTAGGTCATGAAGATGCAAATTCCCACTTACGGACCTTCTTAGCAATTTGCGATATGTTTAAGTTCAATGGAGCATCGGAAGATGCAATCCTGTTGAGAGCATTTCCGTTCTCCTTAGAGGGTAGAGCTAAGGATTGGTTATACTCGTTACCACATGAGTGTATCACCACATGGGATGAACTAGTCGATAGGTTCCTGAACAAATATTTTCCACCCTCTAAGACTGCAAAACTGAAAAGAGATATTACAACATTTTTACAAGGTAACGGGGAAACTCTTTACGACGCATGGGTGCGTTTTAAAGAGCTGTTGAGAAAATGTCCTCATCAAGGGTTGCACCAACACCAGCAAGTGTCCACATTTTACAATGGGCTGCAAACTGCAACCATGATTTTAGTCGATGGAGCCGCTGGGGGCTCATTAATGAAGAAGTATCCTGAAGACGCGTATGCTATTTTAGAAGACTTAACATCCAATAATTACCAAGCATGCGAGAGACAAACTAATAGTAATCCAGCGGGAGTCCATCAGGTGGACCAAATCACTTCTTTGGCCGCTCAGATGGCGTCGCAGTTCAATTTAATTAACAAAAGATTAGATTCACTCTCAACCCCTACAACTAGTGCCCCGCTCACAGTTGAACAACTAAATCAAATAACAGAAGAAGCAAATTATGTGGGAGGGCAACAAAGGCAAATTCCGCCAGGATTTGCCAATCATTATCACCCCGAGTGGCGAAATCATCCAAATTTTCCTGGAAGAATAATCAAGGTATGAGTCAACCACAAGGTTTTAATCAAAATATGAATCAACTACCTATCAATAACAACTCTCAACCCCAACAAGTAAACCAAAGGAAGATGACTGATGATTTTATCTTAGGCATGTTCCAAAAGTATGACTCAAAAATGGTAGGAATAGAATCAACGTTAAGATCACTAGAAACTACTATGGGTCAACTTGCAAATTCATTAAGTCAAAGGCCCATTGGAACTCTACCTTCTGATACCACACCCAATCCAACAAAAGATAATCATAATAATCATTGCAAAGCTATTGCACTAAGGAGTGGTGTAGAGATCCCAAGTGGGGAAGGGTTGCTTAAGAAAGTTAGGGAAGAAGAGACGAGTAAGAAGCCAAGTGAGTCGAGCATATTAGAGAAGGACGAGTTGGGTGAGAAAAACGAGGTGGGAGAGAAACAAAAAGAGAAACTAAATCAAAAGAAAGAAGTAGTCTATCCACCACCCCCATTTCCGGCTAGACTTGTTAAATCCAAACTTGACACACAATTCCAAAAGTTTATGGAGATTTTCAAAAAGTTAACTATAAATATCCCATTTGCTGAGGCTCTTGAGCAAATGCCAAATTATGCCAAGTTTATGAAGGATATCTTGGCAAAGAAAAGAAAGTTTGTTGATAAAGAGATAGTGGCGTTGACTGAGGAGTGTAGTGCTATATTGCAGAAGAAGTTGCCACCCAAGCTTAAGGACCCCGGTAGCTTCACAATTCCTTGTTCTATCGGTTTAAACTTTGTTGGAAGAGCTCTATGTGACCTTGGAGCGAGCATCAACCTGATGTCTTTATCTATCTATAAGAAGTTTGGTTTAGGGGAGATCACACCTACATCTCTGACTCTACAGTTGGCCGATAGGTCTCTAGCATTTCCCAAGGGAATTGTAGAGGACGTGTTGGTTAAAGTGGATAAATTCATCTTCCCCGCCGATTTTATGGTACTTGATATGGATGAGGACAAGGATGTCCCCATCATTCTTGGTAGACCATTCTTGGCCACCGGACGAACACTCATTGACGTCCAGAAGGGTGAGCTTACGATGAAAGTTAATGATGAGAATGTGACATTCAACATCCTCAAGGCTATGAAATTTCCGGATGATAAGGAGGAGTGTTTCTCTATTGAGGAAGTGAATGCACCTACACGTATGATGTATGATGAGAATGATTGGGAGCGTAAAATCCTGAGTGTGTTAACAAATGAAGAAATAGAAGAGGACCAGACTTAACGGAAACTGTAGAAGCTTTACGTATTTATGAGCATATACCAAATTTCTAACATGTTTGAGTTAATAAGTAGACAAAGTGAGTCTAAGGTTATGAAGCCTTCTATCTTAGAGCCGCCTACACTTGAATTGAAACCGCTACCCGAAAACTTAAAGTATGTTTTTCTAGGTAAGGATAACACACTACCAGTTATTATTGATGCATCTTTAGTTAAGGAAAATGAAGAGAAATTGCTTGATGTTCTCCGTGAGTATAAAGGAGCAATGGGGTGGACCATTGCAGATATTAGAGGGATAAGTCCCTCAATTTGTATGCACAAAATTCTTTTGGAAGAAGAAGCAAAAGAGTCAGTTGAACACCAACGAAGACTTAGCCCACCGATGAAAGAAGTGGTCAGGAAGGAGATAATTAAATGGTTGGATGCAGGTATTATTTATCCTATCTCCGACAGCCGGTGGGTAAGTCCTGTTCAATGTGTGCCAAAGAAGGGGGGCATTACGGTAGTTAAGAATGAGAGCAACGAGTTGATCCCCACTAGAACGGTAACTGGATGGCGGATTTGTATGGATTATAGAAAGTTGAATAAAGCGACTAGGAAAGATCATTTTCCACTTCCATTCCTCGATCAGGTTCTTGATAGGTTAGCAGGAAATGAGTATTTCTGTTTCTTAGATGGTTACTCAGGGTATAATCAAATCATGGTAGCTCCCGAGGATCAGGAGAAGACTACCTTCACCTGTCCTTTTGGGACATTTGCATTTAGGAAAATGCCCTTTGGATTGTGTAACACTCCTGGCACATTCCAGCGCTGCATGATCGCTATTTTTACTGATCTGATTGATGAGGGGATCGAGATCTTTATGGATGATTTTTCAGTATTTGGGAGATCATTTGATGAATGTCTGAAAGTGTTGAAGAAAACTTTGGATAAGTGCATTCAAACCAATTTGATCCTAAATTGGGAAAAATGTCATTTTATGGTCAAAGAAGGAATTGTTTTAGGACACAAGGTGTCAAAGAAGGGATTGGAAGTAGATCGGGCAAAGACAGAGGTTATAGAGAAATTGCCCCCACCAACTAATGTTAAGGGAGTGCGAAGTTTTTTAGGACACGCCGGCTTCTACCGTCGTTTCATTAAGGATTTTTCTAAAATCTCTAAGCCACTAAGTCATTTATTAGAAAAAGATTCACATTTTAACTTTGATGAGGAATGTCTAGTCGCCTTTCATTCTTTGAAGCAAAGTCTGATTTCTTCACCCATTATTATTTCACCCGAGTGGTCTTTACCATTCACCATTATGTGCGATGCTAGCAACTTTGCTGTGGGCGCGGTTTTAGGACAAGTCCGTGACAAGGTTTTTCACACAATATACTATGCTAGCAAGACACTAATCGATGCACAAGTAAATTACACAACTACCGAGAAGGAGTTATTAGCAGTCGTTTTCGCTTTTGACAAATTTCGTTCCTACTTGGTAGCTTCTAAGGTGATTGTGTATACGGACCACGCAGCGATTCGATTCTTAGTAGAAAAAAAGACGCTAAACCTAGATTGATTAGGTGGGTTCTCCTCTTGCAAGAGTTCGACTTAGAGATTAAAGATCGTAAGGGAGCGGAGAATCCGGTAGCGGACCACCTATCACGTCTGGAGTATGAGTGTGAGAAAGATGTGGACATAGAGATTAGAGAGAATTTTCCTGATGAGAGGTTGCTGGCAGTATCTGAGGCGAGTATGCCATGGTATGCAGACATTGTGAACTACATAGTGAGCAATGTATTTCCCCCAGACATGGACTATCAACGAAGAAAAAGGTTTCTCCACCAGGTGAAATCTTACATATGGGATGATCCGTATCTATTTAAGATTTGTGCTGACCAAGTGATCCGCAGATGCATCCCGGAGGTAGAAGTACAAGGTATCCTAGCAAAATGTCACGCTTCACCTTATGGTGGACACTTTATGTGAGAGAGATCAGCAATAAAAGTCTTAGAGGCTGGTTTCTATTGGCCAACACTATTTAAGGACGCTTATAGGTTCGCAAAATGTTGTGATAGATGTCAAAGAACGGGAAACATCAATCGAGGGGATATCATGCCAATGACTAATATTCTAGAGGTGGAGATCTTCGATGTGTGGGGAATAGATTTCATGGGCCCATTTGTAAACTCAAATGGAAATCTTTATATACTTTTAGCTGTGGATTACGTCTCGAAGTGGATAGAAGCTATAGCCACACCGAAAAATGATGTTAAGGTTGTACTAAAATTTCTTAAGACTAATATTTTTTCTAGATTCGGTACACCCAGAGCCATAATAAGTGACGGTGGAGCACACTTTTGTAATACTCAATTTAAATCGCTCCTACGAAAATATGGAGTCACTCACAAAGTCGCCCTTGCGTACCATCCTCAAACAAATGGTTTGGCTGAAGTTTCTAATAGAGAGATAAAATCAATCCTAGAAAAAACGGTAAGCACAACTCGTAAGGATTGGTCACAAAAACTAAACGAGGCATTATGGGCATATAGGACGACATTTAAAACATCGATAGGCCTAACCCCATATAAAATGATCTATGGCAAATCATGCCATCTTCCCGTCGAATTGGAGCACAAAGCATATTGGGCAATAAAAAGGTTGAATTTCGATCTCCAAGAAGCAGGCAAGAACAGACTTTTTCATTTGAACGAATTGGAAGAAATCAGATCTAACGCGTATGAAAATGCTAGGTTGTACAAGGAAAGGACGAAGAAATGACATGATTTGAGGTTGCGAAGAAAGGAGTTCAAAAAAGGGCAGCTCGTCCTCTTGTATAACTCACGACTGAGATTATTCCCCGGAAAATTGAAGTCACGATGGTCTGGACCTTTTCGGGTGGAGGAGGTAAATCCGTTTGGAGTTATCACGATTTGTAATGAAAGAGACGGATCCAAGTTTAAAGTAAATGGACAGAGGTTGAAGGAATATTATGAAGGTAGTGACCAGCGCGAGACGATGGTGTTAACTTTCAGTTGAAAATGAAATAAGGAAAGCGTCCGGCCGGGACGTTTTAAACGAGGCGCTAGGTGGAAGGCAACCCACCATCTCGGTTATTGTTTTTCTATCGTTTTTAGTTCGTTTTGTTTGTTTCATGTTTGTTTTTGTCAATTGAAGGAAAATAGGTGATGAAGAGATTGCAAAGTATATCTTGGTAGTAAATAATTTTAGAAAGGAAATGTTTCAGATTTTAGGTTGCAACGCAACAATTCTGTGCGTTATAACATGCTAGCCTCGGTGGTAGTGTAATTTCTGGCAGTTTTGGATTCCGCGTTGCAACGCAAAAATTCTGCGCGTTGCAACAGGCTAGGCTCGGTGGGGGCAAAGGAATTGAAAAGGTGCTCCGGTTCAGTTGAACCGGTCGACTTCTTCATTTAAAACACGAACGGCGGGTGCCGGTCCAGTTGAACCGGCCACCAAATGCCGCATTCAAATAAAACCCCAGCCCCGATTATACATTTAGGGCACGCGAAAACTGGAGGGGTTTTGGCGGAAGCGAACACGGCGCAGTGGAGGATCATCTTCGCGAGCGACGATCATCGGCGTCCCGGCGTCATCTTCCTCCACCGACCTCGAGGGCTGCACTGGTTCTCTCATTCCAACGTCTCAACTACGATCCATTAGGTAACAACCGACGCACCTTAAGCTTCCTGTACCGATTCCCATTTTGCTACGCTTTGTGCTCTGTTGTTTGCGATCCTTTTTGTCTTGTATTTATTTCCGTTATTCTCTAGTGGGTGAAGACATGTCATCTAAAGGAAAGGTGAAGAAAGGGAAAGGGAAAATCGTGGCTCACAAGGGTGATTCAAGGTTTGTACACAATGAGGCGAAAAATTTCTGTGAAGCACTCCAAAACATACCATTTATCCATGAAAGAGGTTTTAAAATGGAGTTCAGAGGATGGAGAATTGCTTATGAGGACCTAATTCACAAATTAGGTTGGGAAAGTTTGTGCCACCCACGAGTAGAGGCAATTTATCAGTGGGTTTATGAGTTCTATGCTAACGCTAGGTTCACTGAGGGGGACAACGTTTTAGTTCGTGGCCGCATGATCAACTTTTCCCCAAAGGCAATAAATGAAATGTTCGAGTTGGAAGACAATGAGATTACTCCTTATGAAGTATTACCGACCACAGCCCCATTGGAAGACATCGCTGCAGTAGTTTGTGGTGGTACGAAGCCGGATTGGGTTTTAAAATCAAAAAAGGCATTGAGGTCCCAGTGTTTATCTCGAGAGGCAAAAGTGTGGCTACTATTTATTAATGCAGGTATCGTGCCAACAAGGCACGCAAACGTTGTATCTTTCGAGCGTATTGCCCTCATCTATGGTATCCTAAAGGGCATAAAGCTTAATGTTGGCCATTTAGTACATAGTAGCATCCAGAAGAAAGTAGGAGAAGAAAAAGCAAAACACCTTTGGTTCCCCACTTTGATTACAGAGCTCTGCAAGAATGCTGGTGTGGAGATAAGGAGAGGAGACACAGTTACACAGGTAGGTCATCATATCACGGTGACCGTGATAGAGAAGAATATCAAGGTCGCGGATGAGTCCCCGAAGAAGCAAAATGAAAGAATGAAATCAGTTCTCTTGGGGCAATACACACGATCACCTCCCGGATCCCCGGAGTCGATCACTCTGAATGAAGGCAACCCAGATCAGGCCAGCATTCTATTTATGCAGGATATGGAGTACGTGAAGACGTATCAACGACTTGAGCATTGTTATTTTGATGCCCGACAAGATTACGTTTGTACTGTGCTTGCTCAACTCATGCACAAGGCTAAACTTCCCATGCCGGTCCCAAGTTATCCTTACGCCAACAACTTTGACAGGAGGGGCTATCTCATGACTAAAGGTCGGGAAAGGTTGGATACTGCATATGCTGAGGATGACAGTGAAGATGCCGTGTCTCCTACTGACGATGACGAGGAGGATGAGCCCGAGGAGGATGAACCCGAGGAGGATGAGGACGAGATGGAGGAAGATGAAAGCGAGTAGGTGGTAGCTGATTAGTTTTAATGTGACTGGAAGGGAACATTTTGTTTAATTTTGAATGATTTTTGTTTAATTATGTTTTTGGACAATACTTCTCTAACACTCCTGCTACAATATTGCGTGTTTTTATATTCCCTGTTTACATTATAACATGCATCCCCTTAACTTTGTTGATCAAAGTGATTGGCTACTACATGATGACTCAGTCAAGTGTCCGGGGCTAATGTTAAATACTGTCCATACATTGCTCCTTTATTATGATTATGCTTGTGTTTGGTTCTGTGATGTTCTTTGCAGATTTACAAGCCCAGTTATACTGGATCGGGCATAAGTCGGACGACGAACTTATGGACTATGACTTCTTTGGGAGCTTGTTATGGAACACGCAAAAAGATATGAGGGGAGTATTTGCTTTCACATTGTTCTTCCTTCTAGTATCGTTAAATTGTCATTTATTTTTTCTCCTCTACTTTTTCATTAATATAGTTGCTAGGGACTGGCAATGTTTAAGTGTGGGGGTGGGTAGAGTGCTACCCCTACTGCTTGGATAAGAACTTATTTATTTATATTTGCGAACTCAATAACTCCGTCTTTGTTTTTGCAATTTAACCTATAGGACATTCTTGTTATCCAATGATAATCGAGTGGTATGGCCGGTTAATCAAACGATTTCAGTCACAGAATTTGAAATTAGTGAGAATTTTTTTTTTGGTAAAGCGCTCTTAAGTCTGATTTAAGCACAAATTTCCTTGAAAGATTTTACTTCCAAAACCTAGCTTTTGATATGGCTTTCTAAAATATTATGGGAATGGGTAAGTAAGAACTGAGTTAGCGATGTTGGCTGAAGCATGAGTTTATGTAGTTAAACCATTTTGACCCTCCACTACAATCTTTGTACTTGAACTCTTTTCATGTTGATACGTATTATTCCACGCTTACCTTCTCAATATTCTTACTAGTTATGTCTTAGTATATTAGCCATTTTATGGGTGTTTAAATTCAAAAAAAAAAAGGTTGAGATTCATAGTGATATGGGCCTAAGTATATGTATACATACCTGGAATGATCCCTACTATGCTAGTCAATAAAAAATATATATATATATAAAAAAAAAATGCATCATAGTGATATGTGGCATAGGTATGTACACTTATACTTGGAATGATCCCTACTATGAATATAAAAAAAAAAGAGTGAAAATGTCAATAAACCTCATGATTTGGTGAATTATTAAGATTACGAACTAATGGAATGTCTTTCTGCTATCAACATCATCCTTGAACGTTTATCCAAGTCAATTCTACTCTCATTTGAACTACTGATCTTTGTGTAGGCTCAATCAATAATTTAGCTATTCTTATCTTTCCCTATGTTGCGGAGATCCAATGTTAAAAGATGTTTAGGAGTAACTAATTTTAAGGAAAAACACACACAACACTTATGACTTTATTTGAGCTTTACCTTTCATTCGAGCTAATGGATTTGTGAATGATTGAATTCGTGTTGATTTATTGGCTTATCAGTTGAGTAAAGCGGATTTCATTAATATGCCTTAGTTAATTTGTTGTTAAGGATGTGTGATTATCTGAGTTTGCACAATTTCATCAGTTCTTTATTCAAGTTTTGAATTTATTATTTGTTGCTAGGGACTAGCAACTGACTAAGTGTGGTGGGGTGATAACTTCCCAAAAGGAAGTTATTTCACTACTTACTTTATTCTAATTTTCATTAAAAAGAGGAAAATAATCCCCAATTATAGAAAATATGTTCAAATATCTTATTAATCAATATTGGACTGATTTCGGTCATTTTCCATGGTTTTCTATCAAAGATTGGTCAAAGGATTCAAGTTGGGGAAGCAATGGATCATTTATTGCTGATGCAGAAATTAGGTTGCAACGCCAAAAATTAGCAGGTTGCAACGTGGCGGTGAAATTCAGATTTTGAATTTTAAAAAGAGGCGCCTACGTGTATTTCCAAAGGAGGCATCCCTTCAGATTTGGAATGGAAGTTAAGAGCACGAAATTACAGCACTAAGGGGCGATTATTCTTGGAGAGAATTTGGAAAGAAAAGGAGAGAACTTTGGAGGTCTTCTTCCTCTTAAGGATTTCGGCTAGGGCTTGGAGAGAGGAAAGTGTGGATCATCACGAAGGAGAAGGATCTGAGTCTAGCAACATTCCTACAACGTTTTTGATTTCCTTAATCATGTCTAGTAAGATCTACTTTGATTTGCTACTCCTCTCTTCCTTCATGAACTAATTTTCTAAGTCTTGCATGTGTGAAGTACCTTAGTTGTGATGATGACTTGATTTTCATTTATAATTTGTGAATGTATTGACGTTGATCTTTATTAAATTTATGATCTTTTCTTGGAATTTTGGTTTAAGTTTCATCTTTAAAGTGCTTGGCAAAAATTCGAGAGATGAGTCGGGCTAGATGAACGTTTATTCGCACGGCGAGATTCGAGAGAGGACTTCCGTATTTATACTTCATCGCGAGATTCGAGAGAGGAGCGTTGAAAGTGTATCATAAATCTTAATATAATTTCAAGAGAGAGAGAGATCTCCTCTTGAATTAGCAACCGTGATTCTAGTACTTTATGTTATTCTAATTTCATCTAAGTTGGAGACGACTAGAGGATTTGGGATAAACGGATAATGGAGATCGAGAGATAAAGTTATCCAATTTAGAATCGTTGCAAGAGAATCATTAATACTTCATGAATTATCATTTTTATGGGTTGTCATCATAGCAAGGGAAAATCACATGTGAGACTATCTTTCCAAGTGAAGTAAAAGTATTTTAAGTAACCGTAATTAGAGTTGTAATTGTTGCTTTTGAATTAATAAATTTTCTCTACCAATCATTACTACTTGCTTGAATTTAGAGAAAAGACAGAATTAATATTTTTGAGCGCTAAGTTAAACACTTCCTCGTGGGAACGATCACTTTCTCATCATTTTATTACTTGTACGACACGTGCACTTGTGTATTTATATACACCTTTTGCGGGCGTATCAAGGTCGTCGCCCGGAGATAGCGCAGGAGTCGCAGCAGATGGCTATAATGCACAGAGGTGGGCGCACTAACAAACTGGCTCAGCACATGAACTGCATGGGCAATGTCGGGCCGAGTAATGGTGAGATAGACGAGACTCCCTACGAGGTGGCGGTATCGAGTAGGATCGGAGAGTGGAACCCCATCATCCGGACGTAGCTGAAGATGAAGCTCCATAAGGGTGTCCACTGTGCGAGAGTCAGAGAGAGCAGCCCGAGCAAGGAGATCTGATGTGTAGCGCTGTTGAGAGAGCTGAAAACCGCGATCTGTAGAGCTGACCTCAAGACCCAAGAAGTAGCTCAGCTGTCCAAGGTCAGTCATCTGAAACTGCTGCTGAAGGTGATGTTTGACGAAGACCACATGAGAGGGATCATCACCAGTAATAATCATATCATCCATGTATAGTAACAAAAGGGTCCGACCACGGGAGGAGGAGTGCACAAACAGAGCTGGATCATGTGGACATGGCTGGAATCCGGCGGATGTAATGGCTGAATTGAAACGTGCAAACCACGCGCGGGGCGCCTGCTTGAGCCCATAAAGAGCTCGCCTCAAGCGACAGACAAGGCCTGGAGGCAAGGATAGACCCGGAGGAGGAAGCTTGTATACCTCCTGTTGAAACCGTGAAGAAAAACATTCTTCACGTCGAGCTGTGATAAGGACCAGTGGCGAACAACGGCAACAACAATAAGAGTCTGTACTGTAGTCATGTGAGCAACTGGGGCGAAAGTCTCGTCATAGTCTCTCCCCTGCTCCTGCTGAAAATCACGAGCAACAAGTCGAGCCTTGTACCTCTCCACAGAACCACCAGAGCGAGTCTTGACCTTAAAGACCCACTTGCAAGTAATAGGAACAACACCGGGTGGAAGAAGAACAAACTCCCATGTACGAGTGTGCTCAAGCGCCTCCAACTCAGCAGACATAGCAACCAGCCACTCAGGTATCTGGGCAGCCTCACGATAGGAAGTCGGCTCTGGAGTACTGCAGGCAGTGGCGGGAAGAGCAGGTAGGTCCAGCGGTAGGGTATCAAGGCTAAGACGGTCGGGAGGACGACGAGTATAGTGATAAGGAAGAGGAGAGACACGATCCCAAGTGGACAGCTCATCAGAGGGAGAGGAGTGAGGAGGTGACGGAGTAGACTGCAAGGAAAGAGGAGGAGACGAAGTAGAGTGCGTCAAAGGAGGAGGTGACGGAGTAGACTGTGGCATGGGCAGAGGAGGGGGACATACCGGAGGGGAGGATACATGAGGCGGAGAGATGGGAAGAGTGAGAAACTGCACGCCAGAGGGAATAATGGATGAGTGTGAGGTCGAGGAGACAGGGGACACAAAGAAAGGGTGAGACTCATCAAAAGTGACATCACGTGAAATGCGAAGTCGACGAGCAACATGGTCATAACATCGATAGCCCTTGTGCTCAGCACTGTACCCAAGAAAGGCACAAGGAACAGACTGAGCAGAGAGCTTAGTACGCTCACGTGGAGAGAGAACATAACATCGACAACCAAAAACGCGACGATGAGTGTAATGTGGGGGTCGAGAGTACAGACACTCATCGGGACACTGACCCTGAAGGAAAGTGGAGGGCTGCAAGTTAATAAGATAGACAGCTGTGGAAACAGCCTCAACCCAGAAGTGAGGAGGAACGTGAGAGGAGATAAGAAGGGTGCGAGCTGTCTCAATAATATGACGATGCTTCCTTTCAGCGGTGCCATTCTGAGCATGGGCACCGGGACAGGCAAGCTGAGGGAGAGTGCCGTGAGTAGCTAGCAAATCTCGAAAAGCATGAGAGAGATACTCCCCCCCGAGTCAGAACGGAAAATGCGTATGGAAGCAGAAAACTGTGTGCGCACCATAGCAGAAAAGGTAACATAGATCTGAAAAAATTCAGATCGAGAACGCATAAAATAGACCCAACAATAACGAGAGTAGTCATCAACGAAAAGAACGTAGTACCGGTGTCCACCCTTGGATACAAAAGGTGCGGGTCCCCAGACATCAGAATGAACGAGATCAAAGGGACGCTGAGACCTGGACTCACTAGACTGATAGGGGAGTTGTTATTGTTTACCGAGCCTACAACCTGAACATGAGTGAGACCGATCAATAGAAACACGACCAAGGAAACCATGACCAATGAGAGAAGCTAGGCGTGAACCACTGGGATGACCAAGACGGTGGTGCCACTGAGAGAAACCCACTGAAGGAAGACAAAGGGAGGAAGCTGCAGGTGACCATGAAGTGGATGGAAGGTGAAGACGATCAAGGACGTACACCTCGCAACGACGACGACCAGCCCCAAGGAGTGCCCCAGTCAGACAATCCTGCACACGACATGTGAACTCATCAAAGGTAACCAGACAACCATGGGATGTGAGCTGGCTGGCAGATATAAGGTTCATGGATAACTCAGGTATGTAGGCAACATCGGGAATGTGAAAATAGGTGGTGTGAAGGAGGCCACGACTAGTGATGGGGTGGATGGTGCCATCTGCAACCATGATACTGAGGGCAGGAGTAATGGGCTGGCATGACAAAAGGTGTGTAGCATCATAGGTCATGTGAAAAGAGGCTCCAGAGTCAAGCAACCAGTCGGAGGTGGAGATACCTGCAGGGGCGGAGGTAGCCGGCTGAGAGACAGAAGCAGAAGAGCAGGCCAGAGAAAGCTGCTAGACAATCAGCTGCACGAGCTCAGAGGCAGAGGGAGACTGCGCTGGAGCCGAGAAATGAGCGGAAGGAACACCAGGAGCACGCTGCTGACCAGGCTGTTGAGCCCTCTGAAGCTTGCGACACCCAGATTGAACGTGTCCAATGCACTGACAATAGTGACAGCGGACCGGCTGGCGACGAGGAGCACTAACAAGAGAGGACTGCGGTGGAAGCTGGTGAGCAGCCATCGAACCAAAAAGAGGACGGAGGTGGTCGCCTAGGGCAAAAGTCCGCCCGACGGAGTAGACCGACGAAAAAAAAAGAACTGGCGGGCTGCAAGAGGCAGCAGAGAGCAACGGGCTTCGGGCTAACACTACTACTCAATGTACAACATATCTAACAACAATATTCATAGGCAACAACAATAGTTGTTCCACCTCAGCGGTACCAAGCTGGCCTTCTCCTATGCCCATCATTTGCATTCAGACAGTCAGATTGAGAGCGTTAACAGGGCTATCGATGTGTAGTTGTGGGGTACAATCATGTGTGATGAAACTGGCATGGACAAAATATCGCTACAACACTCATATCATGCCTCCCTTTAGGCGATGTCATTCAGGGTGATCTACAGGCATGACCCACTACCATTTTGCCATATTTCATTCCTTAGCCACAGTTGATGGCGTCGATCAGCTACTGCAAAACAAGGGTCTTATCGTAGAAACAACATAGATGCATTTCCAAGCTCAAGGGAGAAGGAAAATAAAAACTACAATGGCAAACACAATGGTAGATTTTGAGGTGCACTCTTAAGTCTGTTATGACCACATCGACAACTGACGGTTGTGCGATGCTTGAACAACAACATATCACCCCACTATTACAGACCATTCCATGTGATAAAAATAATTGCTTCAGTGACTTTTCGCTTGACTCTTCCTTTATGAACAAGGATCTATGACATATTTCACGTCTCTCTTCTCAATCCATTGTTCGATGGATTACTAGTGCCCAAGTTGCAGAAGGTCATAAGGTTCCGCCTCAATTGAGGCGTGTTCGAGATATTCAGTGGGACGACCAACAACAGGAAGAGACTTAGAAGCTTGTTGAAGATTTCAAAAAGGCGCGCTGCGCGCCTCGACTTCAAGCTTGAGGACAATTTTATTATTCTTATAATCAATTTTCTTAAATTATTTCTCACTATCTTTCTTATTTTGTATTACAAAAATATTACAACGTTCTAGACATTTATTAGCTGATTATTTTTATTTTAACATAAATTTATTAAACATGAAAATATTTATAATCAATAATAAATATTTAACTTTTAAACTTTTTATTTGCTATAAAATTAATCTTATCTAAATAAAATTATTGTATAATATTAAATATATCTTTTTGTGTATCTATTTATACTTGTTAATAGTAGTCTTAGTGTATTACTAATATTTAATTTTGGATACTCTTTGAATTTATTTTGAGATATACATTACTCAGTGTTCGTAAACTTGTTATACTATTTTAAACTTTGAACATATAATTATACTTGGTATACATAAAATTATTCTTTTATTTAGGAGAGATGAATATTTGATATTTTAAAATATCCTCAACATATCTTACACTTTGATATCTGACATTTAAAAACTCAATCCAACACGTCGCCGACATCCGATATTTACAACCTTGGATGTCATAGATGCGTTCGTATGCCGATTATATGGGTGGAAGAAGGGTAATGGAAGGACCTAGACCCCCTGATGTAGGAGAGGATAGGAGGATTCACTCAATATGATGCGACCTAAATGCAGTGTGAATGAGATGATGGTGCAAAGAGTCCGGGTTAAGATCTAACAACAGTAATAACGTTAATTAGCACTAAGCAAATGACACATTTGAAAACAGCGTAAGTCGATCAAAGAGCAGTTTATGTATTACGATCAAATTGAGGTGCAATTTCTGTTAAGCGTGCACCGAATGGAACCCACAAATCAAGCAACGAATAATAATATTAAACGCACATGAAAGTTTAGATCCTACAAGCAATAGTCAAACCATTCAACATAAAGAGATGTAAATAACATCCATACCAAGATTTGCTCATGCATGTGGCGGCGTGACTTGGGGAAGGAGATCCGTTAGTTGTCGCGGCTTTGGGCTGGAGGAGGGCTGTACGGGGCAGGGGGAGGTGAGGGAGGCGACGGGAGGATAGGAGGAGGGAAATAGGAGGAAGGTTGTACGGGGCTGGGGGAGGTGAGGAAGGCGGCGGTAGGATGGGAGGAAGGCTGTACGGGGCTAGGGAAGTTGAGGGAGGCGGCAGTAGGATTGGAGGATGGCTGTACGGGGCTGGGGAAGGAGTGGGAGGCGGCGGTAGAGTAGGGGAAGGGCTGTACGAGGCTGGGGAAGGAGCGGGAGGCAGCGGTAGAGGCTGAGGAGGGCTGTACGGGGTTGGGGAAGGAGCGGGAGGCAGTGGTAGAGCCTCGCGCAAAGGGTACCGTTCGGAGTCCATCGAGAGACCGACGACTTGCAACGATAGCAAACTTCGATCCCCAAATCAGCCGCACCTGCATGAATAAATAGGGGAGGGGGGAAGATAAAAAAGCTAGGGCACCCCGATCGGATGGCTAATAACGCTCGGGCCGATCCGGTGCCAAATACAACATGAAATACATAAAATAATATATAAAAACGACTCGGAACGACCATCCGGGCGTATCCGCAGACTCGGGTCGCCCAAATGGGTCGTTGATCACCGCCTCCTGCGGGAATAAACGTGCGTGTGTCGTCGATCGCCATCACTCCCCTCCTCCCTTGGTCATATTCCATCTGATAACGATATTCCTTGCAAGGGCTTATGGCAGTATGACATAACTAGAAGGTTAGATCAAAGAATAATTTTATTATTTATCAAAGAAATAGAGGGGTGACATCTATCAAAAATAAGATATTAGAAAATAAAGTTAGGTGGTTTTGGCATGTACGCCGAAGGTAGACATGCATCTATTTATATGAGTAGATAGAATTAATATTGAAGGATTAAGTGGGAGAAGAAGTTATTCAAGTTAACATAGATGTAAGTTAATTATTGATGATGATGACAATGATACTGACATTAGGCATTTTTGTGAATTCAATGAATAGTTTTTATAAAAAAATGTTAATGTCAAAGGTTAATGCTAACTTTATCTCTTTTGGTATTCCTTGTGTAAATTGCAATTGGACATGCTATGCTTTTATGAATCTAAGTGTTGAATTATAAAGGATGTGCGAGCTCCAAACGCTTCAAATAGTGATCTAGCAAGCCCTTAAAGGTTTAAGTAAATTATATGCTTTACCTGAACAATATTGTTACATATTTGTTATTAATGAATGAAGACCATACTTGTTTTCTTGTATTAATGATGCTTTGGTCTGTTTTATGATATAAATCGGTGCAACTCTCTCACATAAAAGGATTTGCATTGAAAGTGATCTATGTTCTTGAAGCCGTATAGAAAATGCGCAGTAGTGTTTCCCATAAATAAAAAAATTGTATACACCAGGTTCTTAGAGGGAAAGACAGATTAATGCTTTGTCCATAACTTACAGTAGCTTAGTCATACAGATGTTTTAAACTGGGTTTTTGTAGAAGCAGGACAATTTGTAGACTTTCTTTGTTCCTTCTTATTTATACATGCATTTCTTATCTAATTATGTGTTGGAAGCGGGCACATAATTTCTTGTTTTCTGCCTTCTTTTGGGGTCTGTTTATTTGGATAAAAATGAGGCATTGTAATTAGAATTGCAGTTGAATCGAACCTCTAGTTACAATTCAAATGTAACACCTGTACCTAGTTTAGCAACATTTTAAAAGCCTGTCCGTCCGTGATATGAAGCAAACTGACACTAATAAAATTGGTACCATAACAAAAACAAATAAAACATACATCGGAACAAAAGATTGGAGCTATGGTTAGTGAAATACCTCAAGTCTGAATCACAGAGACAAATAGAAAAGTAAATGCGAATAAATCTAAATATTAGTTTTGAAACCCGGATACCGGTTCACCTATGTTCGAGACTTGGGGAGTGACCAAAGGCTACTTGTTTAGTGGTCGACCCACGCGAGACAAGGTAATAAAAAGCTAGAGAGCATAAAAAACAACTCTGAACTGCTTATAAACAAGACCCGCGTGCTGCAGTGAGGAGGTCCCACCACATACCCAGAAGTCTATAGGAACTTCCCCTCCTAAAGCCAATGCTGAGCTCGACACAAGAGAGACAGACAATGAACTCACCCACCATAAGGGAAGAGGGGGTGAAGGTGTCTTCTACTTGTACATTGGGGTCCTATTTTTAGGCAAATCCACAATGTACTGCGAATAGCTGCTCCCGCTTTCTGAAATGGACTGCAGATAGCGGCTCCCGCCTTTTGACGGGGTGGTCTTCAAATAGCCTCCCTCGGGTGAGGTGAAAATCTGTACTCGCCCCAGGTGGACGAGATCTTCTGTACTCGCCCCAGGTGAACGAGGTCTTCTGTACTTGCCCCAGATGGGCGAGGTCACCTGTACTCGCCCCAGGTGGGCGAGGCCTTCTGTACTCGCCCCAGGTGGGCGAGGCCTTCTGTACTCGCCCCAGGTGGGCGAGGCCTTCTGTACTCGCCCCAGGTGGGCGAGGCCTTCTGTACTCGCCCCTGGTGGGCGAGGCCTTCTGTACTCGCCCCTGGTGGGCGAGGCCTTCTGTACTCGCCCCAGGTGGGCGAGACCTTATGTACTCGCCCCAGGTGGGCGAGACCTTCTGTACTCGCCCCAGGTGGGCGAGGTCTTCTGTACTCACCCCGGGTGGGCGAGGTGTTCTCTACTCGCCCCGGGTGGGCGAGGTGTTCTCTACTCGCCCCGGGTGAGCGAGGTCACCTGTGTTGTTCTCAGGCATTTCCTATCTCGACGAATTACGGGTTATACAATTAAGATCAAAATCATGAAGTCTAAAACAACTGAATTCATACGAAAAAAAGAATCCATCCCTAAAATAGGTGCAAAGTTCCAAGAAAATAACATAATCTAAAACTGCATAAACTCTCGTAAGTTCATCTTAAGCAAATCCCCTGACCTGTGTTCCCTGAAATGAAGAGTCTGAAGATGGGGTCAATCCACTGTGTAAGAAAAAACTCTTCCTCTCAATGACAATTAAACAACATAGGTAAGCATGTATGAAAATCTATGCATATAACAACTGTATTTAGAGATCATGATTTCTAACATGATAACTATGCATGCTTTAGCATAAAATAAGACAAACATAAATCATATTTTTTGTGGTTTATCATATTTTTTATTCGACCCCACTATAGTGGGATAAAGGCTTGAGTGTTGTTGTATCATATTTTGTATTCTAATTAACATATTAACTTTATTTAAGCGTAGAAATTCATGAGTTCCGAGTTCTTATTTAAATTTGAGGCGTCTGATGTTCATATTCTTCTTAATTATAAGTTTTATAGTTTACTAGACATTCTGTGATTTGAGTCCTTGATGACAACTGTGATGCTCTGGTGCGTTCCTAGCGTGGAACACAAATTTATATCTAACCATTTCCATACCCGCAAGAATGGGTCATTGACCCTTGATGAGGCTCGTATGGTCTACTGTGTCCTATGGGTATGATGGTGTGTGCCCATCAATCATGAGAGAACACCTCTCTTGCCCCTAACAATTTATGCATCTAGTGGTCGGCGTGCTCAACTAATGGAGACACACATAGGCCCACTAGCCCATGGATTTATAATTCAATTTATGTTTGCATTTTGGGTTATATCGTGTTTACATCTTTCAATCTGTACCATCTTCCCATGCCCCCTAACGATCTATCCATATAGTGTAGTTGGCGTGCTCAACTAATAGAGATACCCGCATAAATCCACTAGTTTATGTATTAATTATTCAATTATTCTTGTGTTCGGTCTTATTAAGAATTTAAGATGGTACTACAATCTATACCTCATTCATGTTATCACGACAAATCAATTACACTATGATTTAATCGTGTTATCTATTAATAAAATGCGCTACACATATTATTGTTCTTATAACATTCCTACTTAGATGAATGCATGCACATATCTATAAGAGGAATGCATAAAAGAAATACGTGGTGTGCCTAACTGAAAGGAATATAATTTCTTACTTTGGCGTTCCGATGTTCGTAAACGCGATGCTGCGGCATAATTCCTCACAAAGGCGAGGTTCTACTATGGATTCTTTGCAAGATTCCTTCTCCGATCCACACAAAATTTATTGCGCTCTTCTTCTTCTTCTTCCCACGACAAAGACCCTGAACAAACAATTAAAAAAGCCAATGAAATGCCTACTCATACCTAGGGTAATCTAAAACCCTAAGAGGCAACCCATGGAAGAAAGAAACATAATGGAAAATCACCAGAGTGGAGATAAGTCCTAGCCTGCCCTAACAGTGACATGCCAGTCGAAGGTAACTGGTTCAAGCAGTTTCTGGGCTGTTGACAGTCCTTCGACTTTCCGAAGATGGTGGAACCACTCCACAAGGGAACAAAGCTGGAGACACCCGATCATGATGGAAAAGGAACAGAAGTCTGAGTGGACGGATGCATGATTCCGACACTGGTTCGGGGGTAGGGTGTGTGTGTGTGTGGGGGGGGGGGGGGGCGATGTCGACCTAAAAAGTTC
This sequence comes from Dactylorhiza incarnata, assembly GCA_033032865.1. NCBI lineage: Eukaryota > Viridiplantae > Streptophyta > Magnoliopsida > Asparagales > Orchidaceae > Dactylorhiza > Dactylorhiza incarnata. The sequence continues at coordinate 2,321,002 of JAWHQI010000233.1, forward strand.
GGCTAGGTCAAGTGAGGATATTTCCTATATAAGTCTAAAGTAAGACTAGTTGACTTCCTCTAATTACTGAAATGTCATTGCTTAACTAAACCACGCTATCTTACCATAAAATGCTCTTGTGAATCTCTAATTCTCAATAATGATCGGAATGGGTCAAATTTTTCGGATGCATATGAAGCCTCAATTTCATCCAACCAATCAGACTCTTAAAGAAAAATATTGTTTGTTTCGACATTGTGTTATTTGAGTAATGTTTCTGGAACAATGTGTCATTTCTTCTCTTGTGCCATGCAGGATCAGTACACTGCTCCACCAAATTTAAAAAAAATGTTGTCTATTAAACTCAAAGCTATGACTGCAAGTGGGAAATTATCCAAGGTAATGAACTAAAATTGCAACCATGTTGAATGCTGAATTATGATTTTTAGTTTTACGACAGATTCGTATTAATAATCTCTTTTTTTTATCATTTTAGCCTTGAATATAAACTAATTTTTCACCCAAAACCTCTCATCCATATAAACTTTCTGCTCTAATTGCAGTTTTATGAATTTAAATTAGCATATTTTCTACGTAACTCAGTCAAATTTTATTTTTCTATTGCTTATTGGTGGGATAAAGGCTTGAGTGTTGTTGTTGTTATAATAATATTTCACCGGTTTAAATTTAATAGGAAGATGTGTTTACTATTCTAATTTCTTCTTCTTCCAGATTAACAACAAACCTAGGCTTCGTTTGGCACGGTGGTTGGCGGTCGCGAACGCAGTGGTTATGAACCGTCGTTCGTGACCGCCCGACCTCACCTAAGGAGCTTCATCCACTTTTATGTTCAAAACAAGTTTATTTTTTTGGTGGCAGTATTAACCATTGTCATGCCAAACATACATTCTATAATGGTGGCATTTTTGTCTAAACTCACTGGAGCAAAAACGCCCCGCCAAAAGGAGTCTTAGTTTCTGGAAGTTTATTATAAAAAATAGTCATTATTGACAATTTACTTCAATAAAACTCACATGATTTTTTGTATTTGCGTTTTTATGACCGCTGTTATGGGTAGACCAATTCCAGCCAAGGGCAGATCAAAGCTAATGGCAGATTAAAATAAAAAGCCATAGAGATTTGTGAATCCATAAAAGCTGGCAGATTAAAATAAAAAGCCATAGAGATTTGTGAATCCATAAAAGCTCAGTCTCAAAATAACTAGTTGTTCTTGCAGTTTTCTTTACAGTGCGGTTTGCCCATAGCCGTTATGTGTCTGCCCATATATATCATCTTTTTTAAAGAGTAGAATCAATTTTAAGCTCTTTGATAAAGGGCAAGCCATCTGCTAAATTAAAGCTAAGTTGAAGTTTATAAAAATAAATACGCTTGTTTTTTTAAATACACATTTGTTGAAAAAATTAAGATAAAAGTAGCCTTGATTCAGTTTAGTATTTACTCAAAATATCTAGTTTCTGTTTCTGCTGTCTGTTTTCTGTTCCTTTAAATCCTATTGCTCTATCTTTGTCGCGCCCCTCGTTACAGTAGTTCGTCTTTGCAGGTGAAACAAAAATACAGAATACCCAAAAGCTCTACTCCATCCGAACCAAAAAGTCCAAAACCCAAACTTCTACGCTTGGATGGACGGCAAAATGAACCTTCCAGAGTGGAGAAGGACATCAAAGTGCTTACAAAACCTCAAATTGATGCGGAGTTAGCACGAATGAGAAGCATGAACGCCGAGCAGGCAGCCATCGCTGCCGCTCGAGCAGTTGCCGAAGCCGAGGAAGCCATGGCAGAGGCCGAGGAAGCCGCGAGGGCGGCGGAGGAGGCAGAGGCTGACGCTGAATCATCCGAGGCTTTTGCCGAGGCTGCGTTGAAGACTCTTCGGAAAAGAGCTAAGTCGGTAATGCCCCGCTCATCTGTTTATAGTTCAGAGATCTGTAATTAGGCTTGTGTTAACATTTTATTTCTGTCCTTTCTTTGATCTGTGCAGAATTTTCAATTTTGATGCAGATTTCTGCAATCTGTTCATATCTGTAGATGCGGTAGAGGAGTTGTACAGCTCACATTTTGCCTGACATTTTAACCGCTGTAGTTGTCGGACTGCTGGTTTTAAATAAGATGAGGATAACTGGGGAGTTATTTAAGCTCTAATTTAGGAAGGGTATTACTGTGTGCCCGACGCACACATAAGTGTGTGCTAGAGTAAATCCGTCCGTAAAAATGGTAATCCAATGGTTCAAATCAAACTGGAAATTACAGCCGTAATGCAAAATACGGCTGTAATTTCCAGATGATTTTCAACCGTTGGATGGGGCTATTTTTACGGTCGGATTTCCTTTAGCACACTTCTTTGTGGGTCGGACGCACCAAAAACTGGATCCTAACTTGCACCTTTATATCCTGCATGACTTTTAAGTATGACTACATAAAGCACTCGAATAAATAAATTTACCTGGAATTTGATATAAACTCAAATAAATTAAATTACAACCATAATTTGTTACATATATAGAGATAAATATTAATTCAAAATTATTTGGATTATTGTTGACTGCGACCTGCTTGTCTAGAAGATTCTGAGAAGCCCAAAATGACATTCTTCAACCTCCCCTTTTGGAACCCTCAAAAAGACCGCCTAAATTTGGCCCGCGGGGCCTGACCTAAACTTAATGGCTCGGGCCGGTCACCCTTGATCCAATGCTGGGGCACCCACCATAGCGCTAGTTCGCGCGTGGAGGCGGGCACCCACGGCCTCCCTTGGCCGCTGGTGGGCCGCGAGGCAGCTACGGAACGGCGCCTGCGGGTCCCCAATCCTCCAAAATGCCACTAATGGGTTTTTTTTCCCCCAAAATATTTGGGAGCCCATAACTTTGTTTTCGCTTGACTAAAAATTCGAATCTAGAAGTGATTTTGGACTCGCCGTAGAAAAAAACACTAGATGGACATCAAGAAACTATCAAAAATGAGCTTTCATTGTTGGCGCATTTTGCACGAAATGAGCTTTCATTGTTGGCGGAGCTCCAGGGCTCCATCGAGAAACTATCATCAGCGTTGGACTTGTGGTTACCAGAATCTGCCTGTGGTAAAGCTGTCTGACCATCAAAAATGATGATTCGAGGGACACAAACCAAACGTTCCAATTCTTCAGTGAGGAACAACCCATTTTGACAAGTAAAAACTCCGTGGAAGAGTGCTCTGCGTTGCGTCCCAGGAGCCTCTCCAGAGAAGGCACGCTTTGCGCTCTTCCTGCTCCAAACAACACCAAACCGCGCATATTGTGAGTGTAGGTGTGGCCGAAGAACACGCCCCTGCTCTCCCGAGCACGCCAAACAGCTTTTGATTGCGACGGTCTAGTGATATGTTCGCTGACAATATTTTTTGATTCTCAGTGCGAACATATTATATTGTTATGATTTCGATCACAAAAGCACATCGCAGCTGGCATATCGAAGTTTCGGATGTCGACACAGCGGAGAACAATTCGAAAAATACTCGACTATAATAAAGCGGGGTCTCCGTTTTATGTGGCTGAGCTCGTGTCTCTGCGAAGAGCAAACGGCTGATTATGGAAGTCAATGCGGGGATGTGGCCTACTATGGAGTTGCTGAAGATCGTCGGTGCGCTGCCGAGTTCAGGCCATCTTGTTGACTAGATCAGAGCCCATACTCAAGGGTGGACCCACATAGGGCCCAAGATGAGGGGCCACCCATATTGAATTTAAAAATAAAATATATTTCATTGTTAAAATTAAATTAAAATTATTTTTCTATCACGTATATCATATTGTGTCTAGTCTATTCATACAGCTTGCAATAAAATAGGATTGACATATTTGCGTTGACTTAGTGTTGAGATCATGCATTTGAGTGAAAGCTTTTGTGTCCTGTTCTTGTTGCGGGTCACTCGGCGATCTGGTAGATCGGTCGAATTGAATCACCTTTGCTTGAGAGCGAGCCGAGTGCGCAAACCGTCAATGAGAGAACTAGTGGATGACCCAAGAGCGTTGTTAACGTGAAAAACTTGGAAATGGTAAAAAATCACGCGGCCGGAGCTGTGCCCGCCAAATTTCACTATATGTCGGTTTCTTACAAGTAAAACAAATAACTTGAGGGCGACAGACCGCCGCTCGTTACAATGCTTATGAATAGAAACCTCCGAGGGTGACATGTCACCTCTCAGGAAGCTATGCACTTTCCCGTGGGAATGTGAGTGAGATGCTCTGGTCGTCTTTCGGTGCCCGGAGGATCTCCGAGTCACTTAGAAAGAATGTTTCCGAAAGCGAAAGAGATCTTCAAAGGCTTGGAGGAAATCTCTTCGAGCGTCGAAGGAGAACTCTGAGGAATCTTCAATGGAACTCTCTTGGGTGTCGAAGACAAAGTATCTTGAAATGAAGGTCCTAAGCTCATTTTATAGCCTTGGGCATGAGTAACATGATAATTTCGCCGTTGTAACCACCGTAACCACCTGACGAGCAAATTACGTTTACCGATTTAGAGCACTAGGATCACCATTTTTTGGATATCATATATGTTTTGCACAATTCACGGACACTATCAAAATAGAAAGCTAATTTTGAACAGAAAAGTGGATGAAGTTCCTTAGGTGAGGTCACGATGATTCATAACTACCGTGTTGGTGACTGTCGCGCCAAACGGAGCCTAAATTTACATCGCGCGTGATTACAATAGTATCCGATTGTCGCGCAAAGGACGATCGAGTATTGTTGCTATCATACATCACGCATGCGCAAACCGTGCGCATGTCTGATAGTATCTATATACAGCATATAGTTTTAATCTTATGCGAGCCATGTACTTTGCTGGATCAAGAAAATTAAAATTGAATGGCTTTGATTTATTTGCAAATCCAAAATTTGCTTTGAAAATAATTTGTGATTGTGGACGGGCTTCTTTCGCGTGCAATGCGCGACATCAACATTACCTGACCGCTTTTCAAGCCATGATTAGTCATCGTTATTATTGTTGCAGCACAATGCATATAGTGGGCCCTACACTCCTTCCCCGCTACACTATGAAGTATGAACGCGCGCCCGACGGTGAAGGAACCTCTCGGGCAGGGACGGATCCAGGAAGTTCAATAAGGGGGAGCCAGACATTGTCTTTTCCGGCCAAAGTTTTTTTTGAACGTCTCCACCTTATTGGAGCTGTTTCTGTCTCATTCGGTCACCGTTTTTGACGTGTGAGTAGTCAAAATTCATTGTCTCGAAGAGGGGAGTCCAAATCTACTATCTATTTTTGCCCGCCCCCCTTAGATCCGCCCCTGTTCTCAGGCGACCTTCTGAGCCCATGTCGACGACTCCATCCCAAGCCGAGCCCGACGACGACACTGCTCCAATGATCTTCTGAGCCCCGACTGACAGCTTCATCATTCACATTGAAATTGAAGCTATCAGAAGTAAGAGCAAGATGAAACACTTACCAGCTCTCCATGTAACTCCAGAGATGAAAGCACGCATCTTGTCTCTACCAGATACAGATTCACTATGTTACATCTAGGAAATTAAATCATACGTCTCAAATTCTGATAGAAAAGATTAAAAAAATGGAAATGTCGAAATCAAAAACTTTAAATGAGATGATGATTGTCTTCTTTAGAGCCGAATCAGTCTATTTTTTTTTTCTTCCGCTGGTCTTCAAATAGCAAATTTATATGCGAATAACAAGACTAGATCTATTTTGAGCTGCGAATAATAAAAACCTACGAACAGACCAATCGGATCTGCAAATAACAACTGTCATATATAAATCAACCAAACACTAGGGCACCACCATGATCGAGGCCACGGATTAGGTGCGGCGCCGGATACAGTGAGCGCACGGAATAATTTCTCCCTGAAAACTAATTAAAAGAAAGCTAGCATCCAGAGCTTCTTCATCGTTCACGACCCCACATGGGATTAGGTGCAAACCATCATTTTCCACAATAATTAATGACAGGTGTGAGCTTTTCCCTCCAATGGTTTCTCTTTCTTCTCCTATTCTTATTAGTTTAATTAATGAGGGTTTTGGGTTTTACAGCATCTTCAGCTTTCGTCGGTCCTCGTCGTCATTCCCAGATTGGGTGGGTTTTCATGCCACGGTCCCCTCATACTCAAACAACCCTAATTTTGTGAACTTCTAAGTGAAGCGACAATGGAGGAGAAGAGACGCAGCAGAAGATCTTCTGTGCTTTGAACAAACTTTTTCCCCCTTCGCCCCTCATCGTTTCCCCTCACTTTGAAGGATCTTTTTTTGAAACTTCTGGAGATCGGGAAGGTTCGAGTTCCAATCTCGGTATTTTTCTCATTAGGGTGGAACTAGGGCTTCTTTATTAGTTTCCGTTGGACTTGTACTTACTGTTCCGGGTTCTTCCATTGCTTGAGTTGTTCACAAATGTGCAGCTTTTGGAGTATTTTTCGGCTCATTATTAATTTAGAGGTTTTCCCGTGATCAATTTTGGGTGATCCGCTATATCTTGCTCGGATTTTCGTGAATTGTGGCATTTACAGTTAGTTTTTATCTCGCATTTGTTTTTTTGGATCCAGGGAATTGGCAAACACACGTGTCTGTGGAATCTCCCAGGAGCTATTTAGCTCTCAGAAAACTTATTGGTTTTGTTTCTTCTTTCCTAAGTTCCTTGCCTTGAGCAGTTGAGCTTTTCTTTCTCTGCTGGGTTTGATTGAGAATGGCTCTCATGAAGCTGGGATCAAAATCTGATGCCTTTCACCGTCAAGGGCAGGCCTGGTATGATTACCTGTCTTAGTTCATTTTCTAATGTTTTGTTTCTTATTTCAATGAAGGTGATGTATAGTTCAGAGTCATTATAATGTTGCATTACTCATACTTCATAAAATGACTTAAATTGAAAGGAAAATTCATAGAAAAGTACATCTTATAGGTCCTGAGTACAACCTAAATATGCCCAAGACTCAATGATATGCCTACATCTTTTGTGCCGTCGGCTAGTGTATGCCCACTCATCAAATTCATGTTAATTTACTCACACTACTCAGCCTACTTTATCGACAACCATAACCAAATGAGCCGTAATTGTAACCTTAGAGCATATAATAAATTTGTTGTATGTTAGGACTTCACTATCTGTTTATAGATGAAGTAACTTCTTAGTTCTTAATTTCTGCATCTTGATAAGGTACTTGTTGACTCCGTCATGAAGTAATTCAGGAGCTAAGCAATTTTGATCATGATCAAGTGAAATTAGGAATGGATGCTTTGTGATTTATCAGCATCAAATCAATGCGGAAGTTTATTTTCTTATGAATTTTTTCAGCAGACATTTAGTAGTGCTAGTACACCCAAACTTGTCATAAAATGTTTTCAGAATGATGATTAGAGTCACTTTATCTATTAAGATCTCATTTTGTTACTCGTATGTAATTGAAATTTAGTTGCATTTTATTTGAGCTATGTCTCAGCAAATCTTACCTCAAGTTTACTTCTCCAGATTGATGATTACTCTCTCTCAAATCTGAACTTCACTAACTAAAGAGTGTCATAAATCAAAGAAAAATTAAACCCACCTTCGAGTTGGAGCAAATCAATATTGATTTGAAGTCAATTAGATTTCGATTAATTTTTATGCGTGTTTTAAGTTTCAAGCTTCGTTATGAGGCCTACATGAGAGCTCCGCCGATAGAGTATGGATCATTGTGGATTGAGCTGAGCTCAATATAACAATCATCGCATATCTATTAGCCTCATTAGTTTTAGCAAATGGGTGAGGTCTAGCAGTAGCACTAGTGTACCTTCATTCATATAATTTGAAATGACTCATTGTGAGACTAAATCTAATGCTTATGTACCATAATAAATAGAAAGAAGATGAAAATTTAATGGGTCAGGCTATAGTTCCTTTAGGCATATATGTCTAAACTAAAAGCATATAACATCCATGTTTTTCTACTCATGGTAAACTAACGTAGGATAAGGTGAAGATAGCGAGGTGATTATAATCTAATGAGACTCTAATGTATGGATACGAGTGGGGTAGTGAGTGAGGATCCTAAAGTGATGCAATGCTCATGCAAGTGTCCGATGAATAAAATAACAATGAACACTGAGATTAATAAAAGGAATTACAAACATTCATAGTTGAAAACATTGGATTAGTTAAGCAAACAAATGTTAGTTGAATTAAAACAAAGAGTGCTTCCACGGAATACTCGGCGAATACGCCTTTCAAATATGACGATAATTTGGCAAACTAGTATGCCTTTAGATCACTGATAATATATATCTTAAAGAACAATAGTAACTTCCAATTAGAACTTACATAGGCAATCAAAACCAAAAGATGGGAATTTGCTGCAACGTCAGACTTGGACAACAATTTTGAGGTGGTTACGTTGTTGAGTCTTGGATTTCCTGCACCATTTTGGGGTTCATGGCGGTCGAGGAATACTGGAGGATGATTGCCGGTTGGAGAAATACCAAGGGAGATCACTGAATGCAAACCTAGAGGGCTGAAATTGCAGTGGAATGATCGGTGAGAAGATGTAGTCCTCCTGGGACAGCTGCTGGAGTGCGGATGATAGTCGAGTTCTGGGCCAGGGGGGCTGGAGTTATGCAGGAGAAGGGTTGTCTTGGGCTTGAACTGAGGTTGGGCGCCAATTGGCATGACTAGAGCCTTGTACGGAGACTGGAACACCCAGAGGGGGCTGGCAGCAGAGATAACTGCCTGGGTTTACAGGTCGACGGGAAGGAATGTGAGGAACCCGTGGAAATGAAATCGTGTAGGCTCGGGAGGCTTTGCCAGCTTCCACTTGGTGCTGGTTTCACAAAGAGGCTTTATTTGCCAGCTTCCACTTGGTGCTGATTTCACAAAGAGGCTTTGCCAGCTTCCACTTGGTGTTGGTTTCACAAAGAAACTACCTGTAACCATCAAACTAGTGGGTAGTTTCACAATTGAAGGCGGTTTTGGTGGTTTCCTAAGGTGTTTACTTGTGGTTTATAAGTAGTTACTTGCTTGGAGGTTGAGGGAAGATGGAGTGGTGACTGGCTGATCGCCTGAAGGCTGGATTACGGAGGCTAGGGTTTTGGTGGCCGGTTATTGCATGGGAGGAGCGGGGCTAGGCTTCGACACCTAGATTTTAATGGCTTCGGCACCGTAGAGATCTCAAAATCTGAAACTTCTCTCAAAATTCTGTAATAAAATGAAATTGAACTCCAAATCCTAAAGATAGTTGCCATAGAAAGCAACAAACGACTATGATTGACTGGTATAAAATACACAAAACGTAAATAATGTCTGGAAAAATATGGAAATATATAAAAATTGTTCCGTTGATGTTCTGAACGCGACCACGACTCGGATCGTCCATACGATGATCATAACTCTTCCTATGAGTGTAAACCCGAATGAGCTCCAATACGGGTCGGTACACCTATAAACTATGATCCCCATCACAAACAAGCTTGGTCTCTTAAAAAATCTGGTATAGTTCTAAACTGTACTATTAACTATAACCAACAAACTTTCTGTTTTAAATATTTATGTTACCATTTGACCTTGATTTGCATGCACTTTTGTCAAGATTAAGTTTCAAAAAATCTCTTACAATTCTGATTTCTCTCTGCCCATCCTATGTTTACTTGAATGTCATTCGGATGATGATATTTCATTTCACCGCAGGTTCTGTACAACTGGCCTTCCTAGTGATGTCGCAGTTGAAGTTGGAGAAATGACCTTCCACCTTCATAAGGTTGAACTTGCAAACTCTTGAAATGCAAATTTCTTTTTGATTGTGTAAAAAACATCTTATTGGGTTAGTTATTTTTGTGAATAAACCAGAAGTATAAAAAAAAGTTTCACATGAGTTTATTTGCTGAACATTTATGCTTTATTGGTTGTCAACTGCGTATAACTTTTAGCAGTAAAGTTCACATACAAATGTTTATTGAGAAACTTCCTATTTTTACAAACAATTTTTATTTCAAAGGGTTTAGGGTTTACAATGTATGGTGAATATCATTCAAATTCTTGAGATTATATGGCTTCATGTCAGTCCACCTTTTTTTATATCCTCCTTTTTTTTCTAGCATTTTGCTAAATTACAAATGGTCCCTAAGATTAAATATCATCTTTTCAAATATCATTAATGAGTTGAGAGGACAGAGAAGGGGGGTGGGTGCATTGGGAGCAGGGGAGTCAAATTTGAGGTCAAACGTGGGTGAAGAGAGGGAGGGGTGGGAACCCAGGTCAACGGCAATGGAGGAGCGGAGGTGGTTGACTAGCCATTGAGGAAGACACCGTCGAGGTGAATAGGGCCGTTGACAAGGTTGTGATGTTAAATCATATGGTATAAACTATTAAATTCTTTATATACTTCTTTGAGGAATGATAATGCTACACATTCTACTTCTCTAGCATATTATCAGAGTGTTATGAGTCTTATTATGTCATTATTTATTATTATTTATTTCTTAATATGCATTTATTCTGTCTTAAAAGTCGCGTCCTTATATGATGTCGTTATCATGTCGTTTCTTTTTGTGGTGTCATTTTTTGTCGCTTAGTGACAAAGGACAAATCTATAGGAACCTACATGTGATGTCCTAACCTTAGATTAGTACAAACAATCACAATATATACATGAGACAATGCAATGTCTAAATGAAAGTATGAATGCAGACATGCAATTCAAAGAACAAGAGCTCACGATGCAAATTTTAATTCTAATGCGATGCTAGTGACTCATTCATGCAAAATATCTGACGCATAATTAATTAAATAAGAAGATTATGTACTCACACATTTAATCACAATTGATCACAAACATTCTAATTAAGTAGTTAGGCGACAATTATAGTATGAACTGAGAGTGCACTGACATTAAAATATAGGTCGAATAAATATTGCACATCTAATAAAAGAGACAAATCAAATTAATGAGATCCAAATATTACTAAAAATAAAAATAAACACGTGGACAATGCGAAGAAATGAAATTAACGTAAGAACTCACCAAGCAATGACCGGCCAATGTGATGAAGGATCCAAGTGGTGATTGTCTATGTAGCACAGGGACGGAAACGGGATACGATACGAAACGGATACGGGAAACGTGATTTTTAAAAAAATATGGATACGAGAAACGTTTTAATTTTTTTTAAAATTATTTTATTATATGTATTAATTAATATTAAAAAAATACAATTAACAAGCTAAGGTACCATCTCAGTCACTACATTCAATAAAAAATCATTGGCTCACAATCATGTTGTTTAGGCACAATGAGAAAGATTAGGTTAGGAGAAGGTATTGGATATCACAGATTCACAGGAAGAGAAAATATGAAGAATAGCTCATGCAATCTATTTCTTGAGGTATCCAAAAGCACAAACATTATTTATAGTGCCTACAAGTACACACATTTTAGTTTGATTTATTTATTATCAATACAGATTACTCAAGAGTCAAGATTAGGCCTAGAAGTACACATTGAGAACTAATATCATAATATGTAATGATGATAATCAAACTAGTCACATAAACAAGATCTTCTTTAACATTAAATTAATAAAATGATTTTGTATGGAGAAGAAATTATTTCTAAGAGTTAGCCACCATTTAATATGAGGCGTGACTGCGCGCCTGATGCCGTGAATAAAATAGCGGGAAACGCGTATCCCGCAAGGGGGATACGTGTTTCCCAATTAATTTTCTTATTTAATTTAAATATTGTGTTTCCTACGTTTCGGAAACGCGTTTCCGGGCATTTCCCGTATCTGATACGCGTTCGAGCCGATACGCGAAGCATTTTTATGTATCTGTGCTTCGTAGGTGATTGTGTATGAGTGAAGAGGGCTGAGGGGAAGTGGTGTGGTTGTAGCCTGTAGGATGGGGTATTGGAAGAGAAATGGATGTTGGGGAGATTTGGGATACTGGAAGGGTGGATGGAGGGATGATGTGGTTGTCCAGGGGTGGTGGAGGACGTGGAGAGGGGAATCGACAACTATAGAGGTGGCTAGAGGGGTAAATGTGGTTGGAGGAGGCTTGGGAAGACTCGGGATGCCCTGGGAATGGTTCGGAGGAGGTCGGCCTGGGCAGGGAAGGGTTGGTCAGTGCTGTATGGGGCTGGTTGGCGCTTGGAAAGACGGGAGGGAGCGATGGGGAGAGTTGCGATGTTTGTGGAGTGTGTAGGAGCCTAGGAGGTGGCGGTGGAGCTCCCCAATACTGGAATGAGTGGCTGCGCGGCCGAATGAGGCCGCAGAAGCGGTAGTGGCTACTCAGCGTCGCATCGAACGGGAGACGGTAGTCGGCACTTGTTCAGGAGGATTGCAGTGGCTAAATGCTTCAATCCACGTTACCTAGGGTATAATATAATAGAGGTATATATAGGGTGGGGGAGGGGTTAGGGTGAATAAATCCGATTGCTATGATTGAATGATCGGATTATTACCATTTTACCGTAACCCTCAAAATACAACTTCAAAAAATACAAAATTTTGAACCGGTCACATTCACGGTTTACATGGGAGTGTTAAACACCATTGTATAGGCTTTTTTATATGAAAAATGATACACTTAATTGATTGTTGTACTCCATCAATTTTCTCAGTCAATGATTATGTTAGCATAAGTTTTTTTATAAAAGGGCAGCTCGGTGCACAAAGGCATCCCTGCGCAGCGAGGGTCCGAGGAAGGGTCCACCACAAGGGTGAAATGTAGGCAAACCTTACCATGCATTTTTGCAAGAGGCTGCTTCCTGGACTCGAACCCGTGTCCTCAAGGTCACACGGCAACACCTCAACCAGTGTGCCAAGGCATAAGTTTTTTTATGAATCATAAATTTTGTAAGGGACCAAAATTTACGATTAACTTCTTTCTAATGCCATTGTGATGACTACGATAGTGTAGGCGCTATGTAGCCATGATTCATCCATGGTCAGCTGTGTTGGATTGGGACAGTGGAGAGGTGTGGCGAGGATGGTTCTTATGGTGGCTTGGGAGCAAGGGCGAGGGGTCGGGATGGAGAGAGGGAAACTTGGGTTAATGGTGGTGCATGAGTGAAGTCTGTCGACGAGTAGACATAGGTGATATTGGCAAGAAGGATGGGTTCATTGGCTGGGTTATAGGATGGAGGTTCATCGAATGATTTTTAATGAGAAAATAAAAAGGAAAATCTACTTTTACTTTGTCAATTTTCTCTAAATTAACTGTTCTATTAACAGATGTAAGAGAAACTAACGTTCTGTACACATAAGTATCTTCATGAATGAATTTTTATATGAGGCACCAAAATTAAGAGATTTAAAATGTAGTGCTAAATGAAGCACGTTATAAACCTCAGGAATCTAATGATATTTACCCCCAAATAGACTTCATATTTCATGAAAAAAGATGTCAGTTTAATGTGATGTTCAAAACCTCAACTAATATTCCATACATCCTTTGTGCTATCCACTTACATAAGTTGCACATGCAAATCATCTTACTACTTAGATTTACTTTTATGTTTTTTTAACAGTAAAACTTCTTATTACTTGTTTCAGTTCCCTCTGCTATCGAAGAGTATTCTTCTTGGAAAGCTTATTTCCGAGCAATCCAAAGAAGATGAGGGCTGTCTCATTAAGCTTTCTGATATTCCTGGTGGTTTAAAATCGTTCGAACTAGTTGCCAAGTTTTGCTATGGTGTGAAGCTAGAAATGACTTCCTCAAACGCAGTATACCTCCGATGCGCTGCTGAATATCTCCAGATGACCGAAGAAGTTGCTGAGGGAAACTTAATCTCACAGACTGAAACATTCATCAATAAAGTCGTCCTCCGAAGCTGGAAAGATTCGCTGACAGCCCTCCAAACCTGTGATGATCTTCTCCCTTATGCAGAAGATCTTAGCATAGCGAAAAGATGCATTGATTCATTAGCTGTTAAGGCTTTCAAGGATCCTAATTTATTCAGCTGGCCTATGATGGAGCAAGGATCCATGCAAAGTCCTGGTGGCAGTGTTCTGTGGAATGGAATAAGTACTGGAGCCAGACCAAGAAGTCGTAGTTCAGATTGGTGGTATGATGACGTCTCGACTTTGAATTTTCCTACGTATAAACGTTTGATATCCGTCATGGAATCCCGAGGTGTTTTAGCAGAAACTATAGCTGGCTCACTAACCTCCTATGCAAAAAGGTATATTCATGGATTAAACAACAGACAGAATGCTGCACATGTGGCTTTGGCTCTTATGCCATCCGAAGAGGAGCAAAGGAATCTTCTCGAAGAAATTGACAGGTTGCTTCCTTTTCAGAAAGGCATGACATCGACCAAGTTTCTGTGTAATCTCCTTCGCACTGGTTTGATTTTGAAAGCCAGCCATTCATGTGTGTCGAACTTGGAACGGAGAATAGGAATGCAATTGGATGAAGCAACTTTGGAAGATTTGCTCATGCCTACTTTTACATACTCCATGGAAGCACTTTACGACATCGATTGCATCCAAAGAATTCTTGAGCACTTTCTAGCCATGGATCAGGCAACTGGAGGGGCCTCTCCTGGTCTGGTAGACGAAGAGCAGTTGATCGGTTCTCTTTCGTTGACACCAATTACCACTGTAGCTAAGCTTATAGACATGTTTTTGGCAGAGGTTGCACCTGATGTTAATTTGAAGTTATCAAAGCTTCAGTCACTTGCAGCTGCTGTGCCTGAGTATGCCCGCCCATTGGACGATGGGCTCTACCGTGCCATTGATATATATTTAAAGGTTAACGAGAAAACTAATAGTCTCCACGTGTCATTCTCCATTTGAAGTCGTTTAGGATAACATATTGGCTATAGTTGATATGCAGTTTAGGATGGGTAAATGATATGCTATGTGGAATTGTTAATATGGAAGCTAAGATTGTTTAGTATATTCAGAAAAATATACAACATTAGCATGGAAGCCCAGAATGCTAACATCAACATGGGTTGCTTTGTTTACATTATGAGGATTCACGTTAACATTTCCACTCAACATGTTAATCCCACTCAACTTTTAATGGGGAATGGAAATTTCAGTGATGTGACATTGCATGATAGTACTGTGTAGTTGTTAAACCCTTGCAAATTCAAATGTAGTATGGAAATTGAGCTACTATTCCCGCAATTGTCACCTTATTGAGAGTGTTTTGGTTGGGGGATTCTGTTGAGAAGCAGCCCTAGCATCCTTATATTTTAATCTTAGGAATAATTATGAAAAACTATCCTTCGACTTTGCATAATTACATGAAACTCCCCTCTTCTTTTTAAAATTACCCAGACCTCCTCTCTAAGTTTGCATTGTTAACGCACATGCAATTTTTTTTTGTACATGTATGTTAACAACATAAACACAGAGGGGAGTTCTTGGTAATTAAAAAAAAAGTAGAGGGGAGGTTCTTGTCATTATGCAAAGTTGGAGGTGAGGTTCTTGGTAATTTAATCTTAAATCAATTTTATTTACTGGAATTTAGGCACACCCATGGATCTCAGAGTCTGAAAGAGAACAACTCTGCGGGATTATGGACTGTCAAAAGCTCTCGCTTGAAGCCTGCACCCATGCAGCACAAAACGAGAGGCTTCCTCTTCGAGTCATTGTTCAGGTTCTCTTCTTCGAGCAGCTTCAACTTAGAACATCAATTGCTGGATGTTTCCTCGTCTCCGACAACCTTGATGGTTCTCGGCCTCTTAGGAGCGGCCTTGCGGCTCCAAGTGAGGGCGGTGGCTGGACCACTTCTGTCAGGGACAATCAGGTCTTGAAGGTTGGCATGGATCACATGAGGACGCGGGTCTCTGAACTCGAAAAAGAGTGCTCGACGATGAGGCAGGAGATTGAGAGACTTGGTCAAGGGAGGAGCGGATGGTCAAAGAAGTTTGGGTTCGTACTCAATTCACAGATGTGCAGTGCGAAGGAGGATTCAGTTAGTGGGCGTCACAGGAGCTCAAGTGAGAAGACTGGGGGGATTCATGGGAAGTTTCCGAAACATAAGAGGAGCTTATCGATTGGCGAGTAAGCTTTTTCTTATCAAGCAGCATGATGCTAGGTGTATTTTTGTATGATTTGTAATTCTTGGTTCAAGCATTTCATTCTTTCCATCGGACTATCAATGATTTCGTAAGCTTTGAATTATATTATCATTGTAATTTTCTTCTCTGTGATTAGCAGATGTCAATATGTCAAATTTATCCTGTTTTTGGATGGCTGTGCTGTTACTTTCTGAATTGAAGTTTTTTTTTTTTTCATTTCTCTGTGATTAGCAGATGTCAATAAACATTGAATGGAAGTTACATATATAACTTTTCTGTTCTTGTTTCTGGACTTGGTTGGTGTGCCTTGATATATTTATTTTGGATTGCTTATTTGTCCTTACCCCTGCCAAAATTTTATGCTCTTGCTCCAATCCATATCTTCAAAAATTTAGCACTCATTATGTGTTACTGAATTGTTGTTATATTTTTTCTTAACTTCAAACAAAATTAAGAGTCATTAACTTTGTTGCCTCTATCTTGCAAGTAAGAACTAATATTATCTGTTACTTTAGAGTCATTAACAATGTTTATTAATATCCCTCCAAACTCATGATGTGAACAATCTCGAGTTTGGAAGAAAATAGTAAAAGAGAAGACAATTAAATGAAGCTAGCACTCTTCTCCAAAATGGAGGCTTGAGACCATTTGTCAGAAATGGCGGTTTGAGTCTTTGAGAGCCATCAACAAGATTGACCTTATGTTTCGTAGAAAGAGTGCGGGAGATAGATTATTGAGAGGAACTTGTCATATGATTAGTGGTATCAGGATTGATGATCCATTCAGTAAAGACAGTTTTTGTCCCACTTGAATCAACATCAATAGTCATCCTCCATACAAACTTAGTCTACTAGAAGGATTCATGCTTAGGGATTTGATGCGGCTCTTTCCGGATGCGTAGAAGTGTTAGTAAGGTGGTTATTGGAAGACAAAATAGTCCTCGATGCAATCTAACACTTCACTTTTCTTGATTGTTTATCGCTTTATCTTGTATATTGCCATGTGCTGATCAACAGAGATTTGTACTCCACAGATCCGCTAGGATGCCCCTTCCCCTCCGGGGGGAGGGTGACTGTTACACAGTTTTTGGTCAGCTCCGACTTACCCTCATTTTTTCCGCTATTCGTATTTGATTGCAGAGGCTTGCACGCGGTTGAAGTTGAAATAAAAATTTAAGCCAAAAGTTTTACATTGGTGTGCATTCATGTATTTTCACATTTGATGTATCGGATTTGCGTGCCCCAAAATACTATGTTGTACTTTATTGTGTAGATATAATAAGGATGTATGCTGAACAATGTAATAATATTTGGAGATTGTAGTTATGTGAATATTTTGCGCTAGTGTTATTAATGTTTAGTTTCCTCTTAGTTTGACTTGCACTATGCGATGATTTGGTTGGTTGTTTATCATTTTTTAATGTTCTATTTGTATAAGTTGTAGTTGTATGATGTGAGACTTGACCGAACTCATAAAACACGGCAGTTGTAAGTGGAGTGCTATACCAAAATTAGAGATTAGGTTGACAATGAATTGCAGCGAGGACCCTATTTTTCACTCGGAAACATTCCAAAGGCAGGCACAAGATATTTGAGATGTCGACTGAGATTTCTAAGCAGGAAAAAAAGAAAGCAACGCGAAAAATCTAAACTTTTAAGTATATACATCTATAATAATTAATAATGAAGTTAGCTGGATGAACAGGAACCTGTGGATCGGTCACGCTAGCGTCGTGTAAAGTCAGTTTAAAAACTTTTGTAAATTTAAATTCGAACTATTACAATAACTTTCTTACCGACCGTTTGATCGTGACATTCTTACCGTGGTATTGATTGATACGACGAGATCTACCCAACAGCATATTGATATCTAAGATCGATGGTAGATAACTCTTGTATGAACAAAAGCTTTTATAAAACAATTGAGTTATGCATTTTTATTCGAGTGACAGTACCTCACATTGCCCGGCGCTCACGCTGCCGTAAACTTCAGTGCATTGTGCTTCACATGTCGCTGGATTTTGTTGTGCGTACATGAGTTTGTGAGCGGCATTTGCGACATCACGCTGGGACAATGTCGTGACCGAGATACAGCCTTGCGGGTGTCACTCGTATATATTTATATAAAGTCCTGCCACGTCTAATGTCTAATGAACCTGTAAATCCCGAACACCGATAACTGGAGCTGCGGACACAACAAATTTCGCCCCGATCTGAGTCTTACTAGGTATGGGTTTCTGAAGCCAGGAAGAGAGCAGGAGAGAGAGAGAGAGAGAGAGAGAGAGAGAGAGAGAGAGAGAGAGAGAGAGAGGAGAGAGAGAGATTTGGAATATTCTTCACCGATGGCGGCGGAGGAGGACAAGCCGCTGCGGCGGATCGCCGATGCGTTTGACAGTCTGGCGGCGACGGTGAACTCCAACTCAGTGCCCATCGAGGCTGCTCACTTCTCCGACGCGTGCTCTCGCGTTTCAATCCTTTTTAGCTGCCTCGGGATAGCCTTCAAGTTTGCTGAGATGGATTACGTCTCCAAGGTGCTATCTTACTTTCTTTTTTAGATCCTTGGATTTTGCTTCATATTTTCCCCTCTTAAAAATTTGATCAGGTTGTTTGATCTGTGACATAACCTTTTCTGTTCTTGGTATTCTTAAGCTGTGTCTTACATTTAATGATGGTCAACATGCATTAAATTTTGAAATATTAGGGTATAATATTTGCATGATTGAGGTGCGCTCTTATTCTTATTAGGGATGATTCTGCGAACAAAGATATAGAACAAGAAGATAAAACCACAGAAAATCACATAAGACACGGGATTTATGTGATTCGGTCAGAATGACCTACATCCGCAGCCGCACTACTCCTCTTCCTTCAATTGAATGTTGCAGTACAATCTACTTAGGGTTTACAATCATAAGATATATTTATAGAGCCAAAGAAAGCAAAATTAGGCCAAGACTTACACTTGGGTTTAGGGTTTACAATTATAAGAGATATTTCTAGTGTGTTTATTATAGGGCATGCTATAAGGAGTCCTATCACCGCTAAACACAGTCTATTGATATTCACAGTCTAATGAATTTAAGTGTTTTTAAGACTGCGAATAGCTGTTTTAGGTGTTTTTAGGACTGCGAGTAGTAGTCGTAGGACTGCTAATAACATCGCCCTTGTTATATGATGTGATCCTAAGCCTCCGCTGATCCTAAGCCTCCACTGAACAGATCGCATGGGATGCAGACCACACACCCCTAACTCCTCTCTGCATCGGCGGGTTGTTGAGGCCGAGGCTCGATACCCGGACCTCCTAGATGAGATAGGCTCTCCCGAACTCTCATCACCAATTGAGCAGCTCAGTTGGTGATGAGAGTTCGGGAGAGCCTATCCCATCTAGGAGGCCTGGGTATCGAGCCCTGGCCTCAACAACCCACCGATGCGGAGAGGGGTTGGGGGTGTGCGGGCTGCAACCAATGCGATCTGTTCAGCGGAGGCTTAGGATCGCGTCATTATATCATTCCTCATTCCATTAAATTAACCTTGTTCTCCAGGTTCAAGGTGGGGTTCATGGTTGTTGATGGTAGTAGATCTATTTTGGCGGTAGGTACTAATGCGACTATGTGTGGTGCTAAGTTGATTGTGAGTTGAATGCATGAGATTGAGGTTTTTGTGAGTATGTTAGGGGATGTCTCAGGGAAAACTATGAATTGTGTTAAGCCCATTTTTGATGTCACTGAGGAGGTACCAATTTGTGACTGGAAAAGGCAAGGTCATTAATGTTCGTGGAAGCACAAAGGATGTTTGGGATGCCACTTGGTAGGTGGAGGCTTGTCGCGATGCAATTGTGGAAGCCGAAAAGGCGATTATGGGAGGCGAGGTCGTTGGGATTGGCGGAGGCAGCAAGATGGTTGTGGAGGAGGTTGGGCAAAGAGGAAGAAGATTTGCAAAGGTTGGATCGCAGATGCGTGTTTGTAGGTTCGTAGAGGTTACCACTTGATTATTAAAAGAGGCGGAGAGAAGATTATGGTGTGATGCATTTGATGTATTTTTTTTTATGTTCCTTTCGATAGCTAGCAATGTTTCTTTTAAACTTTGTTTGTTAGAGGATTGATGTTTATTGGAGAATGTGGTATTGCCTCATGGTTTACAACCAGAGGTAACTTGTTGAGGTTCTAATCAAAATGTGGTTACGGAGGTCCAATTTGGCGAAGGAGAGCAAGGAAGAGTGATACCTCAGGGATACTGGATAGGAACCATCTCTTGATGGAAGGAGATAGGGACAAGTAGGAGCATTGATAAAATCGCTTTCGAGCAAGTAATTGTAGCTTCATAACTCTTTTTGAGCTAGATAAAAACTCCAAAAAAGAGGATTAAAGAAAGAGAAAAGCTTTCATATATTCTTTTTGTATTACACCTTATGAAGTTTCTTATATAGACTTTAGGAGGACAAAAAAGTAAACTAATACATAAAAAATAGAAAAACATTAAATAATAAACAAAATATTTGCAGTGGGTACTCATCATTGCTATTCATCTAGTGAACTCCTCGAGCATCTTGACAAAATTTGCCGACTTACTAGTTGTCATAGTTATTTGTCAGGTCAACTCGGCAAGGTAACTCGACAGATCAACTCGATTGTACTTTATCTATGATGTTCTTTATGTTCCACATGTAGCTCAAAATTTATTTTAGAGCAGCTCATACAAAAAGGATATTCAATTCATTTTGAGGATAATAGATGCAAAGTTATTGGCAACAAAAATTACCTAAGAATAACAAGTATTGATATGGCTGCAAATAAGGTTTCTCATCGTGCTTAGCCTCTGTGTTGTAAACTGCGAAATATGAAAACTCTTATTTGTGGTACCTGAGATATAATCATTTGAGCCAAAGGGTATGAACTTAAATTCCAAAAATATGGTGATTGTTTTTCCATGAATTGAGAAAGAAAACATAATTTGTTAAGTTTGCATCTATGGGAAAATGCACAAATTTCCCCTTCCAGAAACATATTGGGGGCACAGACGCTCTTTTGGAGTTAGTTCCTGCTTATATTTTTGATCCTACATAGACTCCTTCGCTCAACAATATGACATACTTCATCATGTTTGTGTTCAACTTCACTTGGATGATCTCGTTGTAGTTTTTGAATGAAAAATTTGATCCTTCTCCACTTTTCTCCAATTCAAAGCTTTAATAGAATGACAAAGCAGAGGCTTGATTTGGACGCTTTAGACAGATTGTGGAGGAGAGTTCATCTACACTGCTTTCGTAATCCATTGCAAGGATGAATAAATTCAATGACAGCTTAGAATCCGATAGTCCACATTAAAACAGTGTTGAGAAAAAATGGACTATCATTGAAATGGCTCGGAGCATTGCTGAAGGGAAATCTATGCCAAAGATGTTGTATGCAGAAGCTATAAATGCGGTTGTTTACATAATCATCCATCTTCAAAGGTTATCCTAATTAAGATGCCATTTGAAGCTTGCGACAAGTGATAGCCCAATGTTGTTCATTTGGAAGTTTTTGGCAGCATCACATGCTCTAAATCCGTAAAAATGGAGATAAATTTGACGAGAAAGATGAAAACATGTGTTTATTTGGTATAATGATGAATCATTAATCAAAGAATATCCATATTGAATCTCAAGAATGATAAACTTGTTTCTGAAAATATACTTGTCTTTCATGAAATGACAACATGGTAATGGAAAGATGAAGGCGATCAAACGCCAACTTGACATGATACTTCAGATGTAGCTCACAACACTGTCCTTTTCATAGGAGATCAAGTTCAAATTCAGCTTCAGGTTTGAAAGCCTCTCAATAAATGAAATTAGTTTTGGATTCAAATTCTCCAATATGACCAGAACATATTTGCAAGATATCTAAGAGTCATCTAATGTTGCTTCCTTTTCTTGTGAAGTTCGAAGTTCTAAAGATGCAAAACTGGAAGATATGTTAGATTCATGCAATGAAGGAACATATGCGTGCTATTGAATAAAAGTGATACATGAGAATTAGTTGATTTACCTAAGTGATTGGATTATAATATGCTTATTATACTGAATGTCGCAATGATGGTTTAATCAAAATGGGTAAACCTCGATTAGTTGCAAAGTGGTACGCACACCTGCTTGGAATTGGCTTTAGCTGAACATTTTCTCTAGTAGTTCACATTGAAACCCTGAGGACAACTCGATGTGGTAATACAATTGGAGCTCAATGTTTTCCATTGATGTTAAGTCATCCTTTTTGAATGGTGAGATGAATGAGTTTATGCTGAGAAACATCGGTACTTTGAAGTAAACTGAAAGGAGAATAAAGTGTATACACCACTGAAGTCAATGTATGGACTATGGACTAAAGAAAGTGCCTCGAGCATGAAACCATAAGATTGCCAACTACTTCCATAAAAAATTGTTTGAGAGAAGCATGAATGAAACGACTTTATATGTAAGGAAGGTGTTGATTTCTTAACAGTTTGTTTATATGTTGACGAATTAATTTAGATTGGAACTGACCTGAAATCAATAAAATAGTTCAAGTTGAAATTGATGAAAGATTTTGAGATAGACTGATCTTGACTCAATGAAATGCTTTCTTGGCATTCAAGTTAAAAAGCATGTAGAAATATTTTTCCTATCGCAAGAGAGTGCATGGAAAATTTTGCTTAAAATGTTTCTGTTACGGATCCGCATTGGGGAATTACTTACAAGCGTCGCGATCCAAGGATAATGCGCGCTTGATTTATCTTTTATTTTGCCCTTGCTATTTTAGTATTTCATTTAGTACGTTTTAACCTCAATATTTGTTAAGCCTTATTGAGGGCGCAAGTTGGTCTTTTATTTTGTGTTTGGGACTTTATGTGGTGGTATGAGAAATGAAAAAAAGCAAGAAGTTATTTGAAAACCCTCTCTCTCTCTCTTAAACTTTCTCTCATCTCTCTCTCTTAAACTTTCTCTCATTCTCTCTCTCTTAAACTTTCTCTCATTCTCTCTCTATTCTCCTGATACAACAGTGCCTCCCCTCTGTCCGCCAACCCTAACCGGGCCGCTCCTCCTCGTGCTCGCCGCCGCTGCCGAAGGAAGCTGCCACGTCCTCCTCACCATAGCTCCCACGGGCTCAAGGAAGGGAATCTCCTCTTCCCTTCAAGACTTCCCTCTCCAACGGCCGTTCACCCGCTCGCAATCTCGGGACCGTAACGACTTGGTATCAGAGCCACCGGTCCTTCCTAAAGCTGCTACCGTCGCCGTTCCACCGCTTTCGCACGCCGAGGACGCCGACCGCTCCGATTTGACGCTCCAGCAACCGCCCCGACGAGCCCCGACCTCCGATCGGCCGCATATCACCCCGATCTGAACCCTCCGGGTTGCTCCTTATTGTCCGCCGCTCCTCCTCGGTTCCTCTCTCAACGGGGGTTCGCTCCTCGCTTCCTCCAGCGGTTTACTTCCTCTTCCAGATTTTCCCCCGCTCCGGCCTTCCTCCATTATGGCCGACGACACTCAAGGGGCCCCAACATTGGTCCAAATCCTGGAATCCTTCAAGACCATGATGGCCGACAACCACCAAGCACTCCTCGCAACACTCCGTCCTGACGGCATGCCCTTGCCGGCAGACGGCCTCCGCCTCATCTCCCTCCGTTCACGAACAACAACCTCATACGCCGTAGACGGAGCTACCAACCCGCTCGGAAAACCCGACGGTACCACGATTTGTTAAAGTGGACTTTCCTATCTTTGAAGGCAAAGAGGACCCCCTTACCTGGTTGATCCGTTGCGAGCATTTCTTTGCGGCGCAACGCACTCCATTGGAGGATTGGTTAGGCGTCGCCTCCTTCCACTTGATGGGTTCGGCTCAACTGTGGTTCTCTAGCTTCAACGAGAGAAGCCTCTTCTCACGTGGGATAACTTCAAGACTCAGTGTAACTTGCGTTTCGGGCCTCCACTCCGCAGCAACCCCATCGGCGAGTTGATCTCTCTGAAGCAGTCGGGGTCTATTGACGATTACTTGGAGCAGTTCTAGATGCTCTTGGCCCGTGCACCGCCGCTCCTTACGACCCACCAGGTGGCCTTCTTTACTGCGGGATTGCATGAGCGACTCCGCATGGCCGTGGAGTTCCAAAATCCGCAGGATCTCTCTACCGCCATGAGTCTCGCGCGTATTTGCGAGCGACGCATCTTACTGGATCGTCCACACATTGGACGTCGTAGCAACAATGTCTCCTTTCGGCACCACGCGCATCCCCCACCACCGCCAGGAGGTGGCCCGACCAGACCAAAGGAGGGGGAGCGTCCGGCTCATATTCGGCGCTTGTCCAATTAGGAGATGTCCGAGCGCCGCGCCAAGGGCCTTTGCTTCAACTATGATTAGGCATACACTCGGGGACACAAGTGTAAGCGTCTCTTTTGGCTTGAGGTCGACGACCCCTCAAATGGAAACGAAGGGGATGACGGCCAGGGGACCCCGCACTATCCATCAACGCCATGTCAGGTCCACATTCGGGGGACACAATACAGATGCCTATTTCCGTGGCAGGCCATGAGCTACTTGCCCTCATGGACACGGGCAGTACCCACAGTTTCATCAGCGACCACGCCGTTCAGCGCCTCCAGCTACCTGTTACTAACCGCAGCCGTTTACGTGTCGCCGTGCCAAATGGCGCCGCGATGGTCCGCACCGGAGTTTGCCGGGACATTCCGATTAAGGTGGCGGATTACCACTCGCGGGTGGACTTCTTTGTCATAGCCCTGCGGGGCTTCGAGGACGTTCTAGGGACTCGTTGGTTACCCATGCTAGGACCGATTCTGTGGGATTTGGAGGCCCTCACTATGTCTTGGGGGCATGGGCCTACCTCGACAGTATGACAAGGCCAACCGATGGCGAAGGCTAGTCATGCCTTCTCGCTCCAGTCTACTTCGGCCGAGCAGACATGCCTCTCTGACCTCCTGCAGGAGTACATCGACACCTTGGCCGCACCTACCGGGCTTCCCCCTCGCGCCGCCACAACCACCGTATCTTCCTCCTGCCGAATACGTCCCCAGTGGTCGTCCGTCCATACCGCTATCCTTTTCTACAGAAGGATGAGATCGAGAGGCAGTGCACCGAGATGCTCCAGCAAGGCATCATCCGCCACAGCGTTTCCCCTTCTCCTCACCCGTCCTCTTAGTCAGCAAGAAGGACGGCTCGTGGCGCTTCTGCATGGATTACCGCGCATTGAATGCTCAGACCGTCAAGGACACGTTTTCTATTTCAGTTGTGGAAGAGCTGTTGGATGAGTTGCATGGAGCACGCTACTTCTCCAAGTTGGATCTTCACTCGGGATATCATCAGGTTCGTATGCACCCGGGGGACGTGGAGAAGACCGCCTTCCGGACACATCATGGCCACTTCGAGTTTCTGGTGATGCCTTTCGGGCTCACCAACGCCCCATCCACATTCCAGGCCCTCATGAACGAGGTATTCCATACTCTTCTACGTCACTGTGTGTTGAAACCTGCAACAGGTCTCTTGAGTTCGGACCCACTGGGGGGTGTAGCCGATGCTTACTTCTCCCTCACTAGACTCTCTTGACGGTGGATGTGAGAACAAGAACAGACCCAAGGCTGAAGCGAGGAGGTCCCGCCACACACCCGGAAGATCTTAGGGAGCTTCCCCTCCCAAACCAGAGCTCAACCGGGCACCTTGGAAGGCACTAACAGCCGACCAAAAACTAGCCTGGAGGAGAGGATTCTCTAGAATCGGATCTCTTCCAAGGTGCCCTTAAGGGTCTATTTATAGTTTTTCCTAGGCTGGTCTGCAAATAGCCTGAATCTGCCTTTTAATTTTACTAATCGCACCCCAAATTAGTCTGCTGATAGCCTAACTCCGCTGTTCTGAAGGGCTATTTGCAGCCCACCAGGGGTATTATGGTCATTTTCCCCTCAAAACCTTTGGGGCGAGTGGTCCGTGAGGGCACCACTCGCCGATCTCCCGCTCAGCTGGGCGAGTGCCTATGCTACTGAGCGAGTGGTCCGTGAGGGCACCACTCGCCGAACTCCTTCTCGCCTGCAGCGTACCCCCACTAATCCGGGGATCTCTCCACCTTCCTTAGCCTGGGCGAATGATCTGGCTGACCCAGGTCTCGCCAGTTGGCTTGAGGGACCCACTCGGCGAATACGGGTTGTACACAATCCCCGCTCTTTGCGAGCGGTTCCTACGCTCGGAAAGAACAGTCCAACCCTGTATTCGGTGAGTGCTTGCTGACTGGACCTCATAAGATTCTGTGGGTCCCACCGTCATCCTATATATACCTCCACGCTCACCGCACCAAAAATGTTGAAACCTGCAACAGGTCTCTTGAGTTTGGACCCACTGGGGGGTGTAGCCGATGCTTACTTCTCCCTCACTAGACTCTCTTGACGGTGGATGTGAGAACAAGAACAGACCCAAGGCTGAAGCGAGGAGGTCCCGCCACACA
This sequence comes from Dactylorhiza incarnata, assembly GCA_033032865.1. Taxonomy (NCBI): domain Eukaryota; kingdom Viridiplantae; phylum Streptophyta; class Magnoliopsida; order Asparagales; family Orchidaceae; genus Dactylorhiza; species Dactylorhiza incarnata. The sequence continues at coordinate 2,347,438 of JAWHQI010000233.1, forward strand.
CCCGGAAGATCTTAGAGAGCTTCCCCTCCCAAACCAGAGCTCAACCGGGCACCTTGAAAGGCACTAACAACCGACCAAAAATTAGCCTGGAGGAGAGGATTCTCTAGAATCGGATCTCTTCCAAGGTGCCCTTAAGGGTCTATTTATAGTTTTTCCTAGGCTGGTCTGCAAATAGCCTGAATCCGCCTTTTAATTTTACTAATCGCACCCCAAATTGGTCTGTTGATAGCCTAACTCCGCAGTTCTGAAGGGCTATTTGCAGCCCACTAGGGGTATTATGGTCATTTTCCTCTCAAAACCTTTGGGGCGAGTGGTCCGTGAGGGCACCACTCGCCGATCTCCCGCTCAGCTGGGCGAGTGCCCATGCTACTGAGCGAGTGGTCCGTGAGGGCACCACTCGCCGAACTCCTTCTCGCCTGCAGCGTACCCCCACTAATCCGGGGATCTCTCCACCTTCATTAGCCTGGGCGAATGATCTGGCTGACCCAGGTCTCGCCAGTTGGCTTGAGGGACCCACTCGGCGAATACGGGTTGTACACTGTGTCCTTGTTTTCTTCGATGATATTTTGGTATACATCAACTCTTGGGAGGCACACCTCGGCCACCTCAGACAAGTTCTTCAGCTCGTACGGTCTCAGCGACTCTACTTGAAGGGCTCCAAGTGCTCATTCGGCACTGACAGAGTCGCCTACTTGTGGCACATCGTCGATCACACCGGTGTTGCAGCTGATCCAATCAAGATTCAAGGGGTTACCGACTGGCCCTTACCCCAGTCGCAGCGGGAACTGCGTGGATTCTTAGGCCTGACTGGCTATTACCGACGTTTCATCTAGGGCTACACGATCATCGCTGCCCCCTTGTTATCGCTCTTACGACGCCAGAGCTTTACATGGGACGTCTCGTTCAGTGAGGCTTTTCGAGCTTTACAACAAGCTCTAGTCTCCTCTCCAGTTCTACACCTACCAGATTTTGCGAAGTTCCAAGTGGAATGTGATGCTTCAGAGCATGGTTGTGGGGCGGTGCTTCAGCAGGATGGTCACCCAATTGCTTACTTTAGCCTCAAGACGGCTCTTCACCACCGAAAGCTGTCCGCCTACGAGCAAGAGCTTATTGGTCTGGCAAAGGTCGTTCACCACTGGCGGCCCTATTTGTGGGGACGTTCCTTTTTTATCTGGACCGATCACTTTAGCCTCAAGTATTTGTTGGAGCAGAGATTGACAACGGTCCCCCAACAACGTTGGGTGAGCCGCCTTTTGGGGTATGATTTCCGGGTGGACTACAAGGCCGGACACTTGAATCGTGCGGCCGACTCTCTCTCTCTCTCTCTCGCCGCGACTCCCCGGATGCTCTTCTCTATGCTATGTCTGAGCCCTCCTCATGAGTTCTCCCCCGCCTTAGTCAGGAGATTGATGACTCCCTTTCTTCGCGAGTTGCGGCTCCGTATTCAAGAGGGGCACCTACTGTCGAGTTGGAAGATCCGTGATGGCCTTATCCTCTACAAGGATCGTCTCTATTTGACAGCGACCTCACCTTTAATTTGTGACATTCTTGTTGCCGTCCACGACCGCACTCATGAAGGGATCCACAAGACACTTCAATGTGTGCGAGCCGAGTTCTTCTAGCCAGGGCTCAAGCGCAGCTTCAAGACCTACATTGCGGAGTGCATCAGCTGTCAACACAGCAAAGCGGAGACTCTCTCCCCAGCCGGTCTACTACAATCGCTACCGGTGCCGACACAGATATGGGCCGACATCTCCATGGATTTCATTGAGGGATTACCTCCATCTCGCGGGTTCAATGTCATCTTTGTGGTGGACCGTTTCTCCAAGGGGAGCCACTTCATTGCCATGAGCCGACCCATCACAGGACCCGCTGTATCCCATATTTTCTTCGATCGGGTGTTTCGTTACCACGGAATGCCGAAAAGCATCGTGTCCAACATGGACAAGGTCTTCACTTTCGAGTTTTGGCAGGAGCTGTTCGCACTTTGTGGCACAAAACTGACCCTCTCCTCCGCATACCATCCACAGTCCGATGGCCAGACCGAGGTGGTCATCAGGACCCTCGAGATGTACTTGCGCTGCCTTACGAGGGATCGGCCCAAGGATTGGGCCCGCTGGCTACCCTGGGTGGAGTATTGTTACAATACTTCCTACCACACCGCCCTCCAGACCACCCCCTTCCACCTCATTTACGGTTGCGCGCCTCCCCGCCTCCTCTCGTATGTTGTTGCATCGGCCCGCTCTCCCACCGTCGACACAGAGCTCCGCACGCGTGACGAGGTTCTTCGCCTCGCACGAGACCAACTCATTCAGGCCCAAGCATGGATGGAGGCTACCTACAACAGCAGCCACCGGGAATTATTCTTTGCTTCTGGAGATTGGGTTTGGCTTAAACGTCGGCCCTACCGCCAAGCAACCCTCTCAAAAGGGGCATATCAGAAGTTGGGGCACAAATTCTTCGGACCTTTTGAGATCCTCCACCGCATCGGGGACGTGGCTTACCATCTCCGCCTTGACGACGACGCACGGATTCATGACGTCTTTCATGTGTCCCAGCTGAAGCCCTTCGTTGGCGAACCCCCCACAGCACCTTTGGTTCCATTGCCACCACCACCACCACAGGATATGCTTGAGGACAAGCTTGATGTCGAGCCGGGCGGAGATGTTACGGATCCGCATTGGGGAATTACTTACAAGCGTCGCGAACCAAGGATAGTGCGCGCTTGATCTATCTTTTATTTTGCGCATGCTATTTTAGTATTTCATTTAGTACGTTTTAACCTCAATATTTGTTAAGCCTTATTGAGGGGGCAAGCTGGTCTTTTATTTTGTGTTTGGGACTTTATGTGGTGGTATGGGAAATGAAATGAAAAAAAGCAAGAAGTTATTTGAAAACTCTCTCTCTCTTAAACTTTCTCTCGTTCTCTCTCTAATCTCCCGATACAACAACGCCTCCCCTCTGTCCGCCGACCCTAACCGGGCCGCTGCTCCTCGCGCTCGCCGCCACCGCCGAAGGAAGCTGCCACCTCCTCCTCATCATAGCTCCCACGGGCTCAAGGAAGGGAATCTCCTCTTCCCTTCAAGACTTCCCTCTCCAACAGCCGTTCACCCGCTCGCAATCTTGGGACTAATCATACAGACTGAGAAATTGCAACAAATTGCAAGCTAGTTGATAGACTAATCATACAGACTGAGAAATTGCAACAAAATGTTGAGTTAACCATGACATACGCAGTCAACTCATTACCACCCCTGCCATTTTCACTCCCTAGATTCCGCACGCTGCTCAAGGCTGCCACAACCAAGGTTATTGCCTCTCCCACTAAATCTATCGCAACACAGTTTCCTCAATCACACTTACTTGCCCTTGTGATTTCACCCACATCACACAATTTTGCCCGTCATTCCTCGACATCGTCTCTAGTATGCACATAAACTTTTGAGGCATCAGCACAACCCCTACTAACCTCATTTTCGACAACCATTGTCATCTCCATGCCTACCGTGATTACAAGCACCTCCATGGCATTCACGAATTCCACAACCCAATGCCTTTCCAGACCCAACATCCAATTCCAAAGCCTCTGCCATCCCAATGGCGATTCTTCTATGCAAGCCACCAATATCCATTGTGCCTCCAATCCAAGAATCTGCAAACATTGTACCTTCCTATGTGGCACCTCATCATTTCTGTTCACATTCACACCATCCACATCCTTCGCTCCATACGCACCTATTAGAACCCCCACACCTACCATGACCTCCAAAGCAACCGTCTTCCGAGCCTACCTTAACTTCATATGTGCTTCACTTGCCTTTTCCCACGACATCCGACAATAAATCCACCCAACAAGATTACCTTCCACTCCTACCCTACAACATCCGCACCACCAGCCTCTTCTATGGCAACATCCACACCATCCACAACACAATTCTATCCTTTGACAACTACATACTTCACCAACATAATACTATATAAGATTAGTTGTTGCTGCAGAAGTACTGTCGGGCACAACTGATGAGTTCCCTTGTTGATTAACTTCTACGGATATCAGCTTGAGGCATGAGGGCTCTAGGTGTGTGCAATGTTAGTGTCGTGGGGATCTAAAATGATGTAATGTGCAAGCAAGCATTGGTGATGTAGACTTTTTTTTTTTGGAAATTCTATTTTGTAATAAATTAAGGAACTCGTTTGGTAATTTAACCGGTTCTACGATCCCGAGAGAGTGGGTTCCTCAATAGTAAACCTAGAGCCTATTCGACATGCCCAAGCGGTTAGCACGAGGTAAAGCGGTCTAGCATGCCGCAAGCAATTTGCACGATAATAGCAGCAAGTGGTTCAAAGATTTGAGAAATTACGTCAACGAAAAGGAAATACATACAGGTAAATGGAGTGGTCGCTAAAATATAATTGCATAAAATTTATTCTACCAGAGAGAGAGAGGGCCAAGATTATACCTCTTCAGTTTCCAGGACGGGGAAGATGGGTTGTCAGGAAAGGTTTCAGTGAGCTGGGTTGGAGGGGCTCAAGTGGACTGGGATTACCTGGATAGGTAGGGTTCGGGAGGTGGGAGAAACCGACGGCTGGAGAAACTGGGAAGGGTCTGGCTAATTGGCTCGAGCTGAAATGGAATCAGTCGTGGAGAGGAGACCGACGCTGGGAGATTTCGGGAATGAGGAATCGGGCTTGCTGAGGAGAGAGCTGCTTGGAATTCGTGAATGGCTGACGCCCGATTCCTCGTTCCCGAAAAATCGCCGGAAGCCTCCCCTTCCTCAGGCGGCGTCATCAGCGGCTATGGAGGGACTGAGGTAGGCGACAACAGATAGAATGAGGACGGGTGGCTCCTGAAATACCGAGAAGCAGGATGACTCCCACTTCTCGTATTCTCCAAGTCGAGCTTCACAGGACGAGCGTTCGGCCTTTTAACAAAGGCAGAGATAACAGTAGACGATTTTAGCTTTAATGGACTTAATAAATCAAAATTGAAAATTTTGATTTTCTGCGGTGTGCGAATAGCGGTCTGAAATCTGAAATTTTTGTCGAAATTCAACAAAAAAATTTCTGGACAATCTTCACTCTATTGTCAGCATTAAAATAAAAAAATATCTTAAGTTACCCTAGTTTTCAGGCGGGAATAAAATTACGTTTCTATAAAATTTTTAGTCAGATTTGCCTTCCCCTAGCCTATGAGCACAACTTTAGGAATGGGGCTGTCCCCGCACTACTCCCATATGGGTTTGGACCCGATGGAGTTCACTAAATTCCGTCGTGGGACTCGAGACCCATTCCATGATCCTACAACGACAAGGCTTAGCCGTGATCCGGCACATCAATTTCGTTTAAACTTTAAGCATGGTGAGAAGTGGTGCAGGTTGGTCGTTGATAGCGTCTGTCATACCAACGCTATAACGGAGAACGCGGTGTCTAGGATGTTGGTGACCACCGAGCCACATCCTTGCCCATACCACCTTGTGTGTCCTGATGAGAGTATTATTTTTGTGTCCCAACAATGTTTGGTGCCCCTCACCATTAAAGCCTATTCTGAGCGTGTTTGGTGTGATGTCCTTCCTATGAAGGACTTCCATGTGTTGTTAGGACACCCTTGGCTTGCTAGCCATGATATTATATACGATGATCGTGATGACACCTTAAACTTCATGCATCAAGGTCGGCTTATATCTCTTAGGTCCACTCCGCCTACGAAGCCGTCGGTCCCGTCTGGGGACATTTGTAGCCCTATTGAGTCGATACCCCTATGCTTAGCAACGAAAAGGGATGTTGACACCACTAGTCATAATCAGCCTATAGACGGTATTAGCCACTCAGAAACGAACACTTTATGCCTAACCGTTAAACCAGAGGATGGTCCGGTTAGTCCTAGCCTGCCCATAGGCCATATTGTCCCTGTTGATGCTCCCACGATTGGCTTAGTGTCTGAGACTGAGGTTGCCCTGATTAGTCAACTTTTACATGATCCCGTTAGTTTTTAGGAGCCTCTTGTTGATCATCCCGAGATCATTCCGGAGGTTGTTGAAAATTTTGAACTAGAGTCAAGTGATTCTGATGATGTTGGTGAGAAAGCCGAAGAGATGGGGCGACCCTTATTACCTCCTCACACTCTTGATAGCGGGATTAGGGCTAGTGAGTTTCCTGTGTCTTCTAGTGGGGAGGACAATGGAGCCATCCTCGCCGATGAGAATGATGATGAAGATGTCAAGGACCCCCCTTGAGCCTTATTCGGCGCCCGGACACTCTCTTTTTATTTATTTGCACTTGCTTATTTGTTTTATGTCAAGTTTGGGACTTTATTTATTTTGGTCTGCGTTTAGCGGATTGTTTTGGGCTGCGTTTAGCCGCTCCTTCTTGTAGGCCTTTAAATAAGCCAATCCTTCTTTATTTTCACATTGATTGATGAAAAAAAAAGAATTGTAAACCCTAACTCTAATTCTCTCTCCCTGACCCTCTCTTTCTCTCGTGGTCGCCCCCTCCCCCTTTTCCCCGTCGCTGGTTCGGCGCCCCCAGAAAAAAAACCGCACCCTCTCCTCCTTCCTCCTCTTGAAGGTTCGGCCTGTAAGGAGTTGTCGCCCTCTTGCCTTCTCCCCCTAGCAGCTGCCCCCTTGCCTCCTCTACCAAGCAGCCGCCTCCTTTCTTCCTCTCCCCATCTCCACGTTCGGCCAAGGCCGCCCCCTCGTGTTCTCCTCTCAATCAAGTCGCCGACCACCCTCCTCTCTTCTAAAGACTCGCCCCCCTTCCTCTCTAGTTTGACCGCGCCCCTCACTTGCCCTAATTCGGCCAAAAGAGGTCGCCCCTCCCTTTCCCTTTCCTTCTCAAGTTCGGCCAAGGCAAAGAGGCCCCTCTAGGGCTTTGTTCGTGGCGGCGGATCGTGAAGGTGAACGTGCACTCCGTCAAGAGATCCTCCTCCGGCGACCACCACGTGGATAACACTAGGACTTCTACACCCCGGATCTCCTATTCCGGGTGGGGTAACCACTCAACGATTTGTGAGATTTTCTTTACAAGCATAGGTGTGGTGGATAGGTTCTGTGACGGGTTTTTCGTTCGTTGATTTTCTCGCGGTTATTTTCTCGTGTTAGTGGAACGATCTGGGGTTATTTTTCATTCGCAGGGAGTGGCGATCCCCTTTTGATTTCGTTGGAGAAGATCTTCCTATTTTCCGAAATTGTTGTTTTCGGAGGATCTCCTTGGTACGACGCATAGCTTGTTCGGACCGGGTGAGTCCTTTTGCTTGATCAAACATTGGCTCTTCGCCCTTGGGAGATCTCAAGAGGTTTGGCAACCTTCGTGTGGCAAGTGTTTCTCTTTGCCTAGTCCGGTGCACTTGCACTGTGCGGCTTGCATTTGCATCATTCTTCTTTATTCTCGCGCGGTTAACTAGTTACGATACGAACGGGCGTTGTGAACGTAGTGACCTACATCACCAACGCCCCATCCACATTCCAGGCCCTCATAAACGAGGTATTCCATACTCTCCTACGCCGTTGTGTCCTTGTTTTCTTCGATGATATTTTGGTATACATCAACTCTTGGGAGGCACACCTCGGCCACCTCAGACAGGTTCTTCAGCTCATACGGTCTCAGCGACTCTACTTGAAGGGCTCCAAGTGCTCATTCGGCACTGACAGAGTCGCCTACTTGTGGCACATCGTCGATCACACCAGTGTTGCAGCTGATCAAGTCAAGATTCAAGGGGTTACCGACTGGCCCTTACCCCAGTCGCAGCGGGAACTGCGCGGATTCTTAGGCTTGACTGGCTATTACCGACGTTTCATCCAGGGCTACACGGTCATCGCTGCCCCCTTGTTATCGCTCTTACGGCGCCATAGCTTTACTTGGGACGTCTCGTCCAGTGAGGCTTTTCGAGCTTTACAACAAGCTCTAGTCTCCGCCCCAGTTCTACACCTACCAGATTTTGCGAAGTTCCAGGTGGAATGTGATGCTTCAGAGCATGGTTGCGAGGCGGTGCTTCAGCAGGACGGCCACCTGATTGCTTACTTTAGCCGCAAGACGGCTCTTCACCACCAAAAACTGCCCGCCTACTAGCAAGAGCTTATTGGTCTAGCAAAGGCCGTTCACCACGGGCGGCCCTATTTGTGGGGACGTTCCTTTTTGATCTGGACCGATCACTTTAGCCTCAAGTATTTGTTGGAGCAGAGATTGACAACGGTCCCCGAACACCGTTGGGTGAGCCGCCTTTTGGGGTATGATTTCCGGGTGGAGTACAAGGCCGACCACTTGAATCGTGCGGCTGACTCTCTCTCGCTGCGACTCCCCGGATGCTCTTCTCTATGCTATGTCTGAACCCTCCTCACGAGTTCTCCCCCGCCTCAGTCAGGAGATTTATGACTCTCCCTTTCTTCGCGAGCTGCGGCTCCGTATTCAGGAGGGGCACCTACTGCCGAGTTGGAAGATCCGTGATGGCCTTATCCTCTGCAAGGATCGCCTCTATTTGACAGCGACCTCACCTTTAATCTGTGACATTCTTGTTGCCGTCCACGACCGCACTCATGAAGGGATCCACAAGACACTTCAACGTGTGCGAGCCGAGTTCTTCTGGCCAGGGCTCAAGCGCAGCGTCAAGACCTACATTGCGGAGTGCATCAGCTGCCTGTGCAGCAAAGCGGAGGCTCTCTCCCCAGCCGGTCTACTACAACCGCTACCAGTGCCGACATAGATATGGGCCGACATCTCCATGGATTTCATTGAGGGATTACCTCCATCTCGCGGGTTCAATGTCATCTTTGTGGTGGTGGACCGTTTCTCCAAGGGGAGCCACTTCATTGCCATGAGATGACCCATCACAGGACCCGTTGTAGCCCGTATTTTCTTCGATCGGGTGTTTCGTTACCACGGAATGTCGGAAAGCATCGTGTCCGACAGGGACAAGGTCTTCACTTCTGAGTTTTGGCAGGAGTTGTTCGCACTTTGTGGCACAAAACTGGCCCTCTCCTCCGCATACCTTCCACAGTCCAATGGCCAAACCGAGGTGGTCAACAGGACCCTCGAGATGTACTTGCGCTGCCTTACGGGGGATCGGCCCAAGGATTGGGCCCGCTGGTACCCTGGGTGGAGTATTGTTACAAAACTTCCTACCACACCGCCCTCCAGACCACCCCCTTCCACCTCATTTACGGTCGCGCGCCTCCCCGCCTCCTCTCGTATGTTGCTGCATCGGCCCGCGTGACGAGGTTCTTCGCCTCGCACGGGACCGACTCATTCAGGCCCAAGCACGGATGGAGGCTACCTACAACAGCAGCCACCAGGAATTATTCTTTGCTCCAGGAGATTGGGTTTGGCTTAAACGCCGGCCCTACCGCCAAGCAACCCTCTCAAAAGGGCATATCAGAAGTCGGGGCCCAAATTCTTTGGACCCTTTGAGATCCTCCACCGCATCGGAGACGTGGCTTACCGTCTCCGCCTTGACGATGACGCGCGGATTCATGACGTCTTTCATGCGTCCCAGCTGAAGCCCTTCGTTGGCGAACCCCCCACAGCACCTTTGGTTCCATTGCCACCACCACCACAGGACATGCTTGAGGACAAGCTTGATGTCGAGCCGGGCGGAGATGTTACGGATCCACATTGGGGAATTACTTACAAGCGTTGCGAACCAAGGATAGTGCGCGCTTGATCTATCTTTTATTTTGTGCATGCTGTTTTAGTATTTCATTTAGTACGTTTTAACCTCAATATTTGTTAAGCCTTATTGAGGGGGCAAGTTGGTCTTTTATTTTGTGTTTGGGACTTTATGTGGTGGTATGGGAAATGAAATGAAAAAAAGCAAGAAGTTATTTGAAAACTCTCTCTCTCTTAAACTTTCTCTCGTTCTCTCTCTATTCTCCCGATACAACAGCGCCTCCCCTCTGTCCGCCAACCCTAACCGGGACGCTGCTCCTTGCGCTCGCCGCCGCCGCCGAAGGAAGCTGCCACCTCCTCCTCACCATAGCTCCCACGGGCTCAAGGAAGAGAACCTCCTCTTCCCTTCAAGACTTCCCTCTCCAACGGCCGTTCACCCGCTTGCAATCTCGGGACCGTAATAGTTTCATGTGACAAATTGCAAACTAGTTGATAGACTAATAATACAGGCTGAGAAATTGCAACAAAATGTTGAGTTAACCATGACATACTCAGTCAACTCATTACCACCCCTGCCATTTGCACTCCCTAGATTTCGCACGCTGCTCAAGGCTGCCACAACCAAGGTTATCGCCTATCCCACTAAATCTATCGCAACACAGTTTCCTCAATCACACTTACTTGCCCTTGTGATTTCACCCACATCACACAATTTTGCCCGTCATTCCTCGACATCGTCTCTAGTATGCACATAAACTTTTGAGGCATCAGCACAACCCATACTAACCTCATTTTCGACAACCATTGTCATCTCCATGCCTACCGTGATTACAAGCACCTCCATGGCATTCACGAATTCCACAACCCAATGCCTTTCCAGACCCAACATCCAATTCCAAAGCCTCTGCCATCCCAATGGCGAGTCTTCTATGCAAGCCACCAATATCCATTTTGCCTCCAATCCAAGAATCTGCAAACATTGTACCTTCCTGTGGCACCTCATCATTTCTGTCCCAACACATTCACACCATCCGCATCCTTCGCTCCATACGCACCTATTAGAACCCCCACACCTACCATGACCTCCAAAGCAACCGTCTTCCGTGCCTACCTTAACTTCATATGTGCTTCACTTGCCTTTTCCCACGACATCCGACAATAAATCCATCCAACAACACTACCTTCCACTCCTACCCTACAACATCCGCACCACCAGCCTCTTCTATGGCAACATCCACACCCTCCACAACACAATTCTATCCTTTGACAACTACATACTTCTTCACCAACATAGTACTATATAAGATTAGTTGTTGCTGCAGATGTACTGTCGGGCACAACTGATGAGTTCCCTTGTTGATTAACTTCTACGGATATCAACTTGAGGCATGAGGGCTCTAGGTGTGTGCAATGTTAGTGTAGTGTCGTGGGGATCTAAAATGATGTAATGTGCAAGCAAGCATTGGTGATGTAGACTATTTTTTTTTTTGGAAATTCTGTTTTGTAATAAATTAAGGAACTCGTTTGGTAATTTAACCGGTGCTACGATCCCGAGAGAGTGGGTTCCTCAATAGTAAACCTAGAGCCTATTTGACGTGCCCAAGCGGTTAGCACGAGGTAAAGCGTTCTAGCATGCATGCCGCAAGCAATTTGCACGATAATAGCAGCAAGTGGTTCAAAGATTTGAGAAATTACGTCAACGAAAAGGAAATACATGCAGGTAAATGGAGTGATTACTAAAATATAATTGCATAAAATTTATTCTACCAGAGAGAGAGAGGGCCAAGATTATACCTCTTCAGTTTCCAGGACAGGGAAGATGGGTTGTCAGGAAAGGTTTCAGTGAGCTGGGTTGGAGGGGCTCGAGTGGACTGGGATTACCTGGAGAGGTAGGGTTCGGGAGGTGGGAGAAACCGACGGCTGGAGAAACTGGGAAAGGTCTGGCTAATTGGCTCGAGCTGAAATGGAATCAGTCGTGGAGAGGAGACCGACGCTGGGAGATTTCGGGAACGAGGAATCGGGCTTGCTGAGGAGAGAGCTGCTTGGAATTCGTGAATGGCAGACGCAGTCCCCGTGAGAGAAGGTGGAAGTCTGCCAGAAACCTAGCTGGAGCAGGAGCCTTCGACGGAGGAGGTCCAGAAAAATCGCCGGAAGCCTTCCCTTCCTCAGGCGGCGTCATCAGCGGCTATGGAGGGACTGAGGTAGGCGACAACAGATAGAATGAGGACGGGTGGCTCCTGAAATACCGAGAAGCAGGATGACTCCCACTTCTCATATTCTCCAAGTCGAGCTTCACAGGACGAGCGTTCGGCCTTTTAACAAAGGCAGAGATAACAGTAGACTATTTTAGCTTTAATGGACTTAATAATTGGCAGCAAAACTCCTAGGAAATGAAGTGCTTTAATACCCTGGCAGCCCAAACTCTAGGAAATGAAAGGGATTATTAACTGGTGGGAGGCTAAAGATGCTAACAAACTGAAATTGGAAATAAAGAGAGAGTGGCTTTTACTCCTCAAAATTAATTAATTTCAGATTTTATTCTGAAATTATTTGAGTAATAATTTTAATTTTATACAATTTTCATTTACTCATTTACCCGTGAGAGTCGGTGGAAGTTTGCCGGAAACCTAGCTGGAGCATGAGCCTTCGACGGAGGAGGTCCGAAACAATCGCCGGAAGCCTCCCCTTCCTCAGGCAGCGTCGTCAGCGGCTATGGAGGTACTGAGGTAGGTGACAACAGATAGAATGAGGATGGGTGGATCCTGGAATACCGAGAAGCAGAATGACTTCCACTTCTCGTATTCTCCAAGTCGAACTTCACTGGACGAGCGTTCGGCCTTTTAATAAAGGCAGAGATAACAGTAGACGATTTTAGCTTTAATGGACTTAATAATTGGCAGCAAAACTTCTAGGAAATGAAGTGCTTTAATAATTAATACCCTGTCAGCCCAAACTCTAGGAAATGAAAGGGATTATTAACTGGTGGGAGGTTAAAGATGCTAACAAACTGAAGTTGGAAATAAAGAGAAAGAGTGGTTTTACTCCTCACAATTAATTAATTTCAGATTTTATTCTGAAATTAATTGAGTAATAATTTTAATTTGGCAAAATTATGATATCAGTCCCTAAACTTTGCTCCTTTTTGGAAATCAGTCCCATAACTATTTTTTGAAAGAAATCAGTCCCCATATTTTATAAAACAGGTGAAATCAGTCCCTCTTTCTACTTTCCCTTAAATGAAACCGTTAAATCTCTGAATTTATTTTAAAAGTAACACACTATTTTGCCATCAATATTAAAATAATCAACTAAATTTATAAAAAAAACATATTTTAACAGCAGATTCCAATTCTGTAATTAATTTGACGGCGAGGTTTCTAAGACCCCAGGAGGACGACGACGCCGGAAGACAAAGATCTGGACGCCAAAAGCTCCTCCACCTTATCGGCTGCCGAAAGATCCAATTATTTTTGTATGGAGAAATTAGTGAAAATATATTGATGGCGAGATGAGATCTAGATCAGAATTCACTTGATAATAAAGAAGGGAAGAAACTATTTTTTGATCTACTTATTTCCACTATATATCCCTCAAATTAATAACAGAATCGCTGTTAAAATATGTTTTTTTTATAAATTTATTTGATTATTTTAATATTGATGGCACAATAGTATGTCACTTTTAAAATAAATTTAGAGATTTAACGGCATCCGTTAATGCATTTAACGGAAAGTAGAAAGAGGGACTGATTTCACTTGTTTTAGAACATATGGGGACTGATTTCCTTCAAAAAATAGTTATGGGACTGATTTCCAAAAAGGAGCAAAATTTAGGGACTGATATCATAATTTTGCCATTTTAATTTTATGCAATTTTCATTTACTCTTTACCCGCATTCCACCTTATTAGCATTGACGGATCAATTTATTTAGGGTCTTATTGGTTGGTCGGGCCAATAAGCCGATATTAAAACTAGCATACAACTTTTAAATGATGAGCATACAAATATGACGAACGCGCAACAATGTGGCGAACATGCGACAAAGACGAACACGCAATAATGCGACGAACACACAATAATGCGACGAACACGCAATAATGCGACGAACATGCGATAATGCGACGAACATGTAAAAATAATGCGACGAATATGAAACACAAACAATGAAACAAACACACAAATGAGCAAAAATCCAAAGGGGTCAAATGGGTGCGCTCTCGTATGCATCAGAAGGGGAGTTTCAGTTGTGCTGTAAATGTCAAATTGGAGGTGGTTATATGGATTTGGAGCAAATAAAGGGGTAGTTACTGCAGGAAATAGGGAGCAAGCATTGGTTAGCAGCGGTTACGAGTAATTTTTTGGCGGTTATTCGCCGGTGGGATAGTAATGGTGAGTGGGGTGGCTAGCAAAAATAGTTACCTTGGCTTCGACACCAAGAATGCATAGAGTTGACACCGTGCGAAGACCGCAAGAGCCCGAAAATTTTCTCCATATTCCACGATAATGAAATCAGCCTCCTAGATTCCTATTCTTGCCTTTTTTAAACCTTTTTTATGGAGTTGTAAATGCAAGCTTAGTTGCTTGAAAAGTCATCCTATCATAGTAGCTTGATTTCCACATCCACCAATTGTTGATAAGCCCATCCTATTTGACCTAAACTTTCTAATAATAATTTTAATTACAAATTTATAAATAGATAAAAGTTCGTTAAGCTAAGTTCTCCTACATAGCATGGTGGAATTTTTTCTTGTCAAGTAACAAAAACCGATCACTTCAAGTTATGAAGATCATTACCATTTAACCTGGTCGTGCTTTATTAGCTTCGATTTATGAAGAAGATCAGTACCATTTAACATGGTCGTGCTTTATTAGTTCTTTCCGTATGGCTTCACTAATACTAATTTGTTTGGCTTACCATTATTTTTGCGGTCAGGTTGAAGATCTTAGAGAAGCATCGAAGTCAATTTCTACTTTACAGTCTATGCTTGAATTAGACATCAAGGGCAGTTGTGTCAGACAAGGTGGGAGCCATTCACGAAATCTTCTTAGAGTGAAGCGTGGAATTGATATGGTGAAGGTGCTTTTTGAGGAAATTCTTTCAGCAAAGTATGTTTCTAACATATCTCTGTGAATGCTGAATATTTAAATATTTGTTATTACTGAATATTTACATATTGTTTGGTTATTGGTTATATTGAAAACTCTTTGATAGTGTATAGTAGAAGAATCATTGCAATATACCCACTAGATAACAGCTTCAAGAACTTAGTTTTAGGAAATACATTAATGTCTTCCTGCCAAATGGAAGTTTTTGTCTGGAAAAAGAATATGATTGACGTCAAAAAAATTTATGCATCAAGTCTGTTCAAATTCAAATTTTGAGTGATACTGATTTATATAGCCTCTTGCAAAAATGCAAGGTTTGCCTACATGGACCCTTCCCCGAACCCTCGCTGCGCGGGGATGCTTTGTGCACCGGGCTGCCCTTTTTTTAAACTGATTTATATAGCATACCCTTGTTGACATATGTTGTTTGGTTATACCTGCCTACATAGTCTAATTTTCATTATTATCTCATCCTTAGATATCAGTGCTATCGTTTTTTTTAATATATTCATCAATCTATGCTTCTTTGTTCAATAATTAAAAAAAAGGGAAGATTATGTTGTAGCTCATTGCCGAGTAGCTGACTTGTGCAAAAGTCATTTTTATATTAAATTTCTTTCTAGGAGATCAATTTTGATTTTTCTAAAAGAATATTATCATGTGCTCAATTTTGTATTTTCTTGTAGTATTATCTTGAGTGTTGGGATGTAGTCAATACCAATCAAAACTTTATCCATCTAGCGTTAACATCTTTTATGCCGAGCATAGCACTGATATCTAAGGACTAACATTATTTCTTCAAAATAGAAGAGAATTTAATGCTATGCTCAACTATTATAATTATCATATGTATGTAGATGACACTTGTTAATCTCCAGTCGGAGGAGCGGCTGGAGGCGGGATAATAGACTTTTAATTCTTGGATCCCTTCAACACAACCCACGCTTTTAAATAGGCTTGACTGAAAATTAATAACTCCTAACAACTAACACCCTCATAATGACTCATAACTCTTAATAATTAATACTCTCATAAAGACTCATCATAATGACTCGTTACGTATAAATAAAGACACGACGTGGCATACATAATTTATGGCATCAGACTAGCCTGTGCCCATAATGGAAACGTGATAGTAATCTCAACTATGATAGTTTTAGTTATTTTCACAACAATTAGGAGTAAAACTAGCATAAACTACGAGGATAACATTTGCCCAAATTTTGTAGACACTAGTTTTATTATGTGTCATGATTGAGATTATATAGCAAATGGAGCCCTTAAGAAGCAACGATTCAGAAAACAAAGGGATGATTGTTTTGACGAGAAAAAGTGATACCATACGATATCAACTAACATAAGGAAAAATAGTGATCAACGATTGTTTTGACGAGAAAAAGTGATACCATACGATATCAACTAACATAGGGAAAAATAGTGATCAACGATTTACCATCTATGCTTGCTCGCGTTCACCTATAAGAGTTGGGACTTGATGAACGAAGGGATAAGCTTATGGTATAGGCAGAAGCTTAAGAGAATGTTAGAGGCGAGGTCAGAATGTTTGGACTTGTTAGCAAACGTTTTATTCTATTTCCTTTCTATTCGGAAGGACCCACGGGGCGGTGAGTGAGGAATACACGGTTTATGGCTCACCCTCTTCCATTAGTTGAAAAAGGCACCACCGAACATAGGGAAAATTAGTGATCAACGATTTGCATTAAAGTGATCAATAAGCAAAATTAGTGATCAACGATTTGCATTAAAGTGATCAATAAGCCGAATGAACTCGTTCACATAGGCATCAATGGGGACTCCGATCTTAAAAGCTCCGTTTGTCATGGCGTTTTGCACCGGTGAGTTTGGAAAAAAAGATGTCACCGTCATAAAATATATGTTTGCATGATGATGGATTATTGATGCAGGACAGGCGTCTCACCTGCCTGCCACCCTGGATACCTGGCATCCCACCACAGCCCAGGGGTCCCATCGGGAGTCCACCCGATGAGCCTTATCAGGTCCCGCAGACTGTACACCCCAACCCATCCCCAGCCCCACCACAAGGCCGATAGGTTGTTGAGGCCGGGGATCGATCCCCCGACCTCAACAACCTATCGGCCCTGTGGTGGGGCCGGGGATGGGTTGGGGTGTACAGTCTGCGGGACCTGATAAGGCTCATCGGGTGGACTCCCGATGGGACCCCTGGGCTGGGGTGGGATTCCAGGTATCCAGGGTGGCAGACAGGTGGGACGCCTGTCCTGCATCAGTTATGACCACCACCAAAAAAGAAAACTAGTTTTGAACATAAAAGTGGATGAAGTTCTTTAGGTGAGGTTGGGTGTTCACAAACGACGTTTATTAACGTTCGCCTTCGGGACCGCAACCGCCACGCCAAACGGAGCCTTAGTTCCCCACCAAATTATGATGACAAATTGGGTTAAATGACTTCTCTCTTGATGTAATAGGTAGCATAACTGATTTTTCTTCGTTGCATATATCAGTGGGAACTCTCTTAAGGATCCAGCATCTGTGGCTTACTCAAAAGTTTTTGCTCCTCATCATGGGTGGGCGATCAGGAAGGCAGTTGCTGCAGGCATGTATGCTCTTCCTTCAAGATCACAGCTTTTGAAGAAATTAAATGAAGATGGTAACTTCATGCTCGCCCCCATACTCATCGCAGTCACCAAAGAGATTTATATTTTTCTTTTCTTATAATTTAATTGATTCCTCAGAGGAATCGGCGAGAATTGAGATGCAGAAGTACATAACCTCGTCCAAATCTGTCATCGGCTATGTCGAAGAACTCTTCCTCTCGCGGGAGTTGGGCATAGATTGGTGATCGCGACACGCCGCTGATTATTTGTTATTGTTTCTTTGGTCAGTTACAGAGTACCTGATCCCATTTAATCTTGCAATCTGGTTATTAAGTTTTTTGACATGCCATGTATATTTATTTTTAACTTTATACTGAGAAATAAATCAAGAATATTTGGGGAGAACATGTTCCCTCTTTCTTGAGATTATATATATATATCCCTCTGAGATTGCTTTTACAGGTTCTCTTAACTTTGAAATTACATAACATCCATGCAATGTATATTATGAAATGTAAACTTACAAAAGAGTATTTTTGTGCATGGATATTATGAAATGTGAACTTACAAAAGTGGTTTTTGTAATTTCAAAAATGAAAGGGGTGCAAACCTATAATTATGCTAACTTGGGGGGGAAGTGTTGGTATTCCTCTCTCTATTTTATCAGAAACCCCTTCTCTAAATTGCACATAAAATGAGGGAAATTGGGTGTAAAGAATGCCAAGTGTTCATTGCAAAAATGTCCGTTTGGCGACGATTTTGCTCCCGTGAGTTTGGACAATAACGCCATCTCTTGGCACGTCAGCCTGGGCGTCAAGCATTGAATCACTCTGTAAGACCTTTGATGCAATGCAGTGGTCTTATATAGGATGCGGAGAATTAACACGGAATGGGGCGCCACGGAGGGTGAGAGCCCCGTTCGGCCTGAACCCTGTCGCAACACGAGGTGCTGTCAACGAGTCTGATTGTTTGAGAATGCAGCCCTAATCAGGCGATAAATTTCGTCCAATGCTATATAAGGGCGAGAGACCGATAGCAAACAAGTACCGCGAATCAGCTCCCCCCCCCCCCCCCCCCCCCCATTAGTTTAATAAATCCTCTGTGCCTATCTCTGGCTTCCGTTGCCGGCTTCTGCACTTTTGGTCAGCTTTTCTTCTTCAGCGAGCGAGATGAGAGAGGGGAGAGATAGGTACCTCAAAATGCTGGTCTTCCATGTAGTTTTCGGGATCAACAAAGTTTTAATTTTTAACGGCGGACGCGTTCTCTGCTTTTGAGTTTTAACTTTATTTTCTTCCTTTTAATCTAACTATTCTCCCTACAATTTCTGTTTAGATATGTTGAGGTTTGGGTGTTCATGCTAAAAACTAGTTTTTTTTTGTGGAGGTCATAAGTCTGTCATGTATTATAAAATGATGACGATTTGACCGGAGAAAAAACGCCGTGCCAAAAGGCCGGAGCCTTATTAGTTGATGTGAGTAATCTACTCATATTGCTTTCATCCTCTTTTACTTAGAAAATAATAATTTGCACCATTTGTTGTGCATTGTAATGAGCTTTCAATTCTCTTGGGTAAGTACGTTTGACACCCTGAAATTCATTCGATCCTTATTTTTTTAGAGCAATGTTAAATGCAGGCCGGTTTTGGCTATATGCAAGTCGCGGATATATGCAGGCCAAAAAATTATTCATGCAGGCCAAATTTCATATGCTATATTCAAAAATTAAATTAATATTTTCCTAAATAAATCACCAAGCAAAATAGCATTCATAAAATAAGTAAGTAAAATATCATGCGCGCGAGGAAAGAGAGAGATCGCCGCCATCGCCGACGACGTCGCAATTGTCGCCATCGCCGCCATCGCCGACGACGTCGCGGACGCCGACATCGCCGACGACGTCGCAGACGCCGCCATCGCCGACGACGTCGCGATCATCGCCATCGCCGACATCGCCGCCATCGCCGACGAAGTCGCGATCGTCGTCATCGCCGCCGTCGCCATCGCCGTAGCAAATACCCATGAATAGCTTTAGGCCCGACGTCGCCATCGCCGTAGCAAATACCCATGAATAGCTTTAGGCCCGACGTCGCCATCGCCGTAGCAAATACCCATGAATAGTTTTAGGCCAGTTGTAATTTAAAAACACATCGGACTCGGACAAACGAGTAAACTCCTTGGGGACACAGTTGCATGGAAGAAAAAAAAACACATAAGATTAAACTACTCGAATCATTTTTCTGAAATTTGAAAAGGAAAAATGATATTTTTTTTTAAACTGTTGCTTGCATATAGCTACAATTGGCCTGCGTTTAACATCGCTCTTTATAAAAAATTGTGATCTGCATATAGCCAAAACTGCCTACCTTTAACATCTCTCTTTTTATGTACATTTTTTACTCAAAAGAGTGCCTATTTTATTTCTAGAATTTATAATAATTATACTCTTGAGTTATTTCAATCAGTTTTTTTTTTTAAATTCATATTTAACCTTAAAAATAACTTGAAAGTTGAAAGTTACTGCTTTTGGGTTGAACTGTTTTAAAAAGAGAATTTAATTAGGGTTTATAAACTTGCAAGATTTGATGATTGGTAAAACCGAAATTGTAGATTAAAATAATTCAAAATTAAAATTTATTTTTTGAAAAAAAAAATGTACAGTAAGAATTTCACATTTCTTTCCTATAAATTTCAGGGATGCTAGGAATATTTTACCCATGAATTTTTATTGAAAAAAAAAACAATTCTTTTGCATAACAACAGGGAAGAGTGTTTTTGAATCTTATTATGAATCTTTGCTGGTTGGCGTCCAGCCATCGCGCCTGCAGAAATAGTCGCCATTCCTCGCCGATGATCTCGTGCACGGCCGGCCGCCATTGCTGGCTCGAACAAGTTCTCGCCTTTCCTGAACATTTATTCAATTCAGAAAAAGAGTGCTTAAGGTGAGAAAGGGGGATGGAGGAATGTGGAAATTTTAGTTTTACTTGAAGTTGGGAAATAGCTTCTGTATAATTGAATATCATTGAATAATTTGGCTGATTTTATCATTTTCCGTTCATATTTTTAACGGAATGGACATTTTTGTAAACTGTGAAAACCTCCAAAGATAGAGGGGTGCAACCTGTAATTATGCAAACTCCCATCACCTTCTTCTCAAAAGTGCACAAAAAATGAGGGAAAATGGGTGTAAAGAATGTCAAGCATGTGAAGTCTTCACATGTGCCACAAGATTTAGGCAAAGTGTTTGTCAACAAAAAGTGTTCATTCACATGTACTTTCGGATACGTGTCGGGACATCCTCATTGCAGCTCGCAAGGTCATGTTTACACTTTACAGACAATTAAGGAAAAGATCTTGCTCTCCACCTTCTTCTAGTTTAAGTTCATATGGATTGACCGCTAGACAAGTAGCCTTTGATCCCTCTCAGTCCACTTAACATTTGCAAATCAGGATTTTCTTGGTTCCAACACATCCTTCTTAGTTAAGGATATGTCATAGGCAGTGCTATCTTGGAGAATTCCTCCATGAACTTACAATAATATCCAGCAAGACTGAGGAAACTTCGTACATTTGTCGCGGAATGAAGTTGTGGTCAATACTTGACGACCTGAACCAATGTTGGATCGATCCACGGCTATGTCGTCCACATTGACGATATGACCCAGAAAGCCAATTTCCTTCAACTAGAATTCGCACTTCGAGAACTTTGCATACAATTATAAGTGTTCCCACAACTTCTATAGCACCAAGTGTGTGGCATCCAACTCTTTGGAGGTGGAGTAGACCAATATGTTTATGAACATGATGACAAAATGGTTGAGAAAAGGCTTAAACACCCGATTAACAAGAGATGTAAAAGTTGTTGAGGCATTGGTGTGGCCAAACGACATTACCCTAAACTCATATTGTCCGTAACGGGAGAGTATAATGTCATCTTCTCGATATCGTTAACCTCAATCCTCATGAGCTGATAATACCTTGATCGGAGGTCGGTTTTGAAGAAAACTCGAGCATGAATCAATTCATGTACGTTAAAAAGTATTTTCATAATTTATGTATCATTCACCATGTAATCGCATCAGAAACCCCATCGCCTTCTGGCTTCTTCTCTAAAGTGCACATAAAATGAAGAAGAATGGGTGTAAAGAATGTCAAGCATGTGATGTTTTCACATGTGCCACAAGATCTAGGCAAAGTGTTCTTTAACAAAAAGTTGGTGGGGCATACCTCCTCTCATCAAGATTCTCATGCATGCAATTATTATAAACTCTATAAAGTAATATGTCTCATTATATCTTATTACAAACTTCTTCTCACCCATATTCTTAATATTTTATGCTCATCTATTAATGTTGACAGATTCAAAAATTAGGACTGACTAAGAGCCCACGACAATTAGGCTTCGTTTGGCAACGGTTATGACCGTCGCTAAGAAAATAAAACTAATTTTGAACATATAAATGGACAATGCTCCTTTGGTGATTATATATGTATATATTGTTGTACTTCGGCGGATTTTGCTGAGGGCAGATTTGCGCCCTGTTTTGTGTTCTTGTTTACCTGGCGGCGTCGATAAATGGGCTTCGACTTGACCGCCAAAGGATTGATGGAGGAGGGGCGGCGATCTAGACGGGAATGAGAATGTTGGAGGGGGGTGCGGCCTCGATGGTCGAGGAGAGAGAATAAAGCGTCGGCTTGTGTGTCGTTAAAGTGCTAAAAATCATAGCTGTGCCTAAGGTTTCAAGTCAATGTTAGTTTTTGTGTTTATTTGATTGTTTTTTGATGAGCACATTACTATTATCTCTGTGACTATAATATCACTCTTATATAATTATCATTGAAGATTTGTCTACATTATATTGCTCATGATAAATGTGTGAAATATTTTGTAGTCGGAAGAACACGTCAACCAACAAGAGAATAAGGACATCAAGAAAGGAATAATACTATCACAATTTAATAACTCTGCCAGCTAGTTACAAATGAACAAGGCTGAATACAAGTTGCATCCAACTTGAATCACAACAACCAATAGTAGGAAAGAACTTGGTCACGGACAAGGTCCGCTTCTTCTCCGGAGCACACCGCGCAGGTGATACTCGCTCCTCGCTACCGCCGGCGTTAACGCTAGCGCCCAGCGTTAGCTCTCCAACTCGCAAGCTCGTTGCTCGCACTCCAAGCTACTCGCACGCTCGCCGCGCTTCACTTCCTCCACTTCTCGCTACCGCGAGCGCTAGCACTAGCGTCGGACGGTATCTCGCGAGTAGGTAACTCTTCTGCCGAACTTACTCCAAGTTCGATGCTCGCCAAGTAGCGCTCTGGTATCTCTAACTCGCTCAAAGTTGAGGATACTCGCCACTTTCAGAATGCATGCTCTTGGGGGGGGGGGGGGGGGGTACCCCTCTATTTATAGACAAAAACAGGGGGGCAAGAAGGAGCTAACACCGGCGGTAGCGCTAGCTCTGGCGCTAGCTCACTTCAAATCTAACACTCCTTCTTGAAGTGAGCTCCGGGAACAACTCCAAGCAACGAGCGAAGCCTCCGGAACGACCCCGCAGATAGGGGCTTCGTGAATATATCCGCAAGGTTGTCTTCACTCCACACATGCTCCACAGCGATCAAGCCACCCATCACCTTCTCTCTGATGAAGTGATGCTCGATCTCAATGTGCTTGGTCCTTGCATGACATACTGGATTTGTTACCAGTTTCAATGCACTCTCATTATCCCCGCGAAGCACAGTAGGTCCGCTGACCTCCTCGTCCACATCCTCCATTAGTCTCCTTAGCCAAACACACTCCTGAGTTGCTAAGGACGACGCCTTGTACTCGGCCTCCGCGGTAGAAAGGAAAATAGAGTCTTGCTTCTTGCTACACCACGAGATAGCAGCAGCTCCACACAAGAACACGTAACCTGATGTCGACTTGCGATCATCAGCGTCACCTCCGTAATCTGCATCCGTGTACCCATGCAGCTTGAAGTCAGACTTTTCTTCATAGGACAACCCCATCTCAAGGGTTCCCTTCACGTACTTCAGAATCCCCTTGGCTGCCTCCAGATGAGGCTTCCGCAGCTCCTGCATATACCGACTAACTCGGCCGACAGCAAAGGCGATTGTAACGCCCCTGAATTTTCGGCTATTATTTGGAAATATATTGATGATGTCATTGCGACGTAGGGCGTTACGTTAGCGCGGGGTTGGTAGAGCGTCGTTGTTGTGCGTTTTTGTAGGTCTGTTGGGTCGTGTCGACCGAATTTTGAAACGACCCGGAATTAGAAAATTTTACGATAGGAAATTTTAGTATTTAATTTTAGAAATAAAGTGTTAAAGTTCCGTGGCGTTCCAAGCAAATTTAAAGTCTCTGTGATTTTTCAAGGTTTTGTATATTTTAACGCCGTAAACTTCGGAAATTTATATCTTGAGAACGGTACGTCTGATTTTGATTCCGACTTCGCCGTTAGATTCGTAGCGCCACCGCTCACCTACGGAGCGAATTTTGTCGATTTCGGCGTTCGTTTAATTTTGGTATTACTATAATAATATTATATGTATATATATATTTTATAATCGTATACTATATATGGCAGATGACATATCTCTCGGGAGCTAGCTTCTACTTCTCGAGAAGATGGGGTTCTGCCCTGTGCGTGAGATGAAGTTCACGAGAATCTATGAAGTTCTCGAGAATTCCTTGATTTGAGAATTATCTGTCCGTGAAAGGGGAGTTCTCGAGAGGTTGTGTAGTTGGCGTTATTTCTTTTCCAGGTTTAGTTATATTATTAATATTAGTTGTATTAGTATTATTAGTATTATTATTATTATTATTCTGATTATATCTTTTATATATATATACACACGTATGATTCTCTTCTATCCGGAACCGAACCCTATTCATCGTCTTCCCCGATCTTTTTGCGACCCGCGAGAGAAGTACTTCCGTGAGCCTTCAGATCGTCGCCGCTGGAGCTCCGGAGCACGAAATCTTCATCGGAGCATAGATCTGGAAAGCTCTCGCCGGGCTCTTCGCGTGTGCGGTAAGTATTTTGAGTTTAGTGGATTTTTGAGGTTAGAGCCGGTAGCCCTAACCCTCATTTTCGTTCCTAAAGTTTCTGAAATTCTTCCTCGAAGTTTTCTAGCGGCCGATCTGCGACGAGGAGTTGTTCGGATAACGTTTCCGGTGAAAACTAGGCAAGTGGTACCTCCTTCTTTTCTCTTGTTGATTGAAGATTTGTTTTTACTTGCTTTGAGTTCTTGCCGTGCTTTTAGCATGTATTTTTGGGTGTTTACTTGGTAGATAATAATCTTGAACTCCCTTGACCTTTCCCTCAACGTCTAAAGTTTCCCTAAAGGATGGTAGATGTTCGTGTGTTTACTCGAGAATTCCAAGTCCAGCCTCCCTGATCCTCGAGAAATGCTCTTTCCCCTTATTTCTCGAGAAATCCCAGTGCAGTCTTCCTTTTCTCGAGAAATGTCTGTTCATTCCTAAGTCTTTGAGTTGTGACTCCGTTTTCTCCTCCTCTTGAAATCTCGTACCCGTTGTGGTTAATTAACTTATGAGTTCTCTTGATTAGTATTGGGTAATGTTTACTTTGTGTGACCATATCTTTAGGACATCCTGGTGATTATTTCTCGGGCTACGCCCCGTGTTTTAATTAAAGATTAAATTTATTAAGAACCATTGTCTTTAGCCTTGCACGGTAGTCGTGGGGGATAGTGGGGGAATGTTATAGCCTTGCACGGTAGTCGTGTTTGGGTGGTTGGGTCTAGTGGCACCCCCACCTGGTTTTGGGCTTTGGGTAGCAGAGGTAGGTAACCGCTCCCGTTTAATGTGAGCTGATCAGTCTCTTTAATTAATGTAACAAGATAAATGAAACTTATTTGTTCCTCTTTATGGCACTTTCTTTTGGTGCACTTGGTGTTTTGATTAGTTCCTTGTTTTGGAGCTTTTCTTTCGGTGAATCTGGCCTGGGTTGGTACCCCTTTTGCATTATTTACTTTCTGCTTACTTTTTGGCCACTTGTAATTCATTGCTGAGGCGTTCTTTGTTTTATTGAATGCCTCAGGTTCAGAGTCGTAGCGGCTAGTGGTGTAGCCTGAAGTTCAGAGTTTTAGTAGTTGTTCACCCCGCTACTGCGAGGTAGTTGTTTTTAGTTACTTCTTGTGCTCAGACATACTAGTTGGTGCCAATGGGTTAGTGTCATGTTGTTGACGCCCATTGTGCCCCTTTTTATATTTTATAGTTTATTTGCCAGATTATGCCACTACTTTTAGATCTTGTGTATCTTACCCTCTGGGAATGATTTATGTTAGGTGCACTATAGTTATAAAATGGTTTTTCTTCATCCTCATTGCATTCTTTCTAACTGAAACTCTTAACTTTAAAGTCGCCTAAAGGTATTTTCTACTCTTACAATACGCCTAGTTATGTGCATATCATTTACTTCATGCTCCGTCGTTTGCATACATGTAGGACTTTAAGTAAACTAAATCAAGTACTTTCCGCTGCAACTATATATACTTTCCCGGTGGACTAGTTGATCCACGAACTGAGAGACACAGTTCTTACCTCAAAACCCCTAATAAATGATTTCAAATGATGACTTATCATATAATCATGTTTTGTCTAGTTAAGTAATAGGTTTCCGCCTGAGCGTCTACAGTTGTCTCCTGTATGACGTGGCATCATGACGTGTATTTTTTCTTACTCTGATATCCTTAAATTCGGAGAAAATGCGGGTTGTGACAGCGATGTCCGACCTCGTGATAGTCAGGTAGATAAGACTCCCCATCAGTGCCCGAAAGATCTTCGGATCAGGAAGAATCCTCCCTTCTTCCTTCCGAAGCTTCAGCCCAGCCTCCAGAGGAACGGAACTGCTCTTCCCCTCCTTCATGTCGAATCTTTCGACGATCCTCTCGACATACACCCTCTGGGAAACATACAACCCGCCTCTTCTCTTCTCAACTTGGAGGCCAAGGAAATGGTGTAGTTCACCAAGATCCTTCATCTCGAATCGTATGGAAAGCTGTTGTCTCAGCGCCGCGATGTCCTCAAGGTTGTTCCCTATCACGATCATGTCGTCGACGTACAGCAGCACTAGCACGTGAAGACCTCCACTCTTCTTCAAGAACATGCTGGAGTCTGAGTCTGAGGCATCGTAGCCGCAAAACTGCAAGTACTCCGCAATCTTTCCATACCAGGCTCTCCGCGCCTGTTTCAACCCGTAGAGGGTCTTCTTCAGCTTGCAGACGTTATGTGGAAGTGACTTGGACACATATCCAGGTGGTTGCACCATGAATATGTCTTTGTCAATCTCTCCATACATGAACGCGTTCTTCACATCAAGCTGCCACAACTTCCAACCTCGGCACGCCGTCAGAGCGATGGTCGTCCTCACCGACGTCATCATCGCGACAGGACTAAATGTCTCCTCGTAGTCCTCTCCGTGGGTTTGTGAGAAGCCCCGAGCGACAAGCCTCGCCTTGTACCGCTCCACTTCTCCATCTGCTCTCTTCTTAACCTTGTACACTCATTTGCAGGTGACAGGTTTGATGCCTTCCACCATGGCGGGAACCAGGTCCCATGTCTCATTCTTCTCTAGGGCCTCCATCTCCTCGATCATGGTCGCGTCCCACTCCTTGATGTCAACTGCATCCTCAAAGCAGGCAGGTTCCCTCTCATCGAGTGGTCCTGCGAAGAAGCAGGAGACCAGACTCACGAAGTTTCCCTCCTTATAGCGAGCAGGCGGGACAATGGTCCTCTTCGACCTCCTCAAGGCTTGGTCACTATCTACCACTCTGGTAGACTCCTCTGCTTGAGCTCCTCTCTGAACTCCTCCTGAAGCGGTGCTCTCCCTGCTTCTTGAGTTCGAAGCTCCCCCTGAGCCAGAAGCTCCTCCCGAGCCAGAAGCTCCTCTTGAGCCAGATGGCGATGGAGCACTGAGAGATAGCTCCAACTCCACAGTAGGGTCCTCAGTGACCCACTCTTCCCTGCTAGATTCTCCACTCTCCGGCAGCACCACAGAAGAGACTCCCTGGTATGAGACCAGTTCGTCAAACACTACGTTGCGCGAGACGACGAACTTGTGGGTATGCGGATCCATGCACTTCCACCCCGTCTTCCGCTCATCGTAGCCGATGAAGACACACTTCCTCGCTTTCGGCTCCAACTTG
Source organism: Dactylorhiza incarnata (assembly GCA_033032865.1). NCBI lineage: Eukaryota > Viridiplantae > Streptophyta > Magnoliopsida > Asparagales > Orchidaceae > Dactylorhiza > Dactylorhiza incarnata. Next base: position 2,374,902 of record JAWHQI010000233.1, read on the forward strand.
GTTCTCTGAGCGTCCGGGACGTGCACGAAGAAGGTAAAACCAAACACTTTCATGTGACCCACATTTGGCTTCTCCCCGAACATGAGCTGGTGTGGAGACACCATCCTGTTAGAACTCAGAGGTAGCCGGTTGATCACATGAGTAGCACACGCCATTTCCTCCGCCCATAAGGCCTTGGGAATGCTCTTGGCATGTAGCCAACTTCTGGTAGTCTCCACCAGATGGCAGATCTTCCTCTCTGCCACCCCATTCTGCTGAGGGGTGTGAGCGCAGGAGAGCTCCCGCCGAATTTCAAACCTCCTGCAGAAAGAAGCAAACTCATTGGAGGTGAACTCCCCTCCATTGTCGCTTCTCAGCTTCTTCACTCTGCGGTTCAGCCTCCCCTCCACAAGCTCCTTCCACTCTAGGAACTTGTTGAATACTTCTGACTTCTCTCTCATAAAGTATACCCACGTATAGCGGGTGTAGTCATCCACCAGAACCAACGCATACTTATTGCCTCCATAAGTAAGGGTGGCGCACGACCCCATAACGTCAGCATGTACGCACTCAAGAGGTGCCTTACACCCGGTCTCCGACTTATCAAATGGAAGTCGATGTGACTTTCCATATTGGCAGCCGTCGCACACATGGTCGTCGCCGTAGGAAGAGAGATGAGGCAGACCACTCACTAGGCCCTTTGCCGCCATCATCTTCAGCTTGTCCATCCCCACATGACCCAGCCTCTCATGCCAGATCACAACACTGTCGTTTGTCTTCAGCTTGTCCACGTAGGCATTTGCAGACAGAACATACAAATCCTTCACCCTTCTCCCGGTGAGCGTGACGTTAGCATCGACAGATGAAAGGTTCTTCAGGAACTTCACCTCCTTCGGTCCAAACAGCACGTGGTATCCAGCATCCACTGCGTTAGCCACCGAGAAGAGGTTCTTCTTCATGTCAGGCACGTGACACACACTCTTCAGTGTCACTGGCGTCTCTTTACTCCCAAGGGACACCTTCCCTTCTCGCTCCACGGGATGTACCGTATCATCCGCAGTGATGATATCATCCGTTCCTTCACATGCTTCCAAGGAGTCGAACTTGGACATATCTCCTGTGAGATGATGCCCGCAACCGGAATCCACTATCTAGTCGTTCTCGAGGTTGATGGAGGCTAAGACATCGACTGACGTTGTCGTCATCTCTGCCAGGAAACAATTGCCCCCTCTCTCACCGCCCTGGTGACCTCCACCTCTCTGGTGATCTCCCTTCTTGTTAGCAGCATGACCGGCCTTCAGATTGGACCGGCAGTCCTTTTCCATGTGCCCGTACTTCTTACAGGCAAAGCAAAGAGATCTCCCCTTCTCATCGCGCGCAAGGAGGAACTTCCCCCCATCTCCCTGAGAGGACGTTGAAGGTCCATCTCCGGAGTTCTTCTTTCTCTTGTCCCAGGATGTCCTCTTTCCTGAGAACAAGGCCTCGCCATCTCCTCCTGAGATGGATACTCCCGCCATCTGCTTCGCCAAGCTCTCCTGAGACGACAACAAGTTCTCTAGCTCCAGTAAGGAGGGTTGAGTAGCCCACCCTTGCATGGAAGTAACGAAGGGGACATACTCCTTCCTCAAGCCTCGGAGTATGTGCCACTTCAACTTCGCCTCTGAGATTGGCTCTTCAGGATCCAAGGCCGAGATCTCCCCACATAGGTTCTTCACCTTCAGGAAGAAGGTGGATATCGCCATCTCGCCTTGAGTCGACTTTGTCAACTCATTCTCCAGGAATTGTAGCCGCGCTACATTCTTCTTGTTGAATAACTCATCGAGGGCTATCCAGATCTCAGACGCTGACTTGCAACCTATGATGTGGTCGAACAAGTCAGGTGAAATGGCTCTCTTCAAGGTGAACTCCGCCTTGGCGTTGGTCTTCCTCCAGGCTCTCCCAGCTTGACCATTGTCTTCAATTGGAAACACTTCTGTCTGCTCTTCTCCTCCAACGACCTCCCATAGGTCCTCTCCAAGCAGGTAACTCTCCAAGCAAGACTTCCACTTCTTGTAGTTGGTCTGGGTGAGCAGCTCGATTCCAAGTTCTCTAGCATACCCTCCTCCGCCGTCCATCTTGATTGCTCAGTCCTTGTTCCCACTATCCCTCTGATACCATGTGAAATATTTTGTAGTCGAAAGAACACGTCAACCAACAGGAGAATAAGGACACCAAGAAAGGAACAATACTATCACAATTTAATAACTCTGCCAGCTAGTTACAAATGAACAAGGCTGAATACAAGTTGCATCCAACTTGAATCACAACAGCTAGTAGTAGGAAAGAACTTGGTCACGGACAAGGTCCGCTTCTTCTCCGGAGCACACCGCGCAGGTGATACTCGCTCCTCTCTACCGCCGGCGTTAACGCTAGCGCCCATCGTTAGCTTCGCTTCCTCCACTTCTCGCTACCGCGAGCGCTAGCACTAGCGTCGGGCGGTATCTCGCGAGTAGGTAACTCTTCTGCCGAACTTACTCCAAGTTCGATGCTCGCCAAGTAGCGCTCTGGTATCTCTAACTCGCTCAAAGTTGAGGATACTCGCCACTTTAAGAATGCATGCTCTTTGGGGGGGGGGGGGGGGGGGGGGGGGGGGGGTACCCCTCTATTTATAGACAATAATAGGAGGGGCGAGAAGGAGCTAACGTCGGCGCTAGCGCTGGCGCTGGCGCTAGCTCACTTCAAATCTAACAAAATGAAACTTCATATTGTATTGTATATATTTTTTAAAAAAAAGCACCACGGGTCAAAATAATTTAATAAAAGGGTCGGGCCCGCTCCATAAGATGCATTCACCGCTGTCTGCGTCACCGGTCGTTTTTCGGACCGATCTTCGTTCCGAAATCCATATCCGGGAGAAGCCTTGCTTTGCCGCGTGGAGAAAGCAACGACATCGATGGAAGGCGAGCGAAAACTAAAAACCTAAAGGGAAGAGCGAACCCGTTTAATGGTCGTGCACGATCATTCCCGGTGTCCGGGGTTATCGGACCGAAAAACTTTCGCTGCATCACCAACATCCAATTAATCATATATATCACGATGAATATATGAAATATTATTATTATTTATATAAATAAATAAACCTTTGACTTCATACATATAAAATTACGAGTGACAGGTACGGAGCTCCGCTCACAAACCCCACCGCGCCCGCCGCTACTAAAATATTTATATCTATTATATCTATAAGAAAAAACATATATAATATAATACACACACACACTCACACGGGGGTAGGGCACGGGGCCCCCTGTGCGGGCGGCGATATTCTGCGGGGGCGGCAAAATTACGCGGGGGCGGTTCATATTTATATACGTATATATAAACATAGTTCAATGTTGGTCAACAAAAATCTTATAGTGTGATGGTTGTCACCTTTGCTTGATATAGTGGAAACCTGAGTTACGTTCAATTCTCACTATTGACAATTTTTGTGAGATTAAAAATTGAGTCATACGACTCTCATTTTTCAAAAAATTTAAGGGTAAAATCGTAATTTCATGTTGTATGGTATCATACATCTTATTATAAGTCTCAGTAGGTGTATGAGCTCTAGTAAAAAAATTATAAATAATTGGACGGTCCATATTAATCATATCATCATTGACGGATCTGATTTTCTCAATGACTTTTTAATTTCATGCCACAATATTTATTTATAAGAAAAAGAGAGAGGAGTGTAATTTTATATAAAAAAATATATTCTGTATCTTTAACTACTATATACAAGAAGTTGTTTTTTGTGCAACATTCAAAAGTGTCAAATATAGCATCATTCTTTTACTCCAATGACTGAACGTATATTATGAAAAAAAATGGAACTTCATAAAATATAATGACTATTTGTGTAATTACATAATATCCTAATAATAAAAATAATTATGAAAATTCATAAAATCCAATAACTTTTTAGTACACTTCTTACACTAACTATGGTAGCTAACCATTATGTCTCCAAAAACTATTTTTTATTAAAATATAAATGTTTTTGAAAAAAATAATTATAAAATATTGATATTTTTTTTTTTACGATCATTTTGAGTACTCATATGTATAAGTTGCGAGGAAAATCTGCCATCGCCGGTCGGGTAATATTTTGAGAGAAAGGAAAGTAATTTGTTTTAAATTGAAGAAATAATTTGGGCATTATAAATGTTGCACGAAAGACATTGTTTTTCTTTACATAATAGTACAGATATGTTACAGTGTATATATACTGTATGTAACACATGGATTTACTCATGATGAATTTTAGAGGTATTTTTGGCTACATATATCACTCACATTAATAACATAGAAAAATAATTCAGCAGCGCTCAACTAATTTTCCAACAAATAAATTAATGCCTGCTGTCCCATAAATTATGAGTTATGGAGTCCTATGAAAGTGATTTGGCCTTAGGCACAGCATATGCTTAATTAGGGCTCAACTTAATTAGCAGCTTGACTTTTGGAGTCCTATTATTAATATTATTATACAAAATGATTCTATAATTCCTAATAAAATACATATAGTATGCCACGTGTTGTTACATCCCATGCATATTGATGGGGATTCATCATGAGCTCTCATTTATGAGAGAACCGGATGACGGTTACTCCCATAAACCACTCTCCCCATTACTTTAGTGGGAGAGAGTGGGAGGTTAAAGCCGAAACCGCCGCCAACCGCAAAGTGCTCGGCGACACCGTCCCCTCCCGCCGGCGAGCGGGCCGCGCGCGGCGGCACCCGCGGCAAGCGCGGCGCCACCGCCCGGCGCCACCGCGCGGTAGCGCCCGCGGCAAGCGCGGCGCCACCGCCCGGCGCCACCGCGCGGTAGCGCCCGCGGCAAGCGCGACGCCACCGCCCGGCGCTACCCGCGCGGTAACGCCGAGCCCTCCTGGGGTGCGGCCAAGCCGCACCCCCCTTTTGGGGTGCGGCCGAGAGAAGTCGCCCTCGATCCCTCGGGCGCGGCCACGCCGCGCCCGCCTTTGGGGCGGTCGAACCGCTCTCCCCCGTAGTAAGATTGGGGTGAGTCCCCCCTCTTCCCGGGCTTCATTTGAGGGGATCCCAGCCTGAATGCCCAGAGAGAGCTCCTTGAAGATTTTCACGGATTTCTCCTTCGGCGCTTGAAGATCTCCTTCGTGGACTTGAAGTTTGGCGTCTTCACGAAAGCAGACAAGGCTCTCACTTTGGTCTCCACGAAAGCGGACAAGGCTTTCTCACTTTCGTCTCCACGAAAGCGGGCAAGGTTTTCTCACTTTCGTCTCCACGAAAGCGGGCAAGGCCTTCTCACTTTCGTCTCCACGAAAGCGGACAAGGCCTTCTCACTTTCGTCTCCACGAAAGCGGACAAGGCCTTCTCACTTTCGTCTCCACGAAAGCGGACAAGGCTTTCTCGCTTTCGTCTCCACGAAAGCGGACAAGGCATTCTCACTTCCATTCTCTGCCGTTCTCAGAAGGAAAAGACTTAGTTTTTCTGAGAGGTGGCCTGTCGTCTTCGGGACGGCTCTCTCTCTCTCTCTCTAATATTGTAACGAGCAGCGGCCTGTCGCGCTCGACTTCTAAATCTCTAATTATAACCCCCCAAAAGATAGTGGAAGTTTGGTCGGCACAGCTCCGGCCACGTGGTTTTTTACCCTTTCCGGGTTTTCCACGCTAAAAAGTCAAGGTGTAATCAACGAATCTCAAATTGACTGTTTGCACGCTTGGTTCGCTCCCGAGCTAAGGTGGTTCAAGTAAACCGGTCTACCAAGAGCCCTAAGAGACCCACAATAATTTGGCGCCGTCTGTGGGAATGGATTCCCAACTACCGAACAAAGGATTCTCGAATGCAGTGCCCGCTTCTCCTGAGTTCACAGAACCAGCAAGGGTGGACACCTCTCCCGAACTGTCCGACGCATGCGGTTCCTCAATTCCTGAAGGCCCGATGAAAAGTGCGCTCATCGCTGCACCAATCCAGCCCCAGTGGGATGGACCGACTAGCAAGCCGGCCCCTCACACAGCGGGGCAGGATCCGAACGATATCGCGCACCAGCAAAGGTGATCCCCCCTTTCAGAGTCAATTTTGGCATACCCAGTCCCGTCATGGCTAAAGCTCCTGCACATCAAGGAGTTCCACGGAGCAGAAGACCCGTACGTGCACGTTAATCACTTCTTGATGACGGTACGGACGTTCGGACTTCCCGACCAAATCAGCTGCAAAATCTTCACAAAGACACTGCGCGGGAGCGCCCTCCGCTGGTATCAATCCCTGCCAAATGAAGCAATTCACAACTTCACTGAGTCGTCCCAGCTGTTCGTTGAATGGCACGAAGCGCGCACGCCAAGGATCCGGGAAGAAGAGCGAGAAAAGCCCGACACAGACGAACCGCCCCGCCTAAGGGAGGCGGAGTGGAGCACACAGCAACAGAAGATCCGCACAAATTTTCACCAGGAGCGTCCCTGCGCATGGATGGACTTCGCCTTGGACGCATGCATAGGCAATCCACCTTGTGAGCTAAGGAGAGCGTTGGTAACTCACCGCATCTCCTTTAACATCCTATTCCTGGCTGTCGTAGTACGGCTCAAACTCCTAAGCGGGAACCTCAAATTAAGGGCCAGCGACGCGGAGCTCCCAGACGGAACTACGGTACCCACCGTAGGAATCATCACCCTCCCCGTCTAGATAGGGATACACGCAGAACCAGTCCAGTACGACGTTCAGTTCGTCGTCGCCGAGGCAGACTCCCCCTACGACGCAATATTTGGGAGCCTCTTATTGGACGCCCTGGACCACGACGTTTCCATGTCCGGGCGCATGACAAACAAAGGGAGTATCCTCAGGAACGCAATCCATGGTTTCGACACACCCGCCTCCAAACTCCCTTGGATCAACAACGATCCGTCACCAAAACCGAAGTCTGAGAAGCAAGGCGCGCGGAAGGATCGCGCAACTCCCACGTTGACTGAAAAAGCCAAATTTCAGGCATCAGTGAAACCGCCACAGTTTGACACATGCCGCAAGAGAAAGGGGCAGCAGATCAAGCCCAATTCTGCCACTTCCACAAATGTCGAGGGCACCGAACCGAACACTGCGCAAGACTGAAAGAAGAAATTGAACGTCTCGTCCAGTTAGGGCACCTGGAAGCTTTCCGTGAGGAGGCACAGAGGGACGCCACCAAGGATCAGTCGCCGGGTCACCGCCGTCCGCCATGCTGAACGACCAAAAGAGCTCGAGCCAGCGCCGCACAAAAGGAGCGCAATGTTACCTTTTCTCTCTCGTCAAACTTGCATCAAGAAACTTATTAGCTCAAAAGCCGCAAGATTGCACTTGCGCATGTATCAATCTTTTCTAGTTATATTCTATCTATCCTAAACTGTTCTACTGCAAGAACCACTTTGGGGCCCTGCCCAGGGGACTTTGCACCGCCGTCGATTGAAGTTTCGCCGTTCTCCTCCGTCGTCGAGTCCCGGTGTCGTAGGGGCCTGCCCCCCTTACGTTCACCCTCGGTTTGAATACACCAGCTATTCACCGGCCACTTGGGGGCCCTGCCCCGGGGACTTTGCACCGCCGTTGATTGAAGGTTCGCCCTTCTCCTCCGCCGTCGAGTCCCGGTGTCGTAGGGGCCTGCCCCCCTTACGTTCACCCTCGGTTTGAATACACCAGCTATTCACCGGCCACTTCGGGGCCCTGCCTCGGGGACTTTGCACCGCCGTCGATTGAAGGTTCGCCCTTCTCCTCCGCCGTCGAGTCCCGGTGTCGTAGGAGCCTGCCCCCCTTACGTTCACCCTCGGTTTGAATACACCCGCTATTCACCGGCCAAGCCGCGAGCCAGACTCGTGCGAAAGCCGCAAGCACATACTTGCGCAAACTAATTTTTTATAAAAGCCGCGAGCATAGACTCGTGCAAATTAATTTTATATATATAAATCGCGAGCGCGGACTCGTGCAAACTAGTATAAAAGCCACGGGCTCAGACCCGTGCAAACTCATCTGTAATTTTGAAAACAATTAAACTGTGCAGGTGCTAACAACCAGATTAACAAGATCATGCAGGAAAATAACTACAACACATGCAATAAAGGAGATGCAACCACATCCGACAAACACACAAACAAACAACAAAGCTGAAAGCGAGAAAATGAAAGATAAACAACATCAATCCTCGACCACGTCCGAGTAGTCATCCCCAGAAAGATCTCCCGCTCCGAGGCCAGCGGTGTCGCACCCGAACTTCCTCCCCATCATACGGAGAGTCTTCTGAATGCCTCTCTGAAAAGAGACTTCGCACTCGTCCGCTATCAGGGACTCTACCTCCTTCGTCATCACCTCGGCAGAAATCTCCTCCACCATCTGGAAACGCTCCTCCGCAAAAGTGAGGGAATCCTTGTACTCGGCTACTCCAGTCGCCTTGGCCTCCTCAAGATTCTGCTCGATCGATGACAGCCGGTCCACCTCGCTCCGTAGGAAGCCCAACTCCCCCTCCAGGCGAAACATCTCCCCCTGCGCGTCCGATAGTTGACGAAGGGCATCCTGGGCGAGCACCTTATCACCGCCGCACTCCGCTCGCAGCTTCTCGACTTCGCCCTCCAACTGCTTGATATGAGCTGCGTCACAGTCCCTCTTCCTATGCAAAACGGACATGTCACACCTTGCCACGCGTAAATCCTCCTGAAGAGCGAAGTAGTTGTCCTTGAGGCTCACAAAATGATCGTTCCATGTGAGCGCAACGCTGGTCAAAGCCTCTGCCTGCAAGCAAAAGTCGAACGGTTAGCAAGCGTAAATAAGAACAGAGAGTAAACGCTGAGATCAAGAAAGAAGAGCTTCACTTACCGCGCAAGCCATCGCTTGAAGTGAGGAAGAAACACGCTTCGCCGGCATGAGGGGAGGTGGCGGCGGCAAATCCTCCGGTGGGACCCGGTCGACAATAGGAGACGCCAAAATCTCCACCTCCGGATCGGATGAAACCTGCTCACTCCAAGGACGGCTCGGGCCGGCCTCGCAATCGTGACTCATAGGCGCCAGTGTAGCGGGGCGCGGACCGGAAGGTCCGTTCTTGATAACGATCTTCCTCTTTTTCCCACGATCCAAGGGAGCAGCAGCCTCCCGCTCGGGATCCCTGGTAAGTCCCACCGAGTGCAGTCGACGTTCATCCACGCAACCAGAAATGGAAAGCAAGGCCTTCGACAGCCCCTCTCGGCCAGGAAAACCGGGGATAGGAAGGAACTCATCTTCCTGACCAGTCTGCCGGCGACAGCGTCCAGGAAGCGATCTCCATAACTCCGGTAGCTCCCATCGGTTCCGGACATACCCGTAAAAAGTGTTCCCATGGTGATAATCAGCCTTCGCCCCAAAGTGAAACCAACTTTTGTTGCTCTGAACCTCGATACGACCACCCGGGTCAGTAGAAACCTCGCACCAATCTTTGAAAATCTCCAGCGAAAAGCGCGTGCTGTGTTCCTGGAAGAATACCACCATCCCCATAATGTTCGTCATCCCCGCCGGTGTGAACTGGGTAATCGGAACGCCGCAGAACCGGAATATCTCGACGGCCTCCTCGGGTGGAGGAATGCGAACCCGGACTTCAAGCAACTCTCTGAAAGGGCCATGAAACCGGTTGGCGGATTTTGGGCGCGCTCTTCCGCCCCTGGGATCCTCACCTCAACATCCGGGGGCAACCCAAACCGCTTCCGCCATATGTCAATTCGCGCGCCGTCAAGAGTAGAGCGCATGCGCATCGGTCTCGACTGACCACTTCGTTTCGAAGCCTGCAAAGGAAAGTTCGCGCACGTCAGCGCTTATATCCAACAAAATAAAATACGTATGAATAAAGATCCCGAAAGACGCGCGTCAAGCGAATTCAGCCCGCCAGCGCGCAGTTATGCCAACCAGCCGCATGGAAGCAACGATTCATGCGAGCGACGCAATTCGCGCGCGACAAACCGCACGAGCGGCAAGACGCACGCACCTGGCACCCCGCGTGCTCGGTTAACCACCGCACGCGAAAGCGCGCGCAGCAAACGGCCGCGCAAAAGCATGCGGAAAAACACCGCGCACGCACGCGCGGGGGGACGCGCGCGGCCCACCGTCGCGCGCACGCGCGGCAAACCGCCACGCGCACGCACGGCCAACCGCCGCGCGCACGCACGGCCAACCGCCGCGCGCGTGCGGCCAACCACCCCGCGCGCACGTGGCCAACCGCCACGCGCGTGGGGGCGCGTGTGCCCCCCCCCCGCCAGACGGCGGCGCATACAGGCCACGGAGGCCGTCGACGCCCCGGTCCCGCGGTCGGCAGCGCCGCGTGCACGCGCCGCGAGAGGCGCCGGTTGACCGCCCCCGCGGCCGGCTGCGCCCGCGCGCGGGCGCGCACCCTCCCGACGCCCTGCCGCCTCGGTCAAAACCACCCTGGCGGGCGCGCTCCGCCATCTCCTCCTTTCTTTGCAAACAAAACGAAAATAACGAGCTTACCTCCACCATTGTTGAAACCAGTTTTCCGGTTTCAGCGTTCGAAAGGGGGTTGCGACTAACTCTTACTTGACCTAAGCCTAGACCCTTGACTGGTCACTAAGAACTGAGGAACTTGCCCTTGACGATCTCCGGAGTCTAGAAAGAGACCCTTAAGCTACAGCGTGGAGGTCCCACCGCACACCCGGAAGCGCACTCGGAACTTCCCCTCCCAAGCCAATGCTGAGCCTGGGCACCTTGGAGGGCACTAAGAACCACCTCACTATCAGCTGAAGGATGACAAGGGAGGGGGGTTCTTGCTCACAAGACACACGCAGGGGGGGGGGGGGGTAGTGACCAACCCTTCCCAAGGTGCCCATGGGGGTCTATTTATAGACTTTCCCAAAAATGGACTGCGGATAGCCAAAATTGGACTGCGAATAGCCAAAATTGGACTGCGAATAGCCAAAATTATGCTATCCGCAGTCCGACCATGACCATGAACAATCAACGTATGAGGAGGGGCGAGTGGGGTTTGGAGTGCCCACTCCACCCCTCGCAGGAGGATCGGGAGAGTGGAGGGAGGGTCGCCCCCACTCGCTCCCCTAAAGGGGACGGTCGAGTGGGGGGACTGCCCCCACTCGCCTCCCACAAAGGAGGGGGCCGAGTGGGGGGGCTGCCCCCACTCGCCTCCCACAAAGGAGGGGGCCGAGTGGGAGGGTTGCCCCCACTCGCCTCCCACAAGGGAGGGGGCCGAGTGGGGGGGGGGGGGGGGTTGCCCCCACTCGCCTCCCACAAGGGAGGGGGCCGAGTGGGGGGGGGGGGTTGCCCCCACTCGCCTCCCACAAGGGAGGGGGCCGAGTGGGGGGGTTGCCCCCACTCGCCTCCCACAAGGGAGGGGGCCGAGTGGGGGGGTTGCCCCCACTCGCCTCCCACAAGGGAGGGGGCCGAGTGGGGGGGTTGCCCCCACTCGCCTCCCACAAGGGAGGGGGCCGAGTGGGGGGGGGGGGGGGGGGGGTTGCCCCCACTCGCCTCCCACAAGGGAGTGGGCCGAGTGGGGGGGGGGGACTTCCCCCACTCGGCTTGCTTAGCTATTTCTCCCTCTCTTGGGTCATCTCCCGGCCTTACTCGGTCTCGGTCGCCTCCGAGAGGTCGACCGGCTTGCCTCGGTCAGCTTAACCTTCGATTTGGTCTTGACGGATTACGGGCAACACAGCGACCCTACTCATGTCGGGTCACACCGGCTCGGAAAATATGAGGGTTGTACACAATCCCCGCTCTTTGCGAGCTTGTCCCAAGCTCGGAAAGAAAGTCCAACCCACCTATTTGACGAGTAGGTGGGACTTTAGGGGAATCCACGAAAGGATCTGCCAACGGGACATCCCTGCCGAGCTTTTCAGTTGATCCTGACTTGAGACGGAAGGCGAACCTTTCTCCACTAGACACCCCTCCTGTGAGCCGAGCTCAACAGGAGGTGGAGAAAGCTCAACACCTTTAGGTCGAGCTAAACTCGACCGAAAGTGGAGGGAGACTCATCACCTCTAGTCGAGCTAAACTTGACATGAGGCGAGGAACGAACCTTTCTCCACTAGACACCCCTCCTGTGAGCCGAGCTCAACAGGAGGTGGAGAAAGCTCAACACCTTTAGGTCGAATTGATCTTAACCTTGGGTGGAGAAAAACTCAACACCTCTAGTCGAGCTGAACTTGACATGAGGTGAGGAACGGACCTTTCTCCACTAGACACCCCTCCTGTGAGCCGAGCTCAACAGGAGGTGGAGAAAGCTCAACACCTTTAGGTCGAGTTGAACTTAACCTTGGGTGGAGAAAAACTCAACACCTCTAGTCGAGCTGAACTCGACCTGAGGTGGGAAACGGACCTTTCTCCACTAGACACCCCTCCTGTGAGCCGAGCTCAACATGAGGTGGAGAAAGCTCAACACCTTTAGGTCGAATTGATCTTAACTTTGGGTGGAGAAAAACTCAACACCTCCAGTCGAGCTGAACTTGACATGAGTTGAGGAACGGACCTTTCTCCACTAGACACCCCTCCTGTGAGCCGAGCTCAACAGGAGGTGGAGAAAGCTCAACACCTTTAGGTCGAGTTGAACTTAACCTTGGGTGGAGAAAAACTCAACACCTCTAGTCGAGCTGAACTCGACCTGAGGTGGGAAACAGACCTTTCTCCACTAGACACCCCTCCTGTGAGCCGAGCTCAACAAGAGGTGGAGAAAGCTCAACACCTTTAGGTCGAGTTGAACTTAACCTTGGGTGGAGAAAAACTCAACACCTCTAGTCGAGCTGAACTCGACCTGAGGTGGGAGGCGGGAACTCCATACCTACCAGGGAGCCGAGCTCACCTGGTGGGGGAGGGACTCAACACCTAACAGGGAGCCGAGCTCACCTGGAGGTGGAGGGACTCAACACCTAACAGGGAGCCGAGCTTACGTGGAGGTGGAGGGACTCAACACATAACAGGGAGCCGATCTCACCTGGAGGTGGAGGAACTCAACGCCTAACAGGGAGCCGAGCTCACCTGGAGGTGGAGGAACTCAACGCCTAACAGGGAGCCGAGCTCACCTGGAGGTGTAGGAACTCAACGCCTAACAGGGAGCCGAGCTCACCTGGAGGTGGAGGGACTCAACACCTAACAGGGAGCTGAGCTCACCTGGAGGTGGAGGAACTCAACACCTAACAGGGAGCCGAGCTCACCTGGAGGTGGAGGAAACTCCATACCTATCAGGGAGTCGAGCTCACCTGGAGGTGGAGGAACTCAACACCTAACAGGGAGCCGAGCTCACCTGGAGGTGGAGGAACTCAACACCTAACAGGGAGCCGAGCTCACCTGGAGGTGGAGGAACTCGACACCTAACAGGGAGCCGAGCTCACCTGGAGGTGGAGGGACTCCACACCTAACAGGGAGCCGAGCTCACCTGGAGGTGGAGGGACTCAACACCTAACATGGAGCCGAGCTCACCTGGAGGTGGAGGAACTCAACGCCTAACAGGGAGCCGAGCTCACCTAGAGGTGGAGGAACTCAACGCCTAACAGGGAGCCGAGCTCACCTGGAGGTGGAGGAACTCAACCCCTAACAGGGAGCCGAGCTCACCTGGAGGTGGAGGGACTCAACACCTAACAGGGAGCCGAGCTCACCTGGAGGTGGAGGAACTCAACGCCTAACAGGGAGCCGAGCTCACCTGGAGGTGGAGGAACTCAACGCCTAACAGGGAGCCGAGCTCACCTGGAGGTGGAGGAACTCAACCCCTAACAGGGAGCCGAGCTCACCTGGAGGTGGAGGGACTCAACACCTAACAGGGAGCCGAGCTCACCTGGAGGTGGAGGAACTCAACGCCTAACAGGGAGCCGAGCTCACCTGGAGGTGGAGGGACTCAACGCCTAACAGGGAGCCGAGCTCACCTGGAGGTGGAGGAACTCAACACCTAACAGGGAGCCGAGCTCACCTGGAGGTGGAGGAAACTCCATACCTATCAGGGAGTCGAGCTCACCTGGAGGTGGAGGAACTCAACACCTAACAGGGAGCCGAGCTCACCTGGAGGTGGAGGAACTCAACACCTAACAGGGAGCCGAGCTCACCTGGAGGTGGAGGAACTCGACACATCCTCAGACCGTCTTCTCTTCTTGGAGCCTTACCAACCCAAACGAATCCACCCGACGAGCCACCCAGCGACCGGCATCAACAAGCCCGGGCGAGTGGTCTCCAGTCGAGGACTCGACTTAAAACGAATCTACCCGACGAGCCACACAGCGACCGGCATCAACAAGCCCGGGCGAGTGGTTTCCAGTCGAGGACTCGACTTAAAACGAGTCTACCCGACGAGCCACCCAGCGACCGGCATCAACAAGCCTGGGCGAGTGGTCTCCAGTCGAGAACTCGACTTAAAACAAGTCTACCCGACGAGCCACCCAGCGACCGGCATCAACAAGCCCGGGCGAGTGGTCTCCAGTCGAGGACTCAACTTAAAACGAGTCTACCTGACGAGCTACCCAGCGACCGGCATCAACAAGCCCGGGCGAGTGGTCTCCAGTCGAGGACTCGACTTAAAACGAATCTACCCGACGAGCCACCCAGCGACCGACATCAACAAGCCCGGACGAGTGGTCTCCAGTCGAGGACTCGACTTAGATGCTATCTTTAACTACTTTCGATATATTATAAATAAATTACATACCATTACAATGCGCTTCCTTGCGCTTACTCGGCCACATGCACCTTGGCCTTCTCATTCATCACTTCCTCCATCTCCTCAGCTTCCTCCTGGTCCTTCCGGGTATAGCTGTCTCCTCTCTGTCGAGGTTCTTCTTCCTTTCCTTACCTCCAGAAACTCTGGGCATGTGGCTGTCGCGTGGCCCTCCTGCTGATGGAAGTCACAGTACGGCAATGCCATCATCCTTGCTTCCTTCCCTGCGCGACCCCTCTTCTTATTTCCTCTTTTTTGGTCAATCGTCATGGTTTGCAGGGGGTGGGGTTGCAATGGCCTTGTGTCCGGCTGCCTCCCTGTTGGGTTGAACCGTCCCTCCTCCCCCTGAAATTTTTCTCTCCCTTGGAAATGGCCTCTTCCTTGGCCTCGAGGGGGTCCTCCTGGCGGCCTCCAGGTCGGTAGGGAGACTGATGGTTGAAACTCCCAACCTTGCTCCTGCCCAACGGGGGGTCCTTGGTGTCCCTGACTCCTCATCTCCTCCTTTCTTCTTCCTCCATGCTCTTTCCTTTCTTCCTCTGCTACCTGGGCTAACCTCGCCACGAACTCCTGGTTGGTGGCCTCACACTCGGTCTCACGATCAACACGCTTCATCAGCTCTTCGAAAGACAGGGGAGGGTCCCGAGTCAGACTCATCCGAAACAGCCCAGGCTGCAGCCCAAGGGTGAAGGCTAGCTGCAGGGTGTGCCCGGGCACTTTGACGACAAGAAGGACCTCCGCCTGGAACCTATCCATGTAGCTAGCCAGCGTCTCCCCTGGCTTTTGCCTGACTGCGAACAAGGCCTCCATGCTCTTCCTCCTCTTCTTCGAGGTAGAGAACCTTAACAAGAAACTTCGACGCAGATCTTCGAAGCGGTAGATGGTTCCCGCCGGAAGCGAGTGGAACCAATCCCTCGCCTTTCCCTGGAACGTGACGGCGAAAAGCCTGCACATGAAGGCGTCCGACATTTGCCTGATCGTGGTCATGTCCTCGAACCACTGAAGATGCTGGAGAGGATCCCTATCCCCCTCGTAGTAGGACATGGTAGGATCGCGAAACCCATCCGGAACGGGGGCTGGCATGACTAGCTCGCAGAAAGGGCTTCTCCATTCTTCTTGGTTGGGGGGAGGCGCTCCCATCACTTCCCCGCTGGGGCAGCTGGTCCGGGGCGAACTGTTGAAGAGCACTCGCGCCTGGAGGCTCAAGCCCTCCTCCGAGGCTGGCCCCTTCTCTTGCTGACTGCTTCTCACTTCCACTAGGGGGAGTGAGGGGATCCTAGGTGCAGGTGGTGTTGAGCACTCGCCGCGAGCGGAGGATGTGACCTGCATGAACTCCAGGATACTCTTGCTGAATTCGTCGAAGTCGCTCTTCTTCACATACTCGCAAGGTGGAGGCGGGTCTCCCAACTCGTCGCTTCCAGCCATGAGACTTGGCTCAGAGTTTTCCGAACTAGTCGCTTCCACGCTCACCGCACCAGAATGTTGAAACCAGTTTTCCGGTTTCAGCGTTCGAAAAGGGGTTGCGACTAACTCTTACTTGACCTAAGCCTAGACCCTTGACCGGTCACTAAGAACTGAGGAACTTGCCCTTGCGATCTCCGGAGTCTAGAAACAGACCCTTAAGCTACAACGTGGAGCTCCCACCGCACACCCGGAAGCCCACTCGGAACTTCCTCACCCAAGCCAATGCTGAGCCTGGGCACCTTGGAGGGCACTAAGAACCACCTCACTGTCAGCTGAAGGATGACAAGGGAGGGGGGTGCTTGCTCACAAAACACACGCAAGGGGGGGGGGGGGGGGGGGGGGGGGGTAGTGATCAACCCTTCCCAAGGTGCCCATTTGGGTCTATTTATAGACTTTCCCAAAAATGGACTGCGGATAGCCAAAATTGGACTGCGAATAGCCAAAATTCTACTATCCGCAGTCCGACCATGACCATGAACAATCAACATATGAGGAGGGGCGAGTGGGATTTGGAGTGCCCACTCCACCCCTCGCAGGAGGATCGGGAGAGTGGAGGGAGGGTCACCCCCACTCGCTCCCCTAAAGGGGACAATCGAGTGGGGGGATTGCCCTCACTCGCCTCCCACAAAGGAGGGGGCCGAGTGGGGGGGCTGCCCCCACTCGCCTCCCATAAAGGAGGGGGCCGAGTGGGGGGGGGGGGGTTGCCCCCACTCGCCTCCCACATGGGAGGGGGCCGAGTGGGGGGGTTGCCCCCACTCGCCTCCCACAAGGGAAGGGGCCGAGTGGGGGGGGGGGGGGGGGGGGGGGGGGGTTGCCCCCACTCGCCTCCCACAAGGGAGGGGGCCGAGTGGGTGGGGGGGGGGGGGGGGTTGCCCCCACTCGCCTCCCACAAGGGAGGGGGCCGAGTGGGGGGCTTGCCCCCACTCGCCTCCCACAAGGGAGTGGGCCGAGTGGGGGGGGGGGGGGGACTTCCCCCACTCGGCTTGCTTAGCTATTTCTCCCTCTCTTGGGTCATCTCCCGGCCTTACTCGGTCTCGGTCGCCTCCGAGAGGTCGACCGGCTTGCCTCGGTCAGCTTAACCTTCGATTTGGTCTTGACGGATTACAGGTAACACAGCGACCCTACTCATGTCGGGTCACACCGGCTCGAAAAATATGAGGGTTGTACAACCATGGTTCAACGCGCCGCACGCCGACAACAATGATGACCGGAGACAAAGCAAGAAGACTGAAACCTTCACACTCCTTCACACGGAGGATCGGACTCCGAAGGTTTGGGAGGCTTATGATGGGGATTCATCATGAACTCTCATTTATGAGAGAACCGGATGGCGGTTACTCCCATAAACCACTCTCCCCATTACTTTAGTGGGAGAGAGTGGGAGGTTAAAGCCAAAACCGCCGCCAACCGCAACGTGCTCGGCGACACCGTCCCCTCCCGCCGGCGAGCGGGCTGCGCGCGGTGGCACCCGCGGCAAGCGCGACGCTACCGCCCGGCGCCACCGCGCGGTAGCGCCCGCGGCATGCGCGGCGCTACTGCGCGGGTAGCGCCGCACCCTCCTGGGGTGCGGCCAAGCCGCACCCCATGAGGGGTGCGGCCAACCCGCACCCCCTTGGGGTGCGGCCAACCCGCACCCCCTTGGGGTGCGGCCAAGCCGCCCCCCCCCCTTGGGGTGCGGCCGAGAGAAGTCGCCTTCGGGGGCGGTCGAACCGCTCTCCCCCGTAGTAAGATTGGGGTGAGTCCCCCCTCTTCCGGCTCGCCGCCCGCTTTTCGGGCTCCGGACTCCGTTCGGAGTAATTCCCCGTTCGTTACGTGCTCAGAACGCTTCTGAGCGCGCTTATCTCACTTTTTATCTCTTCTGACTTCTCACATTTCCGACTCGCTCACTTTTCTGATTCGGCTCGCTCACTTTTTGTATTTTCAGTTTCTCACTTTTCAGGAACAACTTGTCGTCTTTCCTCGAAGGGCAGCATGGTCATTTACGAAAAATGGTGATCTGTGGGTTCTGAACCGGAAAATATGATTCGTCCTCCCAGGTGGTTATGGTGGTTACAACGGCAAAATTACCGGGGTACCCCCGGCCAAAGCTATAAAAAGACCCCCGGGCTTCATTTGAGGGGATCCCGACCTGAATGCCCAGAGAGAGCTCCTTGAAGATTTCCACGGATTTCTCCTTCGGCGCTTGAAGATCTCCTTCGTGGACTTGAAGTTTGCCGTCTTCACGAAAGCAGACAAGGCTCTCACTTTGGTCTCCACGAAAGCGGGCAAGGCTTTCTCACTTTCGTCTCCACGAAAGCGGACAAGGTCTTCTCACTTTCGTCTCCACGAAAGCGGACAAGGCTTTCTCACTTTCGTCTCCACGAAAGCGGACAAGGCATTCTCACTTTCGTTCTCTGCCGTTCTCAGAAGGAAAAGACTTAGTTTTTCTGAGAGGTGGCCTGTCGCCTTCGGGACGTTCTCTCTCTCTCTCTCGCTGATATTGTAACGAGCAGCGGCCTGTCGCGCTCGACTTCTAAATCTCTAATTGTAACCCCCCAGAATATAGCGGAAGTTTGGTCGGCACAGCTCCGGCCACGTGGTTTTTTACCCTTTTCGGGTTTTCCACGCTAAAAAGTCCAGGTGTAATCAACGAATCTCAAATTGACTGTTTGCACGCTTGGTTCGCTCCCGAGCTAAGGTGGTTCAAGTAAACCGGTCTACCAAGAGCCCTAAGCGACCCGCAACACATATATAAACTGCATCCCATATCTTAGGCTCCGTTTGGCGAGACGTTTTCGCATTGGTGAGTTTAGACAAAAACACCGTCATCATAGAATGTATGTTTGGTATGACAACGGCTATGACCGCTACGAAGAAAAGAAAGCTAGTTTTCAACATAAAAAGTGAATAAAGTTCTTTAAGTGAGGTCGGGCGTTCACGAACGACGGTTCATAACCACCACATTCATGACCGTTACAGTCGTGCCAAACGGAGACTTAATGTGATAAAAATAATTACCGGAATTTGAGAAATTAAAAGGTCAGCTTCTGGGTCTAAAATCGGCAGGTAGTAAATCGGCAGGTGGTGGCATCTTATAGTGGTATTAGAGATACAAGTAGTGCAATCCGAACAACGTTTTAGTTAGCATATGCTATCGAATACCTTGATGGCGGCCGGGGAAAGAGACAAAGTATGTCTCAACGGACGTGGTGAGCAGATACGAAGCGAAAGTTTGTTTATTATCTGCGCAGAAATAGGCGACGGTAAATCATAGCTCATTTGTCATTATATGAAAGGGAGCATTTTGTTTGGGTTTGAATAGTTTGGTTTCGTCGAAGCGGGGAAATTCTAGGCAGTCGGGGTGCTTGAGAGATTTTAGCTTGCGCAAGGCAGTGGTGCGGCTATAATCGCAATAGGCGCTCGCAAATTCGAAAAGTGCTGCATAAAACAGCCAGTAAGTTTTGCTCCACACTGGGGGAAGAGGGATCTGGTCCGGGGCCGAGCAATCGACATCGGATTTATGAGGACCTCAAAATTGCATGGAGCTCGGCGGACTAGTGGTAGAAATGACTTAAATTGTTTTTACATGTAGGCTCCGTTTGGTGCGGCGGTGACAATTATGAACGCGGTGGTTATGAACCATCGTTCGTGAACGCCCGACCTCACCTAAGGAACTTAATCCACTTTTATGTTCTAAATTAAATTTTTTTCTTGGTGACGGCCATAATCATTGTCATGCCAAACATACATTTTATGATCGTGACGTTTCTGTCCAAACTCATCGGAGCAAAAAAGTTGTGCCAAACTGAGCACTAGAATGACAATGTGTAGAGGACATGTAGAATGTGGGGGGTCACATCTATATATTGTTGAATATTTAAATAATATGTCTGCACGTGTCGGAACCGTCTCGGTAATCTTAACGGATTTCGTGTTATTCTACGACCCGCTCTACGCTGAAGATATTATATAAACCTATTCCAAATTTGATAGTGTTACATAGAATATCTTGAGCGGACCCGCCCTAACATATCTCTACGCAAAGATGATAATTTTGAAATGTTTTCTTATAAAAGCCCAGCCTTGCCTCCATTAAAGAAAGAGTAATTAACTCTTCTCAGCGGCAATGGCCGCCGGCCTTCACCCCGTCCACTCAGCCAATGCCAAGAGCCCCTACGGCGAACTCTCCCGGCAAGAATTCTACGACAACCACCACATTCTCCACCACGAATCCTTCTTCTCCGCCCCGAGCACCGACTCCACTCTCTTCACCCAATCATGGCGCCCGGCGCCGCCGGCTGCTCCCCTCCGCGGCGCCATCGCCATGCTCCACGGGTACCTCGGCGAGAGCGGTTGGCTCTTCGAGCTCACCGCCGTCGCATTCGCCCGCCTCGGCTTCCATGTTGTTTCCCTCGACCTCCCGGGCCACGGCCGCTCTTCCGGCCCACGCGGACACCTCCCCTGCTTCCCCCCTGTCGTCTCCGACTGCATCTCCTTATTTGACTCCTCCTTCGGATCCGACCTTCCCCTCTTCCTCTACGGCGAGTCACTCGGCGGCGCCATCTCAGTGCTCATCGCCGCCGAGCAGAAGCTTAAGTGGAGAGGCGTCGTGCTTAACGGGCCGATGTGCGGGCTGTCGAGGCGGATCAAGCCGCCCTGGCCGTTGGAGCTTCTGCTTCCGGCGGTGGCGGCTGTGGCACCGCGTTGGCGGGTTTCGGTGACGGGGAACCCGATCGAGGCGTCGTACAAGGTCGGGTGGAAGAGGGATCTGGCGCGGGGTAGCCCGGAGGCGCAGAAGTTGGAGTATGCGCCGGCGGCGACCGCGAGGGAGATGTTGAGGCTGTGCGATGAAGTGGGGAGGAGGGGGAGGGAGGTGGAGACGGCGATGCTGGTGGTGCACGGGGGTGAGGACGCGGTATGCGAAGTGGAGGCGACGGAGAGGTTGTGCCGGACAGCGGCGAGCCGGGATAAGAAGATGGTGGTTCTGCCGGGAGCATGGCATATGCTGGTGGGGGAGTCGGAGGAGACGGTGGAGAAGGGGTTTGGGGTTATTTTTGACTGGGTCGTGGAGCGTGCAAACGTTGGAGCGGTCGTTTAAAACTTAGTCTTTTATTTATTTTCGTTCGTGTTCTCGTGTGCGCGCACGTTTGCAGGCACGTGTGTGCGCACGTGTGCGCGTGTGTAAGATTTAAGAGGTACTATGGAATCTTAACGGTGTCTCTCTCATACACACGAAGTTTTTGCGTTCGGGTCCCGGTCTCCGGGTTCCTCTCTTGCTCGATTACCCAACGGGTTCACCACTTGCCTCTAATTTTTTAGTTTTGATCTTAGCCGTTTCTTCCTCCACAAGATATAGAAATGCAGCTCTCAAACTTAGATTTTACAACGAAGTCAACAACAAAAACACTCAAGCCTTTATCCCACTATAGTGGGGTCGGCTATATGGATCTTTTGTCATTGCCCTATCTTTAGTCATAATCTCACTAATGCTCCTTACAAATAATCTTCTTGTCCTATTAAATTTAATAATAAATTTATATTTTATATAAATTTTTTGTATTAAGTGGTGGTTAAAATATAATCAAGCTTATAAATGGGAATAATAGCTTACCTCCACAGTCTCTAGTCTCTCTCTATATATGTTTATATATAAATAAATTTGTTATTTTGAATTTGTCCTTTTAATATATAATATCATGATAACTATAAAGTTGAGATATTAAATATACTCTAAATATATCATATTTAATATTTTTTATAATTAATTTAATACAATTGATTTTTTATATCATAAAATAAAAGTCGTTACAATATTTTCCCACGCTCAATATTTCTCGAGAGAAATTATTTTTTCACCACACACATTATGACAAAATTGAGAAGAGATCATGTACTGCTTACTCGGCAATGTAAATAAGAAATTCTAATAGTATAAATAGTAGCACATGGTGAGGTTTATTTTGTACAAATTTGAAAACAAAGTGCCCTCACATTTTTGTGATATATTAAGAGAATTTCTTACTTATTAATGAGAACAATAACCAAGTTTATTTAAACTCCATTGTACAAATATTAGGAAAAGGTTGAAATTATAATCCTTCAAAACTTATGATAAGGCTTTGTAGCTCTTCTCCATCAAATATTTGTTACTAATGTAGAATGAAACCTCCAACAAGTAACCAATTGGCAGTGACATGATTACAAGAAGATAAAATGTGATGTTGTGGTCTGATGTAGAAGAAATGACGGCCAAGCAATTTGGGAATCCTCCGGATCCAGAAAAGCGACTCAGTTATCTTACTTTTGTTCTCATTTTTGCTCTAAGAAGAAGATGCACTCAGTTTCTGAGAGGTGACATGTCATCCTCGTAGTTCTCTTTCTCTCTCCACCATTGTAACGAGCAGCGGTCTGTCACGCTCGAGTTCTTAGTTTCTAATTATAATCCCCATCAGATAGTGGAACTTGGCCGGCACAGCTCTCCATCAGATTATTGCATATGATCTCTTGGGCGAAGTTTGATTCTACAATATAGAATTCCCGGCCACTGTTTTAGACATATAAGTAGTCAAAATTCATTTCATCGACAAGAGCAATCCAAATCCACTAACTATTTTACAAAAAAAAAATGTGTTTAAATAAAAATAGATTAAAAGTCTTGAAATAGAAAGTATATATTTAGCTCAAATGGAGATGAGGATGATAAAATTCCCACGGCCAACAATTATGATTTACGAATGGCACCGCCGTACATTACGCCACTCGGACGGTCGCAGGTGCAAAAAAGTTATCTGCTCGCTCCAGACATACACTCTATTTGGTACCCTTTCACTTGCGGCGGCTGTCTTCTCGCAGCTTCTCTCTCCGACGACTCTCCGTCTTCGTCCGGACTTCTCTCTCCTGACCTTCAAAGCTTCCGGCAAAGAGGGCGAGGATGCTGAAAGGAGCAAAGCGCAGCACCTTCTCATTTGCTCTCGGCAGCGCAGAAAGGAAGCGTATAATATATAGATCTTAAAGGGGCTTTTCACATCGGAAATTTTTTTTGGACGGATTTGGCGGGAAATTCTTAGGATTTCACCTTCGCTTCGCCATTCCCGCTGCTCCAATGGAGCAGATCGAAACGGTGAGTTGTTCTCTTTCCATGTTTGGATCAATTTCTGTGTTCAGCTGTTCGATGTCTGGGATCGAGCAGTTGGATTGGGCGTTTGATCTATTGAGCTGTGCTTTTGTCTGAGGCGGATTATTAACCGGCCAAGTATCGTTGTCTTGTCAGTTGATTTTCTTATATATTTTGGTTTGGGTTTAGGGTTTTGATAATGCCAGGGTTGGTGTTAATGATGTAGAGCTTACTTCGTAGCACTGATTCCTTTTGTAATTAGCAGCTGGAGTTTGCATGAGTGAGTATCAGTTTATCTTTTTCCGGCAAAGAATTAGAATTTAAGCAGCAGGAAACTATATGATTATCTTTTTGGGAATGACCACTTCAATGCCATTTTACATAAAAAGATAACCGTGTTCGTTGTTTTGTTTTATATTTAAGCACAGTAAAGTAAGACTAAAATGCCATTTGTTATTTGAAGATGTCATCAACCTTAACGTAATACTGCATAGTCGATGTCAGCTAACAGAGCAATCTGACATCTTGTTGTTTACTTTTCTGATTGATTTTGGTTGGGAATCTTCTCTAACACTGCAGAAGCTGGCGTGGAACAATAGCACCCTCTTGGACGAGGAGCTTAGTCCTGCAACCGAGGAGAACGCGATATCTGGATTCAATTTTAATGACACCGATACTATTGGGAATGAATCAGCACATTATGAGAAGTTTCTGCTTGATGATTTTGACAATTATTTGGATGAGATTAATGATCGTCTCACTGTTTCAAGATTGGTGAGTGATTCAGTCATTAAGGGAATGGTGAATGCAGTAATTGAGGAGGCCGCAGAGAAAGTTGCCGCGAAGGAGGAAGAGATAGCTATCTTGAAGGAGAAGTTGCGGGCATCTAGTCACCTTGTCGTTGCCGTTGATAGTTTTGTGCCATCGGAACCATTTAGGGTGAACCTTGATAGCATAACAACCAAATCGTTGCAAGTACAGAACTTTTTGAACAAGTGGGGCGAGTGGATTTACCCCGAGTGTTTGGGTAGAATGAAGATTTCAGTCGAAAATCAGATTCAGAGACTTAAAGATGATATTGATTATATGAGAAGTATAAATTTTCATGATGCAGCTAATCTTTGCTCTTCAAATAAAGGGGCGTACCGATTTCAATTTCTTCCTCAAACAAAAACGGATGAGAAAATGCATTTAATTGGTGAAAATTTTGAATATCTGAGAGTAATGTTAACTGGGTTTTTTGACAAAGTCAACGACTTGTTAAGCTCTATGCAAATTTCAAATATGGAACAACATTGGGAACATGAGTTGCAGGAAGAAATTAGGGCTATTGCTATTTCGAATTTTGTTAGAGATATTCAGGAGGAGTGTGGAACCAAGGTTTTTGAACAAAGGAGGCTAATCAATGCTCTAAGCACAAAGTATGAGCAGAAGGTCAGTGATATTTCCTTAGTACGTGAAGATCTTGATGTTATTTCCAAGTCCTTATTGAACTCCGATCAAATTCTTTTGCTCTCTCACACCAGCGGGGAAGGTTTTGAAGAACTGAATAATACGAAGCGGAAAGATCAATTTCCTCTCAAAGCTTTGGGAAGTAACCATTCACCATCTTTATCACATCACGGAGAGAATGGTGTTAGTGTGGTGGAGGAACATCCAGAAACTGGAAACCCAATGCTGGAATTTGCGGACTTTCCTCATCTAAAGCACATGTCGAAGGAGGAACTTGGAGCTTATTATAAAATAGAAATGACTAAAATGCGTAGGCAACATGATAAAGCAATGGAGGAGAAAACAGACGAATTGTTCAGGTTGAAAAGGGAGTTCCTTAAGGAAAAGGGCTCTCTGCTTTCTAAAAAAGATAAGGAGCTTGAAAATGTGAAGAAAAACATCCGCAGAATCATGCTGATGATGGATGATATGCAAA